>CM073128.1:31606281-32806281 GCA_037039145.1 Fundulus diaphanus
ATTATGTCAATTTTTTCTACCATTGATTTTTAAAGTTAAAACATTAAATTGTTATTAAATTGGTCATCAAAGTAACTGCACAATGAAAAGACATTTGTTGATCAAGAGAAACGAAAACCTACTAAAGCCGTAGGCAGACCAACCCAGATTCTGCTTCAGTTATTCAGTACCATAGCTCTGGCTGAGTCCGAGTGACCCTTGGGCTGAAAACCTCTTGATCTTTGATTGTCTAAGAAGCTCCTTGATCTGTCCTACCTCTGCGTCCAGAAGGCGTAGGCGCGGGTGTTGAGAGCGTACTCCAGCTCAAAACGAGAGCGCAGGGCGGCCACGTGGCTTCGGCCGGGTCCTCCTCGGCCAAGCAGACAGTCAGAGGAGGAAGAGGGCGAAAGGGAGCCGCTGCTGTTGCTGGAAGCCGGGGACATCAGCTGTGAGACCACAGAGCAAACACGTCATTGTGAGCAGTGTCAAAGCGACGCTACAGATGGGAACAGCGGCTGTCGAGAGTACAGGCCCTAGTTGAAATGCAAGATTTTAGAGACTTAAAAAAATGTGACAGGATAAATCTGTTTGGTGTATTAACCTATAATCGGACATATATGTCTGTATATTTAAACTTTAAAAGCAAACTGTTTCTGAGTTCATGTGTTCTGGCTGGATTTTCCTGCTATTTTCTCTTTGCATCCTTAAGATGAATCTACAATTCGCAGAGAGGTTACACGGGATAAAAGCTGAGCACATTGCACCCCAAACTGGCTTAAAAAAACTGAAGGAAGCTTTTGAAAGTCTGGTCTTACATTCAGTTGAGATGTTGTGGTATTTTAAATACACAGTTTATGCTCGAAAACCCTCCGATGGGTATGTGGGCCTACATTTCTCCACATACGTAAAAGACTCATTGACCGTTATATCAAAAGCTTGATGGCAATTGTCAAAAGTACAACCAGTCAACAGTTTTTTTTTTTTAGCCGTTTTTCACACAGGGCCTTTCTGGTTTGGATATTAAAAAAATAAATATATTTTTTTATAAAATATAAAAATATCAAATATTTATTTTCTAAAAATACATTTATTTACTGAAGCTATCTTTGATTGTGTTGACAATCTGTTTCAAGGTCTGAGACATTTCAGTGTGACAAAAATCGAAAAGCAGAAATCTGTGAGGAGAAAAATACTCCCGCCTCCCCCCACCCCCACCCCACCCCACTGTATACTCCACACCTCAACGTTGCTGAGACATTCCTCCAAGCTGGAAACCACTTCAGAGAATTCAGGTCTGTCCTGAAATCACAGAGAATCATTTTATTTCTAGGGCATCAGTCTTACAGCACAAATAAATAAATAAAAAATGCCCAGGTGTATGTACTGTCTTTCTGTTTTTTTCATATATATAAGTCCACCCACATGTGAGGCATAGGTGAACTCTGCTTTTAAAAGGGGGATCCTTTAGATCTCCTGCCTCGGCATAAAAGAACAAACACTGGCCCCTGGGACCTGATCTAAAATGCACCACATCCTGAGACGGGGGACGCAGTCTGTCAGCCGTTCAGCAAATCAAACCAAGGGAAGCAAACAGAGGCAGACCCTGAAAGCATTTTCATACATTTATGTCTGATATGAAATAACGGTTATTTGGCAAATTAAGAACAATTTAAGTCAAATTCAATGACTTGATGTCCTCACACGCTTGCACTGAGAAGTAGCCATTTTCAAAACATGGCAAATAGGTAATTTGTTGGGCAAGCCTCGATTGGCAACCAGGAAGAACACCTGTCACAAAGGGAAATATAGTGCCAGCACGTTTGGCCGTGAAATAATATATCCCAGTGAGGGAAAGTGTAATAATCGTATAATTATTGGCATCACAGTGGGAGGATCCTGCAAATCCCACGTTCCTACATAAAAACAGCAGCGAGACGATGTGCAGTATCATCTGGGCGCAGGTTTCTATCATTCGTTAAGTGCTGAACGTGCATGAAGGACCCACTGACTCTGCATCGTTTTACTTAGAAGCTTTACCACAGCTGAAGACACTAATTCAATTAGCCTCTTTTACTGTTCTTGATAACCAAGAGCACACAGTGAGCAGAGCAAAACACAATAGAGGGAAAGTGCTTTGTGTACAAGGTTAGAAAAATGTAGAAGATGCTACTTTATTCATCAAATTTGTTAACCAGAGATCAACTCGGCAAAAGTAAAAACTCAGAGCATTTACTTCTGGTTGGGAGTTCCAGCCTCTCATGAGAAGAGCAGAGATTGGTTTGGGGATGGAGTAGCCAATGGGAGGCCGGATGTGATGGTAAGCCATGTCTGCAGCAGCGGCAGCTGAGGATCAGAGGGACACTTGAGACGCAGGTGTAAAATTAAACCATTTTTGCTGACAACCTCTCCAATGAACTTCTGTTTTAAACTTCTCAATTACGCGGGTAGGTAACTGAAATATTTCATTTCTGCTTTCTCTTATTAGATACAAGCATAACCCCTGGAACATAAACAAAGCCGCCTACCGATCTGGGCATCGGTGTATGAATGTGTGAGCATTTGTGTGATTGGGTGAATGTAGCTGTAATATTAAGCGTTTTGAGTGGTCAGTATGACTGGAAAAGTGCTACATAAACTCAGTCTATTTACTATTTAAACAGGCCCACATAGAGTAACTAGATGTCCTCATTTGCACGGGACTTTTTTTGTATTCACTCCTATCCCGGTGTTGTACAGAGAAACAAGGCAACAGCAGCCAACATTAACTTGAGCAAAATTTAACTTTACGCAAAAGTTTAATAACATTTGTCTGGTAAGCTTTAGAAAAGTGTTACTCTTTAAAAGCTAGTCGAGTTTTTTTTCTGATAAACCTGGAACAATTTTCCTAAATCTCATAAAAAGTCAAATAATGCTTTGTATAAACTTGTGATAATTCATTGTTGTGCGCTAACAGGCAAAGCAAAGATTGATTACAGTAAGGAGCAATCAGTGTTAAATTAAAACGTATAATGTCATCATACTGATAATGTGTCCCGCCTTGTCCTTTATGAGCATCCTGTTGTCCCACATTCGTTTTTGTGAGATCTGGTCACCCGTGGCCCACAGCATCAATTCAATTCAATTTCAATTCAATTTTATTTATATAGCGCCAAATCATGAAACATGTCATCTCAAGGCACTTTACAAAATCAAGTTCAATCATATTATACAGATTGGGTCAGATTATACAGATTGGTCAAAATGTCCTATATAAGGAAACCACAGACCCGCCATACTGCACACTTGGTGCTTTTCCAAATATTCATCTTCTTAGTGTTTGATGATGAAAAGCTCAGTATATTCTGACCAAAAGTGTGCGTTTGTGATGGTAGGACACAAAGGGCTTTTCTCCTGGCATCACTCCTAATTAACAAGAATTAAACGCTATCTAAGTGCCAACCAGTTTATAAGAGGACAGTTCCTGAGATGATTTTGATCACCCTAACCATCCTGCTCATTGTGCATGCCGGAAAGATAAACATGAACCTCTGTGTCGGGTCATATTTACACCCCAGAGAAACCAAAAGTCACAGATTACTAATAAAACAAGCTAGATGCTTTGTTCAACTTTGCCTAAGTTACATTTATTTCATAGGAATTGTTGAAGGGGTGTATAAATGTGGGTCAGGTAATTTTGGGAAGAAAAAAAAAAGCATTATAACATAACATGATTTTTTTCCCCCCACTCATGAAAAGATTTTTTTTTTCTTTTACGTTTAAGTATGAGCTTATGCTCCTGGATCACACACCCTTAACAGGGGTTACAATAATAGCCGAAGGTGCTGCAAATACTTTTCTAAGCTCAAAAAGATAGATGTTGTTTTTTTTCCCCCATTTTTATCAGCGTTCAAAACACAGATACTGACAGCGCTCCATATAAAACCGAGCATCACAAATGTATTTCCTGGAGTTGTGATAATAGTTGGAACTGTTGAGGGGATGGAAAATTACCTGGTTTCAGGTGAGCAAAAGGGATTTCTCCAGTGAGCAGCTCCCACAGACAGAGGGCGTAGCTGAACATGTCGGCTTTCACTGAGTAGCGGGTACACTGGGTGAACACCTCAGGAGCCATCCATCGCAGGTTCTGCATGCCCAGAACGCAGCAGGTAGAGAGACGCTTGTACCTTAGTTTGCAGAGCAGGCTTTACAGAAGCATATGACTGATGTGTTTTAAAACATTAAGTCAGGTCAAACACATACATCAACACAGGTGAAATATGGGCCAATTACTGTGATAAACACAGAGTCGTAGTAAGGGTGAGTAGCTGGAGACAACAGGCGGTTCCCCAGAGATGCAACACACTTAACATCAAACTGCAGGCAAAGCACTCTGTAGCACTGAGTCAGCACATCCAGACAAATTCTGCATGAAGGCACTTTTCTTTTTAGCTGGTGGGTAATTGATGGCAGGTGCCAGAAGAAGCTCTGACTTGAGCCTCCACAACAAAACCGCGTAGAGTTTAATTTCCACCTGAAGCGGCTTGTTCGGTAGCTGGTGTGAGACGTGTAAGGCTGGAGAGGGACGGAAATTGCGATAGCGTCATAAAATCATGAGCAAACGAGCAAATATCACTGACCCCTGGCTGCTTGGTCAGGTTATCCTCATCTACCGACTGCAGAAATCTGGATTCTGTAAAGGAAGAGAAACCGTTCAGGGGTAAAGCAAAGGTGGACAGCTCTGTTCACAGTGATCAGCATAAACTCTGTCGCAACTAAGTGGCTACTGTTAATTTTAGTACCGGCCTGCTCCTGCTTAGCTCTGAAGATATTTTCCTCAACACTACCTATTGTACTTTTTTTCTCATCAAAAACTCATTCTTGAAAAGAAGTTTGTGGTATTTAACTTCTGTCTTTATTTAACAGCCAAATACAAAGCAATAGTAGACAAGCAGATTGTGCAAAGCTAATACCCCCGTGCTGCTCTTCAGATGCACTGGTTTACAGATCAACAGCGAGATTACTGCCGTTGAAATTAGGCATTCCTGCAAACTGTTGCAAAACGGACACCGAAACCCCAACCGGACTAAAAGGCTGCGGTGGGACCAGCGTAGAAATGTATGCCAGCAACACTATGAAAGACCCAGAAAACAGCTTCAACGACTTCAAGCTGTAAGATGATGGGGTGTACTTGATTTGTAACATTCAAACTTCTCATTTTGGCTTAGTTTTTGTTTAATAAGTAATAACATTGTGGAGTCGGTTGGGGTCTTTTACACTCAAGGTTAGGTTTCAATCATTTATTTGAATCTGGTAGAGACGAGGGCATTTTGACTATCTCCCAAAACATAAATCCCAAAATGAAAAAAGCATGCTGTGTACTTTCCTTTTCCTGTTTTCGTAAAATTTTAAGATGTACAGTTAAGCCCCAAATTATTTTTAGCCCTGGCAAATTAGAAATCCTCAATCTGATGGTGAACCTGTGAAGGTAGCCAAAGATTATCATGATGGTAAGAAGGCTTTCCAACTAAGACCAGGATCTCATCTCCAAAGATAAATCATCAAAATACAAGTGGAAACATAAAAAAAACTGCTCAACAATTATATCAAGGGTTTAACTGATGGGATGTCAACAGAGTTTTTACTGATTTGTGAACAAGACATAATTTCACATGCCATTTTTTTTTAAATAAATGTAAATAAAAAGCATATTTCTTTCAAAATGTATAATCTTAGAAAGTGTCTCAATAATGGAGCTTAGTCTCTGAAAAACACAGAACTACTATGCTTACTTTAGCTAAAATCCACCACCTTTCTGGCATAACCTGGCTGTGAAAATGATCAAATTCTGTCAGAGTTGTCAGTGGTGAACAAAGTTGTTCTTAAGGATGCTCTAGCTAGAAGATCCAGAGATGGATATCCATTCTGGATCAGTTCGTCTTTCCTTTTGAATTCAAAGAGGAGACATCCTGACCTCCAAAATCCGCCACCACTGCATGCCCGTCCTCATAGAGCAGGATATTGTGGCTGAAAGGAAGACATGTGTCATTTGTAACATCAGTAGTTACTTCAGACCAAAAACAGCTCCCGCCACACATGTTATTAATGTGACGCCAACCTGTTGAGGTCCCGGTGGATGATGGGCTGGGTGAGGTTGTGCAGGTACTCCATGCCCTTGGCCACGTCGATGGCAATGATGAGCTTGGACTGCAGGTCGATGAGCCTGTCCATTGACACATAATAAAGCAGCAACCACTTAGTGCCGGATCAATGGCCTCTGCCAATCACATGCAGCACTCTACACAGATCAATAGGACAGTCTATAAAGACAGCACCTGGCCACACAGTTAGCGGAACACTTCATCTGGATCAATGCTGATCCCGGCTGAGGGGCAGAGATTGGTGGACCGGCGCTAGCTCGGCTGATAATGAGACCTGGACCTGTCGGCCGCATCGTGCAAACAACTGCTTATTCTACAACACCAAATAATTACTGCCAGCTGTTTGACCTCTTTTTACATCAGATTTACTGCCACCTACATATTGATCTTCTGCATAATACAGACCAACTGGACTTTTAACTTTAAAGCAAAATGCTCAGCTCAACCACAACTTATCCTTTTTATTTGGAGAAGCATATTTTGTTAGCAGGGGTCAATGCATAAGTTGATTTGTAATTAGCAGAAATGCAATAGGTTACATCTTACTCTGAAATAGCCCAACTGGTTCAGCAGAATCTTATCTCGTATGTTAACATGTTGTAATATAAAAACATCACAATGGAGGTGGTTAGACGGCAAGACTAGAGATGTGGCTGTAAAGTTAAAGAACCCCCACCCTCAAAACATTCTCCTTCACCCCCCTGTACAGAAACCCCTGGACTAGAGTAAAAACAGAGAAGATTTTAGGCGTATTTTATTTTTTTACCGAAAATC
The DNA here is from genome assembly GCA_037039145.1 of Fundulus diaphanus. Taxonomy (NCBI): domain Eukaryota; kingdom Metazoa; phylum Chordata; class Actinopteri; order Cyprinodontiformes; family Fundulidae; genus Fundulus; species Fundulus diaphanus. The sequence continues at coordinate 31,613,172 of CM073128.1, forward strand.
TGTTGTGACTTTGTCTCTTGTAGATATCACCCAGTGAGTCTTACTATTAATTTTCTATTTATTATTTGCACATGTTGTTATCTGTTCAGTTCGATTCAATACGATTTTTTTTAACCCAAAACTGAAAAAGGACGTTGTTGAAACTGTCATGTGAGTTTTGTCAGCGAGTCATGATACAGGTGTGGCTGTGAGCAGGAAGGATCTCCTGCAGGGGTTAGGGTTGTTGCAGATCTGACTGAAGACACTGTGTGAATGCTCTGGGTGACAGGCGGATGAGATTACTCTCTCTGCTACAGATGCTGTAAACACTGAAGCACCTACACCTCCTTAAGAAGCGCAGTCTGTTCTCTCCCTTTATGTAGAAAGCTTCATTGTTGCTACTTCAGTCCCGTTTGTTGTTCAGGTAAAGATAGATGTGTTGATGCTCATCAGTCTCATCCACTTCTTCTCCCATGGTGGAAATAGTGTTTGACACATTCCCAAATTAATCCCATAAAATCTACGATCATCTCTTTTTTTTTCCCTTTCCATTCAAGATGAGATGACCGTTCACACCCCATGCCAAAAGCGGTCCACCAGTTCTCGGTACCCACCTTCTTGGCCATCTCTTATTGACCTGACAATTGCAGATGACATGACTGACTTGTGCCGAAGTCATAGGTGTACAGAGTGAAAAGGAATGGTGAGAGTACAGTGGCCTGCGGTGCTCCCATCTTCCTGAGCACCTGGTCAGAAAAACGACCCTTTGGTCTCACAAACTGTGGTCTGCTTGTCAGGTAGTCAATCAATCCAAATCAATCCAGGCGATTGTTGAGGCCTCCACCTGTTTGTTCTGGAGTGTCTCACTTAGTAAATCAAGCCGAATTGTGTTAAACGCACTGGAGAAATCAAAGAGCATGACCTTCACAGTGGTCTTACGTACACACCTGTTCCTAATGTTTTCTAGTCTTTTTCATCTAGTCTACGTACAAAAAAGGGTAACTTTTTCAAGGGGTACTGAAAGTACATATATTTAGAATTGATAATCAACATAGAAACATGTTTAAATACCTTCTGTATTTACGTAAAGAGCAGTGTGTTAATGGTGGACTGTTCTTTATAGCCCTTTTTATCCTCTGAACTTTGCCAACATGCGACTCATAAGAATAAAGTTTTAGTAGGATTTCTATTGATCACCAGCTAAACCAAGAGCCCAGTAACATTGATAATGAAAACAACTAAACAGATGTACTAAAAAATATTTAAAAAGAAAATTAAAAGTGAATACATAGATTCAAATAATCCCATAACTTTTAAGTGGGAGCCTTAAACTTACTGTAGCAGATAGCTGTACTATAGGGCTAACATTTAGCGTTAAAATAGAAACTATATGTAAAATATATGGTTTTAGTGCCCTCCTATATAGAAGTGTTTCTTTGAACAAAGTTTGTGTTAGCCTCTATTTTTATAAATTATATTATATAGTACATTGTGTTGCTGCTTACTGTATAGTTACTGTGGGTTTATGATACGTTTCTATTTTGTCTGGATAACAGTGGAGAACTGCAGCTACAGCAGTCCCAGTTTTACGCCTCTTGAAGAATCCTGCTTCTTGTGTTGTGTTTTCAGGGAGCATTTTAATGTGTACACACATTAAATGTGAATTCATTTATCATCAGGATTAATCTGTTTTACTAGGTTTTGTTTTCAAGGTCAATTTGTAAAACAATTTTTGACATATTTGTCGTCTTTCATTTGCATTTTGAAATGACTGTCTACGTCTTTTGGCACCTGTGCGGGTTGCAACGTTTTGCAGTTGTTTTACTGGCTTGTTAACCAGAAATAATAATTAGTGGTTTTGGTAAATGGCAGAGGATAGATCAATGCACCGTGCTCTGATGATTGGTTGAGCCTGATATATTTGTGTGTGTGCATTAGTGATGTACACCTTCTCACCTTTTCTGCTCGTGCAGCAGGGAGAACAATGAGCCTCCAGAGACGTACTGGGTGACAATGGCAAACTGACTGGGGTCGTCCAGACACGCCCCCACAAACTGAATGATACAGGGGTGATTGAGGCGACAGAGGATGGAAACCTCTCTGCAGAACATGTCCACATCAGACTTTGAGCAGTACGTGTTGGCTCTGTAGCTGTTATTAACAAAAAACAAACAAACAAAAAATCAAACATCTTCTAACTTTCTATTGGATCCAAAATCACTTCTTTGTCTGTGTGAGGAGAAACATACCGTTTTATGGCGACAATCTTGTTTCTGCATTTGCCTCTGTAGACTTTCCCAAAGGAGCCTGCGTGTGTAACGCATACGCTCATCAATAGCGTTATCAGATTTTCAAGCACATTAGCGGACAGGAAAAACAAAGACGAATGGACCTACCCGAGCCGATAATTTCATTAAACTCCAGCTCAGACAGCTGAAGGTGGAAATGAGATGGAAGGCTGGCCCTGAGCACGAGCACTTCAGCTTTTTCTGGAATAATAATAATAAAAAAAAAAAAGTGTCGTTAACTCCAGGTGGAATTACACAGGAAGAAAATCCTTAATTTAGATTCACTGTCCCAGTTAGACTACCTACAACATGCCAAGAATCCATGATTTATATAAACAAATCTTAAACAAAATATTATTATAACAGACAACGTGTATGTAGCCTTATTCTCTTTCTTATGGTAACAGTACAGAAAACATATTTATTTATTTGTGTGGTTTTTTGTAAATAAATTATTTACAATAAATTAATGTTTGGTTTTGTTTTAATGAACACCTATTGCTTTATTTAGAAATGAAGACAAATTGATTTAAGTTGGTTTGATAATTAACAAAAAGCCTGTTTTATATGTTCGGATCAGACAAACTGTGTGCAGCGCCAACAGAGTTGGGGGGAAATCTGCTGTGCTTTCACGCCACCTCACTACCTTTGGTCATGCTTTTGATTTTTCCCAGGGGAGATGGGACTGAAACATAGGAGCCATCTGGGGGGAAAACAGTGTGCAAAATCAGACATTTTGTTGGGAGATTATTTAGGATTTAGTTACAATTGATCATCTGGTTATTTCTCACCCCCTCCTGGCTGGGAGTATTCATTGCAAGGAGAATCATCTGGACGTTTATAGTGCTTAAGTAAGGTGACGATGGCATCATGACCTGGCAAACATAAAGAGAAGACAAGAGCAGGCTTTTAGTTCATCTATACCAATACATGTGCAGACAGGGCCTTGAAGATTGGATCAAGTCTTTGACTTGCAGCATTCGCTCCTCCTGGACGAGCGTGCAGCGACGGTGGAGAGCTGCTTCCATTGGGTTGTTGGCTTTGCAGCAATCCCTCATATGGGTGAACTCGTTAGCTGAGTCATGAACGCAACAGTTTACGTTGGATATTTTTTTTAGTATCAAAGTAAAGGGGAATGAATACAAAGTCATGCCACACTTCGAAAATTTCCGTTTGGAATTTTGAAAACCCCTTTTGTCCGCTTCACAGTTATGCACTGCTTTGCATCGATCACATTAAATTCTAAATAAAACATGTTAAAGCTTGTGTTTGTGAAAACCTTTATGCAATGTGAACACTTTGTAAGGCATTTACAGGCTCACCTTTTTCATAAGCCCACATCAGGCACGTCTGCTCGTCTTTCTCCCCGCTGGACCTGCTGGGGTCACAGGCCACGAGGTTCATGTCGGCCCCGTTGTCCAGCAGAAACTGCACAAGGCGGATGTGGCCGTGGAAACAGGCACTGTGAAGGGCTGAATATGAGGATGAGACTTTGGATTTGGTTGCAAATGTAAAGAGGGGTCATGTCAGTTTTAAGGCAACTGAGAGGTCACCCGTATGGCCGTCTCTGCCCTGGTGATTGATGCTCATGGCGTTCTGGCCCAGCAGGAATTTCACCATCTCTAGGTCTTTGCCGTAAGTACACGCACTGCGACATTAGACAGAGAATTCTTATCCCCTCCGAGCTCAACGGACAGTACATAACGCCGCTGTGCTCGTCTGTACCTGTGAAGTGGCGTCTCGCTGAATATGTTCTCCTTTAAAAAACTCTCTGTACCAGAAAGCTGTATCATCTCCTTCACCGCGCTAAATTTGCCATTGTAGCAGGCCCTGAGGAAAACACATTCACGAACAGGACATCAAGTCAACAGCTGCAAGCGGTTAGATGACTGGGGTCCGTGGTGGGTTTATTTACAGGTGCAGTGGTGTGTCCCCGTAGATGTTGACAGAATGAGGCTGGACTTCACTGTTCCCTTCGAGGAGAAAATGAACGATCTCGTGGTGGCCAAAGCGGGCGCAGAAGTGGAGAGGAGCGTGTTCTTCGTTGTCTCGGGCATTGACTGGTTTACAAGAGAGCAAACAGTGGGAGACGCTGAGCAACTGTCCTTGCTTAAACGTTTTGGAAATGACTCCCAAGTGGCTACTGGAGAAGCAAATACGCTGGTTCAACCTGATCGTGAGCACAGGATAAATGGTTTTTGACAACTACCAAACAAGTTAAAAAGAAATCACTCAGAATTTCTATGCTTAATTAGCAAATCAGTCATCCTGATTCGGCTTTCCTGGTCTCACCGTTAGCTTTGCTCTTGTCTCCCACCAGCAGGTTGATGATCGCAAGAAAGCCTTTAGCTGCAGCCAGGTGCAGCGGCCGGTCACCCACCTCACCACTTGCATCCACATCTGCCCCAAACTTCAGCAGAAGCTTTGCCACCTGGAAAGCAAGAAGAATGCACGTGAGGAATAAGGGGAGGGATTTTTTTATTTTTTTTATTTTCCAGTTCAGGTTTTTTTGGAGAAATGTAACTCATTATCAACCTGCTCATGACCGTAGTAGGAGGCGATGTGCAGCGGAGTGAAAAACACAGCATCCTGAACGTTGACGAAAGCGCCATGCTGCAGGAGTATGTCAGCAACCTGAATGAGGACATGATAATCAGTCAAAATAAGTTTGTTCATAAAAAAAACAGATCTGACTTTTGATCATACCACCGTTAATCAGTAAACAGCAAGCAAAATGCTAAAATCAATAAAAGCAGCGAGATTCGCTACTGAAATGCCACAATTATACTTTCCAACTGATATAATATTGCAGAAATCAATACACTTTTTCATGTTTTCTACGAGATCCATACATTAGACCAAAGCCAGAGGAGTTTGGCTATATAGCGCATTTAAAAAGCATTAACACTAAAACCTTTTCCATTATTTCTCTTTTTCCACTCAGCCCTCTTTACTCTGAATATCTAAATAAAATGTAATGTAAACCGTTAACCAACGGATGTTTGTTTGAGAACATCAGAGTAAAAAGAGCCTGATTTACATCAGAGAAACTACTCAGAGAGAGGATTGTTCAGAAACGTAAAGCAGGACGTTGAGATGTGAAACAACAACCCAAGCTTTCAAACATCCCCAGAGCAACATTTAATCCACCATCCTAAAACTGAAACAGTATGGCAAATTTGCAAAGCTACCAAGACACCGAAACTGGCATATTGGACAAGAAGAGGATTAATCAAAGGAGCAGCCAAGAGGCCCACGGTGACTCTGGAGGAGCTGCAGAAATCCAGACTTCAGGTAGAACAATCTGTCACCAGGACAGCTGGTCCTACATACGACACAGCATCACATCAGGATGCTGGGCAGAGCTGATGGGAAGATGGAGGAACCTAAACAAAGGGCCACGCTGCAAGAAAACCTGTTAGTGGGCACAGAAAACCGGAGCCTGAAGAGGGTGTTCACCTTCATGCAGGACAGCGAACATGCATACAGAGAATTCAGTAGAATGGTTAAGCTCAAAACACATTCACTGCTGATTCAGTCGTAGTGGAATAGAAAAGAAATATTCTTTATTCTCCCACCTTGGGGAAATTCAGGTGTGCTGTCAGCAAAGTGAAAGGCAAACGGAGTATGTAGGTACACACAAAAGCATAAAATATAATAAAGCAAAATATAGGTATAAGAGACTGTAGAAGTCCACACCGAAATCCAACTGAGAAGCTGTGGCCAGACTTGAAAAAGGGAAAACATTGGGGCGGAGCCTCAGAAAAGGTGAACTGTAACAGTAGTAAAAGAGTTTAATCAGAAAGGCCTTTTCTGCACATTGATATCTTAGACTATATTAAAAAGCTGAAGAGCTTTGAATGTTTTTGCAACACACTGTATCAAAATCTTTCAAAAGAAACAGAAGACTTTCAAACGGTGGTCCACACGTGACAGGAAGTCAGTTTAGAGTCTTGTGCGTCTGGTTGCACAAGTACGTGTCGGGCTACAGGCAGAGCAACAATCTGTGGCAGGTCCAGTACGCTGGTAATGACGAGCGGACGGAGTGGGATACGTGTAAGATAGTGACTCTCCCACTCACCTCCTGATGCCCGGCCAGCGTCGCAACGTGCAGCGCTGTGAGGGCCCCGTATCCCACCTGCTGCACGTCTGATCCGCCGTGCAGCAGCTCAGTCACCAGCTCTGCGTTGTCCTGCAGCACAGCAACACACCAAGAACTTGTGTTACCAACTGACTCATAACGTTATCTTCAAAGACAAACATTCGCCATGAAGACAAGAGTTGCCCGACCTTATAAGCCGCCAGGTGGAGTGCAGTAAAACCGTTCCTGGTCAGTCTCGAAGGACGCAGGCCTTTGAGCATCAGGGTGCGCATGTGGGCCTTATTTCCTGGACACCAGGGTGATATCATGTGCTAATTATACTTCAGCCAATTAAACCTTATACAAAGGAGTAAAGAGATATAATCAACCCTGCTCTACTTTTTATTTCTCCACCTGTCTTTAGTTTTTGCTGCTGAGAACAGAAAAGGTCATCTGCGCACAATCAAATCAGTGGGCGCCACAGTAATCCTTCCCTCCACGTTCACATTTTGCAGAGGCGTTATTAATAGACCCCAGCAGTCGTGCATACCTCCACACACGCAGCAGAGATGCAGCAGCGACAGCCCCTTCTCCGTCCGGTAGTTCACGTTCACCTTCTGGAAAGCCTCGTCGGAGCTGAACCGCGGGCCGTCAGAATCCCAAATCAGAACCAAAAGCTCGTCAAAATATAAAGGGACTCCACAGAGAGCGAACGACGAGCGACGCCCGCAGACGGTGCAGTTTTGATTTCTCAGAATAGACTTTCATTTGCATCGAAGGAAGGGGATGGTTTGTCACCTGAAAGCGAGGTGGAGGTCTGCCAGGGCACTTTCTGGGAGCTGGAAGTCGTCGTCCAGCTTCTCGATGATCACAGAGTACGACTCCCCCACCTTCTTCTTCCACTCATCTTCACATCGTGGTTATTACAAACACATCATAATCTCTTCACTTTACGCTGCTTTGCATAGCATCCATAAAGTAACACGTCAACAACTTGAAATAAGAAACTGTGGCAGCAATTGACCAAGTGTCAACGCTTCTGCAGCTCGTGTGAGTCTTCAGAGGAGTGATGCGAGCTTAATGATAAAAAAGTTTTAAAAGTTTTGTATACATCCAAAAACATCTAAAAAAAAAAAAAAGGCCTTACCTGTGCACGTCTGAGATGGTCTGGATTTGTAATTTCCCATTGAAACTGCCTTCTTTCTTTCCTTTTTCTTTATGCGCCGTGTAGTTTAGTGAAGAACACAATCTGACACTCTGGCACAATTGGACGGGTCCAGATAAAGACGGATCATGGCTGTATGCTAAAAATAAACCCTTCTGAGAGGAATGCCTCACAACTATGACAGCCGATCTCCCTTCACTGTGTCGGTCTACGGATTGTGGACTAAGCGAGCGAGCCGTGTGCAGCGTGATAAGAGACGGGGGAGGAAGATGCAGGACGTTGTTGCTTTTTCATTCAAAAGATTGTATTTATGCTTAAAACTATTTTTTATATATTTTTATGTCCAGGAACACACCAACCAGATAGGAATGCTTTTAAACATTGCAAACATGGGTTTTCCCTTCCAGTCCATTGCTGATATTCATCTAAAAAGTGAGTGCAAAGCTACAAGGCTAAGGTCCACAACAACTGGAGTAAATCCACCCATAACACAGCTGTAACCTCGCTAGTCTTTTTCTGCGATGTTGCACTTTAATGTCTGTGACATGTGATTTGATGTCAACAAGCAGATTTAAGAAATGTTGCAGCGGCACCATATGGTTTGATAATAGTACTAATGTGTTTTTGATCATTAAAGTACAGCAGCCTCTGCACTTTTTGCCACCCCTGGTGAAGATGTGCACAAGGCCTTAAAATAAACTTGGCTTTTTATTGCCAACCTTAAAGTACATTCATTCAGTACAGGGAAGAAAGAACATCAGCATTAAACTATTTTCTTCTATTTTATTAAGTCATGTACTGACTGGCACCTCTACTTTCTCAACCTCTCTTTTCTTTTTTGCTAAGGTCAAAAGATTTTTACTTAAATTGTCCAGGTTGTATAAAGAGTTCATGATAACATGCACTCCAACAAGGTTCTCAGGCCCTTTGGTAGTGAGGTGATTTTCCACATTAAACCCGATGGGGGTGATTGTTGCGAAGAATAAAACGATTTAGTCTGATCTGACCACAGAGCGAGGCTCTTTATTAGGTTCCAGTTGTGACGGTAGGACAGAAAAGGCTTTTCCCCTGTATGATTCCCAAAGTGGGCACATGGATAAAGTGTAATGGTCGTTATAGAGAACTGGTGACACAGGTCCTCTGACAGAGAGCTGTGGAGAGTTTTTTTGGGGGAGAGAAGTCAGATTTTCCTAGTTATGAGTTGAAAAGTTAACAAGAACATCTTATGATGTGGCAAGTCTGAAATCACAAAGCAACGTTGTGAATGATCTCCAATATGGCTGCCATGCACACAGATAGCAGTAAAGTAGCACTTCTGGAAGTTAAACTTTAAACATTTAGTGCACATAGTGCTGTAAAATATCTAGTTTTGAACATGTTCCTCCATTTGCCTCTGATTTAAGCCTGTTTGCTGTTACAATGACTCGGATAACTGAGAATTTGCACAAGCATGTTCCTTTGTGTTTGAACAGATAAAACGGAGAGTATTCTTATTATTTTTTGGCTTTCATTGCCACACACAGCAAAGAGTAAATCCCAGTGTTTTATATCTTCCAACGAGAAAGCTCCCAACTCAGATGTCATCTTATTTATAGCTCTGAGCTTCAACTTCCAAGACAAATCAAACATGGCGTATCCCACAGACTGTGCATGATGGCGTGATCTAAAAACGAGTCCTCCATCAAACTTTGTTTTTCACAATCCCAATTTTTTTTGATTCGGACTCGGACCATAGATATGGCAAAGAGCAGGTAGGTTTCTTGCAGCCATTTCCTGACAAAATAAATCTGCCTTACTTGAATGGCATGTTCTCCTGTCTTTTCCATTTTGAAACGGGGATAAGAATGATGGACCTCTGTGTAAAAGGTACATTTATGCAGCAAGGAAACAGGAAGTCATGGAAAGCTAATTAAAATTTTACTAGAATCTGATCAGTTTAAAACATTTGGATGTAAAGGAATGAATGACAAAAAAAACAATTATTGTAAAATTTTAAAAAGTTTCTTCACAAGGGCTTTCCCTCCTCTCCTATTTAATGAATAAACATATAAAAAGTATGAAACATAAGTGATTTTATAGAAATGGAGTCAATATTAGGTTAGAAAATATCAAAAGCTTCACTTTCACTGACAAAGTAAAGTATTTTCGACGAACTCCCAAGTCTGTAAACAGGTTTAAATGCTGAGTTCGGCCTGTTGGATGTCATGACGCAGTCTTCTCTTAAGCTTCAGCATCTCCTCCAGGTTCTTGCGCCGCAAACAGTCCTGCATCGACATCAGAGGCGTGTCTCTGGGAAGGGGGCTCGTGGAGCCGCTCAGGACGGCCCGCAGCATCCCGAGAGACGTGGAGAACGAGCTTTGCTGCTCGGAGCAAACGGGAAACAAGCAGGCGCTCCACAAGCTGCAGCTTGACGCGTCTCCAGAGAATCTGAGGCTCTCGTTTTCCATCCCCCAGCGGGACAGACACTTTGCGAGGTTGAACCCAAAAAACTGTAGTTCTCCCAAGTGCGCAGGCGAAGCCACGCTTTTCTTTAAATTGTCCTTAATCCCAAAGAAGACGGTAACAAACCTGACTTGTTCCTGGTGGTTTACGCATAATGTGTGCATGAAAGCTCCAGCTGGCACGGAGAGGCCCGAACTGACCCAGCAGCTGCTGATGATGGATCCCCCACCCACAGACACCCCTGCTTCCAGCCTGGAGTGCTCCACCACTGACCCAGCCCCCACGCAGCAGCTGGGATCGAGGACACTATACATGATGCAGCAACCAGAGACGTTTCCACTGACATTTACGCTGAAGGCAGAGGGCAGGAGTCCCAGCTCGCTCCTGAAAGCACCGTCCTCTGTCAGGTGGAAGAGGTACTCGGAGGTGGTCCCGATGTGATAAAACTTGGAGTTGTTGAGCAGGACGACGTTGAGGGGCGTCCCTTGAAGTAGGTGGAAGATCTTTTGACGGATCTCGACCAGACTTGCCTCCTCTTTGGTGACGTTAGAAGTGTTTTTGGTGTACTCTATTGTGGCTTTAGGCCCCAGCGCTTGAAGAAAGTCCCCATACGCGTCTATCTCACAGCTCAACGGGCCCAGCTCATTCAGCAGGTTCAGAAGTAACTTGGCAGTGTCAAAGTCCATGTAATAGGTGCTGTCCGTGTAGACAAACTCACCGCCAGGCATGGAGAAAAAGCCACTCCGCTTCCCACAGACAGCTCCGCTGTGCCGCATCCTATCAATGCTCGGCTTGTGCAGGAAGCACAGACAGGAGGCGTTCTCCATTTCCAGGGACGAGCATCTGTCACGCAGGTCCAGCACAAACACACCGTGGGTAGTTCCCACGGAGAGCGGGGAGGGGTGGGCTAAGGCTGTAAAGCCTGGTTTATCAAAGCGAACGCTCTCCTCCTCTGGGATGCTGTAGAGCTCTATGTCATCTGCACAGGTGACCAAAAGACCAGGCTTCATTTTTGATGGGAAATCCACATACATGGCCAGTTTGAGCTCCAGCATCTGGTAGATGGGCTCGCCCAGCGGTAAAGGCATGAAGATCTTTCCCAGGGCGCTGGCACTGGGCAGACGCTGGCTGAAGCCCCCTGAAGACACACGTAGAAGAGAGGAAAGTTTTATACAGCACTATACAGCAGGCAGCGATTCATATGGTTTTGTTACAACGCTAGAATCAAATTTAGCATTCTGTGCATCTTGCTGATTTTTATTTATTTCAACAGAATTCAATTTATTATGTTTTTTATCCATAATCTTTCGATGTAGAAAATATTCTGTGTTTGTTTTTGAAACTCCTAAACAGCTTAATCTTTCCCACAGGTAGGAGGTGGAGAAGTTTCCTCGGTTATGCAGAAACCTGACAGACTGTGGACTTGCCATGCTTTTTATTTATTTTTTTAATTATTATTAATTTATTTTTATTCGCTGTATTATAGGAGCAGAAAGTGAGCACAGAACAGAGTTGTTTGCAAGAACACGGTTTGAATTACCCAAAATTAGAAGTACTGCATTGACATGACTTACAATCAAAACCGAAATTATTATTTTTTTTGCTCTCCTTCTTGCTCTCTCGCTGCAAGCTTTAGCAATCCGCTACAGTCATCTAAAATCAAGTGAGGGCAAATAGGGAAGTGAGACTCCATTTAAATGAACACTAAGTTATATGATTAGCAGTGTTGGGGAGTAACGGATTACATGTAACGACGTTACGTAATTTAATTACAAAAAAAGTGTAACTGTAATTCGTTACAGTTACAATAAGATAATATGTAATTCAGTTACAGTTACTTCCGAAAATATTAAGAATTACAAATGTAGTTACATTTTTTTAAAAATATAAAGTATCGCCGTTTCCCGCTACGGCTCCTTGTCTCTATCACTCTGATGATCCATCCTGTGCTGGTGGAGCCTTCTGAAAGAACAGCAAGCGAGCGGACGTTTCACGGTTTTATTTCAGCTCACGCAGCGCATCAAAAATGACAGCCTTCAAGCTTGTTGACAGCCACCTCTTGTTATTCACACACAACAATAAACCGTGAGAGCCGACGTGTGTTGTGAAACTGCAAAACTTTGTCTAAAGCGGAAAATCAAACGCGCGTATACAGCTCAGCGTTCACAGTGTTGAGTTCGTGAGCGTCGGAAAGCTATGGTGCATTCAGGAGCATGGGACATTTCAGTTTTACAACGAAAAAGGCAGAAAACGGAACAGAACTTAACTCATACAATAATGTATTTATCCAGAAACAGTGTGGGCTTTCTTACAATACTGAATGCTCTATAATTGTATTTCTGTTATTTTTGATTATGCACATCTGCTTTTTATTCTAAAAAATCTATAATATTACAGCAGCAAATTATCAAAGTTTTTCAAAGCCTGTTTAAAAGCTCCAAATGGGGCTTCAGATCATACAGCAACAATTGTGCTGTCATTGTTTTACAGGGCAGAATTTGCATTTGCTGACTCTTGTCCTTTAACTACTGATGGATATACAGGAATAGAGTCATACAAGTGTCAATTCCTCTGAGATAGCAGGGGATGCAATTTTTGGCAAGGAGTTGCCGAAAAATCCATCCTCCTTGTTTTAAACTTAAAAATCGTCACACACAAACACTTGTGGACATCCTGTGACCGCCTGTCTGCAGTTCCCTTTCAGCTTAGTGCTTTTTTAAGGTTCACATTCAGTTCTCAAAAATTAAATGTTGAACATGGGTCAATACTCATTAAAACCTTAAAGTAATCAAAAAGTAATCAAAAGTAATTAGTTACATTACTTTTTAAAAGTAATCAAAAAAGTTACACTACAATTACATTTTAAACAAAGTAACTTGTAACTGTAACGGATTACATTGTTAAAGTAACTTACCCAACACTGATGATTAGTGTGCAGAGCGGGAATCTACGTCACCTAGAACATAGTCTACCACATGTTGCATATTACACACAATAATATTACAATGAATGACAACATTTTTGATATGTTGCGTAGCCCCAGTTCAAACTTGCCAATGTCAATTCGTTTTTTTTTATTATTTATAAATCCATTTAAGTCAAGAGCCATTGTAAGAATCCCCCATAACTGCATCACATGTATATTTTAGGTGATTGCTCAGCTCCATAAACCTAATTCAACTGAATACATAACTGGGACCTATCAGACTAGTACATCCTACACTAAAAACCCCGATAAGAACCCTAAACACAATCTTTAAGAGCCCTAACAACAATTTGCCCCGATGCTTTTATAATTTTGCTCAGCATTAGACACATTAAACCTTGTCCCATGCATGCTCCGTAGAGTGCATTCTCGCGTGAGTGGACGCTGGCGTGATTTCTGGCGCCGCTACTCTCCGACAGCTGTGCTCTACAATTTTTTGTGAATAATTTCATGGACTAAATTAACAATCCTCCACAACCCAACGCTTGGAGCTACTCTGAAACTTTGTTACGGATACTCTTCATGCTTCGTCAAGTTTCGGCAAAAGTGTAATCTTACCTGCCTCTCTATCCAGCCCTTCGACCCTCCGGACCAGCTGCTGCTACAAATGATGTGGCCTCCACAGATTTTCACCTGGACCGTAATAATCCTGATCTTCATGCTGCCTCTTCTCCGTCCTGGATTTGGTCTAATCCAGTACACCGCAACAGAGCTCCTCCGCATCCGCTCACTTCTGACTGAACCTCCGCCGGCATCTTTAAACCTCTACCCTGATATTGCTCTCCTACCCCGCCGGAAATACACACACCGCGGATCTCGCCGACTCTTCCATCCCAGCGACTCCAAACCTGTTAAATCCTACTGGTCCACAACTCGCCGCTCTCAACGTAAATCCCATCGGACTGTGAACCACAGCGTGCTAGCCAGCCCAGCTAGGTCGGCTAAGCCTCCAGTCAAACTCCAAAACATCACCCTCAACTTCGGTCTCCTCAATATCCGCTCGCTTACAAACAAGGGTCATCTCGTCCAAGATATCCTTGTTGACCGTGAACTGGACTTTCTCATTCTAACGGAAACTTGGCAACAGCCTAATAACTACTCACAACTAAATGACTCCACTCCACCTGGGTTTGTTTACCTTTGCCAGCCCCGCGTGACGCGCCGAGGAGGCGGTCTCGCGGTACTCTACAACGAGAAATGGAAAGTGGTTCCCGTCACTGTGCCTTCCTACAGCTCATTTGAATGCCTGTCCTGTACACTTTCTGGCCCTACACCTACCATTGTTGCGGCCGTCTATCGCCCCCCCAAGCCACACAGTGACTTTTTAAATGAACTAACAGATCTTCTAACCCTCCTCTCCTCTCTCTCACCCAATGTAATATTGGTGGGGGATTTTAATATTCACATGGACAATTTTAACCTTCCCCTCACCAGAGATTTTCTATCTTGTCTGGATAATTTTGGTTTTGATCAGTTTTCAAATTTTCCAACACACTCTAAAGGTCATATTCTTGACCTAATTTGTTGCTCTGGTCTCACCCCCTCTAACTGTTCAGCTGAGGATCTTCACATATCTGATCATTTCCTCCTTTTATTCAGCATTTCCCCTCGTCTCTTCACAGCAAAGACCCCACGGCTCCTTTCATACCGGAACATTAAGAACATTAACTTGAACACTCTATCTTCACACATCCTAAGAACTTTAATCCTGGATCCTTCTTCCTCACCGGATGAACTGACATCTCAATACAATAACTGCTTAAATGATATTTTGAACCTCCTTGCCCCAACAAAATCCCGGACTGTCACCTTTTCCCACTCCGCCCCCTGGTTTACCCCCGAACTCCGGACCATGAAGGCTAAGTGCCGTCAACTTGAAAGACTTAAAAAGAAAACCGGTTTAACAATTCACAGCGAAATGTATATAACTCAGATAACTCAATACAAAGAACTAATCACCAAAACTAAATCCACTTACTACTCCAACCTGATCTGCTCACACGAAAGTAATTCTCGGACTCTGTTTTTGGTGTTTAACAATATTTTCAAATCCCCAGCTTCTCTTCCTCCCCACCTATGTTCAACTGACGCCTGCAATTCGATTATGCAGTTTTTCAATGATAAAATCAAAATAATTCACCAGTGCCTGCCTCCTATCCTGTCACCCCCTTCCCCTATAACCCCTTCACCCTGCCAGCCTTTTTGCAGCTTTCATCTACCAACCCTCTCCGATATTTCTGATTTTATCAACAAATCTAAATCTCCCACCTGCCCACTTGATCCTATCCCGTCTGCCCTGGTCAAATCCTGCCTCCACGCTCTTCTCCCCTTCATAACTGCCATCATTCACTCCTCTCTTGGTTCTGGAATTGTTCCATCTCTTTTCAAAACTGCTGTTATCACTCCTATTGTGAAGAAACCTGGACTAGATCCCAACAATTACAATAATCTCAGGCCAATTTCAAATTTACCTTTTATTTCAAAAATATTGGAAAAAACAGTCGCTTCTCAACTTCATTCTCACTTAACTCACAACAACCTTTACGAACAGTTCCAGTCTGGCTTCCGTCCCCGTCATAGCACTGAAACCGCCCTCTTAAAAATAATCAATGATCTTTTAATAGCAGCTGACTCTGGTCTAATTTCCATCCTCATTCTTCTTGATCTAAGTGCAGCCTTCGACACAGTTTCACACTCTACCCTACTCCATCGACTTTATACAATTGGCATCACTCACACTCCCCTAGCCTGGTTTCAATCCTATCTTTCTGGCCGCACTCAATTTGTTCAGATTAAGTCATATCGTTCCAACTCCTCTCCAGTTACCACCGGTGTTCCCCAAGGCTCTGTTCTAGGACCCCTACTCTTTATCATCTACATTCTCCCCCTTGGCAATATCTTTAGGAAATTCAACATCAATTTTCACTGTTATGCGGATGACACCCAGCTCTATCTTTCTTGTAAACCAAACTCTTCACTCCCACCTCCTTCATTAATCTCCTGCTTAACCGAAATAAAATCCTGGTTTACCTCCAACTTTCTTAAATTGAATAATGACAAGACTGAAATCCTCTTAGTGGGAACAAAATCTACTTTATCCAAAGCTGACAGTTTCTCCCTTTCATTTGACAACTCCATAATTTCCCCCTCACCTCAGGTCAAGAGTCTGGGTGTCATCCTTGATAGTACCTTGTCCTTCTCCTCTCACATTAACAACCTAACCCGCTCCGCTTACTTTCACTTACGCAATATCAATCGCCTTCGCCCCTCTCTCTCCACTAGCTCCACCTGCACTCTTGTTCATAGTCTGGTCACTTCCCGCATCGATTACTGTAATTCTCTTCTTTTCGGTCTTCCTCAAAAATCCATTCACAAGCTTCAGTCAGTACAAAACTCAGCAGCTCGCATCATTTCTAGAACCCCCTCTTTTCATCACATCACCCCAGTCCTGCAGCAGCTCCACTGGCTACCTGTGAAGTATAGAATTCAGTTCAAAATCCTCCTACTTACTTTTAAAGCTATTCACAATCTCTCCCCTCCATACCTTTCTGATTTACTTCAAATTTCTATTCCCTCCCGCATTCTTAGATCTTCTTCTACCACTCACTTAGTTGTTCCTTCAGCCCGTCTTAAAACTATGGGGAGCAGAGCTTTTTCACGCTCTGCGCCCATACTCTGGAATTCTCTCCCCCCTGACATCTGCAATACCGAGTCTTTACCCGTGTTCAAATCCAAACTCAAAACCCACATGTTCAAGATTGCCTTTTCATTATGATTTTATATTACTTTCCTCTGTGTAATTTGTGTTGTTTCTTTTAATTATGACGACTGCTTTTACCATTTATTGTTTTTACATGTACAGTGACCTTGAGTGTTTTGAAAGGCGCTTGAAATAAAATGTATTATTATTATTATTATTGTCACAGAACAAAAACATAGTTTATGATGAAAATGTAGTTAATTTAAATAAAATGTTTTTTTCAAACTATAATATAAAACTACAGAACACATTTTCTTTAGATTTATTTTGTCATGGTGCTGTGCTGTTTTGTTATGGGCTGGCGACCTGTTCAGAGTGGGGTGTCCACTGCCTGTTGCCACCAGGCACGTCCACATGCATCCATGAGTTTGTGAATGCATTAATTTTAAGAAGAAATAAATCCTTGTAGCTTAGCTCCTTGGCTTTCAGTTTTAGACTTTTTTCCCCCAGTATGTTGCCATTTCTAAACCTTCCTTCAAGCAACACATATGCACAACAAACTCCCATCAAACACGTTTTCTTTGTAAATCGTTGGAAACTGTCAGGTAATTGCGCGAACCTGCATGGATCAGGATGATTCTCAGCTCGCTTAGGGCTTTCCCACAGATGTCGTTCAGCTGCTGCAGAGCATACAGGGTGGAGCCTCCATTCCCTGCAGGAAAAACACCACTTTTTAAACATCCATCCAACGGAAGAGAGGATGGAAAGAAAATAATTGCCTTAAGTCAGCACAGACCTATTTTGCACCCGGGAGGATCTGAGAAGACCTTGTACTGAGCTCCGAGGGGAAGCTCTTTCCTCTCCACCTTCTCTCTGATCTGCAGCTCGTAGGCTTCTCTCTGGCTCCCGTCCGCAGCGGTCACGGCTACTACATCCCAGAACTCACCTGGCAAAACCTCTCGACCTTCAGGAAAGGCCAAACGTTACTGTCGCTGATCTGGAACTGAAGTCAGGTGAGTGAGATGTGAAGCTCACCGCGGAGAGAGTTCAGTTTCCTGAGCTTTTCTCTTGTTGCGTCTTGTAGATTCCCGCTGCAGCCCCGACTCATGCTGGCGCTGCTAATGTCACTGAATTACACGGCGGGGAATGGCTTGTTTTTACTGTAAACTCGCAGAGCTCTCTGTTTATCACAATTCTGTACTTCCGGGTTTGATCACGTGGTTGGTTTTGCGTACAGCGCGTGCGCGCCGTCAAATCTGCCACCCTTTGTAATAATAAAAAAAAAAACTTTATCTGAGGATATTTTAGATTTATAGAGCGAGTGTTTGCACAAATAGGAGGGTTTCCACGGAAGTTTTACAGCACCAAAGTAAAACAGAGCCGCATCCCGTTTTATATTAGCATCCGTAATAATATAATGTAGATTCATTCAGAATGATATATTTCAAGATGTTACTGCTGGTGATTTTGATGCTTTAGACTTACAGTTAATGAAAACCAAAGGTTCAGTTTCTCACAAATCAAAACAGTACACACGAGTAATAAAGAAAGGAATCTCAATCCACAGGTGTCAGCCCACTGAACATGAATGCCCATTTGTACAGTATATGCTTTCAATATGTTGTTAGGACCTGTTTGCATGATCCCCCCTCTTGTGTGAGCTTTGTCACACAAGCCAACCTTCTCAAGGCTGCAATCATCTCGGTTGCTTGTACCTTTTCTCTTTTCACACATTTTCATTCAAATCAGCTTTCCATTAACAAGCTTGCACACAGCATTCCGTGACCAGGAAAAAAAGGCTATTGTTGCTGGAGGGACTATGTCTCTCGGCTGGCCTGGGAACGCCTTGGGATTTCTCCGGAGAAGCTGGCCCAAGTGGCTGGGGAAAGGGAATTCTGGGCCTCCCTACTTAGGCTGCTACCCCCGCGACCTGACCCCGGATAAGCGGAAGAAGATGGATGTTGCTTACCCTCCACAATTATGTTGGTCATAACACAACATTTTGCAATCAAAATTTTTCTTACTGCACTATTATTGCAGTGTGTGTTTTAAAATACACAGACTGGAGTGTGCAGCAAAGAGACATGTCTGTTTTTCAGCAGATAAAACACGCCAATAAGTCATATTTGCAATCTATGGGGTAAAATAAATCCAACAAGAACCTGACTCTTTACCTGACAGATGAACAGGATGCATAAAGATCAAGATGTTTTGTCCATTGTTCATATGTTGCCATAATAGTGGTCTATTTCTTGAGCTTAGGAGCATTTATAGGCCTCAATGATTCATAGATCAAGATCAAACTAATTAATTTTTCTGAAAATTTGTACGTAAAAGACAGAAAAAAAGTAAATATTTTTCAAGACCCTTGCTTTGTCTTCTTAGAAAGTAAAAGTATATGATGGATGACCAAAAACTTCTGAAAACAATTTTGGTAGCTCTTTAGTAAAGGATGATCTTTTGACACTAAAGGAAAAGGCAGAACCCCAAAACAATAATCACATTTTTTAGCATCAAATTACCAGTCACAGTCCACTGGTTCCACCCTCATCGTTTGCTGTAATCCTGACCACTGCCTTTAGTATTAATGTTGTTAGGGAGGTTTCCCTAGCTCCCAATTTACAGACACAAAGTTGGCTCCATCCCTAATTTCAACAAATTACCTCCCCCCGCCAACAAACACAATAATGAGGGAATCCACTTTGCTCTCTGGGCGCAGCCTTCGTAAACTGATTTGCACTTTTAGCTGTATTGATTGGGGATAAACATCATTTCAGCTTGCTGCATACTGTTCCAATGTAACCAGAGTTTCCAGCTAAAATTCCCTAATTGTCCTAAATAATATTAGGAAACAGAATCAACTAATGAAAAATCAAAAAATAACATAATTGAAAATGTTGAGTGTGTTATTTCACATGTATTTACTGTTTAATTTAATAAACTTGATCCTGTCTTCAGTTCAGTTTAAGGCTAGTGTGTGAAAATGGAAATGAAACAGTGTTTTTTTTATTTATTTGACTGATATTTTAAGATGAATTGAAAAAAAAAATGTATTGCCGTGTTTCTTACCTACAGTGTGTAGTTTAGAATAAGGTACATGAGAACATTTTGAGTCCCAGTATGAAAAACTACAGGAATTTGGTCTTCTGGGATAAATGGAGGCCTTTTCCGAGTAAAGTATTAGTTGGAAAAGGCAAATTTAAAATGCAGTTCATAAACACAAGGATTTGCTACTGCAGGAGTTGTGTGCTCTCTCAGCACAGATTAAGTTCCTGGAATCACAGGGGAATGAATCTGACTGTATTCACACTTTACTGAAAACCAAACCCATTTTCTATGAAGGTTGCTTTGTGTAAACAAAAACAATACCTGAAAAGAAGTAGAGCCAAAAACCCGATTAAACTTTACTCTCAGGTAGAACGATAAATGGCTCAGACTTGACCATTCTGCCCGATTGTGTAACTGTAAGAACCCTTCAAACGAAATGGAGGGGAGGGGGGGTGCACAGGAAATGCAACAGCTTCAGAGAACATAATCCACAGCTCTAACATGTTTATTGTTTCATTTAAACCATCGTAATTTTCTATACAAATAAAATTAGGTCAAAAGAAATTCAGCAAAACTATACATTGTATTTTAAATTAAAATAGCACAATAATACACTAAATGCACATGTAAACTTCCTATTATTGAATTCAAATAGATTAAAATACAAAGTCACAAAAAGATTATACTTGACCTAATCTTAGAGGATCTTTACAGTCTAAGTCACAGTAAAACAACCATCTGATACCATGGCTGGACAGCTACAAACTGGCTTTTAGCAAAATATGACTCATCCATCTACAAATCTGAATCAACATAACGTTTTACAGAAAGTAATGTCTCTAAAAAAAACACTAAAGAGGCATAAAAATATTTGTGCGCTTTTTTCTTTGTACCTATCTCTGCAAAGTACAAACTAACAGTGCTTCATGATCTCAGAATGGCTTATTTTATCACTTATGTTGGCGCTCACCACCTCCAATGCAGGATGACAACTATGAAACGATGCTACTTATTCCTGCTAATGCCACTTGCTTGTATGAGGGGGATTTAAATCAAAACGCAGAGGGTGGCAGAACACCCTGGCTGTCGTTGGCTTCCAGGAACTGGCTGCAGGCAGAAAAAGTGCTGTAGAAGCTGGAGGAGAGGCCAGCCACATCTGTGGAGATGTAGGGGAGGACTCCTGGCGTGGCCTGGTTGTAGTAGGTTAACTGAAACAAAAAAGGGAGGATATATTTGCACTTGTGCTGCAAGTAGCGGTTAACCAGGCTGCAAAGTTAGACATTGGGCTAACCTTGGTAACTGCACTGGACTCCTCCCAGATTGTGAAGCCAGCACAGAGCACCTCTCCTCTGGAGAAATCCTCTGTGGGCGGGTGATTGGGCAAGGTGACAGAACGCAGAGCGATCAGATACGGGTCCCTGGGAGCGGCAAAAGACAACTTTATGAAGACGTTTTAGTCCAGTGCAAAGAGGTACAAGACAATGGAGGTGCAAAAGAGACAGAACTCATAGAAAAAGAAAAGGATTACTCAGATGAGTCAGTAATGCATACAAATTGGAAACCATTGTATAAACTAATTATACAATTTAGGCAATTGGATCATGGGATCCATTGCAGAGCCCCAGCAATAGTTTAAATTATGTTAAGGAGCACCGCAATAAATGAGCCATGAAATAAATAATTGACAGAACGCTAACAAAATTATATTCAATGCTGTCTTATATCATTTGAAATTTCATTTTGTAAATTTCACTTTTAAATATTTAAAAATGATTTGATATATTACTGACATTTCCAAATATTATGGATACATTTATTCATGTATGTTTGATATTTATTGCATAATAATGTGTAAATAATTACTACATTTATTCATTACATTTTTCCATTGGGCACACAACATGAAATAGGTCAATATTATTTAAACCTTAAGAGCAATTTAAACCTTATATTTACTAAATGAATGATGATGATGATGACCATCATCATCATCATAAAATGTAGAAACTTTAATATGACTAATATGATCTAAAATTAAAACTAAATTATATCCTTTAATTCATTTTAATCAGCAATCTATGGCAGTGTTTCTCAACCCTGGTCCCCAGGGCTCACTGTCCTGCATGTTGTTGGTGTTGCCCTGGTGTCACACGCCTGACCTAATTAAATGGGTGAATAACAGGCATCTGAAGCCCTTGGTGGCATGATGAAGAGGTCATGCTCTCATCTGGTGGCATTTAGCAGAGACACACCTCAAATATGCAGAACAGTGGGCCCTGAGGACCAAGGTTCAGAAATACTGATCTGTGGTATCCTTTCTGATATGTTTTTTTCCTCTCTCATAATATACAAACATTGAAAAAAAAACATTGGGAAAGAAAAGCCGATCATCAAAATCAAATTAGAGTGAGCAAATATTTTAGGGCAATATATTGAACATGGGATTTAAATCCACACAAACTGTTAACTTTATTTACTCAAAACAATTTGAACGAAGTGACGGCAGAAGTCACCAACCAACCAACCAACCTCATGAAATCATGTTAAAATAAATGAAAGCTGGAAAACGGAAGTAAACGTGAAATGTCATTTTACAGCACCTGGAATCACATGGCTTCCTTCTAGATGCAAGCAAGATAAAATCTTTCCCTTTGCCCCCTTTGGTGACAGAGGGCGTAACCACACGATAAAGGGTGTCATCCTGATCCACCTGGTTGATCACCTCGCACTCCCTGTGGTTGAAACATGGACAAGCAATGAAAACACGCAACATATTCAAGGCTTTCAGACTTTTTAGTATTTGAAAGCAATGTCACAAGCAAGCATTCATCTGGGAGTTACTGGTATTTTGTTTTTTTTTATACCAAAGAGCCTTCACAGACACAGTAAATCTCCTCCGTGTGTTGCTGTCAGGAGGTATACTCTGGGAGAATCTAGTCCTGATCTCCTGTCAGCACCGTGTTGAAAGTGTGTGGATGTTACTGACTCATAATGCCGGTCCCACTCTTTTCTCCTCCTCAGGTCCGACAGCAGATGGAACGCCTGCTCTGCCGGGACGCCGACGTATATCTCCACCTTCACACAAAGCGTGTGGTTTTCCTCCAGCGTGTACAGCCTGACCTATCCATGGGAATTGTATAAACAGAGTTTGTTCAGGGTATCAACATGTACAGTGCCAGTGAGAAGTTTACATACATTCCCACCGTGGGCACGAATGTGATTTTAGCTTGGGGCTTTTAAGGATGCGTTAGACCCTCCTTTTCCCAGGGAGGAATGACTTTATGATTTTTAAAAGAAAAAATGGGTCAAAATTATGCAAAGAAATTGCAGACCTGTGCACATTTTGTACTCATGAGCAAGATTCTGCCAATGTCCTGCCTGGATGTTTGACTACTCTTCTCTACATTCACCTTGACTTTTCTTGTCCTTTTGGTCAAAAAGCTCAATCTACGTCTGCTCTGACAATAAAAATTGTAAACCTGTCTCCAAAATATATTTGATTCATCCGTAGGGACAATTTCACATGTTAATCAAGCTAGAAGCTGGTGACTTTGGAGCAGGGGATAAATAAAGAGAAAAAAAGCCAAGGATGTCCAATTTATTGGCAGTTCATGGGTCAATTCTAAACATCCTAATTAATTTCATTTCTTCTGAATGTGACAGTTTAGGTCAGATGGCTGAAGCTGCACACAGCTGGGTCCTCCAACGGGACATTCATCCTAAACATCACCACTGCTTTTGAAATGGACTTCCTAAGTTTAAATTGTCCAGCAAAGGAAATCTAAGACTTGACTGTTGAAAAAACTGACACTCAATGCACAGATGAGGTTGTATTCAATGTATATATTTCATATTATCAGCACCAATTCATACCTGACCATTTCTTGCTTCTAAATAACGTAATAAAGAATGTAAGATGGAAAACCAAAGCTACCTTGGATAATTTAGCACGCCACACTGACCTTATTTTTCTCTGAAGTTAAGACCCAGTTGTTCCTGGTATCCATCAGTTTCAGGGCTGATACGTTGTTGTAGCTAAGGTAGATCTGGAAAAAAAAAAAAAAACAACAACGCTTGAGTGAACTCATGAGCTTCAGCACCATATCTGGAGGCCCTTGATTGCTTTTGTGAATTACCTGGTTACTTGGATCCCAGGGCACAGACAAAGGCACTTCGGTTTGCTTGCAGGAGATGATATATTTTCTGTAAACATTGAGGAAAGCAATGACATTCCTCAAGCACAAATCAAAGACCACAAATCTGACTAGTGTAAACACTTTGACTCGAGCAGCAGTCAGTCCAACACGTTTGGTTACTAAACAGAAGAAACACAGATTATAGTGGAGGAAGGGTGTTTAGGAGCTGAACAATGAGCTTTTTATTCTTAATAAACTTCCCACTAAAGTCTGCTCAGCTGTGACACGCAGCCCAGCCAAACCATTTTCTATTGAAAAGTACTGTAAACAAGGGCCTTTGTCACGCTATTTTTTCTAAAACTACACAATAATGGCAACTAGAAGTAACAAATCATATAAAATCATTGGAAATTTTTTCCAGTATTTAATCATAGTTGTAGCTTGCTGAATTTAGTTAGTGTTTTGTCTTTGTAAAATGCCTTGAGACATTTATTGTGAATTGGTGTTGCATAAATAAACTGAATTGAAGATATAAAGTATATTAAGACTTTCAGAAATAAGACATTGTTTTATTTCTTGTTCTGTATACAGTTTAATAAACCAACGTCAGCCATCTGAGATCTACTTTGAATCAGCCTCACAGCATAAAGCTGATCCTAACAATTATTACAGCCTTCTCGCGTCAACCATCAAAACAGCGCAACTGTAACAAGGTAAGCATTTGTTTTATTTAGACAGGTTGCAATTATTATACTCACTGCACAACCACTGAACTTCCTCACATTATTTTAAATATTCTACATACCCTGATATATATTTTTTGGGGACTTCATGTGACAGACAAACACAAAGCAGCACGTAACTGTAAAATGAAAGGAAAAGGAAACATGGGTTGCAAAATGTTTTAGAAACAGAACCAAAAAGTGTGGCATGCATTTTTTCCCCAGCTCCCTGTATGCTGATACCTCTAAATAAAACCCAGGGCACCTACCCCCTACTCCCGCTACCATCACTACCACCCCCATGTGAAAAATGGTGGCAGCGATACCTTGCTAATCTTTCACAGGCGACAGGGAAGCTGGTCAAAGTTAACGGGAAGAAAAATTGGGGTAAATACAGGAGAAGAAAACTTGTTTAGATGTTGAAAACAAGCACTGTGGCAGAGGTTCACCTTACAGCAGAACGCTCCTGAACACAGTGCTAGAGCTACACTGGATTCATTTAGATCAAAGCATAAGAATGAGTTTGATTCAAAGATGCTTTGTTGAGTTTGCACATTTGACATCCATGGACATTTTAGTGAGTCTTCTCAAAAGAACACCAAACATTCACATTTAAAATCCTCTTCCTTCATTTCTTATTTTTCACCGCACACACTCTCATATGCACACCCAGTCCAGCTGAGCTATGGGCCTACATTTTCAGATTCTAGATGTGTGAAGCTGGTAGACTAGCAGCTGTGATTGTAACGAAAGGCGATTCTACAAAGTATTGAGTCAGAAGCTGAATACAAATTACACTTAAAAAAACATTTTATTTGTTAAAACGGCTTGAAAACACCTTTCCTTCAATTTCACAAGAATCAATATCGGTCCATCCCAAAAATGACAAAAAAGTTAATTTTAACATGACAAAATGTGAAAACTTTCAAGCAGGGCACCATAGATGTGACATACCTGTCAAGGCGAATCTTCTTTCTGGCAATAGCTTCTTTGTAACGTCTTCTTCCATCCTTTAAAACACGTGAAATCCTAATTTAATTCAGACAAAGGATAGCCCTCTTATGAATGTTGATTATGTTGCAGAGTACGGTCTCCAAACGGCACAAAAACAACTCTGAGACCATACCACAGGCTCGGGTCGTAGGTGTGGCAGCGTGCGGGGCTTCCTGTCGCTGTCCAGCACCTCAAAGGTCATGAAGGCACTGTTGATATGGCGCAGGGGTTCTCCACCCTGATAGGCCTCTGCACAAACTCCCACCTCCATGCTGCAGCACAGCAAGTGTAACAAAATACAGATTTTTCAGAGAGGCGCACTGTAAATGCTGTTGTGGTACAGTACTGACAACGTTACGTTGATGTGAGCCTTGCTTATTGAAATCTTTGAGATAATATGGAGACCCACCTGTGCTTAAAGGCATTGTTAACAATAGCTTTCAGCACCAGCCGGTCGCCGATGTGAGACGGCCCACGGAAATGGAACATGTCTATGGTCCTCAGGGTTGGGTGGGCGTTACACAATCGACTGAATCAGAACATGGAAAAGCAAAAAGAGGAATTTCTTGTTTTCCTTTCAGCCTCATGGAAAATAAAGAACACGTTATATTATGGAAAAACACAGGCTTGAAAATATAGGAGCTCCATTTTTCTTTTATGCTCATGCAAATAGCGACCTAATAAACCATATCGTTTGGATGCCACATGCTACATCCGAGCAGCTAAAGTATGTGAACTGTCACTACAATTAAAGTGTTTAATGACAGTGAAGATATGAATGTGTGTTTGGGTTTTACTTATTTAAGGACATGGATGTGTTCAATAAGGTCTCATTAGATCGGGAAAACATTAACACCAAAGCGGATCTCTGAAGAACAAACTGCTGATGCTCTTAGGGCTAAAGGTTGTTACACGTTTGATTTCTATTTCTAGTTAACACTTAAAAATACAGTGTATATGGGGAAAAACAAGACCATTCGTTATTCTACAATAAGAATTGTTTCTCTCAAAGTAAGTCAACCAAAACATATCAGTCAAAGTTTTTGTTTTTGCACATTTGCCATCTCAAAAAGATCATGTGAACAAGCCAGGGGGCTTTTGGAACAGTTTTACTATGCAAAGATGACAAACATTAGATTTTGTTGATAAGAGGAGGGTTATGGTGGGAGGTGAGAAAACCACATTGGCAGTGAAGGAAGATTTTTCTATCTGCAAGACACAGTAGCGGTGCTATCATGGTTTGGGCTTGTGCTGTCTCTGGACAAAGAGGGCTTGTTATCCTTTGTAGAACCGTGAGTTCTGATTCATCCAGGTGAATTCTAAAGGAACAGTTCTGGCTCTCTCTCCATGGATTGAAGGAAAAGTGAATTAAACAGCAGAAAAAAAGGGAACTTTAATATTGTGTAAATGTAGTCATCCAGGATTTGAAACAGTTCTTTAGCATAAATAAAATTTCCTCAGGTTGACTGCCGGAAATGATCTCTTGGAACCTGATTGATAATTCATAGAAATCTTTAGTTGTTTCTACATAAAAGAGGTCACACTAAAAGTTGATAGAAAGGATGAATTCCTTAGCCACTACCTTTTTTAAAACTTAAAGATACATTCTTCAAAAATTCTGCTATATTATCAGATGTATATTAGCAGAATTACTGAAGTGTACACATAACACAAATTCGCATGTAAAGTGCTGTCCAAAAGTATTCACACCCCTTTTTTGACATTTTGCAGTGATCCAAACATTAAACTTCAAAGAGTTTTATTGGGATTTTATGTGAAAGGCCATCACAGAGCGGTGGATTTTTGTAAGGTAGAAGGAAAATTAAACATGGCTTTTGAATTTTTTTGAAATACAAATTAAATAATTGTGTGTGCATTGTATTTAGAACCCCCGTGTATAGTGGTGCGAATGCAAAGCAAAGGGCTCAAGGAACTACAAAGAGCCAAAAGCGCTGGAGACATATGAGTGATGCAAACTCCAAAAAACACAAAAACCAAGTGCAACACAAAGACAGGGCAAAACAAAAATGCTGCAATTACAGAAATTAGACACAAGCAGAATGAAAAATGCTGCAAGTACCAAAAACAGCATGAAGTGAAAAATAAAAAGACGCAAACTCGCTCTAAAAAAAAAGAAAAAAAGAAACAGACCACTAGTGTAGTTCCCCCCGACCCTCAGTAAAGACAGTAAAGTTTGCTGTTTTGTTTTTTATTTCCAATTGTTTTGGGTATTTGCAGCATACTTTATGTTGCTTCTAATAATATGATTGATTTGACTTTGTAAAGTGCCTCGAGATGACGTGTTTCATGAATTGGCGCTATATAAATAAAATTGAATTGGGTCCGTGCTCTCCATCATCTTCTCAGACATTCGCACAGAACATCCGTCTTTGTTTTGAGATTAAATTTCCCATGTGGACCTCATTTACTAAGTAGGTGAAAGCAGTTGGTGGCACACAATTTTATTTAGGTTAATCGACACATCAAATGGGCTGAATAGTAATGCAAGCCACATTTTTTATTTGTGGCAAAAAATGTAACGACCACGTTCCTTTTGTTCTACAAAGTCGTGCTCTACTTTTCGTTAGTTTAGCTCAAAAATACTGATAAAATAAATAAGTTTGTGGTTGTAAGGCAACAAATTTTGAAAAAAAAAAGGTCAAAGGGTGTGAATATGTTTGCAAGCCACTTTATAAGGGAAGTTCTTGCGACGAAAAAAATGCATACCTTGCAGCAATTGTAGCCACATTTTCCATCCAGGCCATGATCTGGCCTCCAAAAGTGCTGACTTGATGATTGGCATGGGGTGGAAGCACCAGCTCCACGCTCTCCACTCGTGTCTTATCAGCTGGCACGGCATCCTCATACTCCTGACATTCTCCTGATGAAAGTGCCAAAGGAAGAAGCTGTAATCCTTCTCACTTTAGAGTGCCGTGTTGTTCTAAGACCTTGTGTTCATACCCAGCTGAGCTGTGCTGCTGCTCAGCAGGTCTGTGATAATCTCAGCGTGGATGAGCCGCATCCTCCGCCGCTCGGCAGCCAGGCTGTACTCCATCTGCTCCACTTGTGTATGAGGGATCACCTGCTTGAGCTGTACCTGAGTACACAACACCAAAAAAAAAAGGGGGAAAAAAAGCCAGCTGAAGCTAAGTGAGCTTCAGCCAAGCGCTGGTTTGCTTAAAATATTTCCTGTCCTCGCTTAATCACCTTTCCAGCTTCAGTTCGTCTGGAAACATAGGTGGCAAAGGCGTGGCAAACCTTCCACTGCCTGTCAGTGTAAAGGTCTTCACAAGACACCAATATGCCCACCTGAAATTCAGAGAACACAATTATCACTTTTTTTAATGTAGGAATAAGGTTCTTTTGACAGAATTCCCTATAATAAAACCCCAGAGGGACTTCCACTAACCTCCATGCTAGATGTGAAGGCTCTGTTGACTTTTGCAATGATATTGACAACCTGTCCAACCCTGAAGGAGACAGACAAGGATGCTTCTTTACTATCAACATGATTATACTCAACACAGTTTGTTCCCTCTCTACCCTCAGCTAGAACGTCCAGCCAACAGTAAGACAGCTGACTATAAATGTGGGAAATTTGTAGTAACTGAAATTGAGTACATTATGTTTTAATATTTTCTAAATAAAATAATTCCTAGCATGATTCTAAGTGAATATTAAAATGGAAAATGGACTTTACCATTCAATATTTTGCTAAAAACCTTGAGACCAAAAAGCTAATTGTTAAATTCAACAGCCAAATCTGACATTGGTTGATCAAGTTCCTGCCTGATAATACCTTACCCTGATTGGCTTGTAACTAGTTTTTAACAAGTTTTATGATGTTGCATATATGCTGTTTTATCTCTTTTTTTATCTCGTTTGTTTTTATTGTGAAGCACTTTGTGGAATTTATCCTGTTATATAAATAAAGTTTACTTACTTACTTACCCTATTGTGTGTTCGAAGTGGATGTCATCGACCGACGCAGTGACACAGGAACAACCTGCGTGCCTCTCAGCTGGGACAGGAGAGATTACACTAAAGTTTAGAAGAGTTTTTACTAGTTATGCGCATTCATTTAAATCTGTGAAAGCACCGGCTGCAGAATTTATCACTGTCATATAGTTATATATGTGGGGCAGGAGCTAGCGAGTTTGTCTTGTTGCCGGTTTGAACCCCCGCTCCGACCATCTCAGTCTTTGTGTCCTTGAGCCAGACACTCCACCAGCTTTGCCTGCAAAGGGTGGTCAGAGGGCCCGGTGATGGCGATTGTATGGCAGCCTCACTTCTGTCAGTCTGCCCCAGGGCAGCTGTGGTTACAAACGTAGTTCACCAGGGTGTGAATGTGGTGTAAGGGCTTTGGGGTTCTCAGGACTTGATAAACCACTATACAATTACAGATCATTTACCATTTATTTTGACTGATTCCTGTTATGTTGCAACTTAAATCGGAAACTTGCCAATAACTACAAGACAACACATCAGTCACAGTGCATAAACAACGTCCTTACATTTCTGTTCATAATTGTTGTTGATGTTGAGAATCCTCTGAAAGAAAGTCGGAACCATATATTTCCATATGCCAAATAAAAAAGACACATAGCCCTTTTTACCTGTTTTAAGTCAGGTATGGCTACCAAACGTTTGCTAAATGCCAAAATATTGAGAGGGGGGATTTTATAGAGAATTGTTTTTTGCCTTTCTTCAAATTATGAAGTTCACATACACTTAGATTACTATGGCTTTAATTTTTTTTTTTAAGACGACCACATTATGGCTTTGCAAGCTCATCCACAAAATCTGAGTCAAATTTACACGTACACTTGTTAATGAATTTTAACATACTTCAGGGGAACTTGTGTGATATCATAGAATAATCAAAAGGCCAGATATGAGGAAGAAAACTGTCCACATGTCTGGTTTATCCTTGGGTACAATTTCTAGATGCCTGAAGATGTCACATTCATCTACAGTATTATATGCAAGGATAACCACCGTGGGAATGTCCAGCAATCATACAGTTCAGGAAGGAGAGCGATTCTGTATCCCAGAGGGGTACGGGTTTTGGACCAAAATGTGTTTATCAACCACAGAACAAAAGCAGAATACCTTGTGAAGATGCAGGTGAAGCTGCTAGGAGAGTTTCATTATGCAGAGTAAAAAGGAGTCCTGAAACCGACGTGGGCTGAAAGACTACAGAGTACATAGAGAGGAAGAAGCCATCCCTTCGAAAGCAAGACAAGAATTAAGATCGCAATTTACCAATAAGCTTAGGAGTAAATACCTTTACTTGATAGTCATAGCTTGTTGCTAAAATTGACGTGTTTGGTAAAAATGACCATCCTTAGATTGGAAAGAAAAGTGTTGCTTGGACAATAAGGTTTATCATTTACCGCTGCAAGCAGCCTATACATGCAGCATTCAGACCTAGAAGTGAGAAACCTCTGTTTTTTTAGGTGTTTTTTGTACTCTAGATCTCTTAATATAGCTGCATGCAGAAATGGGCTGGCTTCGAGTGTGGAAACTCAAAGCCACAATGAAAGAGGTGGAGACTATCACCAGCCATTGGCCAGTAGCTAGAGCTGCTTGCCATGGAGACTCTGGACGCAGGCTGCTGGAAAGACATTGCTGACTGAGAGCAGTCGTGGTTTATTTTTTCTGTGCTGCCCCTCTTATATGCCTTATTTGACTTCCTACAATAGACAATCCATTACTTGCTATATGTATTTTTTTTTTGGTCTTTACACTTTTATCTATTACTCTGTAGTTATTAAACATTAGAATTGTTTGTGTGTCTTATCATTTTACTTTTTTATTTAGTCATATTTGAAAAAAAAAATCACCTCTCCCTGTTAATTGTGTGTCAGTATAGGCATTGTATGTCCCATTTCTAATTTTGCAGTACTGTTTTTGTGGCTCCTCTCTGTCATTTAATGTGGTTTTACACTCATGGGAAAAAGAAGGTTCACCTTTTACCTATTTACCAGGACCACAACCTATTTAAATCTAACCAAATGTGTATAAAACCACACCACAGATTCCTCCATGCCAGTAGTTAATACACAAGGACAAAACGTTTGGGAAAAATAGGTCCAAAAAAAAGCATACCAAATTGGTTATCATTGAATTTAAATAGTACCTTCTTTTTTATCAGATTTGTATATGTGTTGGATTTAAAGCACAATGAGTTAAATGAAAGAGATTAGGTAAATGTGATCGTTTTGATATTTTGTGTAGTTTTCAGGTTTTTTAAAAGTGTAAAGTGAAAAGGATTTCCTGCTCTGCCCTACCTGATAAACAGGCGGTGGAGTCCATCCACTTCAGTAGCTGTCCCACACTCAGCTCCCAGCAGTGATTGGCATGACAGGGCAGCACGATCTGGCTCATCTGCACCTCAGTGGGGTTTCTGTACACCTCTCCGTTCTCTTGTTTAAACTGGGGGTCCAGCGTGGTGTCTGCATCTTTCTCCTCTGACGTCATAACGCACAACTAAACAGACAGGAAATGGGGACAAAATAGCTGCATAATCAAATTGTGCCTCTCCTGAGTTAATTTAGAGTGCATATTTATAAGTACTCAAACCTTTTCCACAGTTTGTCAGGCTACAACCGCTAACATTCATGCATTTTGTTGGCAATACAATGTCGTTTAGAATTGGGAAGTGGAACGAAAAGGCTTTGGATGGCTTTCAATACCTAAAAAATATGGAAGCGTACTTGCATCTGTCCTTTTTACTTTAAAACCCCTTTAAGGAGATAGCTACAAGTTTAACTCCTCCCAGCCAACGGGTGGTGCGTTTGCCCACTCTCTTTCCAACCTTCAGTTGTACTGTTTGCCAGCTGGTTGCCAGGTCCTTTTGTTAGCATTAGCAAACATTTAACTTATCTGTCCAAAAAGGAAAGCGGCAACCTTCGCGTGGCTTCTGAGCCCCCTTGCTTTCTTAAGTCGACACCAACGCTCAAAAACTTGACTGATGTTCACCCTCGTTTTGCTTCTTTTTTGGTCCGCTTGAATCTAACAACCCTAACAGTGAGAAGAAGCCATTTCTCCGGGCTATATTGGAGCTACTACGATCTGGAAACACCTGAGCTCACGTGACTTCAACCTACTACTCCTATTGGTGCAGAATCCTTTCGTGCCAACATTAGCATCATAACTGGAAGTAAATCCAGGGTTTCCCGCAGCGCTATCTTGGCGAGGCGTCCGCCTCGCCAAACTCACGCTACCGCCTCGCCAACATTCCAAAAAAAAAAAAAAAAAAAAAAAAGTGACGTTAACACGCGGTTTGTTGTTGTTGCTTTCGCGCGTGCGTGAATGGCGGGGAGAAAAAAACACATGGATACGCTCCGCGCGTCGGTCCGCGGACAACGTGTCGTCCACCCCCCCCCCCCCCCCCCCCCGCTCCGCGGACAACGTGTCGTCCACCCCCCCCCCCCCCCCCCCCGCTCCGCGGACAACGTATCGTCCAAACCCCTCCATTCCCCCCCCCGCCCCCCCCCCCCCGCCTCGGTCCGCCTCGCATAACCAAATTCCTGCGGGAAACACTGAAATCTTTATATATTTTGTACCCATCAAAATTTCTAAAACAGTCATTTATATACTATACATTTATTTTTCAGTAAAATTAAGATTTTTTATTCTGCACCACTTTAGATGTTCTGTGGATGTATAGTAAAATGAAAAATTATTAATTTTGAAAGAAAAGTTGTAGCTATGACCTTCAAATAATATCCAGTG
Organism: Fundulus diaphanus; assembly: GCA_037039145.1. Classification (NCBI taxonomy): domain Eukaryota; kingdom Metazoa; phylum Chordata; class Actinopteri; order Cyprinodontiformes; family Fundulidae; genus Fundulus; species Fundulus diaphanus. The sequence goes on from CM073128.1 coordinate 31,646,452, forward strand.
AAACCAATAGCTGTCAGAAGTCTGCAAGTTTTAGTAATATGTGATTAACTTGTTCTCATTATAACAGAGTTCATGGTAACTCTGGAGGAGCTGCAAAGATCCACGCCTAAAATGGGATTGTTAATGGTCATGCACGCCTCAAATCCTGCCTTTATGGAGGAGTGACAAGGAGAAATCCACTGTTGAAAACTAACACAACACATAAACCTTGACACAACATCCCCACAGGGAAACATGGTGGCGGCTATAACATGCTACTGTATGTGGATGTTTTGATTCAGTGGTAGCAGAGTTGATGGAACCTGTTATACATCAGTCTCAAGATGTGCCAAACTAATTAATATACAGCCCAAAACTTATTTATCCAGTTGGGTAGACCACATTTTTCATATTTTTACTTGTAAACATTTTTAAAACCAGGCATCATTTTCTGCCACGTTTGTGGTTGCAATGGGATAAAATGTGGAAAAAGTGAGGAGTAGCCTACTATATGAACTGTACTTGGAGTTTAAATTACACAATAAAAAGCTGTATCCACATTATGTGGAAATATACTCAAAGTTTTAATAGGTTGAGTTAAAAAAAATCATATAAGTTAGTTTAAAATAGTCTTTGCCACATCGGATAACCCCACATTCTTCAGACCACTCAGGATTTTCAATAATCTTCGGATAATCTGCAAATGCGCTTCACTAAATGCGCAACATTTCTATCCCTGCACTAAATCTGATCTGTGGCTCTGCGTTGTTATGTAGTATTTGCGGCTAAAATCTGTTTTCAAGACGAAACTCTCCACATATAGACTTTGCTTTTTAACGCAAGCCGGGGCACGTCCCTCTCCAGCGCAGTGGACAAACTATTTCAAGACATGCAGATAGAGATGGGGCATTCAAGGGAAGGCATTTGCTGGGTTACTGCTGCAGAGAGTCCCACCTGCCCCCCCAACGCAATCTGCGACGGCATTTTATGCATTCATCCCCACGGAAATAACACTCACAAACTAACTTGTTAAGGCGTTCCTCGGACCATACGGGGCTGTAACCGTAATATTTATATAAAGTTGACGCCAAAACATGTCGGACTTTATAAAGAGGAAAACACAGAAGCGGCTTACTCTGTTTACAACCCAGCTGAAGTCCAGGGAGATCCAACAGACGTCTTGTTAGAGCGCATCGAACCGAACCATGGGTCTTTTTTTTCTTCCTCTGGACGCACAGTCCCCCAAAACAAAGCAACAACGCAGGCAAACAAGCCGCTTAATAACAGAAGTTTTGCCAACGGAGGGGAGGGAGCGCCATGGACACCACCCCCTACGGAGCTGGCAGTATGCGCACTTCTTTTAAGGTGGACCTGGGGTGACCTCTGATTGAATCAAAACGCCATATAGGCTACGTGAAAGGAGGCGACGGTCGCTCATTTAAAACTATCACCGTGGACAGTTTAAACTTACTCGTTTACTCGTTGGCGGCATGCAAACTAGTTTCCCTACAGCTCAAAGTTTGAGAGCAACGCGGTCTGTGACTGTGATGCAATTTTGCAAATTGCCGTGCAAATGGAAACAGCGCAGACAGCATATCTGCATTTTAAATGTGACGCCGACAACATGTTACAAAACAAGATGGGGCAGAGGCATGACCCCCCCCCCCCCCCACACACACACACACACACACACACACACACACACACTGCGTTGCATCACCATCCAACATTGGCTGGTTGGGACCAGTTGGTTTGGTGTGGAAACTAAAACCTTTTTAACATCCATTGTCACCATAAAACAGTTGGATATCTAGTCTTATATTTATTTTCAGAAGCAGCAAATGACAGAACTGTGTGTCCAGTGCACTAGTGGCTGGCTCTAGGAAATATGTCCATTCAGCCTTGTCTTGCTGAATTTAGCAATCCTTTGTTCAGAATGCATAATTGACGTTAGGGCAAAACTTAAAATTGCTCAGCAGTTATGATACCCACACTCCTGCAACGATATGGACGAGCTCCCCTGCAATAACTAGGCCATCTGTTCTCTTTTCCTATTTGGCCTAAAAGACAAAAGAGTTTTTTTTCAGGCCACTGTAAAGTTCTTCAGTCTGGCTTAATGACCAGGAAATTATAAAAATAATAATAATCTCAAGCCCTGAGAAAATAAATGGGATCCTTTTTGGATCTTCAAAAAGGGGAAAACACATTCTCTCTCTTTTTGTATGGTACGTGGAGTCTTAACTTGTCTGCGTACTACTGGTGATGGTTGTTAGAATGGATTTACTCGGTTGTTTTACTGAGCCCACACTCTCATGGCCAGTTTTGACTGAACAGACCGAACCGAAATATTAAAGCCAATCCCTGTTTGCGTTCCGTCAGGCCTGAGAAACGTTTTGAGATTTCCTAAACTTTACTGGTTTTCGGTATATTAGGCATGAGCCGTTACCACTATACAGAGTTTTTCAAAAATACTAAAAACCCTTGATAAAATACAAATCCTTTAAAGGTAAAACGTTTTTCATGAGATTTCTGACCCTCCCCCACCTGTTGCTGTGCACTGCCGGCTTGCTGAATGAAAAAAGGCTACTCTACCTTTCACTTGCCTACAACAAATCAGGCTGCACGGAGATACCTTGGGTTACGTTAAATAGTCAATAACTATAGATAAAATTATTATAAAAGCAAGGCAAGGCAAGGCAAATTTATTTGTATAGCACATTTCAGTACAAAGACAATGCAAAGTGCTTTACATGATTAAAACATAGGAAAATAAAACAGAGTAAAAGCAAGTTGGAATAAAATGTAGAAACAAAATAAAACATGGGATAATAGAAACAAAAGCAAATATTGTTAAAAACAGTTGGACTACAAAGTTGAACTAATGATGTTTCAGTCATGTCATGCTTTTAGGCCCATACTTTTCATCATGAAATCAAACCTTCCTACCTGGGGAAAAGATGGTAACACCTTACAATATGTTGTTTGAATGTGGAAAAATAGTTAGATAATAACTTCTTATAATTTTTTTTTTTTTGCTTGGATTTTCTTTTTTTGAGCACGTGCTCTTAAACCAAAAACTTTTCCAAATGAATTTTGTGTAATCTCTAACTGACTGCTTAAATAAATGAAACCAGTTCCTGGTTCATGTTTTATTCACGCAAGACGTAACTCACAAATCTCACGATCTCTAATGTCGGTAAATAATCTTGAAAAAAAAAAAAAAGCTCACAACAAACCACAATAGTGAGTTTTGGAGTAATTAACAAGGGAACAGTGAATTTGTTCCTTAAATCGAGCTCATTGGTATTTAGACGTCAGAACTGTAAACGGCAAGCAGAAAGGGGCGGGCATTAAGCCCGGCACTGCGTTCCCATTGGCCGCCCGTGCTGCCGCTCACGGAGGCCCCGCCTCTTCCCCCGGACCAGGCTCGGTTGAGTCGTTGGATCGAGGAGGAGTGCGGTTGGCGGCCGCGATGGTCTGACAGATGAAATAGCGAAAAAAGAACGAGAAGGCGGGCGTCCTCCCACACAAAACAATGTTCCCCAAAGGCAAAGGCACCCCGGTGCCGTCGGACAGCCAAGCACGAGAAAAGTAAGCCGAGAAACGTTTATTTGTTCCGTATTTTTTCTCTCTCTCTCCGCCTCATAAGTTGCTTTGTGTTGTTCGCTGGATGGAGGCTAGCAAGAGGCGATTTCCTCCTGCCGAGAATGGAATTGAATGAACCGCCTTGTCTGCTCGCCATTCCTCCCTCTGAAGCCGTGCTTCTCCTGCCTTTAGCCTTTTCGCTGTTGTTTTTCCGCCACCTCCCCCGGTCGGTTCCAGGGGCCGGTCCGGCGGTGCGTTTAAGCGGACTCCGGGAGACGGTTTCGGTTTTTTTTTTTTTTTTTTCTCGGGGTTGTCCGAAACGAGAGCTCGGAAAAGGAGCAAACAATAACACCGCGGCGCTACAGTGCATTGTTTTCTCTGTTGCGCTCCGTGGCTGGAAAGGTTTCGCTTTTATCACCCTCAGCCCCATCAGTGGCACCAACACACAAAGCTAATGCACAGCCTTCTCGGGATTGTTTTTGTGTGCCGTGAACGATCTAGTTTATTTACCGGCTACGTAACATTAAACGCCGCTAACCTTCAACAGGCTAGGCTTGCATCTCAGTCCCCATTTAATTTTTTTTTTTTTTTTTTTTGGCTTGAGCTATTTGGCAGCCATTGTTCACAGGGCCTGTAGCCGACTTTGCTCACCCACTGTTCTATTTACAGGAAGAATCAACCATAAAGCGGCATGGTTATACAACAAAGCCACACATTATTGACAGTTTTTTTCTTTCTTCCATCTCGTTCCCCCCCCCCCCCCCCCCCCTCCCCGTGCAGGTTGGCTCTATATGTCTATGAATATTTGTTACACATAGGAGCACAGAAGTCTGCACAGACCTTTTTATCAGAGGTATGTAGGAATTGGAGTAAAAGTTCAGCCGCATCATCCACCATCATATCTAGTCAACGTTTTATTTTATTTTTTTTAACGAAAACCACTTCAGCTGTGGAATCTGTTGATGATAATCACAATGTGTCCATCATAGATCCGATGGGAGAAAAACATAACCCTCGGAGAGCCCCCAGGATTCCTACATTCCTGGTGGTGGTGAGTCCCATTTCGTCATAATGTCACAAAATGTCCAAGGCTTGTTTGTGTTTTGTTTCCGTTGTTTCATGACCTCCCACCCCCCCCCCTTTTTTTTTTTTTTTTTTTTTTTTTTTTTTTTTTTTTACTACAGCGTTTTCTGGGACTTGTATTGCGCCGCACCAGAGAGGAGAGAGACATGTGACCACTCCAGTGAAGCGAAGGCCTTCCATGACTATGTGAGTACTGATCACATGGAGCTCTCTTTAAAGTACTAAAGACGTTGCTTTTTTTTTTTTACTCCCCTCCCTGCTAGATTATCAATAAATTGGCCAAATTTTCCCCCTGATTCAAAGAGCAAGTACTAACCCCACCACCACAAAACACTTTTTGTCTATAAATGCAGCTCTTTATTTTCTTTTCTTGGATGCACTTTTTATGAGTTTCACTAAAAGCAGAGAACAGGTTTGATGCCTAAATTGGGAAAATCGTTTTCTGTTGGATTTTAAGCAACTACCTCCATCAAAGAGGCTGGAGCTCATTTTCTTCCCTTTTTATTGCTTAGGTTCTCTAGAAAAACGTCAAAGAAATTCTAAGAAAAGCCTGATTTCCCCCCCCCCCCACACACACACACACACACACACTGGTATAAAGTAATGTAAACATCACATCTACAGTTTCATGCTGGAATAATGTTTTTTTTTAAATCACTTCGACTTGGAACAACCGACTATTATCTGTCTCTTGTGATGTTCTAATCCCGAACAAAACATTATTAATGTGATACAGCCGCTATACAGGCTAGCCAGTCACTTGTGGGCAGTCCTGGTCCATTTTAGGAATAAAAACATTTTCTGCAGGCCTTTTTCCTTTTCCAACGATGTTTGCATTTTCTTTTGGGAAGTGCTTATCATATTGCATTCTGCACTGTGTGCTCAACAACCGAAGCAATTTGGACCACTTTTTAAATCTGTCGGCGGGCAAACAACGAGCATCACAGGCTGCTGGGGAAAATGAAGCTGATGTCAGCATTTCTTGAGTCGGACCTGTCGAGCGTTCTCCTCCTAATCCCCGTCTCTGTTGTGTGTGTGCGTGTGTGGGGGGGAGGTTTAGACACAATATTAGAATATTTCTGCACACAGCTTTATTTTTGTTTCGATAACGATCTCTGGCTGCCGGCTGGTTCGTCAGCTCGAGTGCGTGTTGAAACATGGAGCTTGCAGAGTCATAACTCTAATGGATCTGAAAGAGCAGTAGTTGCAGATCTATGTGCTCCCTTTATGAGATTTCACTCACAACTTGCGCCTCATTTGGTTGTACATTGTTTCTCTTATGGCAACATTTTCATATTTGTATGGGAGGGGGTGTTTTGCATGTTGATAATTATGCTGTTTTGGAGATTGAAGGCGAGGTGTTTCCATTTGCTGCTCTATTTCCTGCTTTGAACTGGCACTCAGAAAAGGGACATTAACTAAAAAAAGAGTCTTGCACAGATTAAAGAAAGTGTGGACTGCTTGTTTGTGGCCCCTGTCCTTTTCTGTCAATCAGGTGTTACCGTGTTTTCTTCCTGGAAGATTAAACCAGTATTGTGCCGTACGTAAGTAACATTAAAGTTTGTCAGCAGAGCGAGTGCAGGAGGAACATTTGAGGTGAAAGAGTTTCCAGCATGATTCAGGCCCTGTGCACAGGACATCCTTTAAAAGGGGGATTGTTCTTCTGCTTCTGTTAACACATCCCCATGACAGGATTTTAATTGCAATCTCGGTAGAGAACATACTGGTGGGAAAAATAGAAGCTAAAAACGGTGTAATGTCCCTGCCACGCCACTAGTAGGTGGTATGTTATTTAAAACTCAACAACACGCCTTCAAACAATCCCTGCTGAAAAAAGGCATCACTACTAGATAAACTTTCTGAGTGGCAGGGACTGAAACGTTTGTAAGGACAGACGGCGAAGTTCAGCTCGTCTACGGATATTAGCTGCACGTTAATTTAACGATTGCAGTCGTGCTGCTTCCCCTACGGGGAGATTCTGACTTTTTTTTTTGTGCACGAGACAACGGGACCGCTGCGTTTATAAACCCTTCCACCCTGGAGTCTGTTTTCAAACCGAGCCGCCGTGGTGTATACGAACAGTGGAAACACGACACATTTCTATTTTTAAAGGAAAAACCGGTGCCGTTTGCTCAGGTTCTTTGGCTAACCCTTGGTTGTGCGTGGTGTTTGAGGAGAGCAGAGGGTCAGAACTGAGATGTCTGTGCAGAGTTGACCATCAGAGTGGGGAGGGATTGGCCTCTGGGATCCACTGTTTAGGTGTGCTAGCGTGTTTGCGCATGCGAACCAACATAGAACTCGCCTCTCCCCTAACGCACATCCGCTAACACAAACAGCAGCAATGGTGGACTTCAGAGCTGCAGTTGTTTCAGACACTCTTCTATTCATTGTGGATTTTTTCACTGACACATTTTCCTCCTCCACCGCCGTGTAGTCGCTCCACACAAACGGTCCTTTTCTCTCTCCTGCGTTCGTTGCGTTCTCCCTGCTCTTCTTCCCTGCTCTTCTTCCCTTTTATTCCATCTTCACTTCAGTGGCAACGTTACAGCGCCACCCACCGGCATGGCATTAGTATTACAACGCCTCTTAAGGCTGCTCCGGCTCAAACTTTTCTGTGTGGATGCAGTTTTCAGCTCCGGCTGGACGTAGCCTTAGTAACCACTCTCTGCATCATCGTGCAGGGTTGGGCCATATTTTTCATCGTTATGGTTACTGAGCACGTTTCTAGAGATGCACCGACCAAACTTTTCTGACTGACACCAATTGCATACCATTTTTTTTTTTTTTTTTTTTTTTTTTTACCAATTTTACTCAAAGGGCTTTTGCACAAAACGGAGAAATGTGGGAATCCAAGTCTCTTAATGTCTGACCTGATGATTACCGATCAGAGCCAGTTAAAGGGAAACCAGTGGATTCTGATATCTGGTCAGATTAGCGTATCGCTACAAAACTTCCTAGGCCCATGGTAACGCTCTTAACGGTAAAATTAATAATGATTTTCTTTCTTTATAAAGTATAATCACAAGTTTTTGAATGCACAGTGTAAACAACACCTGGGCATTTCCTTTATGTGTCTTCGTCCAGGCACCGTGAAAATTGGAAAATATAATATTGACAAAATTGTAAGCCTATAACTCTGGAGACGTTGCTTTTACTTTGAAGGAGTCTTTTTTTTTGTTTGTTTTGGTCGCTACACCTGTCCTTTAGAGGCGCCTTATTTTGAGCAGACTCTGAGCCGACAAACACTATCTTGTTATCCTAAAAAATTTCCGTTTATACTGAATAAACAAGTTCAGTTGGAGTTTTAAACAAGAAATTGAACTAAAATGTGTACCTGGAGATTTTTGAGATGTTCAACTTGAATTAAACCTGATGAGACTCTGCATACAGTGGAGTAAAGGACCTGCTGTGGAGCGGAGCCGTTGAGTTCCTGTAGCCTGAGGTCTCTCTCACGTCTCGTGGTTGCCCCTGCTCTGATATTGTCTCTTTGTGATTATTAGGGGTCAATCTGGTATGGGTCTGTGTGTGTGTGTGGACAGTACTAGTCCTTGGACCCTTGCCTTTGTCTCGGCGTGGGGGAGGTGAGTGCCTCTCTGTTAGCCAGCAGCGCTCGTAAAGCCCCGACATATTCACTGTGGGTCTGCCGAACGCTCCCCGAGGGCTCCGTCGCCATGGTGCAGCTGCTGATTGATGGCTGTCACCGAGCTGAGGGCAGATTGGAGAAAGGGAATAGGGAGTGGCATTGTGGCATATGCCCAGCATCCACCACAGCGGAGGAGCCGAGGGAATAAAAAGAAAAGAGGGAGGAGGAGGGAGACGAGAATCGGGGCCGAGCCGCTTTAAGCAACTATGCGGGGAGGCAGAGCATCCAGCCAGGATCCAGACCAGGTTTTATGATGTTGATTGATGGTTAAACATTTACAAGCTAAACATACGAGCTGGTGTCCTTTTGAGCGTTGCTTCCAGCGGAAGAAGTGAGGCTGTTAAAGGAGCGTGAGCTGAGGAGTCGGCGGTCGGGTGGTCTCTGCCGCGGTTAAAACACCTACATCATTTCTCCTTCATCCACTTAAAACGCTGGACTTTTCTGCTTTCTGTTTGTCTCCCTCTGTTACCCCAGGCAACCTCTCGGACGTCCTCGCGCCCCTTCTGCCTCGTTCTTCCTCCCTCCGTGCGCGTTTACCCACACAACCCCTTTTGTTGTTGGAAAAGGAGCACGATCACGTCCGCTGCCCTTTTGTAACCCCGCCGGTCCGAGTATTTATTTGGCTGAGATGGCTCGAGTCCTTTGAAGTACACACATGTACACGTGCTGAATCACGGCTGAGGGGGAGGGTAGGTCTCCTGGGTAGTTGTGAGGAAGGCCCCAGACAAGGGGGCTGAGCCTCAGGCCAGGCTAAGACATCTGCCTCTTTCTGCTGGCAGAGCGTCTGTCGCCAGGCGAGGCTCCTTTAAAACAGTGAGCCGCATCAATCTGTTTGGGACGGTCCTCCCAGCGCCGCTGTGGGCTTTACAAGCTTGTGATAAAGATCTAGCAAGACATTCCCGGAAGTCTCCGTGCACATGGCTTTTTCTTTTAGCTTGGTAAATGGTAAATCCTTCTCTGCAAGAGGATTTTAAACATTTGCAGTGTGAAATTATATGGGAAACACGTTGAATTACGCCTTTACTGGAAGATCCTGCTCTCGGGTCGAGGAAGATTTCTGTTGGGGGGGGGGGGGGGGGGTGCTGTCGTATAAAAGAAGCCAGAAATGTAAATCAGTCTTTGTCTATAAGAAACAGCTGCTTCCAGTTTTGTTTGGTTAGGTATTAAACACGCTGTCTGAAAGGGGGAAAAAACATATTAACCAAGTATAAATAACTGTATCAGAGCTGTTCAATAGATCTGATTGCACTCATCGCAAGATCAGCGTGTGAAGTGTTGCAGTCATTCAGGACTGCTTGAAGGTAATTTTAAGTGTCGTGCTTTAATGCCTTTTAAATGAAAAATAAATTCGGCCCCTCTGGATGGACCTTAATTGCCAAGCCGAGGACCGGGCGATACGGCTTAAAAATAAAATCTCGGGTTTTATCATACCAATTCCGATTAATCGATTATATTTCATTCCTTTTCATTTCAAGTAAAGGAATTAAAGAGATTATTTTAAAAACGTGCTTTTATTTTGAACATTTTGTCTGGGAGTTGACCTGAATTCAAAGTGCAACTAAATACAAGCTGTGAAAGATGCTTGTAAAACAAGATGGCGGCCCTGAAAATGTAACTAAATGTTCACTGCTAGTGGTTTTACACAATGAGCTAAGAACTGGCTTCACTTGTAGCTACAAACTAACTTAAAAAAAATAAGTAAATTAAAGTGCCTCATCTTATGGTTAATACAATATTTTGACAGTATATTTTCCTAAACATATTCAGCATTGCTGTCTATTCTCTTCGTGGAAGCCCAATGAGTCCATTGGCAAAACAAAACACTTAATTTCCAAAAATCAAATCTTGAAAATTGTAAATTCGAATTAATCGATTAAAGCCCTAGCCAAGCCTGGTGTATACTTTTAGCAGCGGAGAGTGGTGGGTAGTTTTTGTACAGCGTCCAGCACCACCTGCAGCTCATTTTAGCTGCAGGTGGTGGGGCATCTTATTTAAAAAAACACATTTATTTAGAAAAGATATTAACTTTCACAGGCATTCGCCTTAGTTTTCCAGCCAGGATGTTAAGCACGTCGGCCGTTCGGCCATCTTTGTTGCAGTTACATGAAGTAATGTAATTAATCACGTCAGTCTTTTAACAGAGGACGTGTTCGGGTTGACCGGCAGGAGCAGGGGGCCGCGGCTTGGCTTGGGGTCGAGAAAGGGGTCACTGCCCTGTGTGATCCTCAGGGCGATTTGTGGCCTCAGCTGTTTTTTACTTTCAAATAATCTGTTAAGGAATAAGAAAATTTGATATCAAAATGTTAAAAACTGTTTAGGTTTCTGTTATAAGGCATTGAGTTGATGCTGAACTGGTCGGCCACCCCGGCCTACGCTCGTCGTTTCAGGGGGTGTGAATGGGGTTCTGTTTGCTTTGGGTCTGCTCACCCGTCCGCCGATTAATGTCCTCATTTTTTGCCCTCACATTTCATCCCTTCGTACCCATAAACAAGCCCATCTGTACAGATGTACTTAACCACGGCATGTCGGTTTCTGTAGCCAGTTGCAGGTATTTTAGTTGAATTATGGAGATAAATAACCTTAAAATCTCAAATCATGCATACACCTAATTATGTCTGTAACTTTCTGAAGCCCATATATAACATTTACATATAGTTAAATTAAAGGTTTTGACCCATACTAATGAACTCCAAACGTGACAATGGAAAAGAAAAAAAACAACTCAGAATTATTTTGGTCAATACTTGTTTGTGAAAAATTGTTTTTCTTTCCTGGTGAAGTTTGTAAACAAACTGCATTTACTGATTAAAAAAGCTATTTGCTGTTACCTTTCAAGTTTTACATGACTATATATTTGTACCATGTAGCCAATTTATTCTTCTAAAAAGGGTTTGAGCATATGATTAATAAACGCCATGTAAATTATTCAGCAGCTAAATGTACAATATTTAAACGGGGTTAAACTATTGCAGTGAAAATGCAGAATAGTTTGTATGCATTGAAAAACATTCTCTGCTTTTGTAAAGTTACCCGTCCAAAGACAAGAACTGTCAAGCTGGATTTCTTTAGAGGAAACCAATCCGCAGATTGGCTCATACCTTATTGGCTCATAGTCAAAACAAAATGTCACGTGGAAAACTATTTTTGATTCACAATTACTGCCTCTTCTTGTCAACAAACCTGTGTAGCTTGGCTCAGTTTTGTTATAGGCCTTAGCAAACACGTTGAATCAGTACAACCTGAAGATAAGTGTGTAATCAGTACATAAAAAGTCCATACTGAAAATGCAAGACAAACAAAGTAGTATTACAGCTAACTTTGTCCATCTGCTTGGGCAGTAACATGTGGCAGTCAGATTTCCCCCCACAAACCTGTCACTCTTTTAATTCCTCGTTGGATTTTCTTAGCTGGCATACGATGCCTTTAGAAGATGATGATCTAGTTCACTGTAATGATCTTTGGACTGTAAGCATCTTTTCCAGGTTGACTTTGGCTCGTCTGTCTGCTTTCCTCGCTTTCTGCGGTAGCAAAATGATTCAATTATTTTTAGTCGTGTCTTGTCACTGAAAGCAGGAAAGCTGCAGCGAGGCAGGAATGGCGTGGGGGGGGGCATCAGGTGTGCTGCTGCTGCGTAGAGAAGCGGTGCACTGTGCCCACACACCTACTTGAACTTTGCAGAGGTTTAAGCATAGAGAAAGAGGCCCAACTCCAAATGTTATCAATCTGTGAAATTGTGATGCATTTAATCACCTTTATTGGGTATCTCTGCAAGCTACTTAATGTTAGCAGTAGAGTGGGCAAAGGTGACAAAGATGCAGCTGAATTCCACGTCATTAAAGACGTTATTTGTGCCAGACTTTCACTGTTCATTCTATAAATGATTTTTGTCTTCTTTTTTTTTTTTTTTTTTGATTGATCTCTCACAGTCTGTTTGTACACCTGTCAGGCCTCGCAGGCTGGATAAACGCGTTGCTAGGCGAGTCTTCCTATGAGTCGGGCTGGGCGTAGTCCTGACGTCACCGTTCACTCTGACTGGTCTGAGCAGTTCTCACCTGGTGAAACAGGTTGAGGTTTAGATTTTATGCAAAAACATTTGTTACGTTCTCACCGTGCAACCGTTCTTTAGCCATGAGCCCTGATGGAGAGACGAAGCCTCGTGAAGCGCTGCGGCTTCCCATGCAGGAGCGTACCCCGCGCCGATCTATCCTCCGACAGCGAAGACGATGTAATGATGGTGATGGGGAAGCTGTCGCATTACCACGGGTTTTTGGTGAGGCGTTTTGGCTTGTCTACCAACTTTACGGCAAAAAAGGATGCAGAGAAGAGTTCAAACCAGTCGTCCATCAAGTCAGTGAAGTTATTTCAAGGTAACCACGGACAAATCGAAGCCCAAGCTGAAATACACAAGTTAAAATATATACAAGTAACCTAAAATAGTTACTACAGCCTGCAGTACACTGAACGTCTGTATTAGGAGGGCAACTTTGACTTTACCTATTAAACGCTTTGTGCAAAATCAGAGTCCTGTTAACTGATCGTAGTTAACAAAGCCTCAACTTATAAAACCATTTGATATACAATGTAATTCTAAAGAAAAATTGAGTTCCCTTCGTACAGAAGAACATGATCACTGCTGTGTTCAGCGGCTCTTGAGGTCGGCCGTATATCCATCTTTTACGTTTTTCTAGACTCCATTTAGGGTTAGGTTTTGACTAAACTATACACCACCCTCTAAACGTTCAGGGTGAAGCATGTCTGAATCTTGTTTTCCCCACTGACGACATTGAACCGTTTTGACCGATTATTTATTATTTTTATTTTTTTTTAACAAAACCCCTCTGACCACAGTGCTTGCGTTATGTAAAATCCCAGCAATGTTGTCGGAGGTAAAGGGTCTGCAGCTCTCGCAGGCGAGAGGCGTCTCACTTTGGGACAAATTGCGATCGCTGATTGGTCAGGTACCGACGAGCCTCCAGGACCGACTGCCAGGCGGTGCCACGGACTCAAGAACCGAAGAATCATGATGCTTTGTTTGTGCCATCAGGTACAGAGTACATGTAAAACAGGCAGAGTGGTTATAATGGCATGACTTTGGGATGTTTTCCACATAGAGAGACAACAAACCCAGCGACTAAATGTTTGAGGACACCGACTGCCGTAGCGAGGATGAACGTGCGGCACGCGAGCCGTCAAGTATGGCTCTTGCTGATCAATTTAAGAAAAACTTGATTCAGAGTTTTGGATTTATTGTTCAGGCTATCGATAATAAAATGATCTTCAGGTTAAATGCAAGAAGTAATGTCACTTCTAGCTGCATACATTTTGGACAGGGAGTTGACTGAAGCTGCGGTGACGGCGAAGAAAACGCGTCTGTGTTTGCTGGAGATGCTCTGATCGGGCTTTCGTTAGCCGATGGGCGTCCCGTCCCTAAAGGGTGTGAGCAGCCGCTTCGGCTATGAAGCCTGGTGTCAGAGGACAGAAACCAGATGCACCGGGGGTAGGGGAACACTGCTCTGGTCAGCCTTCCTATTATCTGCTCAAAGCGCGGGTCTCTCTCCAAGCCTACATGTCTTGGCCCGTCAGAAAATACATATTTTAACCATATTTTTCAGCATCTCTGTGCTCGCAGTGACTTTATTATTAAACTTCTCACCGGTACTTGAAAATATCTCAACTTTTCAGTCTTCTGCCACCTTTTTGTCTGTGTTGGTGATGGTGACCGTTTGCGTATGTGTGCTTCTGCCCAGTGTCTCCACACGATTGACACAGTTTATCATTCTGCGCTAAGATTTATAACGAACTGTCACAATTTGACCCATCGTTGCGAGTTATATTCTCAGGTTGGACGGTCGTCTTTGACTACATGCAGGCTCCATAATTGGTACATCTTCGTATAAGCAATTCTAGGTGTTGTTCCAATCTTATTGGTATGAAATTATAACACAAAAGAGCACCAAGCAAAACTCTTTGCGTACCGATGACCGGTGCTTGCTCTCTGTCCCGACTGTTCGCACCGAACTAGGAAAAAAAAGGCTTTTGCCTTCTTCGCCCCCACAAGATGCAACACTCTGCAAAATGTCCTGCAGCTTGACAGCTTGATCTTCTGCAGTGACTTTGAAGCTAGATTGATGGTCTTAGAGACGACTTCTTTGAATTGTCAGTGGTTTTTATTCTGACACATTTTACAGTTTTCTTTTTTTAAGTAGTCTTTTTGGATGTTGTATAAGATGTTTTACATCTAATGTTTCGTATCTGTGTATTTGATTTTTTTTATTGTGCCCGGTCTCCTTCGAAAAAGAGATTGTTAATCTCAATGGTGACTTTCCTGGTTATATAAAGGCTTAATAATAATAAAAAATGAACTGATTGGAAAATTATCCCGGTTTTTGGTAAAAAGCAATCCTTGACTTAGATCAAGAGTAAAAAAAAAAACAGTGTTACTATTGTGTGTGTGTGTGTGTGTGTGTGTGTGTGTGTGGAGGGATTAGCCTTGTCCCTGTGGTCTCACTTCTCTCCTCACTGAGGTATTTCACATGGGCCGCCTGAGTAGATATTATTAGGGAGGGCGCAGTCCATGAAGAAAAGAGAGCGTTGGCTATTGACCAGTGACGTCTGCGGGCCTGGGAGGCTCTACAGTACGTCTCCGTGCAACTGCGGACGCTGACACGGTCGTTGTTGTAGCGGTCGTTGCTTGTTTGTCTCCATCCACAAGCGACAATCTGGAGCAAGATCGCTCCTCTGCTTCTGTTGACGTTCCCTGGAAGCTAAACCCCACCGCTCCGAAGACATTAGCTCATCTCAGATCGCTTCAGCTGCAGGGAAGAAAAACTCAGTCAATTAGGAGTGTGTGACCGAAGCAAATGGCACATTAGTGAATTAGGGCTGCGGTTTGAGCAGGAAATAGGCCCAGCTCGCCCCTGCTGTGCAGCAGCACTTTGTAGCCTCTGACTCAGTGCATCCCTCTGATACTTATCTGATCGTGCTGGATGCCAATCAGCAGGGCTCAGACCTCAATAAAGACACCGTCAATACCTTATTGAGGTCTGAGACGGCGACACGTCGGTTGGTTAAATTATGCTTAAACAGGAAACACAGGGTGGGGGGGGGGGAGGTTATTCACACGTCTATATGGGGGTCATGACGGCAGCAGTTTGTTTCTGAAAAGCTGAACGTGTTACGATGAGCTTACGTTGTGCAGAACAATAAGAGGTTTGATTTTTGATGCTCCTTAGAGTGCAGCAGCAGCCCCCAGCCCCGTGATGGGAGGGATGCCTCCTGGTGAGGGCATGCCGGGAGGACCGATGCCACCAGGCTTTTTCCAAGTAAGTCTATTGCTGCTGTCAGACACACTCACAAACCGCTCCAGACGCTTTCTGTTTACCCCAGGATGACTTTATAAATAGATTCCTCTCATTACGTCTCTGTCCTCCATGTTTTCCTTCTGCCATTGGGTGGGTTTTGCCTCCTTTCTACACTGCTGTCTGTATTGCTGCTGACCGTGTCCCATTGTGCTTCACGCAGCTCGGCAGACCTTTTTTACAAACAGGGATGTTCTGCCGGTCCGGTCCCCCTCCTGTGCTGTAAACAGGGAGGCGTGGTCCGGCCATTTCCCCTAATGGAGAAATCGAAAGGTGCAGCACCTAGTGTAAATCGATAACTCTGGAGAATAAGGTCTTTACAGGCACCTGTGTGGAGCAGACTCTCTGGGGAAGCTGTTCAACACAAATCCAATACTTCCCTTTTTTTTTTTTTTATTACAAGCAAAACCCATGCAGCGACTCATTCTTTCTCATCTTGTTAATCTCCGATGTCATTTTGATATCTATAAATGAGCACGCACACACTCCCACCATCCATAGCAAAGCGCAAACGAGGCAGCCCAATTAGCCCCCCTCTCATTCTGTCAGATCAGCAACATTAGTGCCAAAGTGCCAGTGTTTAGTGTTGGTATAAAGCTAATTGCGTAGAGCTTAATTGATGCTGTTAATTCAGAGAAATTAGCTCTGATAACATGCTGCATGCAGCAGGCTTCTTAATGCCTTGACTGACAGGCGAAAGAGCCCACATCCTCTCCATCACTGTCTCTTTTCTCTTGTTCAGGGCTGTCATTTGCTTGTTCTCCTCTGCTCCGTACACCACGTTTTTGGCACCGCGCTCTGGTTCTGGCATTTTTCAGCTGTCCTCTGCCCCGCAGTAACCTTGCTTCTCTTGATGCTCCTTCTTGCACATTCCTTTTCTCTTTTTTGACTCACCCCCCTCCCCCACTTCCCTATCCCTTTTCCACCCCCCCCCCCCCTCCCCCCTCCTTGCCTCATCATTCTGTGTGATGCTGCAGGGTCCACCTGGTCCCCAGGGCTCTCCTCACCCTCAGCCTCCTCCCCCTAACAGTATGATGGGACCGCACAGTCAGGTAATGCTGTCTTTCCTTCT
The DNA here is from genome assembly GCA_037039145.1 of Fundulus diaphanus. Classification (NCBI taxonomy): domain Eukaryota; kingdom Metazoa; phylum Chordata; class Actinopteri; order Cyprinodontiformes; family Fundulidae; genus Fundulus; species Fundulus diaphanus. Next base: position 31,663,172 of record CM073128.1, read on the forward strand.
TTCTTTCTCTTTTTGTTCCTCCTCTCTGGTTTTGCTTTCTGCTGTCATTTGGGCACACATGGATCTGGAAGCTGATGCTTCATGCTCAAGCATTTTTTTTTTTAAGCCTCCGACGCTTTTAACAGCTCTTACGGTTCACACATGAAAGGACATTAGAACACTACTTCCCATGTTTTGTGTTTGACAATAAAACAGAACGAACCCTGTGTTTATGTTGTAGTCCTTCATGTCACCTCGTTTCGCCGGCGGCCCCAGAGGTCCCCCCATGAGGATGCCCAACCAGGTAGCGCGCACACACCTCCCTTCACAGCAGTGCAGTCACAGGGCTGGTTTAAAAGCCAGTAAGAGCTCTAGAACCGGCAAAAATACAAGGTTGCCCACGCAGCATCATGGAGAAGTCTGGAAATAATCGGAAACTGATTTATGTATTTCTCAGGGTTGGATAATTGTGGAAAAATAAAATGTAATGTTCCTAGACTTTATTTCCTACCCCGTTATCTAAATGATCCATTCTACAGGCAATTTCTGCACCATATTTAAACTCTGACCTCACTGGTTTGTATTATTACTTTAGAAAATGGCGAAGAAAAGACAGATGAATTTTGAAATGAAAGAACGCTGTAGGAACCCTGGAAGCTCTGCTTATGGCTGCCTTTTATTATCAAGACCGACTTCAAGTCGAGCTGTAAACCTATTACAAAGGAACCGGGTTTGTTGTTGTGTAGACTCTTACAGCTTAGAACTGCAGTTAAGCTGTATTGTTTGGTTTTGTTCCTCATAGACTCCTGGTGGAGGACCCGGTCCTCATCCCATGTTGCCCAACATGGATCCTACACGACCCCAAGGTGCACATTCTTTCCTAACTACCACATCTTCTTCTCACTAGTAACATCAGCCATTTCCTGGTTTGTCTGTTTTCCAAAAGCTGCCTTTATTCCTCCAGGCCATCCTAATTTGGGGCCAATGCAGAGAATGAGTGGCCCTCGGGGCATGGGGCCCATGGGGCCTGGCCCTCAGGTAGGCTCTCACTTTGTGCATGACGGGGACATCCTGTTTGTCTATTTCAGTGCAGACCCACGGCAAAAGCCAATTCCTTTTGATGACATTAGTGGCCATCCCCGTTAATATGACGACCAAATTGTCCCTTATGTTAAACCAAATGAGTTTTTTTAAAGCGTCGGTGTCTCTGCAGAACTTCGGCGGTGGCATGAGGCCTCCACACAACGCCATGGGTCCTGGCATGCCAGGAGTGAACATGTGAGCTCTTTGTTCTTTTGAAAACTTGTCGCACAGTTTTTCTGCATAAATACAAGGAACGACTCAACTTGTCCTCCTGTAGGGGCCCGGGGACAGGGCGACCATGGCCCAATCCCAACAATGCCAACACTGTGAGTACTACTGCACAACAAAACGCATACATATAGTGGCAGAACGTTTGAGATTGCCCCCCCCCCCCCCCCCCCCCCAACCCCTCCTCCCTTGGAGTCTGGGATGTAATTGTAGTATTATGTGTCATAGTTTCCACAGACAGTTGGACAGCTAGCCATAATGGTATTAGGATGATGGAATGATAAATGATGACAGCCCGAGGTGTAGAAAGGCTTTGCTCTCTCTTTCTTCGTAATGTTTCTGTCTTTGGTTTCAGATGCCTTACTCATCACCCTCTCCTGGTGCATACGGGGTGAGGACGGACCCTGAAGTCGTGCACGCTGTACAGAAATGGTTGTACTTCTCTGACGAACGGCTCTAATATGTCTGTTTTTGTGACTGTTTCTCCAAAGGGGGCATCTGGTGGTGGAGGTCCTCCAGGAACTCCCATCATGCCCAGCCCTGCAGGTTGGCACTTCTCATGGAATAGCAGCTTTCCAAGGCTTTCTCATGCTCACATTTTCATGTATAATATAATTATTTTTCTTCCTCCCCCGCAGACTCAAACAACTCTGGCGACAACTTGTATACTATGATCAACACTGGATCAGGCAACCGAAATAATGTAAGAACATCTCTCTTGATGTGGTAGCTTTTATGCATTTTCCTGATAGATAACCATTTAAAGGTCAGCTATGGGAATTGAACACAGATAGGTAAGGTAAGCTCATTTATATGGCACTTTACAGTAACAAGACATTCAAAGTGCTGTACATGAACAGACAGGAAAAACAAAGGAATAAGCTAATAAATCCGTTACTAGAGTTCTTTCGTACGTTACAAACATCCAGAGGAATTCTTAGAAAGCTACAGTTTGAGCTATTCTTGCTTTTTCAGGGTTTAAATGGTTGCATAAAAGAGATCAACATGCAGATTAACCTGAGCCCCCTTCATACGGGAAAACAAGCTGTCATAGAAAACCATTCAGCGGTTTAGGTTATTTTCAGTGTTTCTGTGCGTTTTGCCGATGTTTTAACTCTGTGACTTAAAAAACGAGGATACAGCAGTGCAGTTAATATCGAAGCTGTTTAGAAGGACAGCCACGGTGTCCAAATGGAGAGAAGAGCACAAGGTGGTCCTGGTAGGTCGTTCTACCGTCGTGGACCAACGCATGAAGGGAGTCTTGATTGCCTTTAGCTAGCCGACAGTCCTTTGAGGAGCGGAGTGAAACCGGCCGCGACTTAAGCCTTTGTGAGAGCCGCTCCATCACGCGCTTTGTTGGGTAACACCAGTGCCTAGAATCTGATGTGGGCGTCTAGGAGTAGCCAGGGGAGCTTACCGGACAGAGGGGTGAGGCGGGCTCTTTTAGACTGAAGACTAGGCGCGCCGCCGAGGTTTGGCGGCACAGGCCGGGGGACCAGTTAGGAGGCCGTTGCAGTAGCGAAGGAGGGAGACGACCGCAGAGCGCAGCAGGAGCTGGGTGGCGTGTTGGGTTTGGTACGGCCTCGTTTGTCTCCTGTTCAGCAGTGCGAAGAGGCTCAGTGCAGCAAGTGAATTCTCTGTTGAGTAATTACCTGTTTTATAAATGGAATATTGTTGAATTTAGAAGATGCAGGGTGCAACTGTAGCACGGTTTTTAGGATATAAGTATGTAAAATGCATTAATGGCAAGTAATTGTGTAAGTTCTTTGTTTGTTTCCTACTCTTGCTGTAAACAGCCGAGCTGACGTTATCAGACCAATGATTAAAATGGTTTTGATTAATTTTTGTCGTTGCTACTTATGGGGCGTATATAACCGTACATATTTGAGGCCGGGCCCTTTCACTTCTGCAGAAACCAGTTCACCATCAACTCCTTCATCACGCAAAAATGCATGTTGAATATGGCATGTCTTATAAACAGGGATGTCAGTAGTTGGCTCTTATGGGAGTTAATGTGGGAGTAGGCGTTTTATCTTGACAACCTGGGTGGTAAAGCACTTAATTTGTGTCTAAGAAAATATTAATTTAAGTCAAAAAATTGGTTTTCAAGTTGCTTCAGCAGTCATTTAAGTTAAATAGCAGTTATGAAGCTAGTAAGTGAATAACTACGTTTATCTTTTATATATTTATGTAGGTCTTACATGAGGATCATAATGGTCCTACAAAATCTTAAATTTAGCTTGTTGACATTGGTAGAGGCCCTGAAATATCTTCACGGCTTTAATGAACAGACCTGGTAATATTTTCAGCTGCAACTGTGACAAACCATGTCTTAAAAAGAAACTGCTGTAAAATGAGCGACACTCATCTTGTGTTATTTCGGTGCCGACCCACTTTTGTGATGTTAAAGTTTAGCGGTTTTCTCTGAAATTAGGCCGATTTAAAAGCGAAAGGAACTCTAGGGGTTTCATCAGGACCTGGACCGGTAGCTGGCCCTGCTCTGGCTTGTACACCTTTTCCCTCCACTTATCTTTCCAGTAAATGCAGACCGACTGGAGGTCAGTCTGCATTTACTGCACAGCCAAATCTGCACGCAGGAACAACACTGCATACGGCTGCAGGCCTTCTGCTTGGAGCGCTTTCTCTGTCGGGTGCTGGCCGTTTTGAATTATTACCATCACTGCCTTTTATCACTGTATTGTCCAGTTATATAATCTGAGCCAATCTGTATAATCTGATTAAATTTGACTTTGGAAAGTGACATGTTTCATGAATTGGCGCTATATAAATAAAATTGAATTCAATTGAAAAACAGGATGATTAAACAAAAAAAGCTGGGTTCCTGACATGCCTGTGGAGGTTTTCCAGTTATTTTTCAGCTGGACTGAGGAACTCCTGTTTTATAAGCCCTGACCTCCTTGCTGCTCATCTAATTTGTACCCTACGGTGATTTGGAGCATGTAGCTGGGTTGCATTTTAATTCGCTCTGCAACAAACTGCTGTAGCGCTGTTATAGGTGAGTCATTGACCCTTTTTTATGCCCTCAGTTCCCTATGGGCCCTGGCTCTGATGGGCCTCTGGGGGCCATGGCTGGGATGGAACCGCACCACATGAACGGATCACTAGGTAACCCTTCAAGCCATTAAAGTCAGCAACACGCGGACGTTTGACTGTCATCCTCGGACACCCATAAACAGCAACACTTTCTGATTGTCACGGTAAACCTTCCTCTCTGTTTCTTGTGCAGGCTCTGGAGACATGGACGGAATGAACAAGGTATAAATGTTGTGACCACGCTCTTTACTTTTGCCCTTTGAGCGCTTTATCTCACTTAAGGGGAAATGTCCTGCTGTACATTTAAGGTCCTTTTTTTTTTTTTTTGTTTCCAGAATTCCCCAAACAATTTAAGTGGCATTAGCAATCCTCCCGGGACCCCGAGGGATGACGGAGAGCTGAGTGGAAACTTCCTCCACTCCTTCCAGAGCGAGAACGTGAGTGGCTCTTCTGTTTTAGGAGCTTCAGAGAACACGTTGGCTTGAAAACCCCGGCGGGGTCAATCGTCCTAATCTTGTCTTCCGTTTCTTCAGCAGTACTCTCCAACCATGACGATGAGTGTGTGACCCCCCCCCCCCCCCCCCTCCTCCTCCTCCTGCGGCCTCCCTACCGCCTCCGTCCCACCACCCCTGCCCAGCATTATTTGCCATCATTCCAAGGATCTGAACTCGCAACAGAACATGGCCAAACACATCAGCGCCAAAATCAGGGACGGGCGCCATTTTGGTTCCACACTAATGCCAGAATGCAAGCGACCACTGCTACTTACTCAAAATGAAGGACGATTTTCTCCATTTATTACAGCCACACATGTGACAAAAACCAGCTACTGAAATGCAAACATGACACGTTTTATGTTCCTTTTTGCAGAATCTCCCCCCCCCCCCACCCCCCAGGTCCCATCAACCTCCTCAGTGAACAGGAGGAAAAAAAGGTTGACGTTTACCTCTTGTACATTTCAATGATCGCTTCGTGGTGCAAAATGTGCAGGAAATATCCGCTTTTGTCATTTAAACACTGGAGAGTGTGCATATGCATTGTGAGCTTGGAAAGTCTTTTGTCTTGTCCTTTTTTTTTTCTTTTTTTTTTTTTTCTTTTTTTGCCATGCATACAGTCTCACTATGTCGGGTGACATAGGACTCTGAATTTGCCTTTTTACCCAACGGCCACCTTTAATAATGATGATAATAATAATGTGCTATTCCCCCCCCCAAACCAGTCCTAATATTTAAAGAGATTTCTGAGGGGAAAATGTGAGAGAAATGTGGCTTTTAGTCCCCATGGACTCCCGTCGACCCAGTTTGATCAGTTCCCGGCCTACCGTCGACAGCCCGAGCGGCTCCGCTCGCCGAGCCGTCGCGTTCCCTCAGCTGGACTGCCGCGGCGGCCGTTCGCCGTCAAGGGAAGCCAGACTTTGGCGTGGGGGAAAATGAGTGCATGAGTGCTGAGGGTTTGTGTACAACATACTACCTAGTGCTGCTCTTCTCTATGTGGACACCTGCTTTAAGATGTGGTGTGTATCTCCTTACCTGCCTGTGCTTAACACTCTGTGCTCCTCATCGTCGTAGCCTTCCGTGTTTTCTGTCCGGTTTTGTTACGATAAGACGGCCCGTTTGTTTATATCACCGGTTGTCCGTCCCCGCCCCATCCCCTCCCTCTTATCCCATCAATAAGTTTATTTTTTATTTTTAATATTTTGATAAACAAACTTTGACTACATATATTGCTCCAACCATTCGGTTAGTCAAAGCTTTCTAAACGGATTCTAGTAGGCGTCATTATAAGGTTAGCATCAGTCTTGTAAATGTGATGAGAAGCTTTGTTTTATTTTGTTTTTCCTGTTAACATTACACATTATACACATCTGTCCTATGTTGCCTTTATTTGCTGATATTTTTTTATTTCAAATTGAGGAAAGATTGCTTGTTAATATAATTTTACAATAACTTATTTCACTGTGTGCGTTTTTTATTTGGGCCTGGATGCAGATCAGACGCTGCGGGCACAGAGAGGTGCATCCCATGAGTTTACGATGCCGTCAAAAGGTGATACTGATATATATTCATGAAGCAAAGAGGTATTATTCAAGTGCTCACCGTACTTCTGGTCATTTAGGGGATTATGGGTTTCTGCTAAGGAAAACCCAAAATGCAGTTTCTCAGGAAATTTGAACTTGGGCCGATGATACAATATTTTTATTTTTTTATAGAGAAATGTTATGGCCTACAGGGTAATGTGGAAGCCTGCTGGGTTGACAGGTGTCCAGCAGCCAACCTGCCACAGGTTGACCTGGATGTCCACAGACTGCTGTACCCTAGATAGGACTGTGATGTCAGGAAAATTACTCCTTGCGATACATTTGCTGACAAATACCATATCGATTATGATTAACCCCTATTTTTCCACGCTGTCCCAACTCTTCTCCGTCTGTTTCAGCATCTCGGCTGCTAAACATAACCGTCCAGTGACGGCATTTAAGGCCTGCTGGTATCCATCGTAATGGCCAGATATATCACTGATATGCAACTGAGATGTGATACTCTGCCAAAGATTGCACCTTTGCGATTGCGATATCAATTCAATGTATTACACAGCTCTAGTTCAAGCAAATTAGTGAAACGTTGAGTGAAGAAGGATATGAGGACTTCAGCTGGAGTCATCGTCTGAAGAGCCACCACACAGACGTACCCTGGACAAGGGTTATAAATCAGATTCCTCGTGTTACGCTGCTCTTTAACCAGGGGCGGCCTCAGAAGCATCTTACCTGAGCTAAGGAGGAAAAAAGACTGCACTCTTTTCGGATGAGAGTCAATTTAGCATTTAATCTGAAAAATCAAGGTAGAGCAGCTTGAGGTCAGGTTTCCAGTGATTTTTAGTTATTTTTTATAAAGCAGTGTTCTCCTCTGGTGTTAGTCCACTGTGATTTATTTTTGTATTTAATTGTTTTTTTAGTTTAAAGCCATCGCAGCCATCTTCTTGGGTATATTAAAGCGAGATTTTTTCCAGAATTCTGATGCTAAACAAATGGCTGGAAAAAACATGCAAACAAACAACTGTAACCTTCATAGACAACTTTAACATCTTTGGGAGAGGAGACATCTGTTCAACAGAGATGGTTTTTCTCTAAATAGGTCAGGTGCAAAACGGCTGATTTCAAACATCTTCTATTCTGTGAACCATGCGCCATCAGCTTTGTTCCACAACAAAGCACAACCAGTGCCAAAACAAATGATAAGCCCAGTACAGCCCGAACAAGCCAAGATAAAGATGGCCAGAAAGATGACACAGAAAGAGGCTTCGTCAGAGCTACAGGAGGATTCATCCCAGATCTCAGCAGGACAACGAGAGGACCAAGAACCTCCATCATCACAAACACCGGTCCAGACTGCACCCGCTTCCCCTTCTTCTCCACAAAGCCCAGAAGTTCCTTTTCTGGAATTTTCTCAGAACATGAACAAAGTATCTAAGATTGGCCTACAGATGACATCCTCTCCACATAGCCATTCTGCTGTGACTAAACCAGCATTTTCCAAAGGCCTCAGGGCCTCAGATCCTCCTCCACGTATCACAGAACATTCTGGTACTGAGGACCTCCAAATTACTTCGCTGTGATACACACCGGGTCCTGGCCGCACGTTTATCAGACATGACAGTTTCCAGCATCAGCCGGGGCCTTTTACCGGAGATTATGGAATATCTGTGATGATACGTGGATGAAATAAGAAAAACAAAAGGATAAACAGGAACAAATACTTAAAAGTCATAAACTGTCAGATGAAACCTGTCACAGAGACATCATCAACCACCAAGTCATATAAACTGGGTTTATTAAATATTAGATCTCTGTCAGGAAAATCCCTTTTAATTAATGACTTCATTATTGATAATAATCTTGATGTAATGTTTTTAACAGAAACATGGTTACATGAATCTAACGAAGCAGCTATTCTATTAGAGACGACTCCTCCAAACTACAATTTTCTTTGTGAGAGCAGACAGCAAAGGAAAGGTGGAGGAGTGGCAACATTGTTTAATGATTCACTAAAGTGTAAAAAGGTGTTTTTGGGAAAATTTGACTCTTTTGAACATTTGGCTCTCCAGGTAAAGAGCCCGGTACAAACTATGTTTCTGAATGTTTACAGGTCTCCTAAGTCCACATCAAACTTTTTTAATGATTTTAGTGACCTCTTGTCTGTGATATGCGTTGATTATGACTGTTTAATTATTGTGGGAGACTTTAACTTTCACGTTGACAACCCTGAAGACAGAAGTGCAAAAGAACTGTGTGACACACTTAGAAACTTTGGTTTAACTCAACATGTTAAACAGCCAACACACAAACAGGGACATATTTTAGACCTGATCATCACTAAAGGTCTAAAGATTTCTAAGGTCAATGTAACTGATGTTGCCCTATCCGATCACTTTTCTGTTACCTTTGAAAGCATAATTTCCAGTGACTCATTTAGCCAAAGGTACATCGTAAGAAAACGCACCATTAAGGACAATGCCACGGAAACTTTTATTCAAGCTTACTCTGATACTTCCACCTTGGGCTGCAACTCAGTAGATGAGCTAGTAGATAACTTTCATTCTAAAGTCTCAGACATCATTGACTGCATTGCTCCAGTTAAAGTGAAAGTTCTTTCCGGGAAGAAAAAATCTTGGAGAAATGCGCCAGCAGTTAGAGGTGAAAAAAGGGAATGTCGGAAAGCTGAACGCAGGTGGAGAAAGACGAGACTCCAGGTTCACTATGACATCTATAAAGAGAGACTTTACAGATATAACTTACAATTGAAAAATGCAAGAGAATCTTTCTTCTCAGAGATCAAGAAAAACATTAATAATGCTCGTGTCTTATTTTCCACAGTCGACAGGCTAACAAATCCTCCTGTGTCCGTGACTTCCGAACTCCACTCCACCAGGGCCTGCAATGAATTTGCTAACTTCTTTACTGAGAAAATCCTAAAAATTAGAGGATCATTTTGTACTACCATATCAACTCCAGAACCAAAGCTGTATTCAGCAGGAACTATTTCTGACAAAATGTCCCATTTCAGCGAAATAAACCACAAAAGCTTAGAGCAGATCATTCAGCAGCTAAGTTCCTCCTCCTGCTGCCTTGATGTTCTCCCCACAGCTTTCTTTAAGAAAGTTTTGCCTGTCATAGCGTCTGAGTTGACTCAGATAATAAACACATCCCTTCTGTCAGGTGTTTTCCCCCAGTCCCTAAAAACAGCAATTATCAAACCACTGCTGAAAAAGAACAATTTAGACAAACTAGTACTCCAGAACTACAGGCCCATCTCAAACCTCCCCTTTATCAGCAAGATTATTGAAAAAGCTGTATTTCAACAATTAAACACCTTCTTAACAACGACCAGCCGCTTTGACGTTTTCCAGTCTGGCTTCCGTGCTCACCACAGTACAGAGACCGCCCTTATCAAGGTGTTTAATGACATCCATATAAATACAGACTGTGGAAGAACCACCGTGTTGGTTCTATTGGACCTTAGTGCAGCATTCGATACGGTCGATCACTCCATTCTGTTAGAGCGCCTGGAGAACTGGGTCGGCCTCTCTAGTACAGCTCTTAACTGGTTTAAATCCTACTTAAAGGACAGGGACTTTTTTGTATCAGTGGGTGACTTTACATCAGAAATGACAAAAATCACATGTGGGGTTCCCCAAGGGTCCATTCTAGGTCCCCTCCTATTCAATATCTACATGCTCCCTCTAGCTCAGATAATAAAAAACAACATCAGCTACCATAACTATGCAGATGACACACAGCTTTACATCACCATGTCACCAGGTGACCATGAACAAGTTCAGGCACTGAGTAAATGCCTAGAAGAAATCAATGCCTGGATGTGCCACAATTTTCTTCAATTGAATAAAAACAAAACAGAAGTAATAATATTTGGACCAATAGAGGAGAGATCAAAGGTTAGCACACAGCTTCAGTCGCTTCAGCTAAAAATCACTGATCAGGCCCGAAACCTGGGTGTAGTGATGGACTCAGACCTTGTTTTATGAAATGTTTATTTCAGGATCGGGAGAGATCGGCAAACACAAATAAGGACTCAAACACAGTTTCTGTTAGAATATAAGGCACACATTTATTATTATTCCCCACAGAATACAGCACATCAAAACAACAAGCACTTCACACAGGCAAAGTAGCAAGCATTAAAGCAACAAGCTTTCAAACAAACGTGACGCTCAACAGATTCTCAGAATCAGCCCTTACCAATGACACGAACTGGGAGCCCTCAGTCCTAGGTTAAGATCAGCGTTCACGATGCCGGTGTCCACACACGAACTCACGGCAGACTCTCTGGGCTAAGGGCAGTCTCCTCTCTATATACTTGTAAATAAAGAGTCAAGTGTGGAGCGAGAGTGGCCATCTCTCCCTCCACAGCCGCCCTCCTTCCCAAAACATGTTCCCAAACAGAACCCGTTCCCAGCATCTCAGCAGTGTGTGAAGCAAAATAATAGATAATAAAGCAAAATAAGGAATACAGAATCAGTCTTTCCCACAACACATTGTCATAAGTTCCCACCACAAGTTAAAACAAGTTATCTTAGTTTCATGTGAACCCAGGTGCGAACACCACAACAGCCATAATCACTGTGTGAACTGGCCAGTCCTCTCTCTTAAAGAGCAAAAACTATTTATTTAACTGACCAGTCTTCCCATAATATCAAAAGTTAAAACAAGTTATAAAACTGAGCAGGTTTTCCCGTAATACATTGTTAAAGAGCAAAATTAATTCTTTCATATATCAGACCTGAACCTCCAAAAGCATCTAAAGACAATTACAAGATCGGCTTTCTATCACCTGAAGAACATTTCCAGGATTAAAGGACTAATGTCTCAGCAGGATCTGGAAAAACTAATCCATGCGTTTATTTTTAGTCGAATTGATTACTGCAACGGTGTTTTCACAGGTCTGCCTAAAAAGTGGATCAGACAGCTGCAGCTGATCCAGAACGCTGCTGCCCGCGTCCTCACTAAGACTAAGAAAGTAGAGCACATCACCCCAGTTCTAAAGTCATTACACTGGCTCCCTGTATCTCAGAGAATAGACTTTAAAATCCTTCTGTTAGTCTATAAATCCCTAAATGGTTTAGCACCTAAATACATCACAGACTTGTTATCAGTGTATCAACCCTCAAGAGCACTAAGGTCTTCTGGCTCCAGCCTACTCTGCATACCTAGAACCAGAACTAAACAAGGAGAAGCAGCATTTAGTTCCTACGCTCCACTTATGTGGGACAAACTTCCAGAAAACTGTAAAAGTGCGGAAAATCTGAGTTCTTTTAAATCAAGATTAAAAACACATTTGTTTAGGATTGTTTTTGACTGCTCTAGTTAAACTGTTCTACTGAAACAGCATTAGTTCAACTTTTTTAGTCCAACTGTTTATTGATGTTCTATTTTGTTTCTACATTTTCTGTTTTCTTTTCCTGTATTTTAATCATGTAAAGCACTTTGCATTGTCTCTATACTGAATTGTGCTATACAAATAAATTTGCCTTGCCTTGCTTCACGTTTCCTTCCGCTCTCAAACTTTATGGAGCTGCTGATTTTAATTTTCTTGCCCACAATGCAAAGAGTACCGATACGTGTTTTAAAGACCATGGCATGACTTTGCTTTACTGGCCAGCCGGCCGCCCTGACCTCAACCCCACCAAGAATCTCTGGAGTATTGACAAGAGGAAGCCGTTAGTGGCCAGAACCAACAAAGCAGACGAGCTGAAGGCTAATATTTAACCAACCTGGGCTCCCTGTACACCTGAGGAGAGCCTGGGGCTCATCTCCATGAGACGCTGCATTGATAAAGAAAGAAACCACAACCGAATACCGAGTGCAGCTACTGTACTGCACATAGACAAACTTTCCAATAGTCCCACATTTTTTCTGCCGTGGATCCTTTTTTTTCCAGTAAGTGTGTTGGTGTTTTGTTGTGATAATTTTCTCACAAACTATTGGAGTCTTATTAGCAGTAGGTCTTAAGTTTAAAAACTAACTGAAATAAATCTGAAATATATCAGTCAAAGCCTGATACAGGTAATTGTGAGGAAACTTGACATAAAAAAAAGAATCTTTTTGGTTGCTTTATAAAATCAAAAAATGTTACGCATTCAAATTTTCTTTGTATCGTAATTGATATGTTACACCAAAAAATAATGTTTCTTCATGTTTTCTGCCTTTTTATATAGGGCATATAAACTACATTAATTTTACAAGTTGTAAATTGTATGTTCAGAAAAATACTGACTTTGAAGTAGAGGTCTCATTTGCATCAAATATGATACATTTGGAGTTATAAGGTTACACTATCTTTGAGTTTCTCTTTGATTTACTACTGAGCCAATTTCCACGCAGCGTTCACAGACATCTCTGAGCCTTTATTGAATTCCCTCAGCTTTGGACCCTGCGTTGGTGGAGGCAAACTCGCCCCATCAACCCGAGGAAACCCCGGACCACATGGAGGCCTTTGTGACAAAAGAAACGCCTCACAGGTCTGGGCTCATCAGGCTTTGGTGTGAGAAAGGCTGACAGATGGGTTTAATCTGTACAATGGACCACAGGGAGAGTTCTACAAATTGATCAGAACAAATGTTTTTGTGCTTTTCTCTACTTTTATGGGATTAAATACATTAGCATGTATTACCACAGATGGAAACAACTTCCATTTCAGTCACCTATGACTTGAGTTGCTCCATTGAGCAATTTGAAGTTTTAAAGTTAAAGCAGTTGTAGACATTGTTTAAAAAGCTTTTAGTTTTCTCAGGTTCAGGTGTAGAATCTATATTGGTCTCTAAAATGGTTCTTCCAGCATCACTTCCCACCTTTTAACCATTTCAGTAATCTCAACCGTAGACGGCTACCCAGAAAAGCTACTTTCTTGTGTCTGGGTGTTTACGCGTCAGCCCCTACACTGCCACCTTCTGGGCAGCTGATGTCAAATCAGACATCCCCTCCAACCAGGATGGCTGACAGCCTCCCAGAATTGCTGAGCAATATTTTGCCAGTCCTGTACAGCGCCTTACAAATAAAATTAGTAACGGAGGAAACCGCAGCGAATCAGCTGTCCAATAAAGTGGACATCATGCATCTTGAGCTCTTTAGCAACAACAACGCGCTTGTAGCTGACTAACTGAGACCGACACACACTTATCATACTGTATGTCCAGATATTCATCTGAGACTCCTCTACACAAGTATCTAGCAAATATATGACAGAATCCCACATTTTCAATTTCAAGAATAAATTCCAGATTTCTAAAATTGTGCCAAAACTGTGCCAAAATGACACAAAAACAATAGGGTATAGGTATACGTGTTTCAATCTAAACATGTTTACCTTCTCAATAGCGTGCTGTGGGGACACCAAACTTACTAGATATGTAACCAAGATGTTGTAGTTACAATTTATTGTGTTTATTTTCGTCTTTACTGCAAAAGTAAGAAGTTTTGTATGCAAACATCTGTTGTGTTTTGTTTTTTAGGCTAAATCTATTTGTTGGGGCTTTAAATCTCATTAACTCAGGCCCAGAATATTTTTCTCTCAAATTCTCACATCCACATCATCCTCCTGGACCTCTGCGTTGGTTGATGACAAGACTAGCAGTTCAGGCATTGTACAATTTGAGAAATGCCTTATAAGGTATGAGTATTTGAGAATTGCATTTATTGGAAAATAGACCCTCGGGTTTAAGAGGTTATGGTGGACATGTAAAACTACAGGACAAAAAAGTACGCTTTTTTAAGCTGCTTTTGTAAATTGATAGCTATAGAGGAAGTAGATCAAATATTTATAAGCCACATTTTCTCTTGGTTTTTCAGTCTAAAAACAGATGCACATTTTATGCGTTATTTACACATATGTTGAACTGCCCTCTGGTGGACTGAGGCCCAACTTACAGATTTTGAAGGGACTCTGAGCAGGAAAAGAGGCTGTTTTACTTTACCAGTTGTCTTTGCATTTTGAGGTTCCGATTTGTATCCAAACAGCACAACGGTTGGGAGGTTCTGACGACATTCTGGATCCTGTCCTGACAAAATGAAGGCCGGCTGAGCTGCTGTGGGCCTGCCTGCACAGGATGTGGCCTGGCTGGGCCCGAGCCAAACGCACACAGACCAAACTTAGAGCTACACGGTTTATGCCGTCAGAACTGTGAAGACATGAAGCTGGAAATATTGAGTGCTATTAGATGATTTTCAACACTACAGGGGCTTATTCTCCAGTTCATTTCAAAACAGATTCACACACTTTGATAAGCACACTCGTTGCGCAACATCAAGCGCACTGTATGCAGGAATCAGCTGAGGTTGTTAAGCATTAACCAGCATAACAATCTGGATGTGAAGCTTCCCGACTCAAACCTGCGCATCTGCAGAGAACCAGATTGCTTATAGTAAACACTCGGCTGCATTTTTATTACCTCCAGACAGGACAACAAACAGCCGGATTCTCATCTCGCTGCAAGCAATGCGTCAACATCAGCGCCCGGAGAGCCCTGCTGTACAGCAATAATAATAATAAAGACCTCTGTGATTTTGCAGCCATCTGTTCCAGTAGGATTGAGAAATCTAATGACTCACAGTGACTCAGACAAGGACCATACAACTAGTTTCCTTTAAAGGGCAATATGGAAGGGCAGCAACACAATAATCGAGACAAATATGTATTTTTAATTACTTTCCATCAAGGCTCATTTGCTTGCCGGTTGATGTACAGTGAGTCCCCTGCAAAAGGAGTCATGGTCACTGAACTTTTCCTTAATTAGTCATATTACAACCATTTATTTAATGGCAATCTATGCTATTGTATTATTAGTATACAAACAGCGTGAAGCATGAGGAACACAGCATGCATGTCAGGGATGAAGTGGTGGAGATGTCTAAAGCAGGGTTGGGTTATAAAACAACATCTCAAGCTCTGAACGTCTCACATAGTGCTGTTCAATCCATCATGGGAAACAGTATGGCAAAAAAAACCTCAAATCTACCAAGACCTCACCCTCCACCTAAACTGACCGATCGGGCCGGGGGGGCTTAGATCAGACAAGAGGACCATGGTCACTCTGGAGGAGCTGCAGAGAATCAGAGATCAGGTGGCAGAATCTGTCGACAGAACAGCAGTTAGTATAAATATAATAAAACTGTCCTTTGTGTGAGGAGGAGAGCCATAGTTGGACTCTGGCTGACATGCAAGACAGTGTTTGTAGCATAAAAAACGAAGCTGCAGACACCAAACCCATGCTGAAACATGGTGGTGGGCGTATTATGTTGTGCAGCTGCCCTCTTCAGCAGAAACAGGTCAAACTAAAGCACAGTGCACTTAAGTTTTCATTTTTGTGAAAGGTTTAATAACAATGCATCACTTTCCTTTCATGTCACACTTATGCACTACTTTGTGTTGGTTTATCACATAACAACCCCCCCCCCCCCACCCCTCAGAAATTCCTTCAGGTTTGTGGATGATCCCCTCAGCGTCACTAGAGAGACATGTTTGAGCTTTCCTCATGGAGCTGTGAGACCCGATCACAGACAAACAGAAGACAATGGATGGATGGACACAACTTTATTTAAATCCTTGTTTTTTACAGAACATGCTGGTATATTGATACTGACTGAAAACAGAATAAATGGACCACTGAAAATCACCAGCTCTAGTGATGATTAGTAAAAAAAAAAAAAAACTTCATAAACAAACTCTGAGCTGTCAGTTCCTGTGTTTCGCCTTATCTGGCCACAGATCCTCGCGGTTTCATCTGCAGCCGTCACTAAGAGACACAGAGCTGGGTTCCAGCGCAGACCTCGTTTATCTGGAAGCAGCAGGGCAGCCTGACGGCGACAACGCACCGTAGTTCGAGGAACTACAACAGCTGTTGTAATTCAGAGAATAACAAAGTGGTACAACCACATTTAGAGACAGCAGTCAGGTCCAGTAAAGAAGTAAAATCAAGGGTTAGATTAGCAGATTCCAACCGGCTACCGTCACAAACAAAGCACTTTCAGCAACAACACCCTTCCTGTGTCCTGACTGGTGGGGTGACCCGCTTCAACTTATCTCGTCTTCTGCAGGACCGAACGCACCTCTTGTGGATTGTAGCCCCAAGGGCCCATTGCCCCCTGCAAGAAAAGAGACACGGCGTTACGGCGGCAGACCGAAGCAGGTCAACGCAACTCCCCAGAAACGTGCCTTTGGCAAGCCAGCTTTACGTTTCAGTGTCATCAGCAAAATTACTGCATGCCAAGAATTCAGCCGTTTTCGCTGCTCCTCGTCACGCAATGCCGTGTGATCTGGGGCAGGAAGATCCAAACCCTCGGTTAACGTGACGCGACACGAGCAGCAGAGAATCTTCTCCGTCTTTCAGGACTTTTTGACCAAACTCTAAATTTCTGTCCCCGGTTGATATTTAGTTTTAGATTCCTGGAAAACTTTAGCTTCTGTGTCGACTTCTGCAACAACAAACTATGTTTAACAACGCTATGAATTACACTTTTAAACTATTGGCTTGTCTCTCTTTGCCATTACTGAACGACAGACCCTTTACTTTGGTTTTTTTTGGTGTCAATAATAATAATTCTGCATAATAAAACCATGTATGTTTACTTTGTACAACTTTCATGCATACATTGTGCTTTAAAGGATTGCAGATCATTGCATTTCAGTTTTAGTTACATCTGGCGGCATCCCAGCTTTTTGAGCGCCGTGAACGTTGCCTATTACCGGTGCAAGAGTTGCGGAGCTCCCACCTTATAAAGGACCTTTCCAGCCTGCAGCACGTACAGCCTCTCAGGCTGAGCAGCATACTTGATGGCTGAGACATTACTCATCTCATCCACCACCACAGGACACAGGGGATCATTCTGAACCAGGATCTGCGCCGCAGACAGCCTGTCCTCCAGGCTCCGGTGCTGACGGATGTCAAAGTTGTTGCCAAAGGACCAGCCATCTGAGACACACAGGGGATTTCATTAACATCATGGAAGCATGCTGCAGAGCCCCGCAGGTAAAGGCCAGACAGTAAACCGTTACAGAATTAGTTTCAGAAGTTACAACCTCTTCGCAGCACTTTAATGTAGCTCTTGTTCGCTCTTCAAATTCAGATATACGATGGCAGAAGCCATTGAAAAACCAAGCGGGCATCTTTTGATGAAAAATGTAAATTAATGGCAACTGGAGCAGTGAAAAATAATAATAAGCATTCACATCCAACCTTTTTCACTTTTTACTTCACTGTAAACAAATACTCCAGCGTGTTATTGGTATTTAACATTAAAAAAATGCAAAGAAGTATATAAACATGAACTGGGAGGCATATGATAAATTTTGCCCCTACAAATTAAAAATCATAAAATCCCATTGCATTCTTTCCTGATATTCAGTGTTTTCCAAAACAGAGTTTTGGTCTCATCTAACCTTCTTCCACATCCTGTGTCCCCTACAGGGCTTGGGGTGAAATGCAAATGGTATTTCTTTCAACAACGGATTACGTTTAGTCGCTCTTCCATAAAGGCCAAATTTGCGGAGTGCCTGTTCCGTACAAATGCTGTTTTATGAAAACAGGCTTTAGTTGCCTCAATGGTCTTTGATTTTAAAGGGAGATCCAGAGTCCTGCTGGTACATCTGAGAAGGCTCGGTCAGCTTCAGTTTTCAGCCTCGCACGTGGCACAATGGTGCCCTGGTCCCAGGAACGTGCTGGGGACCTAATTCAACATTTAACAAGTGGGGGATTATATTTTCGCATAGGGCCAGGGTGAGTTGCCCCCCCCCCCCCCCCCCCGTGGATGTCGTCCACCAGAGTCCCCGCTTCCTTGACTTCACCCACCTGTTGAATGGGCCTCGGCGACGTAGACCACCAGGAAGTCCGCCACGTCCATGAAGTCCCGGACGAGCTGCTTGAACTCGCCGAGCTTGAACATGAACGGGGGTCAGGTGCAGCTTCCAAAACTCAGAACCAGCGGTCTGCTGCCTGCAAGGAGGCAACACTGACACTGAAGCGGCTGGAAGGGGGAACCAGACACGGACGCGTGGAAATCCTGACACACACACACACACACACACACACACACACACACACACACACACACACACACACACACACACACACAAACGCACCTTTCAGGTAGTTGCAGATGCTGGTTCTCTCTCCATCCATAGTGACCACAGGCGAGTCTGGGGCGTCTTCTCCAACAAACGCCTCTTGTCCCAATGACAGCCACATAGTCTGGGAGGCAACTTTAATAAATGCAAGGGATCCATACGTCAGGCCCCAGTCCTCGTAGCTGAACTTGGGATTCTGGGTCATGGTGACTTTTTCTCCCATTTTCAGGATCAGCTTCCTGGCGAGGTTTGGCGAGAGCACTTTTAAAACATTCAGCATGGCGCTCAAAACCAGAATATAGCAGAACATACATGCTGCGGTCAGATAAACTAACAACTTCTGCAGAAACATCGCTACACCCCGTCCTCCTCACTGCTGCAACCAGCTGCGCTGTTACAACAATAACTTCCCGGCCGTCGGATATCTCCCGCTTGCATAACCGATGCCTTCATGGATGCTCGTAATTTCTAAAATCACAGGGGGAAACATTGAACTGTTGCGTCAAAAGTCAACCCACAAAGAGCAGATGTCGATTTTTTCAACTAAATAAAACTTATATATGTTGTTTAAATTATGCTTTTTCAGGGTTTGAAATAGCGTAAAGGTGGATTTAGGGACAACTTGTTTTGCCAACAAGCCCGCCTGCAAGGCGTCAGGAAGACTAATCAGCTTCTGGCAGCCAGAAAAACAGGAGTGACAGCGAAAGTCAAAAGTGGTTGAAAAGTGACATGTCAGATAGCACTTTCGCTCTAGGTGCTGCTGTGAAGTAGCCCTGCTGCTTTTTTCTGAAATAATTTACACACTGAGCAAAACTGAAAGAGGCGTTGGCATTCTCTAAACACTGCACACCAAATAGGCTCAGATGGAAATGGGATATAAAAATCAATAAGTGAACAAAGAAAAAACATTCAAAGAGCTCCACATAGCCTGGAGTTTTCACGAGTACACTCCATTTTTTTTTTTTTACAATGAACAGGTTGATAAAAGAAAGAAAGAAAAAATAAAATAAATGGAAAGATAAATGCCTATGCATTAATGTGGATTCAAAGCTGGTGTCTGCCTCATTAAAATGCCATTATGGTAACACTAATGACAATAAAGCTTCTTGATTCTTAATTTTAGCTCCTTTGGACCACAGTATAGAAATATGAGCAATGGCCCACATGTGAACCCTTCCAAAACCCAAATCTTTGAAACAACAGTAAAAATATTGTTTTTGTTTTTGTTGACGTTTTTTATCTATGTGAATTCTGTCAACGTTATATTTGGATAAACTACAAAGTAATAATCGTCATGGTTCTATCAAACTCCTCATAACTTTGAAAACCTGCAGGTAATAATAACTCTAAGGTATCAAAATCTAACCTTTAAACTTGTGCAATGCATCTTTAAACCAAAAAATGCTATAAAAACTTTTAGAAGTCTGCAGAAACGAGCCCAAAACTTAAAACTGGAGCCATATTCTGGTAAATAATGCATCATTTAATAATGAAGCTTCTTTAAATTCACTCCAAAACCTATTAGAAGTGATTACATAATGTGTTTCTTGGTAAATCAGGCGACCAAACTAGCAGGTTCAAATCCTGATAGTCCTTAATTGTGTAGTTTTAGAACAGCCGCTGCAAAAAACTACGATTGGGACAAAGCCCACATTTTGGGCAACCTTTCAAAGTCCCAGGATTGAAGTTATATTAATTATTAAGACTATAAGAAAGGGTGGTTTTTTGTGCAATTTGGGGTCGTCGGACTAGTTAAAGCACCATGCAAGTACAAGCCATTTACCATTTTTTATGCAGTATACGCACTGAATATATTTAGAAGGGCACCGAATGGTGCAAGGCTTTTAAAAGTCCTAATTTCTTATATTTTTTATTATTTTTCATTTATTTTTCATTTTTTTTTAGCTTAGATGTATGTGAGTATTTTAAAAGAGGGCTACCTGTCTTTCTTCATTTTCCATATGAGGTCTCATTCAGTTGGGCTCTTTTTACAAAATAAAGATTTTTTTCCCCATTGTAAAAGTTAGACAAACTATTTTGTTCTAAAATCTGAAAATAGAAATAGATTTTAGTTTCATTTCCTTAGCTTTCAAAATAAAACATTTAATTTAGTAAATATTGATAAAATCCATCTTTTTAGTGCTCTAGACAAATTTTGTCTTGTAGCAGTGATTATTTGACCACTCTGATTTAGGCCGGAGATTACTCATTTAGCTTGTATGTGTGTGCTTAATTAAACTACAGCAATGGCAAGAAGTAATCAAACTGACATTTGAACGTTTGATCATTTTGAGAAGAGCAGAAGTTGTTATGCAGAACAAACAGAAAAGAATAGATATATTTTGTGACACTTTTTTGGATGGGGAATTTTCTGTCCTTAATGAATCAAGAGGGTATTGAGCAGTTTGTCACCAAATGCAAAAAGGAGGTCAGAGCCTGGATCTGGCAAGTGTAACTCGTCTGTCTACCTGCTGCTGTTTTTTGTTGTATTGCTAATTGACCATGCTAACCTTTACAATACAAACTTTAGTGACAATGCATTACGGGACTTTTCACTCATTCCAACTATAAAGGAGTTAATTTGCATATAGATGTTGTCCAGTGTGCAACAGAACTAATCAGATACAAAACAATTAAATTGCATTTCTGTAGCCACCTTTGTGTTTTAGTCAAGAGGGAGTGGTATAACATTTTGAGCTTGTGGTTGCTTGGGAACATTTAACTTACCAAGTTGGGCCTCAAGAGGCTCCAATTTGGTTTCATGACTTTGAATGTAGACATTCTGACTTCAGAGTACCAATTGAACAAAACTATACCTCCATCCAATAGACAGAATAGATTAAAACGAGATGGCACTGCTGACAAGATGCAGGCCTATTGTACTGCTTTAGACTCAGAATCAAAACCTTTTTTTATTGCCAGTCATGATTGGATAAGCTGTTATTTTTTTTCTCTCTCTCTCGTTTGGTCAATGAAATCTCCAGTGCCCGTAAAAGAATTAAATTTGTTCGTCTGAATGTTGTCATTTAATGTGATTTTCCTTTGTATTACTTGACTGAACACACATTTGTGTTGCTATTCTACTAGATTGTTCCAAATAAATTAAACTGAACTTGAAGTATTTGAAAATAGTGTATGCTACATTAATGACAGTAACAAACAACAATTAAAAACAACAGCAAAAAGAAAAGTATAGTGCAACATGATGGCTGCACTGAGGAGGTTTGAAGGCTATAGTCACAAGTGTGTCTGACTTTTAGTTATGTGCAGTCAGATCTATACATGACCAACTGGTTGCTTAAATAAAGTAGATAAAATAATCAGAAATGTTCAGGCCCAGAAGCGCTACTTTTTGATTGATGAGTAACTTAAGAGGGCTTAACGTTTAGCACCCCGTCACTAAATATACATTTTCTTTTTAAAAGCTCTGTCAGACTTCTTAATGCAGAGAAAAATGTTTTATAAACCAGGTCATAATAGTAATTCGAACGGTACATGAAAGCAGCAAAAAAGCTTTCATTTCCTCCATGTGATATAGTTGCAATTTATCAAATCTTACAATACAGAATACAACATTAAACTGTCGTTTTATACAATTTATCTATAATAAACTGAAACTTGTTGTTGTAGTTGATTTGCTCCCCGGGCGCCGCACATGGCAGCCCACTGCTCCCCAAGGGGATGGGTTAAATGCAGAGAACAAATTTCGTTGTAATGTATGTTTCAATGACAATAAAGATATTACTATTACTATTTGTTAGCTTTTGGTGTTTATACTTCCATGTACCAGCCACTAGGTGGCGATGGAGAACCATATCATGTTGGAAAACACAGTTATCGTTGATAACTGGGTCAAGAAATGCATATCGCGAGAGCAGACGCAATAAAAATGATTTAAATAGTTGTTTTCTGCACTAGGTGCGTAAAAAAAATCACTGGCAAATAAATAAAATAGTTCTTATAACTGATCTCAACCTTCCCCCTTGTGGACCTGTTTTAAGAAGTTGAACTGATCCTACTACATTTTAGATAATTCAGAATAATGAATGAAAAGACAGTGACTTGGGTATTCTAAGAAACCCTCCAACAGGGGGGTTGGGTATAAAAACATGATTGAAAATACAGTTTTTTAAAATAAATAAAATAAAATAAAATAAATGTGCATCATAAACCAGGGGAGAAAAAAACACAATATCAAGAGTTTTGACTGCCCAGCAGAGATGTAGCATGAAGTTGTGATAGGCATCTTATCATAACCAGTACAGCTACTACAGCTTCCTGATGCAGATCTTATCCTCCCACAGAAACGCGCACCCAGTCCTCATTGGCGCTCCTGAATCCCGCAGAGCAGCGCAGCGATGTGTCAATCTCACAGAAGGAGAGGGGCAGAATGGGATGCTGAGTGACTGAAGACGATGCTACCGATCACTCATTCGGACGCGCTCCTGTTTACTTTAACATGATATTTAAACACATCACGAGTCACATTAACAGGTTGGATAAGGTACATTGTCCCGTTTTCTTTTTATTGAAGGATCTCACTCATTTGTACGATTTGAACCGGTTGTCTTGGGGTTTTCAAATGTTTTCAGTGATGTGATTTATTGTCGCGTCCGTAGGGAACGTGAAGAAGCGGCCGACCGATCCATGCACAGCTCCGCAGCGCAGGTCGGGATGGTGAGCCGCTGTCAGACCCAAACCTTCCCGGACATCACCGGCTTGACTCTCTCCGTGTTCGGCGCCAAGCCGGAGGAAATGTGCGCACGGAAAGGCTTTGGATCCCAGATGTGCCGGAACCCCGGTGACTCCCAGAACATGAGCTGCGCCAGCCCGAAGCGCCTCGTCGCTCACTCCGAGGAAAGAGCGCTGCTGTCGGCCAAAAGTGCGCGCCTGTGCCTCTCGCTGCCGCCGCTCCAAGGTAGGCTCAGTGCGAGCAAATGTCAAATTGGATGCTGCGGAGATTATTTCTGGCGAGGGCGACTGGAACTAATTCTGACACATTTGTGTTGTAGTTTCATAATTTCACATTAACCAAAGGCAATTATCTAATGTGGACCTAAAGGAAAGTTATCATAATTATTAGGGCGGCCAAATTGCCTCACAAGGCATCTTTGTGATGCAGATGTGTTTTTGCAGTTTTAGATTAGGTCTGATAATTAAACACAGAGCTCCCTGGAATTCATTTGCCTGTTCGTAAATATCTCCAGAATCAAAGTCTCCTTCTTGTCACATCTAAAGCCATGTGGCGGGAGCTCCTTGAGTGTGTTAACAAGGCATGAAACGCATTCTCACAATTAGAGGGGATTGTACTTCGTCAATATACAAAGCTTTGAATCGTGGAGCTTTGCTATTACTCCTAAAATAAACTCCTGGTGTTTGTGTCTCGTGAAAATAGTTGAGAATGCTCGCAACAGCAAGATCAGAATCCTTTAAGCAACAATTACACAGATGAAATTAACACTTGCTATGTCTGTAAACTTTAAATCTCCTTGGAAGCCTTTTCCAATGCGTCCTGACAAAAGGGGGGTTGTTGTGAGGGGATTGTGGGGTGGTGGTAATTACAGCCCCTAAATTATGATCAGCCTCAACAGAGTTTTGTATTAGCAATCCCCCTCCTCTCAGCAAGAACTGGATCAACAGATTTGATTATTGTTTGTTCTCCTCCAAACACAAACCATATGTCTGCTGAATGCGCCTCAGCATTTATGGGCGCTCTCGAAGCGCAGTTGTGCCCTCAGCATCCCCAAAAGCACAATGAATCGCCTCATTGTCTTCTCAAAAAGGCCTTTGAACTGGCTTTCCCGTAAATTGCGGGGATGCGTTTATGGATGATGGTGTGCTGATTCGAACCGAAGCAGATGAGGAGGTATGTGCTGAGTGTGGGAAGTTTTTTGTGTGATATCTAAAAAAAGAATATGGACCCTCACCTTTTTTCCTTTTTCTGTGGACATTCAAAAATTCTCTCATTGTTTTGTTCAGTGATATAAATTTAGACGTGACCCTTCTAAACTTGCTCTCTCTAGTGTCAAGCATTTTTTTTTGGCTGATCTTATGGTTTCTTTTGGTGAGCACGCAGTATGAAAATGGTCTCAGTACTCATCAGTCTTTTGTATCACGCCCCATTTCATACTGATCGTATTACACACTCCCATTTGGAGACTGCACAGATTTGAAGCATCATTCTCCGTCGTAACTTTTAGATTTATATGGGGAAAAGCAAAGGAATCCAGACCGAATAGTGTTTACCCTGACGGCAACAAGACCGTGGAGGAGGAACGTGCCCCAGACTGGTCATTTCTGACCTCCTGAGATGCATCCTGTGATTGTGAAAATTGTAACTGGGTGATAAAAGTGATTAAGATGTCGCCGACAATGTTCCACGTAATCCTCAGAAATAAACGCTGCACTAAGGTCAGAAGTTTACACATATTCTTCTTAAATGATCCAAGACGTTATATTCGCACATCCACGGCAGAGTGTAAATGAGTGCAAATAGTGTTAAAGGCATGTTTCAATACTATATAATAATAATAATAATTTGTGTTGTATTGTCTGAAATGCCAGAATAAAGCAGATGAACTTTTTGCTCCTTTGGTCAGAAGTTTACATACATTTAAATTGCTTGTCAAACTATTTGGAAAAACCCAAATGATGATGATAATTTCATGTCTTTGTAAGCTTCTGATAGGTTGATCCAGAATTTTAGGAAATGTATTGAAACTTCTGAATGTTGACGAAAGTAATAAAAATGTTTTATTGTTTTTCTGGCAATTAGCAAATAAAAAGTCATTCGGGTGGCCCTGAGTGATCTGAAACAGGAAATGTGTCAGACAGTGACAGAAAAAAAAGTTCTGGGTGTTTCCCATGGGTTTTGACTGTGACTGCAACCAAACTTTGGACTAAGCGAATGAGCGAGGGATATAGCACCTGAAAATGTCATTGGACATGTATGAAAACGTGGCTTATCAGCCCAACACCCCCCAACATGGCTAAACTTTTCAATTATAGATGAATGAAGCATCTACTCCAGCATCATTTGGCAGCTTTATGAAGTTTCTCCTGACCCGAGCTATGTTGCACAGTTCTGGAGAGTTTTTGAGGAAAACAGAGCACGGGGCATGTTGGAGTCCCACACTCCTTCCTTCCCGTTAATGGAGTAATATAGTTGACCATTATTGGCCTTTTTATTGTTCAATCCTATGTATTCAACATGTGCATCAGCATGTAACATATGTCTGCAATTTTCATATATGCCGCATGCGTCCGTCTAACTTCGAATCCAACTTGTGCCAACTCAACACAAATACCTTCATACTACACATGCACATGCTATTGTGGTGAAGTTGCATTGGCAAAAAAATGTATAAATTCCTCCATACTGACATAGTTTCCAGCAGGATGTGTGGATGTCAGCCTGAGGGGCGATAATCTGACTGTTATGAGAAACAACCGACCATTACCGCTCTGCTTTGAGCCTTTGCACTGTCAAGCTCCTAATGACAGCTTTCCAGTAGCTTGTGAATCGCTTTTGGCTGCGAGTGTGTAACAGTTTGAAAAGCAGAATGGCATTAAACGCCTTTGGTTGTGTCAGCTATTCTAATTAAACCATGTGGTTTCTCTATTTTTCTTGGCCAAAAAAAAAACAAAAAACTTTTCTTTGTGTGGTGAACAGAAAAAAAAATCACTGCATTATTGGTCTTGTTGCACTTTCACTAGAATTCAGTCTTAATGACATAAAACTGACAAACAAAATCAGCAAGATGTAACATTGCAGTCAGAATGAAAATGTATTCCAATGCCTTCTTCTGCTTTAAGACCTTAACCTGTGTAGATATTTAGTTTTAAAGCGTATAAAAGGTATATGCACCTGTAATTATTTCACCTTCGTTCGGTGGGTTTGATTTTGTTTAAACTTGATTGGATTTAAGGCTCAAAGTTTCTGCCAGATATTCTCAGAAAAGATTTAGCTATATAAGATTTCTGTTGAATGCATACATGTTGAGGAAATAGAAAGTATGTACGCTTTAGTGTAGCAAGAATGGTGGCTTGGTCATTGTATTTCTCTGCATCTTTTGTTTGAGCGCAAGCTTCTGTGGAGTGAAAATGTCAGCATGATGGCCAACAGGCTAACTACTAAATCTGATATGTCCGCTGAGCAATTTAACAGTGGCACCCAAACCTGGAGTAAAGGCTTTCTCGGAAACGTGCAAGTCTCGAAGATCATTGGAAGAAGAGGCTGTAAAGAAAGTTAACTGTGCCAAAATAAACCATCAGGTGCTTCCTGTAAATAGTGGAGCAGCTAAAGCATGAAATAATATCCAGGGAAATTACTTATGTTTGCTACTCTAAGGAAGCTCATGGTTAAGTTATTTTTATGTAATTTATGCCATATTCACCATGCACGGTGTTTATGTGCAACTCAGTATGGAACTTTTTTCTTTTTTAAATTTGCAGTTTGTAATTTAACCCTTTAAGGCCTGATACAGGGAATTCTGATGAAACTCTAAATTTTAAAGAAACAAAACCTTTTTTGGTTGATTAAATTTTTTTAAGGTTAATGACCCCTGCCCCAGTCAGTCCAGCACTCTCTGTCACCTTACTTGGTAATCTGTTCTTACCCTGGTGGATGCAGTGGAGGAAGTCGCTCTGGTTCCTGCAATAAAAAAAGGAAGAAGAAAAAATTCCCAAAGAATAAACACTTCTACTGAGATGCTTTAAACTTATTTTTAAAATAGAAAAAGGTATTATTTTAAAAGAGCTTTAGCATTTACATTAAAGATAGTGTTGAAGCCAAAACTGGCAGCTACAAATCCGTTCATTCTGTTTTACGCTCCAAAGTTATGTGAAAACATAAACACGGACCTGTCCGCGTTTCTCAAATTAGAACCAGGATCGTCGCATTCTTTTACTGAGCTTTCTCAGCCGTCACCGCATTCCCGAGAGCTGAAGAACCTCGGCCCACGGCTTTACGTGCCGCATGAGCTCACCGGTGAATTATGGGCAAATGTGAGTCCCGCTGCCTGGGAAGGGCTGTTGCAGGGTGTAATTTTTGCAGCATGTTCCAGTGATTCACAAAGCACCGGGCCTGGTGATGATTCTGCAGCGGTATTCCTGTAAACTCCCGTCTGCTTGAGTTAGTATGCGGGGGAATGCTTGGTAATGGAATCGAAGGGATTCCTGAGTCACATTCAGCAAAGAGGGACAGATGGAGAACGCTGACGGTCTGGCGTCTGTTTAGGCCGAATCATCTCAATCTGACTCGGCTGGAGATGGACATGATGCAAATGGAAACATGGGATACGGATGGGGAAGAGCGTTGCCTCCACTCTCAGTAGTCGGATTTAGACAAACAAAGAGAGATTTATGGGGGTGTTATCGCTGTTTGTTTGCTTGTAAGAATCCTGTAATAGACATCAAATCTTCCATTTTTAGCTTTTTTGTCTCTTTCTGTCTCCGTTGTCGGTTTCAGTAAGGTCAGCTCTCGCCATTCTTATGCGACCGGCGTGGTATGAGTATGGCAGCTTACGCTAACCAAAGGCATTCTGGCTCTGAGTCTGCCAATAAATCCAAATGGTCACACAGCAGAAATATGATTTAGTTTGAGTCAGTGTCGAAATACCTCTGGAATACCAGCAGAAATGTGCTCTGGGCCTCAGCTTGATCTTAAAAAAAAGAAAGAAAAGAGAAACGGCAGAGTTGGCTCAGACGTGTCTTTATAAAAAAGTATTTTTAGCTTGCCTTCAGAAGCACTCGCAGAAGTTTCACAAACTTTTTGCTGAAAAGAAATCATGCTGCCAAGTCTTCTGAATCACCCTGCATTAATCAGGGGAATGTTAACTCTTTGTTCAGAAAAGCAAAGAGACTTCTCTGATTCTGACAAACATGCCCCAAAGCTGACCACACGTCTATAGACGGCGTTACTCATGCATTTTCAGACAGCAGCGACTCCTCTCGCAGACCTCTCTGTGTGACTTAGCACATGGGTGGGTTTTTGATTTACATCTCGGCGGTGCCACTTGCTGTTCTTGGCCTGACGTTGCTTCGTTTCATCAAAGAAAAATCTGCTCCGCTCTGACTGCTGCAGTTAGGACGGCCGTCCGTCGAGATGCTGACTCTGCCAGAGGAGGTGTTGTTGGGGGGGGGGGGGGGGGGGGGCTGAAAGCTCGCAGCTACAAAGGCCTCTCCAAAGAGCTTTTTCTTATTTGATCACATTCAGTGCATTTATACGTGGGATATTATGTGACAGAAGATGTAGGAGTTAGAATGTCATTGTTTTTGAAACATTTATAGGAATAAAAATCTGGAAAGTGTGGCATGCAATCCCCCTGTGTGTCGTGACCTTTTACTGCAAATTGCAAGTATAAAAGTCTTTTGCGGTGTGTTATACCAGCTTTGCAAACTGAGAAACCTTTTGCACATTCTTCCATGCGGTTTAGCTCGAGCTGATGGCAGAGCTCCTGGGAACATCAGTTTTCAAGTCCTGCCGCTGATTCTTGGTTGAGGTCCAGACTTTGACTGGGCCGTTCTAACACATACAGGACTGTCTCAGAAAATTAGAATATTGTGATAAAGTTCTTTATTTTCTGTAATGCAATTAAAAAACATGAAATGTCATACATTCTGGATTCATTATAAATCAACTGAAATATCGCAAGCCTTTTGTTGTGTTAATATCACTGATTATGGCGTACAGCTGAAGAAAACTCAAAAATCCTATCTCAAAATATTAGAATATTTCCTCAGACCAAGTAAAAAAAAAAAAAATTATAACAGCAAAACAAAATCAAACATTTGAAAATGTCCATTAATGCACTCAGTACTTGGTTGGGAATCTTTTTGCACAGATTACTGCATCAATGCGGCGTGGCATGGAGGCAATCAGCCTGTGGCATTGCTGAGGTGTTATGGATGCCCAGGATGCTTCAATAGCGGCCTTTAGCTCATTTGCATTGTTGGGTCTGGTGTCTTTCAGCTTCTTCTTCACAATACCCCACAAATTCTCCATGGGGTTCAGGTCAGGGGAATTGGCAGGCCAATCAAGGACAGTAATGCCATGGTCAGTACACCAGTTACTGGTGGTTTTGGCACTGTGGGCAGGTGCCAGATCTTGGTTGTGCAGCGTTTCCTGCCACATTTCCCCCTTCCAACACACTTTTTGTGAATGTGCTTTGAAACTGCACTCTGTGAACAGCCTGCTCTTTGAGAAATTTCTTTTTGTGTCTTACCCTCCTGATGGAGGGTGTCAATGATGGTCTTCTGGACAGCAATCAGATCAGCAGTCTTCCCCATACTTGTGATTTAGTTTAATGAACCAAGCTGAGTGTTTTTCAAGGCTCAGGAAACCCTTGCAGGTGTTTCGAGTTAATTAGACGATTCAAGTGATTAGTTGAATAGCCTACTAGTATACAGTACTTTTTCATGATATTCTAATTTTCTGAGACAGTCCTGTAGACGTGCTTTGATCTGAACCACAACAGTACAGCTTTGGCTGTTTGTTGAGCGCTGTTGTCCCACTTTTAGGTAAACATCTCGCCTACTCTAAAGTCTTGCATAGCCTCTAACATGTTTTCTTTCAGGATTGATCTGTATTTACCTCCATTTATGTTTGCGTCAACTCTCACAGCTCTGTAGCCCCATCCTAACTTCATAATGCTGCCACCACCACAGACCCCGGTGGATATGGTGGGTTCTAGGTGATGTGCAATGTGAGAGACTTTTCATTCCTTCCTTAACTTTCTTCCACAGAGGCCAGATTTGGAGAACACAACTAATAGCTTTCCTGTCGGCAGATTCTCCCACCTGAGCTGTGGATCTTAGAAACTCCTCCAAAGTTATCATGGCTGCTTTCCTAATTCCTGCTCCCCTTACTGGCCTGGCAGTTTAAAGGGCCATGTCTTTGTAGGTTTGGCAGTTGTGCTGTACTTCTTCCATTTTACTGATGATGAACTCATCAGAGTTTACAGTATTGTTTTATAACCTAACTCTGCTTTAATGAACGAGGCTTCTTGTTCATTAATGTCCTCTAGAAAACTTCTGCTACATTCACAGAGCAGCTGTAGACTAAATCACACCCAGGCTCACTCTGTTTACTTATAAGATGGCTTCTGATGGCAATTGGTTGGATTTTCCTCTTTATTTCAGTGCATCAGAGTAAATGAGGGTGAACACAAATGTACGTCACAATTATAATTTGTAAAACATTTTTAAAAAGCATATTTTTCCCCCAACTTCATAAACATGGACTACTTTGTTTTGGTCTGTTACGTCCAATCCCAGCAAGTTACTTTGAAGTATGTGGTTGTTGTGTGAGAAAATGTGAAAAGGTTGAAGGTGTTTGAACAGTTTTGCAAAGACACTATGGAAAGTGAGACGAAAACAGAGTTGAAGATTTAGAAATGAGGTGCAAGGCTTTACTCATCTCCTCTTATGTACATAAGTCATCTTAAATCTGCTTTATTTCTTTTTTTTTTCTCTCGATCCACAGTATATATGTGGATGCACTGAATATACCTCATGCACCTTTTCCTCCTTTTGGCATCTTTTGATTATTGAGCCGATGTTACACGTGAATTTCTCCACTGTGAGATCAATAAAGTATATCCTGTCTTATCTTATCTTAAAACAGGATAAAATACACATTATTATTATTTGAGCCCAAAATCTGAGCGGCTCCACCTCCATGCTCAGCATCTTATTCATTAGCTTGATATGACTAAAAATCACAACACATAAAAACACCGTAAACACACCATCATTCAAGTCTGTTTCATTTTTAAAACATCCAAACGCTGAGGCTGGACTTGTTTAAATTCCTCTTTTTCTTTACGAGGCCAGTCATGTTGGAAAGCAATCAGCCAGCCAATCAAATATTGGCTTCAACTGAGTGGCCAAAAACAAACAGGCAAACATGATGAAGCTGAGGCTCTTTTAATGCCTTCATTAGTGCAGCAGCGAGAGCAGCCAGAAAAGCTGGAGTTTTATCCTTTCTTACTCTCTCTCCGTCTGTGCCAGGAAGCTGCCACGGGGCAGTGCCCAGCCAGCTCACTGTTCCATTGGCTGGGGCCGCCCCGGAGGACTATGAAAGACATTATAAAGTCTAACAGTGCAGTTTATATACTTTATTAGAGCTCATTACCACAGAGTTCAGGTAGAACGAGTTAATTTGCAGTCACATGCCCTGTTGTGACTTCCTTCCTATGATGAAAAACACTCTTTACTCTCAATTTACCTGTGAATCAAAAATCTGCTGTTTGGCATCTTACACTTCTTTACTCAGTTGAGTTGGACTCCAATAATCACGCGTGCATTAGGTCTTGGCAGAGATACATTTATGCTGATTACTGTCCTAAGCAGAGAGCCAAGTTTCATCACAGTCTATATTTGTTGAATCCCTCTGTTAAGAAGAGATTGTTAGAGCAACCCTCCGTGTCAGAACTCATTACTTGTTAGGTCGTGCTTAAAGTTCAGACTTTTGAAGTTTGTCGAGTGGCTGCTTGTCCAAACTGTGTGATGTTGCTCAGGGGGATGGGTCTTTTGGTGAAAAAAAAGTATTTCTAAATCTGGACCGCATAGGTTTTGCAAAATGAAAACATTTTGCATAGAGGTGATCGGGATCTACAGGCCAACTGTCACCTTTATAGCAGCGTAGAGGCTCAGCAGCAGATTTGTGATCTGCTTTGCTTACAGATTAAAGAATATTTAAAGTAATGTCTTTTGTCAGTAAGCTAATATCTTGTTAAGCAACCTTGAGTGGCATGAAAAGTGCATTGAAATCACATTTATTATTATTATTATTATTATTATTCAGTTTTATTTATATAGTGCCAAGTCACAACACATCATCTGAAAGTCAATTCAATTAAATCATCCGGCCAGATTGGTTTAAATTGTTTTATATCTAAGGAAACCAGCAGACTGCATCGAGTCATTGACAAGCAGCATTCACTTCTCCTGGATAAGCGCAGAGCCTCAGTGGACTATCGTCTGCATTGTTGTTGGCTTTGCAGCAATCCCTCATACTGAGCATGCATGAAGCGACAGTGGAGAGGAAAACTCCCTTTTAACAAGAAGAAACCTCCAACAGAACCAGGCTCAGAGTGAGCGGCCATTTGCCACAACTGACTGGGGGTTTTAGAAGACAGAGCAAAGACACAAAATGGCACAGAAGCACTGATCCGGGGTACTTTTTATGTTAGAGGGTAAATATTATTACTATAATTTTTTTTTTATTAATATTATATCACAGCAAGATGATCGTGTGGTGGACATGAAAATCTTCTTTCCTTTTCTCTGGCATTGCTGAGGGCCTGGGAGTTCTTTTTAAATATATGTGTGGGAATATAGTCTGCAAGAGAATACACTTTTCTCACATTGATTTAGATGAAATGAAGCTTTTCCTGGTTCTATATTCACCCAAGCCATCTCACACAGCTGTCTATATGCATTTCGCAAACATTAAAAGATGTCTAAAAAGCTTTAAATAAGTAAATCTTTTATTTCAGTAGTGTGATCTGTGATGCTGTGGGCCTGTTTGTTTGCCAAAAGCACCATGATGGCGTTATGAAATCATGAACTCTTTGAAGAATCAGATTTAAGAGAAAATGTGGTGGGCTTTGCCAGCAAATAGGACATTATCATCATTTAACAGGAAAAAATGATCCCTAAACATGTGGCCAAACCAAAACAGAAATTGTTTACCAGACCAACAAAAATCAACCTTCTGCCTAGGCTGTCTCAGACCAAATTTTACTGGAAACCTACGTAGTGAGCTGAAGACAGACTTAAACCTCAATACGGCAAAGTGATTGGCTCGAACTGATTACAAGATGGATTCTTGTGTGTTTGTGAATGCACAAATACTGCGGGAAATCATCATTCAGGCAAGGTCAATCAAGAACTGTGACCCCACTGATTTAGTTAAAAACAATTATTTACTATGTATTTCATTGTGTATAAATGTACTCAAATTAAGCGCTCCATTTTGTTGAATTCTCGGCTGTATGTTAAGGCGTTTTACACATATTTACCAGCGGTGCCACGTCTGTATCCGATGAAACGATGAATGAAGTATTCAGAGCTACTGCTGTTATCATTAAATTTATATTATTTATCTTTATTTGTGAAAACAGCATCTATTTACTTTCCACCTGTTATGAAATTATGCATTTTATAAGACCAGTTGCTAAAAAAAACTAATTAAAGGGACTATACCTATTTTAGTTTGCAGCAACATTTACAATCCAGATCTAAAAAGAAATGTTTTCTTCATTTGAGAACAGCAGCAAGAAACATTATCTATATCTATAGTGTTATTTCTTTGAATACATTGTGTGGTTTTTATCTAGTTTGCATTGTTTTCTTTCAAAAGTCACTCTTAAAAACCATTAAAGTTTGGTTTCCTCTCTCATGTCTAATCACTGACGACTCCTTTCCTCCGTTGCTCTGAAAATGTATTAAAAGGGTCCACGTTGCACTGAGTAATGGCCTCACTATGTGCTCTTTATTAACATGCTTAACATTCCCCTAAAGACCCAGAAGTCAGCTTCTATAATACACCACTTAACACAAACATCATGTTGCGCACTTACTACACTTACCCGGCTCGTTGTGGGCTGTTTGGAAAGGGAGCTGATTAGCATGCCTTTTCCTACACTGGTGTTTTTGACAGAGTGGAGGCCAACATGGACACCATGAACTCTGAATATGAAAATTAATAAAGCTACTTTGTCACTGGCTGATCACAGTGTAGATGCAAAGTAAATATTTTGTGTTTTTCATGCTTTCTTTTAGTAGAGGAGGTTGTTCAAGTCAGGTCTGTTGCAAATCCAGCTGGCCACTTGCTTCCTGCTTTAAAAGAAAAAACACAAATATGACATATATATATATATATATATATATATATATATATATATATATATATATATATATATATATATATATATATATATATATATATATCTTTTGTTGATTCTGTTTTTTGACCGATAACGTCACAAAATTGTTGGGTGTATTAACCCACGCAATTCATTACACCTTCCCCCAGCATACTACAAAAATTGTTGATCGGAGTGAGGTGATAGGCTGTGCGACCTGGATGAGGGCTGGTGTGAAGAGCCTCATTTAGATTTAAAGAGACGGCGCCATAACAAGTTGGTCTCACACGCTCCTCAGAACAGGGGCTGTGGGGCGACAATAATGAGGAATTCAAACCAAAACACTGAAGTTCCCCTCTACATAGGCTACAACTAAATGACTTTAATGTGAAAAGGAAGAACTTAAAAGCATGGTATGTCCCCTTTAATGAGCGTCAGCTCATTTCTGTCCTAGCTGCTTTATACCTTTTAACATGAAGCTAAACATTTATGTGGA
Source organism: Fundulus diaphanus (assembly GCA_037039145.1). Classification (NCBI taxonomy): domain Eukaryota; kingdom Metazoa; phylum Chordata; class Actinopteri; order Cyprinodontiformes; family Fundulidae; genus Fundulus; species Fundulus diaphanus. The sequence goes on from CM073128.1 coordinate 31,698,013, forward strand.
AACGATAACCCATCAAGAAGCGCTTCATCCACCTTGAAACTGATATGCTTAGATTTCCTGGATTCAGCTCACAGTTTCAATTCCCCTTAAGATATCCTCTTTCATAGCTTATATATCAATAGGAGTTTTTAGTATTTTTTTAAATAGGAGTTCCCTGGCTTTTTTCCCAAAGTGTCCTCACCGAAGCTCAGGCTCAGATTTACAGAGTGTGGACAGAGAGAGCGAGAGTGTGCTGTCTTCGGTCTGTTGTGTTGATCCAACTTTTGCCCTTAAAAAGTCTCCTTGCAGCACAAGTTGACTAATACCAATAACAAAGACTAATCAGACCTCTTTTACCTTGCAGTGATTGTGATCTAATATGAATCTGAAAGTTGAAATGAATTAGGGGGCGTCAGAGCAGTGACAGCCAGGTGCTGAACACTTGGCCCCAGTGCGTTAGAGCCTCAGCCAGTTGGAAAAGGCTCAGCAGGATTTATCTGTATCCTTTTCCCTTGACAAATTATTTTATTGTTCCTACACAGTTGGTTTTGATTTACTCTTTGGCTAATGATAGGCTGAGAGCATGTGTTCTGTTGTTGTTCCCCTATTAAACACAGCCAGACTGGAAGTGTTCACACGTGATAGCACGCTGTCATTCAATAGAAGTCAGCAAAAATACAACATTCAAGATGCTTTATATGTGCCACAGTGGCATGATCTGAATGTGTTTAAAGGCTTCTGTAAATTCTCCCCTGATTGAACCCCAAACCCCACTCCTGAAAGCTGGAATCACGTTCCTGGCTGCGTCTGTCATGCACAGGGACAAGTAGAAGTGCCGCTTCAGAGCTGCAGATGGAAGAGAAAGGCCCAAAGCCCGAACTGCGTCCGAGCGCTGCACTCTAGCTGACCCGAGCGCTCTACATCAGTACTGGGCCGCTAATCTTTTACAAATGCTGGGAGTCTCCGTGACGGGGCTCTTGCTGAGACAGATTTAGTCAAAACAGCTCTGCTGCTCCTGAACGCAGCCTCGGCCTCTGGCCTAATTCAGACGTCTGATTAACTAACAAATACCTGCTGCTTGTTCGATGGCATTACACAGCCCGCTGTGCTCTGCTGCGCTACATGGAGTTTGACAGCACTTTTCATTCTGTGGGGGAGTGCTCAGAGTCGCCGCTTTACAAGCTTTTCAGGAGTGGTTGGTAAAATGATGCAGGATCTGTTAGGTGAACAACAATGAACACAGAAACACTAAACTGGGGATTAAAAAAAATAGTTTAAAAAAAGTCATCAAGTGTATCATAGTTTGTTTTCTCCTCAAAGCATTCCTTTCAGTCAAAGTGTGATTTACGCTGTGAAAATAAATCCCACATATCATCAAATAACAATTCACTCTGACAACCATAAACCAAAGAGGTAGGGTTTGTTACCGTCTGGCTTGAATTGTGAATAAGATGATAGGAGGTTGCATCATCTCTGTTTCTCCTGCCAAGTAAGAGATGAAAGCGCACCAAGTTTTTCTACCAGTTGTTAAAGGTACGAATGATGAATGATGGGATTTCTCCCCCAGGATATTTGAATGCAACCCATTCAGAAATCCCACCAGAACTTCTCACACTGCCCATATTTCTGAATTTTTCATTGCCATGCACTTTTACCGTCAAACTAAGCATCACCACATGTGCCTGAGCTTAGCAAATTTGAGGAATGATTCTCTTATTTAGGAGTTATTTTTACATACAAAATAAATAGGAATGTTACAAAGACAGGATGTTTCCCTAAAATGTTTACCAGAGTTTGGGTCTCAAACTTGCCAGGGGATGGTTATGAAACTCAAAGGAGCACAGATAACATTCAACATCAACACACAAAAAACCTTAATGCTACTAAGATCCATATTTAGTGATGCAAGAATCAAATAGACAATTTTCTCTTGTTCAGTTCCGTTTATTGATATTTATTAAAAACGTTCAAATCAACAACATCATTTTTTGCCTTTAGGGCATTAAACAACAGCATATGCTGAAACTGAATGTAATTTGAATTATCAGATAAAGGTTCTGTATATGCTTTAAAGTATAAACATGGTTAACCTTTGTAATTCATTTTTTTCTGTTAGATTTAAAACTACTACCTCCAAGGTTTTATTTCCCATATTTGTTCTAGTCCTTGGAATAAAAAATTGCGACACTACAAAATTCGCTAACCTTGCCTTTAAACTGAATTCTCGCGAATTTTGTGTGTTTACAAACACACGAGAATCCATCTTGTTCAGCTCCCATCTCAATTGAACTGTTTTTGGTTCGGGCCAATCACGTTGCAGTATTATGGTTGAGGGCGGGACATACCAGCTGTGACAAAAGTAAGAGCTGCCGAGCCCACAACCGAACCAAAATAAACATGGCAGCGAAGGAGGACGCACACGTAGCTGGTGCCATCGCATCTGTTTTTGCAGAATCCACAATTTCCTCTTTGAAAGAAGAATAGCAAGCAATGCCTTGACCAGCGTAACTTGTAGTTTCTCATGGCGCCTGCTGCTTGCATTTACATTTGATACCGTGATTGGCTAAAACCAACCTTTGGTAGTCGACCACTAGGTGTCGTTTTGCCCAATCAGCTCTAAGAGTTCTGCTGCATGTCCCTCCTTTCCCCGAACAGATTTGATGGGAGCAGACCCAGATTGATGATGTGCAGAACAGAGAGTGCTACACATTATTAATCTGGCTTGCCAGGTTAAAAATGGGAAACTACAGACCAGAATTTAAAGCGTAACTCACCCCCATGTAAAAGCAAATCCCTGCTCCCAGACAAATTTGAAAAATTCCATCAAAGTGGGCGGGGATACGTGGAAATGGTAGGGGAGGGGGCTGTATTCAGCATGGGGGGGGGGGGGGAAGCTGCAAGATTGATTTGCCATATTGAATCATGAAGAATGAGCAGAGTTATGCTGGTAGTTACCACAGTTCGGTCCTTTTAGGTGGAGGATTTTTCACCTCCCTCGTCACTGGAGGTTGAGGGAGGCTTTGTGGAGCCAAGCACGGTTAAACATTTTCAGTTTGAGCTGCTGGCTCAAGGCACTGACTCAGCGAAGCCCGGACCCGATGCTGCAGAGGCAATGGATCAGTCCAGTTATATATTATTAGATTTATTTTCTGCTTTGTAATCCATGCAGGATCACCAGTAGCTTTGTGCATCACGATTAATTTGTAATGTGGACACGAAGCATGGTTGATCTTCTCTTTGCTCTGACTAGAGACAGATTTCACTACGGCCTTCCCTCACAGGCAGAGGCAGCAGCTCTCTGCCTGTGAGGGAAGGCAGAGAGGGAAGTTCACAGCAAACACGGTGAAGCCAGTTTTAGGTTGGATAGTGAACATTTGCGCTCCGTGGCTTCAGCGGCGTCTGCCTCCTGCTGATACAGGGAGGCTGATCTGGAGCTGTCGCTCTCTGTCTGCTGGTTGGCTGTTGAAGCCGGGGAGCGTGAATATCCAATGTCCAACCCAAAACTAACCTCACCGCGGTCTAACACTAGCAACTTCCCGCTGCCTCAAGACACTAACGGCAGTACAATTAGTTGGTTTCATATAAATTCACCAATAACACATAAAAAGTTGGTAGATTTGTTTCTAGTGGCTTTTTTGAGGAAAAAAAAGTCGCTAGAGTGTATGAAAAGTGCAATAGTGGTCGCTATAGAGGCACAAGATGGAGCTGTTTTTTTAAGGCAGAGCTGCTTTTATACCCCATAGTGGCAGAGCTACCTAAGTCAGTCTCTCCAAATGATGTCACAACAAACCAATATCAATACGGATTTAAAATTCAATGCAAGACCACCATTTAACCCTGAGAGGGCGCCACACTGATGATTTTAGACACAAAAGCAGGATTTGAACAAATATGGACTAATTTGTCAAAAATAATAGACAGTACTATAAGACAACCATGTTAACAGTTTATTGGCAAACAAAGTTGATTTGGGAGTGAGTTACCCTTTAAAGAAAACTGAAAATTTGTATAATCATGATGAATCACCATCCATGTTGCAATGTGTATTTAAGGATGTCTTTAAAACAAGATTACCTTGTCTTAGCCGTGTAGAGTAACCTCAAGCAACATAGGAAGCCTAATATCAAAGCAATTCAAAAATGCAGTTAGTCAAATGAGTTCACGATACATGTTGAACATTGTTGCCAATAGGAGTTGCATCCTTTTGGCAACAATGGCAAAGATCTTGTAGGCTCACATAACTGGCAACGGGTCACCAGATATTTTTGATTTCAAAACCATGTAGTTCCTACCGTAGACTTCTATTTTAAAAACTCTTCTTTCAAGATGGTCATCCAGGCCCTCCACCTTTGATTGACACCTCCTTTGACCAACTATGTTGATCCACAGTTTCTCCAGAGCTAATGTTATTCAGTTCTTCAGCTAGAATCTCCTTGCATCAGCCTGCAGTTGCATGTCGAAGAAAGAAGCAAGAACACAAAAGCAAAAAAATGGACAGTTTGTGTGTGTTCCAACTTCAATAACTAAAAACTGGTTACCAGAACACCATACTGGACTTCTTAGTTTAAAAATGTAAAGTGTTACCTTTACAGAGATACCAAGCTTTTGCCTCTACTCCAAAGGGTTCAAGAGCAGCATCTAATTTAATTTGAGTGTATTTTTTCAGACGTGCAATTTTGGGGGCACCAGTTGAGGGGTTAACTTCAAAAAAGCAAATATTAGCGTTTATGATGGCCTGCAGATGCATCGGTGACCATTACTTGCAAGTTACAATTATTCAGATTGCTATGAACTTTTGGTTTTGCCATGCATTATAAATTGCCACTATTTATCATTATATGACTAAATAACTCATATAATTTAAAGAGATCTAGTCACGTATTTTGACCATAAAAGGAAAACACACATAAAAAAAACATCTATTCATCTTCAATAAAACAATATACGGCAGGCTTTCATCCTGATAGTGTTTACTTAGTCCTTTGTGAGCCTGAAAAGAACTTTGCACCGTGCGCCATCAGCTGACATTAACATTGTTGTCATCTACCAGCAGTAAAGCAGAGCTTTAAGAAAGCAAGATGGTGACAATGCGGTACCGCGCACGTGACGTCACGGCCTTAAGAGTAACGCCCCTTTTGCCGCACCGGTAGGGCAAACATTCGTAGAACGCACATACAAACCAGCCATTACAAGCGCAACAGAACCAGCGATATGACCGACTTTGCAGCCATTAAACTTACCCAAGACGATGTCCCAGGCGCACGGTTTACTGGTCGCACTGTGGAAGAGCACACCAACCTTCAGCTGAAACGGTGGCTTGAGTGTCGAGGGTTCAAAAAAACCGGAAGACGGGCCGAGTTGATTCAACGGTAAGCTTTGTTTTTTTCCCTGCTCGGCGTTCATGCCTTTGTTATGATTTCCACCGTGCTCCGTTCACGTCGGCCTTTTTTGTTTGTTTGCAATCAACGTCCAGGAATCTGTATATCTTGCCAATAGGTAGCTACAAAACGATTGTTCACATCTCAGAATCTTTCGCTTAAGAGATTCAGGGCGTTTGTTTTTGAGTAAGCTATCCCGGTAGCAGGGTAGCATGTTAGCGCCTGCTAACATGATAGCCTATATGCTATCATCACCCTTTCCACCGACAAAATGCTTGCTACATATGTAGGTGAATTTGGTAACTTTTTCCGGGTTGAAATGTTGTGTAGGCCGCCCGCACAAGTGTACCCAACGCACACACTTCTCCTTGGCACTCTTGAGTTTCGGGAAATTAATGAAGAAAACATCCTTCATATGCGGCCGATCAGCGTACCTCGAGTCGCTGTTGCACGTCCCATAGCAACAATGTTTATAAACCATGGTCTTAGATGTTGGAAAAAGCAGTCGTTTACCGAGTAAAACCTAGGCTAACGCACGTCTCTTCCACACCAAAACAGCGGCGCGTTTGGGAGTTTGCCCTACTGCGTACCACGTGATGTGACGTCATCGTGACGTTGTGTTTCTAAAAATAGCTCGTGCGCGGTACCGCATTGACTCAGCTGCTGTAAGAGCCAGCAGACCGTCCTGCAATGCCTCGCAGTAAAGTGACATCTCGGCATGGTCGAAGACCAACCCAATCTGCAGGGTTAGGATTAATTTTTCTTTCTTTTCGCAACTCTGTTGGACGTTGCTGACTCATGCGGCTCCATTGCTTCTTCTTATTTACTCCCTGCACGCATGAGCAATATTGCGCGTTTTTACTCTGTTTTGATATCACTTGTTGATAACTTGCATAACTTGCCTTCTAATGTATTTCAGTGCAGTTCCAGTCAATCATATAAATCCAACAAGAACAACTTGTTCTCTAGCTTGATAAACTTTGCCTTTGAGCATCACAATAAATAACTAGTGTTCTCCCTCGTGGACATCAGTCTGGGGAGCAGGGTGCAGAGCAGGTACTCAGGGAACAGGGAGGGAGCCGCATCATTCATTACAGTTTCTCTTTGAATGTAAAACATTGTTGTAAAGGTTAAAAAAAACCAGACTGTTTGTGAAAATACAGGCTGTTAGATGAACAAAACTTTTGATGGGATTGGGATTTTCCTAATCATAACAATCATAATTGGTCCAAAATCGGAATTTATTCCAAAAATGAAGAAATTAAGTTGAACAGTAACTGTCACCCTTTTAACAAAAAAAAACTGTTCCTTTCAATTCGAAGGCAGTTTAGTATGCAGTCCCAAAATCCACACTTTAACAGCCGTCAACAGGCCTTGTTAGCCATGGCCTTGATAACTTTAGCAATAAATGTAATTGCACAGATTACCACAGCGTCCACTTTTACAGCCCCAGTCCTGTCATTTGAAACAAAATTATGGCCAATCGAAGCAGCTGTAAAGATGCCAGTCTTCTACAAGCCTCAAGTGCTCTGAGCCGTGAAGGAGTCCAGCGAGAGAGGCAAAGCTTCAATATATGTACACTGCAGCGTGCCAAAATACACTCATTTAACAGCACAAAAAGACCTGCACAGAGAGCCCACATGTTTATGTTAGGGATGATGTAAAATGGCTAGAATTCATAGCTTCACATCTTTTTTTTTCTTTCAAGATGGCTTCTCTCAATTTTTACAAGCAGGGAAACAAACATTTGCATTTCAAAGTTATGCAAATAAAAATAAATGAAAAGCAAACTCTACTGGGTTTGGAGACACTATTGGAAAATAGGTCAGGGTCAAAATGAAGACTTTTACAGTTCATAAAAGAGCTTCACAATGAGTGCCAGCTTATGTGAAAGGCCTGACACGTGGTGCAGGCCAGAGCCCTTTGAGATTTCCTCGATATTCCGGTTTCTGACCAAAAGCAACCAAACAACACACACGATACAGGCCAGGATCCAAACGAAAGAAGGATTCCTTTAAATCCACTTACTCGCCACAGACCAAATCCAAAGAATAATAAACCAAAACGCTTTACTTTTCCATTCAGATTCATCACTCAAGCTGATATAGCTAGGTTTTTCTTTTTTTTTGTGAATAGCATAACTCACTATGGTTTTTGACAACAACAAACAGTAACAAACATTAGCATTTATGGTGTCTTACAAAACGATTCATGCCATTGAACTTTTTCACATTAATGTATTTAATTGAGATTTTGAACCATTAGGTAACACAAATATGCTTTGATCCAAACCATTCAAACACAGCCCTGACCATTATGTTTAGGGTTTTCTTCTTGCTGGAAGTTGAACCACAACACTAAGACTCCTACAAAGATTTCTTTCAGGATTGCCTGCATTTAGCAGAGCTGTCAAAAGTATACACATTTATTACTCAAGTAGAAGTATAGATACTAGGGTTTAAAAATACTTCTGCAGGAGTAGAAGTATCAACTCAAACTTTTTACTCAAGTAAAGGTATAAAAGTACTGGTTTCAAAACTACTTAAAGTGTAAAAGTAAAAGTAATTTAAGCAAAAAAAAAAAATAGCTTTAAGAACAAAAGCTTAGACCTCCCAAATCACAGGAGCATATAATGCACCCCCCCCCCCAAAAAAAAAAAAAACATCTTACTGAAGGCATTTATCAGTAATAGTATATTATGATGTCCTGTTGAAATACATTGAAATAGGCCGTTTCACCCACATATATGTCCTTTGAAAATGAATCATTTAGGACAATGCAAATATATTAAACGTCCATATAGGTGCAATACTGAGCATCAACATATGGGTTTCATGGAGCAGAAGATCTGATGACTGGTTGCCAATAAGTACTGGTGCAAAATGTCAAACTTCAGAGACATATTATCAATAACCTCTTATTTGTTATTATTGGAATGGACATCCAAGCTTAGCTGCAGGAATTGATGTGGGCAACAGATGTCAGATAAATCTGGACAAGGAAATGAGTGCATTACCCTCATACCCTCGTATTACAATAACCCTTAAATGGTTGTATATATACAGTTAAAATATGTCTGTTAGTCTATAAATCCCTGAATGGCTTTGCACCAAAATACACCACAGACTTGTTGTCAGTGTATCAACCATGCTCCACTTATCTGGAACAAACTCCCAGAAGACAGTAAAAGTGCTGAAACCCTGAGTTCCTTTAAATCAAGGTTAAAAACACATTTGTTTAGAATCGCTATTAAATGTTTGTAGTCCAAGGAGACTTATACAGTATCTGACCTGCTGTTACTATTCCAATGCAATGTGCTTGTCTCTGTAATATTTTCCTTCTGTCTCTGTAATGCTTTTCTTTCCTCTGTTTTTTTGTTTTGTTTTATTCATGTACAAGACTTTGAATTATCTTGTTACTGAAAAGTGCTTTATAAATAAACTTGCATTGCCTTGCAGTACATGGTGTGGTAATTGTTTTGATTAATCCAAGTGGTTAATCAAAAAAAAAAAAGAACCAATAATTACCAATCCCAAGAATGCAGTGTTCTTCTACGTTTTCTTCTTAAGTTTTATTTTTTTGGCCTTAGTACTTGGCGCAGTGCGACCTCCAACCACAGTGAAATTCTCTCCGTCCAGGTGGGGATATTTGTCTTTTTTTTTTTTTAATAAGCCAGAAGGAAAACAAGCTGAAATAAAATAGAAGTAATGAGACTATTTTCAAAAGGTGAGGAGTAGAAAATATAGATAATTGCATGAAAATTTAATAATTAGAAGTAAAAAGCAGGCAAGAAAATAATTACCCCGGTAAAGTATAAATAACCAAAATTTCTACTTAAGTAATGCCACTGGCATTTAGCTCCATCTACCTTCCCATCAGCTCTGACCAGCTTCCCTGTTCCTGCTATCTTCACAAAATGATGCGGCCACCTCCATGTTTCACAGGGAATGGTGTGTTCAAGGTTGATGTGCAGAGGTGGATATACAGGACTGTCTCAGAAAATTAGAATATTGTGATAAAGTTCTTTATTTTCTGTAATGCAATTAAAAAACATGAAATGTCATACATTCTGGATTCATTACAAATCAACTGAAATATCGCAAGCCTTTTATTGTTTTAATATCGCTGATTATGGCGTACAGCTGAAGAAAACTCAAAAATCCTATCTCAAAATATTAGAATATTTCCTCAGACCAAGTAAAAAAATAATAATTATAACAGCAAAACAAAATCAAACATTTGAAAATGTCCATTAATGCACCCAGTACTTGGTTGGGAATCCTTTTGCACAGATTACTGCATCAATGCGGCGTGGCATGGAGGCAATCAGCCTGTGGCATTGCTGAGGTGTTATGGATGCCCAGGATGCTTCAATAGCGGCCTTTAGCTCATTTGCATTGTTGGGTCTGGTGTCTTTCAGCTTCTTCTTCACAATACCCCACAAATTCTCGATGGGGTTCAGGTCAGGGGAATTGGCAGGCCAATCAAGGACAGTAATGCCATGGTCAGTACACCAGTTACTGGTGGTTTTGGCACTGTGGGCAGGTGCCAGATCTTGGTTGTGCAGCGTTTCCTGCCACATTTCCCCCTTCCAACACACTTTTTGTGAATGTGCTTTGAAACTGCACTCTGTGAACAGCCTGCTCTTTGAGAAATTTCTTTTTGTGTCTTACCCTCCTGATGGAGGGTGTCAACGATGGTCTTCTGGACAGCAGTGAGATCAGCAGTCTTCCCCAGTGACTTTCTTCTTACTGCTCCTCATGTCTCTCTATTCTACTAATATTTATCATGTCAACACATTCTTCCACCTGAGCTGTGGATCTCTGGAGCTCCCCCAGAGTGATTTTGGGCCTCTTGGCTGGTTTTCTGATTAACTCTCCGTCACCAGCCTCACTTTAGGTGGACGGCCATGTCTGGAAGGCTTGCAGTGGTGTCACACCTTTGAATTTGTTTCTCTTCAGATGATTGAACAGCTCTTGGAGATGTTCAGGGCTTAGGATATTCTTTTCTAACTCAGCCCTGCTTTAAACTTCTCCAGAACCGTCTCCCTGACCCATCTTCTGTGTTTCTGGGTCTTCATGATGCTGTTTCTTCACAAATGTTCTCTAACAAACCTTTGAGGCCTTCGTAGTACAGCTGGATTCATTTTAAGGTTAAATTACAAACAGGTAGACGCTGATGTCTGAAGCTAGTTGAATTTTTGTTATGGCTATCAGAGTAAAATGAACTAAATATAAATACACCACACACTTTGAAATAATTTTGTTGTAAAAAAATATAATGTCAGTGCTTGATATAATACATTGAGGATTGTGCTGTAAAGTTAAAAAATTTGGAAAACTTCCTAGAACAGGCAGTGTACCTGTAACTGTGCTATTTGCATCAAACGCAGATTTGGTCTAAATTAAAGTACTTTGAAAAGTTTTTAGGGCCCTCAGCATTATATTACTTTTTGTCAAGTATCAAGAAGATTTTTGATAAGTTTATGATTCTTAGGTAGCATATATGCAGAGTACGGCTACAAATATCCTCAAAGAATGTTCTGAACAGCTAGATTTAGTTTATTTTGGTCAGAAAACCAGCCTAACTCTACGGGAATGATGATCTAAGTTCAAGTCTCCGAATATATCCAGATTTGGTCAGCGAGTGTAAGATCAGCGATCTGTGCATGCCACGCGATCCAATGCAGGACTCACTGTTCTTTTTTCTTTGTTGTTGGCCTTTATGACTTTGGCTGTACTTTTAAGTTCAATATTTTTCTGTGAATTCGGGAACAATCAAATAACTCCCTGGTGATGACAAAAGTTGGACAAGAACTACAAAAAGGAACTAACAACTTTTGCTGTGTTCAGTTTTATTTGTCAGAAGGTTACACTTAGGAATCGCATGGACCAAATCTTAATATAAACTTGCTCCAGATGAAACCGTTCTGTGTAAAGTCTTGTACTTACCGTTCTTCCATTAAAGTTTGACTTCTATTCTATGCAAAAAAAATATGTGTCAATATGATTTATAAGCAAAGATTGTAGCGATGTCGATTGACTGGATAAGACATAAAAGAGAAGTATATTTATGACACAGAGGATGTCTAGTTGTGGCTGTTTCAAGGCAGAGACGCGCTTGGAGCAGAAATCCCAACAAAAGGACTCTTATTACAGCCGTTAAACAGGAGAAGAGAAAACAGTTGAGGGTTTGAGTGCCTGGGCATCTAAAATGCTTACGCTCTCAGAATATATTTGCTCATAAACTCTTTGATGGTGGCCCTGTCCGTTCAAACACACAGGGCTCCTGTCTGTGTAAATAGCTGTCTATTGACCTCCCACCACACGTGATTTAATGTGTTTCCATAGGTGTCATTTGGTACCGGTTTGGGTTTTTTATGGGCCCTGCTGTGCCTCAGTCCCTGCAACTGCGAAGGCTCAGTTGTCTGGCCATCACTTCTTAAGCGGTGACCAACAGAGAGCTCTTCCTGAGGTTGTGGATTTACCATGAAGTGAGCTGCAGCCCTGTCACTCTGCTCACAGCAGCATTATGGATCTCTGTTTGATGTGTTTGGTCTCATGTAATTTCTGGTGGACTGTCCATCTCGAGTTACCCCGAGGGCACACTTGTGTTTCTGTGTGTTCTCAGGCTTGTGTGTGTTTGTGTGGTTGAGGATGGAGGGGGGTGGTCCTCAGTACCCAAGCCATTGGTGAATGAGGACTCCCCACACTATAAAAGAATGGTATTGCTGACTTCCTTTGGTATGTGTGGTTTGAAACTCAACACAGGTTTGCCCAGTGGAAAACCTGGGGGCCCTTTCCTATTTGTTTTGTATATTCATGAAAATCCCAGTTTTTTTTTTGGTTGGCCTTTGAGGCAAGAAAAGACAAGGTATTGTCATAAAAAATGCACTGTTTTCCTTTTATGGCAAAGAGCTGTGTAATTGCACATTTTCTGATTGGATTTGAACGGATTTGTTGTCATAACCATAGCAAAAAATACAACGTAATCAAAAGAGTATTTGTAATGTACATTTTTTTTCGCCCTGATGTACAATCATCTATAACTTTTTAACTGGATTTGCTTTTAAAATCAGTTAAATTCACATTAAACATAGTTTTCCCTCTATTAAATAACATTTCACAGCAAGTTTTTTAAATAGGTTTTGCTATTTTGTTGTGAATTGTTACTTAACTGGATAAAAAAATAAAAATAAAAATTACAGCACACAATCCCACTGCCCATCCATCCATCATCTACACCCACTTATCTTGCAGGGTGGTGCCCATCTTAAGGAGTCATAGGGCAATAGGCGGGGGACGCCCTGCAGGACAGCCATGCACACTCATACTTAAGGTCAATGTGGAGAGACCAATCAACCTAACAGTCTTGTTTTTGGGCTAGTGGAGAGAGCTGGAGTAGAAAACCCACGCATGCACAGAGAGAACATGCAAACTCTATGCAGGAAGACCCCAGGCTGGTATTTGAATCCAGGACCTTCTTGCTGCACGGCAACAGTGTTGCAAACGTTACCACCATGCAGCCCCCATATTCTACCAATTCTACTGATATAATCTCTGGAGTACTTCAGGGTTTTGTTTTGGGCCCACTGTTTCTTTTTTTCTTTTGCTGTACAAATACCCCCTTGGACATAACATTAATGCATTTTAAAATAGGCGAGCGGCGCGCACATCACTTGAAATTTCATTTCAGTCCCGTGGTTTGCCGGCCATTTTACAGTTAACTCAAGTAGAATTGTGTTAATCCCGGATAATATATTTTTTATGAGCACCGGTGCAAACAAATTGTAATTCGGTGAAATCCTGTTCTGCAAATTTCTTTTTTATTTTTTATAAAGGAAAATACACCTCTGGACATTTGCCTAAAACTCTCTCTGGGGAATCTCTCATGTGGATAAATTGAGTTGATTTTATTCAAATAACAAGATTCTAAACTTTGAGTAAAGATCTGTTAGTTATGATGACCAATCTTTAAAAACAAACGTGGATTCTTCCATTTGAATGAGGTATGGGTGAGAAACAGACGAAAACATTAAGGTTTGTGTCAAAAATTACTAATTTAGAAACTGGTGACAGACACTACCTTAATTAAATCCCCAAAACAACGTTGTGCATCTATTGCCAACATTGGCAACATTTAAGTGTTTAAAGGCTATGTTTTCCTCACAGTGCTGGGTTTTCAGTCTAAATTTAAACCCCAGTCATCCTAACTGATATTCATACTGCGGAGAGGCGCTGACCCCAGCTTCAAACAGGAACTTCAAAAGGCAAAGCAATTACTATGCATACTCCGAACATATCCTTTTCACAAAGCCCTATTCCATTATTCTTCCTGCTCTAGAACAACAAGTTTGAAAGAAGTAGGAAGTGAAATTGGAGTCTCCATCTGGCTCTCCAAACATCTGGTTTGGCCCTCGTTTTGAACAACGAGTGTTGCGCCCTCTGCTCCGATAACTTGGGAGAGGTACGTGGTTGCTTTTGGGTTAAAATGAATAATGGAGATGCTGCCGACGTCTTCACTCACTTTCATTTTATTCAAAAGAACACCAACACTTTTCTGCGCAAGCGCAAAACACAGTTCTCTGCTGGTCAGAAGCAATCGATCTACAAACCATCGAACTCTTAAGAAATTGTAAGTAGTGTACATAGTATTAATACTTTTAGTACTGTATTACCATTACTTTTAAACAATCATAACAAAATGATACTTATGAATTATGAATTATTTTTAACTCTCGTTTTTAACTGAAATATCAGTCTTTTAAACCTGTATATTTTAATTTGTGTATGGACAACCTTTAAAATATTTTAATAATTTTAACCTGTCACATACTCCCCCTCAAAAATAGATGTTGTCCCCAACATCAGGACCATAGCACACAAACTACTGGGTAATACCTCAGTTGTGCAAATTCAAGCGCATAGTCAAACTGATTGAAGGAAAGAAAAAGGTTTACAGACTGGAACTCTTTTCATACATTAGTGTTGAGTAAAAACTCAGTCAGTCTCAAGCGGCCATTTCACAGTTAATTGCATATTTGTCCTCTGCATTTTGTTAGAAGCAAAAACAGGTTATGGGCAGTGACAGTCCTTCCCCTCATTTTTTCTGTAAACACAGTCTCAGGTAGGAGTTGATCAGAAGTGCATTCATTCAACATCAGTAAACAAAATAGCCAACATTGCATCAACAGTGCAACAACAATGCATCAACATTGTCCATAGGACTCATGAAAACAGTAAGGATGAACACTGTTTACCCAAGGCAAAACCTGTCCTGTATAAGAAGGTAAAGTCTGAATGTTATAACAAGATGGAGTACCCAGTAAATCATAAGTGAATACTTTTGGTTTCCTAGACGCGCGTTTGGGTCTCAGATTCACATCACCATGAAGATCACTGTCGTTAGGAGGAGGAGGTGGAGAGGGGGGAGGAAGGCTCACCTCGGTCGGCACATTCTCTACCTGACCAATGTTGTCCTCAGGCAGCTGGTCAGCTTCTGCAACGTCAGGCTCAGTCACCTGCAGCACCTCATCAGAGCAGCTGTCTTGGCAGGCTGATCTTGTGGACCTCTTAGGCTGTGGCGAATGAGAGCGAGTGCTCAGGTGTCTTGGCACTGGATAATACCCGTCCTCCTCATCGTCATCCTCTTCTGAGTAGACCTGTGATGTCTGAGCTGGGCCTGCACTGGACCTATTCTTTAACTGAGGCTGCAAAGAAGTCTCTAAGGGCAAATGGTCACATGGGAGCAGGAGATTACGATGTAAAGTTCTGGATCTGCCCTTGCCCCTCTCAGGTGTCAGTTCATAAACAGGAATGTCCTTGCTCACTTGACGAACCACTGTGTGTACAACATCCTCCCAGTGGTTTTTCAGTTTGCCTGGACCCCCACGTGGAGTCAAGTTCCTGACTAAGACACGGTCACCGGGCAACAGAGCAGAATACCTCATTTTGCTATCATAATGTCTCTTGCTCCGAACAGCAGCTTTGCTTGTATTCTCCTGAGTGATCTCATATGCGTCTGTCATACCTTGTTTCCACCTCTGCATGTAGGTCTGATGATTACTGTCACCCTGATCTCCACCCGGAGATAAACTGAACAACATGTCCACTGGTAATCGTGGTGACCGTCCGTAAAGCAAGTAAAAAGGGGAAAATCCTGTCACTTCACTTTTAGTAGCGTTATAGGCATAGATAAGTTTGTTTAGCGAGCTCTTCCAGTTACTCTTCTGTTTCTCAGTGAGTGTTTTTAACATCTGGATCAAAGTCCGGTTAAACCGCTCAACTTGCCCATTTCCTTGTGGGTGGTATGGACTGGTTCTTGAGCCTGCAACCCCACAGTACTCTTTCAGCTGGGCAAAAAGTTGGTTCTCAAATTCACCACCTTGATCATGGTGAAGTCTCTGGGGAAAGCCAAACTTTAAGGCATAGTCGTTAAAGATTTTGTCTGCTGCCGTTTTACCAGATTTGTTAGTGGTGGCATAAGCCTGAGCAAAACGTGTAAAATGGTCAACAATAACAAGTACATACTCATAGCCACCCTTACATTTGTCCAGGTGTAAAAAGTCAACAGAGACAAGTTCAAAGGGCTGAGTAGTAACTATGTTTGTGAGCGGGGCTCTCGTCTCATGGCTTGGTCTCTTGTTTTTAAGACACACACACTTCCTCATTACATAGTCCTCTATTTCTTTTTGCATAAAGGGCCAGTAAAAACGGTCCCGTACCAGAGAAATAGTCCTTTCCACACCATGGTGGCCCATCTCATCATGCAGTTCTTTCAACACTGTGGGCCTGTGCTTCTCAGGTAACACAAGTTGCTTCCTGATTTTCGTTTGTCGGTATAAAACACCTCCGTCATTAAACTGTAACTTGTCCCATTCTCTAATAAGACATACAACTTGTGGACAAAGCTGTTTAAGTTCCGTACCCGAAGGTTTTGACTCTGCCAGTTTATATTGTATAATTTGTCCAATAACTGGATCAGTTTCTTGGTCTAATTTGATCTGTTCTACAGTAAACGGAGCTATCGGCATGCTCACTGACACTGTAACACACTTGGCCGAAATACCCATAGACCACGCTGCACTAGACTCGTCCTGATGGTCAACTGCCTGTGTCGCTGCACTCACCACATCATATGACATTTCTGCTGAGCATTCTTCCATATAGGTCTCCATGTCTAAGGGCATCCTAGACAGACTGTCTGCATCTATGTTCTCTCTACCGGGGCGGTACTTCACAGTAAAATGAAAATCAGCAAGTTCTGCGACCCACCTACACCCTGTAGCGTTCAACTTTGCTGTAGACAGAACATAAGTAAGCGGATTGTTATCGCTAAACACAGTAAAAAATGGTGCGTAGTACAAGTAATCACGGAACTTGTCTGTAATTGCCCATTTAAGAGCCAGAAATTCTAACTTACCCGAGTGTAAGTTGTAGTTTTTCTCGGCTGTGGTTAGAGTTCTGGAGCCATATGCTATTACACGGAGTTTGCCGTTTTGCCTTTGATACAATACAGCTCCTAATCCCTGGTTAGAGGCATCTGTATGTAAGATAAAGGGCTGTGTAAAGTCTGGAAACCCAAGAACAGGAGGCTGAACTAAACAGTCTATCAACTGCTCTAAGACTGACTGATGCACATCACTCCACTGAATAGGAGTACTTGAGGGCACACTGTTATTCTGTCTCATTGTCCTTTTTCTTGTGTATTGTTGAGCTTCTGTTTTTGAAGGCGCTTTAAGCAAGTCATACAGGGGACTAGCAATACGAGAGAAATCTTTGATGTATTGCCTATAGTAGCTTAACAGTCCAAGTATCGCTCTGAGCTCACCAACAGTACCTGGCTGCTTGTTCTTCAGGGACCGTACTGCTGCTGTATCCGCAGGGTCCATTTTGCTTCCCTCAGCAGAAACCATCCTGCCAAGGTACCTCACCTCCGGTTTGAAAATCTCACATTTTCGTGGTTTGAGTTTTATTCCATTGTCTCTGAGGCGTCGCAGTACTGTTCTCACATCATCAACGTGGTCCTCGAAAGTTCTGCTGAACACAAGAACATCATCTAGATAGGGAACACACATCTCGTCTCGCAGTCCATCCAGGCATTGCTCCATACACCGTTGGAACGCAGCTGGTGCATTCATGAGGCCGAAAGGAATTCTAATCCATTCGTAAAGGCCCCAGGGGGTCACGAAGGCGGTTAGATGTCTGCTCTCTTGGGACATAAACCCCTGGTGATACGCCTTACCCTGGTCCAGTAGCGAAAAGATGGTATTTCCTCCCAGACTATCCATCACGTCTTGCACCCGGGGTATAGGGTGTCTGTCTGGGTGTGTCTTGCGATTAAGTTCTCTGTAGTCAATACATAAGCGCAGCGAACCGTCCTTTTTTCTCACACAGACAACAGGAGATGAGTACGAAGAAGTAGATTTTTCCACCCACCCCTGCGCTATCAAGTCCTGCAAGTAGTCCTTCATCTCTCTGTACAGTGGCTTTGGTACAGAGAGGTATGTTTTCGAAACTGGCTCTGTGTCTTTTAACAAAATGTCCATTTGCAGGCCTTTCAGGCATCCTATGTCATCATCTGTTTTTGAGAATGATGCGGATTCCTCTCTCAGCATCTGCTGGACAGCCTTTCTTTTGTTTTCATTCAGATGAGACAGGTCAACAGGAGGGTCCCATTGCTCACTGGTGGGGGTGCATCCTGTGGTGTCCCGGGCCTGGATCTTGTTGATGGCAGTCGATGGGAGATCTTTCTTGAAGAGGTTAATGGGATAGACAGACCCCGCTGACTGCACAGTACCAATAATGGTTCTCCCTGGTAGCACAATGTCATGGTTGGTGGGGTTTTGTACACTAACAGTAATCTGTGGAATAGACCCTTTTTTCACTGAAACTAATGTGTCACAAAACTCCAGGCCGTCTGGCCACTGTGGGTTCTCACACGGTTCAAAAATGAGCGTAATGTCCTCTTTAACTGCTTTAGTTTGCACCCTACATTCAACAAACACTGAACTCTGGCTGGGCACAGTCACTCTCTCCTTTGTTGTTTTCACATCGTAATCATGTGTTTGTCCTACACTAACTGCTTTTATAAAGGTCACGGCTTTGTTTTTCTTAAGATGTGGAAAAGCTAATTTAACTGCTCTCAGAAGTTTCTCTTTATCCCCTGAATCATTCCCATCTTTCATACTTTCTGAAACCAAGTGCTCAATAACATTAAACCCAATAATTGGGCACTGCTGCTGGCTACCTTTAAGCACTAGAACAGGTATGAGTAATTCAGAGTCATTGGTTGTAAGTTTGAATGGTATCTCGACCCACCCTACATATGGCATATCTGTGCCATTGGCTGCTTCAAGATGGAGAGATTCATTCTGAATGATAAACTCACTCACGTTTCTCAGCGGTACATCAGGTAAGTTAGTGTTTTTCCATGACTCATCTATTGCACAAACCTGTGAGCCAGAGTCCCAAAGTGCTTCAACCCTCTTGTTGTCTAGAATGCATCTAATGAGACATTTTCTTCCCACTAACTGCTTGATAGAAGGTAGTTTCATTTTGACTGGTTTTTCAAATAACTTTCTATTCCCCTTGTTAACACTACCACAGGTGTAGGGCTTGCATTTGGTTTTGTGTATTGGCCAATGCTCACCTTGGCACTTTTTGGAGCAGTAAAAGGCACTCTTGCACACTGAACAGCATTTTAAAGTCTGATTTTCACGTTGTATGGCACAACCATAACAACACTGGGACCTATCACTGTTACTGGTCACACCATGTCCCATTGGAGTGACCGCTTTTAGTTTAAAGGGTTACCCCTGGCTGGTCTCACTGGCCTCTGTGCTTTACAGCCTGCCCTAAAATGCTCACTGCTCCCACACCTGAAACAATGCTGACAAAACTCTTCACCTGTCTGAATGCAACCATAACACCTCAGTTGTGGGCGGGGCATGTAGTACCGCTGAGGGGCAAAACGCTGCTGGAATTGGGCGATGCCTCTCGTCGGCGCTGACCCTGCTGCTGGATAGTACGGCTGAAGAGCTGCTGGGGGGCGTTGAGGGTTGTAGTACTGAGAAGATGGATCCTCTTGGTATGGGGGGTGAGGCGTGAAGGTCGGCGTTGAGCAGCGGTGCTCAGGTCCTCCACTGGTGGGTGGCGTTGTGCTTGTAGACTTTTGTATAGTCTCTCTGATTTGTGACACCTCAGCCCGCAGGTCCTTTAAAAGCACCATCTCAGACCGCATCTCTTTAATCTCTGACAGCAGATTTGGTGGGATGGCAGCTGTTATTTGTTTTTGGACAGTCTTTTGCTCAACAGGCACTGGGGTGTCACTGTGGTGGACAGCATTCACAATGGCCGCTCGGTGGGGGACAGCGTGTTTCTTCTTGTCTTGTCGTTCTCTTTCATTTGCACATGCTATATTCACTTTTTCCAATAAGACCTCGTCGGATGTGGATGACTGAAGAAGGTAGGGCTGCATGTCGCTCTTAACATTGTCACTCTGTAAACCCGTTAGGATGGTGTGCATGAACAAACTCTGAACCAAGGCTGGGTCATATTTCAGACCTGAATCAGCTTCTTGGGAAGCGAAGAGAATCTTCTGACGAAGGTCCATGGTTCTCAGGAGGAAGTTTTGTGGGGTCTCCTTACTGCTCTGGACCTCCGATGAGAGCTGTTTATACAGTTCAGTGGCCCCTCTCTCCTGGTAGTGAGACCTCAGGATCCTCCGCAAGGCAGGGAGTGTAAGGTCACCTTTGCCTTCCAGGTAACTTCTTAACTGCAAACCTGGTGTGATGGCTCGAATTACTGCATCAACTATTTCATCTTCATGGTAGCCTTTATTGAGCCCACTTTCAATCTGCCTGGCCAAACTACTAAATGTAAGCTTGTCTTTCTGTCCAGGCTCTCCTATTTGACCTGATATTTTAAAGTCTTTGCGCCAGATGG
Organism: Fundulus diaphanus; assembly: GCA_037039145.1. Classification (NCBI taxonomy): domain Eukaryota; kingdom Metazoa; phylum Chordata; class Actinopteri; order Cyprinodontiformes; family Fundulidae; genus Fundulus; species Fundulus diaphanus. Next base: position 31,718,315 of record CM073128.1, read on the forward strand.
AGCAATCTGGGGGGGCTGAAGCTTTCTTCAGCAACGGTGTGCTTTGTCGGCTCAGTTTCTTACTCATTAGCTGATGTATAGCTTCCTCTTTGGCTTGAAGCGTGGTCCGTAGTGCATCTACCTCTTTTTGCAGGACATCTCTCTCTTGAGCTTCACCTACTGGCTCTAGCTCTGTCAATTTTGCATTTTCGATCAAGTCCTTAATACTGAGAAAGTGAGAGAATCCCTCATCTTCTAGCTCAGCTAACTCAATCTTCTCAATATGCCCTATAACAAGTGTGATTAACTGGCCTCGGGTTTTGTCTGCAAGTTGCTCTTTTCCAAGTCCAGATATTTGTAGTCCATTGCATATTGTTAGCAGTTGTTCAATATTCAGTTCGTATAAAGCACCTTTGACTTCTAACTGCACGTTCTCCAGCTCTGATTCCATTTTCATCGGACAAGGAGTATAATACAGTTCACGGTGAGCTTCTGCTACACTTTGTGGAACAATGGTGCCCTCTAGTGGGGGTTGTGCGCACTACAGATACAACCTGTTGCACGTGTTGACAGAGCCACGGTGAACGTCGGCGGTGCCTCGCGTTGCCGATGCTAGGGTTCGATGGCGGATATTCGGCTCGAGTTTCCACTTACGGGTGGTGGATTTTTCTCTGACCAAACATCCCAGCGGTGCCTCCAAATGTTGCGCCCTCTGCTCCGATAACTTGGGAGAGGTACGTGGTTGCTTTTGGGTTAAAATGAATAATGGAGATGCTGCCGACGTCTTCACTCACTTTCATTTTATTCAAAAGAACACCAACACTTTTCTGCGCAAGCGCAAAACACAGTTCTCTGCTGGTCAGAAGCAATCGATCTACAAACCATCGAACTCTTAAGAAATTGTAAGTAGTGTACATAGTATTAATACTTTTAGTACTGTATTACCATTACTTTTAAACAATCATAACAAAATGATACTTATGAATTATGAATTATTTTTAACTCTCGTTTTTAACTGAAATATCAGTCTTTTAAACCTGTATATTTTAATTTGTGTATGGACAACCTTTAAAATATTTTAATAATTTTAACCTGTCACACGAGCATCCCCTCTGAGTGTAACAGGAGGATATGCTTACTGTGTGTGTAGGTAACGGAATAATCATTTTCAAATGTTTCCCCATCCAAATGTGATTTAATTACAAACACTTAAATTCAGCCTCTCAGTCGGACCACCGACCTTCAAGGGAGTTTTACTCCAGACGTTTTTCTAACTACTCATTTGATTATCCCCCACTGCAGCCTCTAAACCATTAAAAGACATACAGTAATTGCTGTAAAGTGATCTCTTGTTTTACAGAAGTTGCATAAATCTCCCCTCTTGTCAAGCTGTAATAGATGGTAGTAGGTGGTGCTGGGCGAGAGGAAGAGAGAGTGTCTGTCAGATAGGCCTTGATGTGTCTGCTCCATGGAGATACTCTTATGTTGTGTGGTTGCATTTGGCCAATGTCATTTCCGAGGAATTTCCTGCCATCTGTGTTCAGTCGAATTCCCTTACAGATCTGGGCCTGATTGTAAATATTGGTTTCTGGCTGAAGAGATCTGTAAGTTTTGCATCACCAGTCCTCTGGACCACAATGAGAAGACGCTGACAGAAGATGGGTAAACTTAATATGGCCTCAATAGGCTATAGTGCTTTAGAAGCTTGAAAAAAAAAACAGTTTGATCAGTAAATCGGTTGTTGAAGGCTTAACTGTGCAGGGCACTCCAAGTCCTACTTTAATAATAAATGAGTACGTTACACTGGGGTCAGTGGTGCCGTCAAGGAGGGACCACCGAGGGCAATAATGAACTTAAAGTCCTTTATGCATAATATTGTCAGTGAATATGAATTTAAAGGGGACATAACATGATTTCAAGTGGTCTATGTAAAGTGGAACTGCAATCAGTGCTTTGGTCTGAATTCCTTGCTAATTTATCCCCACATTCCCCTTTTTTACCCCTGTTCTGAGGTGTGTCTGACAGCAACTTGTTTTGGTGCCGTCTCTTTAAATCTAAACGAGGCACTTCCCACCCCACCCTCCTCCAGGTCGCAGAGCGTTCCACTCCACCCCGTTCGGCCATTGTGGTTGTACGCTGGGGGACGGTGTAAAGAATTGTCTGGGTTAATACACCCGACAACTGATGGATGTATCAAGCAAAATCCACTTTTTTTTAGCTTTTTTTTCATATAGGAAACAAACTGCTTACATAAATAAATGATGAGTAGTCTATCCAGCTTCTAGCAAACAAAAACATTTTCATCATTTCCATCTCAAATGCAAAGCTTTAATGAAAAGCTTGCCTCCGTCTCATTTGTGATGATTTCGCTATTAAAAAACTTAGCTGTAGTTTCTTATCAGCTTTACCTTCTCAAACTTTTTAAGTTGCACTGAACAACAAATGTCACAAAACAAATTAGGGGCACTGAGAGCATGAATGCAGGGTCCCTAAATAATTAGCAAACACTTATTACACGCCAGGTGATTCTTTCTGATATGCGTAAAGCAATCCATGGTATTATGATGACAATGAATTTGCTCTAGTTTGCTGAAGTTGCAGTCAATGAATTAACCTGTGGTGCATCTGAAAAAGTGTTGGACATTGTTTTATTTCACAAAAAATAAAGGACCTGAACGGAAACTAAAATAAATAGATTCAGACCTTTAGACAAACTAATTAAGTTGAAACAAGCAAGCAAACAAACAAACAAACCGCTAATTAAAATTTTTAGATTCTTTTCTTAAAACCACATTCGCTTTGAGTGGTCCATGACTGGAAAAGTGCTGATAAGTTCAGTCCATAGGACATTTCAGAAAGATGCCAAAATAATTTTTTATTTCCAAAATTACTCCTTCACAATGACAAAGCAATAACAGATTGTTAAATTGGTTTTCATGCATTTCTAGAAAATATAATACTGTAGGACAATGGGGACCCATAAACACCTAGTTTTTTTTATAATACTTCATGAGGTTTAGGATACTTTTCTTACTGAAACATTCTGTTCTTCTTCTTGTTGGATGCAGATCGTATTTTCACAGCAATATTCTGGCCTCTTTAGAGATGCTTTACGATGTTCATATTCAGAGTCTGACTGGGTCCCTCCTGGAGTTTTCCTGGAGCCATCTTTGTTATGGCCTGTGCTTTGAGTAATTATCCTGCTGTGATGTATTCCTTGTTCCCAGTTGCGATCCAGAGCACTCTGGCAACGGTTTAAGCTAAGAACCGCTCCGCATTTTTCTCCATCGGTCTCATCTCGATGCCAGCGGGTCTCGTAGATTCGTGACACTGCAGCGTGTCCTGCAGCCATCCTCCTTGTTTGACCGTGGTTCTGGGACAGAGAAGAGGTGATCAGCTCCTTGCTTCCTTTGCAAACTCTCTGTTTTTATTCTAGATAATTCTGTCTCAGTTTTAATTATATTCTGCGAGGCAAACTCGACTAGGACTGATGGTGAGCCGCACTGATGACTGTAAAAATAAGATGTTCATCGTAACTGGTTAATTGATCGTATCTCTGCACTTATGTGTTTGTATTTCTTTGTTTAAATGAAATAATGACAACTCATTTTGCATATTGGCTTGAACTTTTGAATTCAGTTTTTGGGGAAAAAAAGATTAACTGATGTTATCATGGCCTCAGTCAAAAATGAAAGTATGAACTTGGCCAAAATATAACTTGTTGTCCAATTAGTTCTGAACGTAAACAGACTGATAAAAATGCTGACTTCCATACGTCTCCTTTTTGTCTTGGACAACCCTGAAAAATCTTGAACATTATTATTTCAGAGGGATCTTGCCTCTGTTGGGATGTGGACACAAACCTTTTTGCTTGAGGGAAAAAAAGGATTTTGCACTAAAGCCATATGTTTATTTTCACAGTAAATGTATTTGTGTGGTTATTCTTCTGAGACAAGTCAAACAAACTAAGCAGACACACACACAAACGTGCACACACTGTCCCAAAGTGATGCTTACACACACACAACTCTTGGCTTTAGTATCTTTTCATTGTTACAATCACATTATTTTTACTGTAATTTGGAGCTTTTAATTTGCTGTATTTAGAATAAATTTCTATTGAAACAAATTCTGTCTTGTATTTCCTGATTGGCTATTTCAACCCCCCAGCAGAACCATCTCTTGCGTGACTTTGTGTGTCTCCTGATGCCACATTGTGGCCTCAACCCTCCTAACCTGGCCCAGGTTTCAGCTCTGTGAGCATGCCTATCCCTTCACCAGACATTTCTGTCACTCCTGCTTGCAGTGCGTTCTCCCTGTTGTTTCAGTCCGAGGGTCCGTGAGGTCCACCGAGTCCAGCCGTGCTCCTAACCCATGCTTCTTGCAGAGCTCGGCCGTTGCAGTCATGTGGCTTCTCTGTTAAATTAGAGGATGTGGTTTGGCTGAGTTGGCCGCTTGTAAAACTTTGATTGTCTGCGATAAATCCTGGCCGTGTACAAATTTGTGGGCGCAGCGTTGTTATCGCAGGGATTCTCAGCACAGAGTTGTTTCAGCTTGTGGGTTTAAAGCAGTTTTGTTGATAGTGGAAATCTTTTGCTTCCCTAGCAAATGTTCTGAAGGCGTTTGACTTGTAAACAAATGCAATGATTCCTTTTCCCAGAAAAATCTCATTGCATTTTACTTTGGTACCTCCTTTCCGAGATATCGCCACGATAAGTTTATCTTTAATTTTAGGCCTGCAGGAGTTTTTTTGTTTTTCTGTTGTCAGCGAGCTTCTCACCAGCGCTTTTCAGTGGCTCATAAGTATTTATTTTACCTTTCTCACAGCTTAAGCTTTAGGAAAGTTACATGAGGAAAATACCAAGATTAACATGTTGTGGTTCTTAAAAGTGTTGAAATCCCTGTCTTCTTTTGAAAATGAGATCTTAGATCTCAATGAGAACACATGAATAAAAATGTCATACAAAATGACACCTTTCCTGTCTTCTAAACAATTATTTAAACAAATAAAGGCCTGTAGAGCCATAAAAAGACCTTTTGAAAAAATATAACATCATGATGAATCATTTAAAAACTCTTTTTTCTTATATAATGTGATGTTTGTCCTGTTCAATTTAACAAATAAATAAATCAGTACAAAAAGCTGTTGGTATACGTTTCCCCACCCTTAAACCAGTACATTGTTGAAACAAGGTTTGATTCAGCATTCAGTCTTGTTTGATGGGAGCGTGTCAGAATCCCACATTTTAATGTATGCTTGTACAAAAAATAAAACTCATTGTCAGCTTCAGCTTTCTGGCAGACACTTAAAGGGTTAAACTGACCGGTAGTTGAACCTAAGTCTCATCTGGATGAAAATAACCCCATAGCATGATGCTGCCAGCCACATGTCCGAATGTGTGCATATTTCCATTTCTCTCTGTGATGTTCAGTGATATTTTTTCGTTTTTGTTTTATTGTGCCAAGTATTATTTCCACAGCAATTGCACAAGAACTACCACTACTACTAAGTTTGTTTCATAACACTGAAATAGCCCATAACCCATTCTTTCACGTGTTTTAGGAGATTTTACCCAGGACCAGGCTCCTGTCTCACCAAGCTGCTTCTTAGTTTAGACATGTTGAGAGTGCAAGACACTATTGCCCCATGCAAAACATGAAACACAAATAGTCCTTGTTGGAGATTCTTGCCGCTTCTTTAGTGTTACTGTTAGGCTCCTGGCAGCCGTCTGGACCCGTTTCTGTGTTGCCTTTGGACAAAAGATGGACAAATGTCCGGTTCTTGTACTGTCGCTGCTCATGTCTCATATTTACTTCATTCAATTGAATTACATCAATTAATTCAGAAAAATCAAGAAAATACAATTAGGAGGGCACAACTTTATTTTAGATTCATCAGATTCAACATAAGTAGTGGTAGGTGTGAACAGGACTGGATTCAGAAAATGAATCAGAAGATGCCTCAGCAAAGTATTAGCTTAACAATGTGCAAACTAATCTTTGAAGTTTTGAAGTTATTTATCATGGCCTCATTTTTTACATTACAAGGGGGGGGGGGGGTTTATTAATTTGAGAGCCACTGTTTACACAGTATCTTAAATACAAATTTTATCGTGGTGTTTTTCTAACCAATTAACACATTTACAATATGAGATGTTATGTTATTTGATGTTATTTAAAGCTTTGTTCAAGTGTCTCCAGTCACTGTAATGATTCAAGAGGCACAGTAAATCTGTCAGGGTAAGATTTACTCAAATTGAAGAAAATTTACTCAGATAACATTTGGTCCCTCTTAAAAGAATTTTCTTCAATTTGAGTAAATCTTACTTAGACAAATTTCCTGTGGGTTTACAAAACAGAACTAAAGTATTACAAATTACCTGAGCTCTACCTTCAGTATCATTGGCCTGTAAAGCAGGACCACTGTCAGTGTGCAGCCACCAGATGGTGACAAGCACTAGTGTAACGTTTTAATTATGTTAATCAGGAAGATGATTGGTGGGCTGGTGTGTACCTGAAGCTGCTTTTTGTAGCATTTCATCTTTAGGCTTTTAGAGAAGAGAAACATCTCTGCATCCATCCTCTGACACTTTCTCTCCTGTGTCGGGGTCATGACTGGCCGTCCCCCCTCCCCCTGTTAGCTGTGTTATAGGTGCCGGCTATAATACGTAGGCTGAGAATCTGGCACTGGAGCGGGTGGATCTGTGGGGTCGGTGGTGGAATGTTTAATTATTGCCAATTATTTGTTTGCGTTCATGACTGTGGTTTGCACTTCTCCATCTGGAGAGCCTGGTTTAGTGTTGGACCCCTGCTTTCCTGGGTAAAAGACAGGAGAGAGGATCATTTACTGTGGGGCCGCTCGGTGTGAACCAGTTGTGTCCACCGAGAAGATGAATGTATGACTGTGGTTACTTCCTACAAACTCATTATGTTTGTTAACAAACCTTATCTATTTATTTTTGCTGCTCTCAGAGATCATTTTTGGTGATAATTCTGTATGTAGAGCTTGATTCTGTATATTTGGCAACAGATATGAGGTTGTCACATTGCATTTTCTCACATTACAACTACAAACTTTAATGTCCTCGGATTTCGTGAGAGAGACCAACACCAATGATGCATGACAGTAAAGTTCTTTGTTGCAAATTACAATCTGAAAAGTGTGGTGTGCATTTGTATTCAGCAAATCTGTCACGATCTCCAGGTGTTTGTTTTGGCCTACTTCTTTAAATTCCTGGATTGTGTCTTTTTGGTTTATTATCCTTTAGTGTTTATTTATTATAACCTCGTGGGTTTTGTTAGTGGATCATGATGGTTTGTTCTGTATCATTTCTGCATTATTTTCTGTTATATTTCTGCATTTCTGCTCTGTATATTTCTCTCCCTCAGCTCTCTACCTTCATTGCTCTCGCTGTCACCCGTAATCGCCTGATTACTGCCACCTGCTTTCTCTCCTCCCTGCATTTAAGCCATCTGGATCTCCCCTTTCGTTTGCTGGTTTCTCCGTCATTCACCCCTCACTACGGTCTTCAGTTCCTTGCTCACTGTAAGTTCATTTGTTTTTTGATTAAATCCGGTTACCGCTATGGCGTCTCCAGGCTCCGGTTAACACACTGGTCCGGCTAAAACCTCACACCACATGACACGCCCCTATTTAATGCTTTTTTTTTTTCAACACTATATGTTTTCGTGCAGTTACAGATGAAAGTCTTCAGGAGTGTGTTGCTAGCAGCTTTGCACGTCTAGAAATGGAAATTTCTGCCCATTCCTCTTTGCAAAGTAGAATAGTCTCCCTCAAAGTGGACGAAGAGTATCTGGGAGCAGCCATTTTAAAGTCTTAGCACAAGTTTTTACCTGGATTTGGTCTGGACTTTGCATTGACTTTGACCGGGACGTTCTAACAAAAACATACTGAACTGTGAACCTTTCTAATGCAGCTCTAGCTGTATCTTTAGGGTCGTTGTAGTGCTGGAAGGTCTCAAGTTCCAGCTTCTCACAGGCTTTCTTCCAGGATTACCCTACATTTAGCGCCATCTATCTTCCAATTAACTCTTGTCTGTTTTCACATGCCGACTGAAAATAAGCATCCCCACAGCATAATACTGGCACTGCCATGTTTAATCATAAGGAATGGGGTGTTTAGGATGATGTTTAATTCAATTCAATTTTATTTATATAGCGCCAAATCATGAAACATGTCATCTCAAGGCACTTTACAAAATCAAGTTCAATCATATTATACAGATTGGGTCAGATTATACAGATTGGTCAAAATGTCCTATATAAGGAAACCAGTTGATTGCATCAAAGTCTTGACAAGCAGCATTCACTCCTGGGGAACCGTAGAGCCACAGGGAGAGTCGTCTGCATTGTACATGGTTTTGCTGCAATCCCTCATACTGAGCAAGCATGAAGCGACAGTGGGAAGAAAAACCACCCATTAACGGGAAAAAAAACCTCCGGCAGAACCGGGCTCAGTATGAACGGTCATCTGCCTCGACCGACTGGGGTTACAGAAGACAGAGCAGAGACACAACAAGAGAGACAAAAAAGCACAGAAGCACACATTGATCTAGTAATCTGTTCTACATTAGATGGTAGTAACGGGTGAGCCTTCTTCTCTGGATGATGTCAAAGTTAACAGAACGCCAGACCAGGTGTACCTACTATGAAGAAAAAGAGAGAGAGCAAAAAGTTAAAAGCTGAAATGACGACAGTCATTTCAATGTAATACAATACAAAACTGGAGAACCGTAGAATGAAGAACAGTAGAAATCAGTAGAGTGAGAAAATTAGACCCTGATGTCCTCCAGTAGCCTAAGCCTATAGCAGCATAACTATAGAGGTAGCTCAGGGTAACATGAGCCACTCTAACTATAAACTTTGTCAAAAAGGAATGTTTTAAGATTAGTCTTAAAAATAGATAGGGTGTCTGCCTCACGGACCAAAACTGGGAGTTGGTTCCACAGGAGAGGAGCCTGATAGCTAAAGGATCTGCCTCCCATTCTACTTTTAGAGACTCTAGGAACCACCAGCAGACCTGCAGTCTGAGAGCGAAGTGCTCTGTTAGGAACATACGGAGTAATCAGAGCTCTGATATATGATGGAGCTTGATTATTAAGGGCTTTATACGTTAGAAGGAGAATTTTAAATTCTATTCTTGATTTAACAGGAAGCCAATGAAGGGAAGCTAAAATTGGAGAAATATGATCCCTCTTGTTGATTTTCATCAGAACTCTTGCCGCAGCATTTTGGATCAGCTGAAGACTTCGAACTGCATTTTGTGGACTTCCTGATAGTAAAGAATTACAATAGTCCAGCCTTGAAGTAACAAATGCATGCACTAGTTTTTCAGCATCACCCCTGGACAGAATGTTTCTAATTTTGGCGATATTCCGGAGGTGAAAAAAGGAAACTCTGGAAACCTGTTTAATATGGGATTTAAATGACATGTCTTGGTCAAAAATAACACCAAGATTTTTTACTTTATTACCAGAGGCCAAGTTAATGCCATCCAGATTCAGTGATTGATTAAGAAGTTTATTTTTTGAGGACTCTGGCCCAAAGATTACAACTTCTGTCTTGTCAGAATTTAAATGCAGGAAATTTAAAGTCATCCAGCTTTTGATGTCATCAAGACATGACTGCAGTCGAAGTAACTGATTGGATTCATCAGGATTTATGGATAAATATAGCTGAGTGTCATCAGCATAACAGTGGAAATTAATCCCATGCTGTCTGATAATTTTGCCAACCGGAAGCATATATATAGTAAATAGAATTGGTCCAAGGACTGAACCCTGTGGTACTCCACAGGTGACCCTAGAGTTTGAAGAAGATTTATTATTAACATGAACAAACTGGAATCTGTCCGACAGATAAGATTTAAACCAGCCTAATGCTTTCCCCTTAATCCCTACAGTATGCTCAAGTCTTTGTAGGAGAATAATGTGATCAACTGTGTCAAATGCAGCACTGAGATCTAACAGGACAAGTACAGACACAAGTCCATTATCTGAGGCCATGAGAATATCATTGGTGACCTTCACCAGAGCTGTTTCAGTGCTATGATGAGCTCTAAAGCCTGACTGAAACTCCTCAAGTAGGTCATTACTTTGTAAATGTTCACAAAGTTGATTAGCAACTACTTTCTCAAGAATTTTAGATAAGAAAAGAAGATTAGATATAGGTCTGTAGTTTACTAGCTCATCTTGATCAAGAGAAGGTTTCTTAAGTAAAGGTTTAATAACAGCTACTTTAAAAGCCTTTGGTACATATCCATTTACTAAGGATAGATTAATCATGTCTAAAATAGGACCACTGATCAGAGGGAATACCTCCTTAAACAACTTGGTTGGGATTGGGTCTAACATACAAGTAGAAGGTTTAGATGAAGCTAAAATTTTAGATAGCTCAGAAAGCTCTACTGCTTTTAAACAGTTCAGACACTGCGCAGGTTCTAAGGATTCCTCCAATGCTGCCTCACTTACTGAGGACGAGGTAATCATGTTTGGGAGGATGCCAATTATTTTATTTTTAATGGAATCAATTTTATTTATGAAGAATCCCATAAAATCATTACTGCTAAGAGCTAAGGGGATGGCTGGATCAACAGAGCTGTGGCTCTGGGTAAGTTTGGCAACTGTATTGAAGAGAAATCTAGGATTATTCTTATTCTCCTCAATTAATGATGAAAAATATGCTGCTCTAACTCTGCGAATGGTCTTGTTATACAACAATAGACTGTCCCTCCAGATTAGGTAGGATTCCTCTTGGTGTGTAGAGCGCCATTTTCTCTCCAATTTCCTAACATTGTGCTTCAAGGAATGCAGCTCTGAATTAAACCAAGGAGCCAGCTTCCTGTGAATAATCACCTTATTTTTCAAGGGAGCTACATTGTCTAATGCAGAACGCAATGACAAAGTCATACCGTTTACAAAGACATCTATTTGTGAATTGGAAGAAACAACATTGCTGCCATCTACAGGGCATTTCTGCAATACGGAGGATATTAAAAAGGGGACAGACTCTTTAAGTTTTGATACAGCATTATCCGATAAAGATCTACTATAATGGAACCCTCTTTTGGGGGTGGAGAACTCCGTTAGATTAAACTCAAATGTTATTAAAAAATGATCAGATAGGACAGGGTTGTGAGGAAATACTGTTAATTCTTCACAATCAATGCCATATGTCAGCACAAGGTCTAAAGTATGGAGCCAAGAGTGCGTCGGTTTATGCACATTTTGAGCAAAACCAATTGAATCTAGGATAGTTTTAAAGGCTACACTAAGGTTATCACATTCTGTGTCAACATGGATGTTAAAATCACCCACTATAATAACCTTATCAGTATTTAACACCAAATCAGATAAGAAGTCTGACAGCTGATCCAAAAACTGAGTGCAAGGGCCTGGTGGACGATACAAAACAATAAACAGAAGAGGTTTTATTGCTTTGCAGTTTGGATGAGGGAAACTGAGGGTTAAATGTTCAAAAGAACTGTAGTTATTAATTGGCCTGGGACTAATTAATAAATCAGACTGAAAGATGGCTGCCACTCCTCCTCCTCTTCCCACAGATCTGGGAATGTGGAAATTTGAATAATTGGAGGGAGTTGACTCATTTATACTAACGTAGTCCTCTTGTAGCCAGGTTTCTGTGAGACAAAACAAATCAATCTGTTTATCAGAAATCAATTCGTTAACTAACAAAGTCTTTGGAGGGAGAGACCTTATATTTAATAGACCACATTTAATTGTTTTATTTTTAGGTTCAAGGTGAACCGTATTGATTTTTATTAGGTTTTTATGATTTGTTCCTTTTAGATAAGTTTTTGATCTGTTAAGTTTTGGCCGTGGGAAAGACACCGTCTCAATAGGATAATGGGTGGGTAACAGTACAGAAGCTGCAGAGAGGTGTGTTAAACTACGGCTCTGCTTCCTGGTCTGGACCCTGGGTTGTCAGCATTTAGGAGAACTAATAAAACCGGCCAGATTTCTAGAAAGAAGAGCTGCACCATCCAAAGTGGGATGGATGCCGTCTCTCCGGATCAGACCAGGTTTTCCCCAGAAAGTTCGCCAGTTATCAATGTAGCCCACGTCGTTTTCAGGACACCACCTAGACAACCAGCGGTTGAATGATGACATGCGGCTAAACATGTCATCACTGGTCAGATCAGGCAGGGGACCAGAGAAAATTACGGAGTCCGACATTGTTTTAGCAAACTCACACACCGAAGCAACACCAACTTTAGTGACCTCCGATCGGCGTGACCGGGTGTCATTACCGCCAGCGTGAATAAAAATCTTACTGTATTTACGCTTATCCTTAGCCAGCAGTTTTAGGTAAGATTCTATGTCGCCCGTTCTGGCCCCTGGCAGGCATTTAACTATGGTCCCTGGTGTCTCTAGTGCCACGTTTCTGACTATTGAGCTCCCAATCACCAGAGTCGGCTTCTCAGCGGGTGTGTCGCTGAGTGGGGAAAATTTGTTAGAAACGCAGACGGGTTGGTGGTGAACTGGGGGCTGAAATCTAGAGCTATGCTTCCTACGAACTGTCACCCAGCCGGCCTGCTTACCCGGCTGCTTCTGGAGGACCACTAAGTGAAGTAACGCTAGGTCTATGTGGCTCCGCGCTAGCAAAGGGGCGGCTATCAGCTGGTCTTTCCATAGCACGGAGCCGGGTCTCTAATTCTGACACCCTCGCCTCCAAAGCTACAAAAACACTACATTTATTACAAGTACCATTATCACTAAAGGAGGCAGAGGAATAGCTAAACATCTGACACAGAGAGCAGGAGATAAGGGGAGACTTAGTAAGAGACGGAGAAGCTGAAGTAACAGTAGGAGAGGAAGCCATTGTGGAGCTAAAGCTAGGCTAGGCTAAAGCTAGGCTAGCGCCCTTCTACCACGCCAAGAGAGCAAACCGTGAAACACGAGGAGTTCCCAAGCGTGATGTGCAGCAACAGAAAATGTTTTAAAAGTGCTTATGTGTTAGAAACAGATGTTACAGCAAAGAGATTAAAGATAAAAGCGAGAGAATCTGGAGCAACAAACCGTTGCTCACGCAGTGAAAACAGGAAGTGATGCAATACGCCTTACCGCAAACAGGAAGTGACCTCAGATTCAGAGGAGACCAGGTATGGGAACAGAAGGGGACAAGCTGCAAGTTTAGTGTTGTTGTTGTTTTTTTCCACAAAGGAGTTTGCATCTAGGTCATAAAATGTATCACTATCATTATTTCACATGACCAGCACACCTTCTGCCACATGTTTACTGTGTTGAAGAAACGGTTTGTGGAAAACTGCGAGTGAGAATAATTCCAGTTATCTTTCAACAGCGGGTTTCTTCTTGCCACACCTCCATAAACGGCGGGTTTTTGGAGTCCGTGACAGATTTTCCGACTGGAGATGTGGATCTCAGCAGCTCTTCCATGGGCCTCTCGACAGCTTCTCTGATTAGTGCTCACCTTGCCCAGCCTCTCTGTTTTAGGTGGACGACTGTGAGCTGTTTTTTTCTGAAGCTGTTCTAGAGGCGGTTGGTTGGTTTTATTTAGGCGCATTAGAGTAAAAGAGGCTGAAGACAAATGCACGGCACACTTACACTGCAAAAACGGAACTAGAAATAAGTAAAATGTGCTTAAAATGAGTGTATTTGTCTTTGATTTCAGCAGGTAAATAAGATGATTTGCCAATGAAATAAGATTTTTGCACTTAAAATAGGAACAACTCATCTCCATCATCTTATTTCAAGTGCAGGATGTCTAATTATCTTATTTTAGGGGTAAAAGTACTCATTCCATTGGCAGATAATCTTATATACCTACTCAAATCAAGGATAAATACACTAACTTTATGAACATTTTACTTATTTTTAGATCCGTCTTTGTTGATAATTTTGAAAACCACGTACCACTTAACAATAATGCACTACTATTAAAATACACAGATGCTTAAAGTTGTAACGTCACAAATTGTTAAAAAAAAACAAACGGTATAAATAGTTTTTTAGGTCTCTGTAACATGTGGCCTGGCAGACCATGAGAAAACAAGGAGGAATCGACATGCAGCTAAACTCAACCACAACAAATTAATTTAATCCTTATAAAAATTCCCTTGTGTTCTCAGGCACACAACCCTGCTTTAAAACGCTCATATCTTTGTGCTCTAGCAGCAATATTGTACCCCCCCCCCCCCCTTCTTGGTCCTTGCACCTGCTTTAAGAGGCGCTCTCTCCCTAGACGTTGTTATTTTTCATTTACTTGTGCCCTCGGGTTTTAATCATACATCCATCACTAAGTAAACAAATAAGTTCCGGGCGCTTGCCGCAGACACAAATATAGACATGAGTTATGAGACTCAGAGAAGCCGGGGAAGGCTTTGGGACCTAATGCACAACATCTGCACTGGACAAGACGTACAAACCAGATCATCCCATGACAAAGTCCCGCAGCCGCTCTCGCATGTGTGTCGATCTGTCTCACGACGGTGGGGAAGAACCGTGGCAGATGCTGGTGTTGGGGGCAGACGGGAATGAAATGATCTTTATTATCAGTTTTTTTTAAAGTGCTGAATGTTTTGATTTATGGAGCCAAAGTGGAGCCATTTGAAGTGTCACCCAGGATTTCCAGAGGCATCCGTCTTGCGGTCCTGGCAGCTCGTTGTACCTCGAGTTCAGATGTATGCATCACTCTCCAGACATACCGTTACCCTGTCTAACACCCCCCCAATACAGTACTACACACCTCTGATTGCTCCCCTTTCCTCTCCTTAAACCATCCATCCATCCGCACATCTGCTTTTCATTGGGGCCTGCATGTCTCCGAAGACTTGAACACATTAAGCACTGGCACAAGTGCGGTCTCACTCTGGCACTTAACACAACGCTTAGGTGACTTAAAAGGGAGAGGCGAGAATTATAGAAAATGATGTGTCACCAAAATAAAAATCGCCCCAGATTACCACCAATTACACTTAATAATGCTGTCCGGAGCATCTGTTGATCAGATGGCGGGCCGCTCCGTCTGTGGGGAAATAATTACGGCAGAAAGAGTGAGAATAGGAAAGCCTCATTGAGGGAGACAGCAGCATATAACAATAGGGTGATGCGGTTGGAGCTCTTCGGTACTGTATGGGTTGGAATGCTTTGAATGGTAATGCAGTCATAACTAAATATCTTGGGATAATAGCCATGTTGTTTCAGAGGGGTTTAGTTCTCCTAGATTGGAGACACATGTCTGCTCTGCTTTATTAGTCATTTATTAGTCACTGAGGTCAGGGAGACTTTTTAGCCAAGGCACAACACAGCTGAACTCGTGCTGGATTCTGATCATCAGCCCCCGAGGCAGCGGGAATAGGTGTACAATTACAGCTCAACGTCCCTGGCAGCCATCTCCGATGGGAAATTCATGCAGTTATGCAAGTGCCCTTCGCAATCTATAAAATCGCAGTCATAGCGACCACAAACTCTCCTCCAAGGACCCGAGCCGTGCTCCAATTATCGGAATTATCAAGTCCGCATTCATTCATTGTTTCTGCGTTTTGTCTTCTTTTTCAGCTTTCTACGGTCACAGTGGCTGCATTAACCAGCAGGACAAGGATTAGTAGGACTTTTCTACTCGCTGCCCTGATGGATTGAGTTTCATGACGTTGTGAGCTGTGCTCCAACTGAATGTTTTCCTTTTTTTTTTGCAACAAAAATATGGAAGTGTGATGAATGGATAGCATCACATCAGGCATGTCAGAGGTTGACTGCAACAAAGCCTCAGCCAGAGAAATAATCAAACATGTCCAAAAACAAATTCTCAAATAACCATGTTTATCCAATGACATACATAAACTGATACATTACTTTATTCATTTGAATGTGCTGGTTTGATTTTTCTTTTCCCAGTGCAGCATGCAGCTGAACCAGATATTTACATGTGCTGCAGAAAAAGCCAAATACATTTTTCTCCCTCATTTTGTGACATTATATCAGACTAGACTTTTCCTGTTTTTGGATCAGGTAGGATTACCCATCTTATTTCTACTTGTGAAATGGTAGAAATATTATAGAAATATTTTCTCTTATACAACATTGTATTTTTTATTTTTACTCTAGCCTAAGCAGACTACCATACCTTTAAACAATTTAAAAAAACTGAAGCCTGAGAACGACATCTGTGACGGGGGGGGGGGGGGGGGGGGGCAGCATCATGTTGCAGGGGATGCTTTGCTGCAGGAGGGACCGGTGCACTTCACAAAACATGGGCTATCACGAGGAAAGAAGATGATGTGGAAACGTTGAAGTCACATTTTAAGACATAAGACCAAAAATTGGTCTTCCAAATCAATCAGGACCCTTTCAGCAGCTCTGGCAGAGGAAACGGGCAAAAAATCTTCCAAACTGCTGTGAGACATCTATGGAAAGATACCCAAAACATTTGTTCCATGTTATAATGTTACAAAGCTATCCTATAAAATATTCTTAGATGCATTTAAACTTATGTAATAGGGGAAAGTCTCTGGCTCATTATTGTGCCATTTAGCAAACAAAAAAAAGTTTGCTAACACTAACTGGCTCAATACATAAACAATTCAGATTTACTGTCAGACCATAGAAAAACAAAAACACTAGGTGTCTTTTTAAACAACGTATATAAATATCCGGTTCGAGCTATATGTAGAAACATAGCTGTTTTATCTCAGGTCTCCTCCTGACCTCCTTGGTTTACTGTCTGTCAGCCTGCGCTGATGCTCGCAGAAGAGAACGCGGTGCTTTAATTATACAGGAGAGGCGGCAGAGTGAGCAATTGATACCATGTGATGACATTTATGGAGCGGAAGATACCACTTTAGAACCAACAGGGTGTTATTAGCCATCATGTTAGGAACACTGTCTGGGTCTTGCCTGCTCTAAAACGGACTATAGTTGCTTTTTAGGGGTGGTTTTCTCAGGAGGCCGATAATTATTTGAGCGTGCGTCTTTAGCTGGCAACGCTGACATCAGTGGCGCTTTGTGAGGATGAGCCAACACATCTGTATACAGTCTCCCCTTTACTGAAAGAAACGCTTGCCCCCGGTGTTCCTGGCACTGTTCTGCATCTTCCTTTAACCATCCTTCTTTCTGCCCCTGCATCTCTTTTTTTTCACGCCCTTAAATACTTTTCCCTAATCAAGCCTGAACGCTTGCAAATGGGTATGCTGTAGTGCCATCCCACCCTGCTTGTTCTCATGTGCTAAGCAGTTTTGGATGCTATGCCAAACTCAGTTTCCATCGCAAGAATTGAAACCATTTGAAATATTTTTTTTCTTGCTGGGTTTTTACTAAAAAGTTTTGGTGCATGGCTCGATATTGGTGATTTTCTTGTTTTGGGGGGGGGGGGTTACAGTTTCACATAAAGATTAAAAAAAATATACAAACAGCATGTTCGTATGGCCATTGATTAAAATAAATGCTTGTAGTTTGAAACTGTAGCGTTAAAACAGAACTACCTTAGTGAAAGTGATGGGTTTACATGTTTTTTGTGACAGGAAAAATTCTTTGGAACAGTTCGTATTAGGACTGCACATATTGCAAGTTTGTCTCTAGCATCTCTAGCAGCATGAATGACAAAGGGGTTTTGAATGCTTATGATCAAGATGATCTATGATTCAAGTCTGATAAGGAGGGAAATTGAACGTCTGACAGGAATTATCATGCAGCTTGGCTGCAATTCACCACTTTACCATCTGCATGGCCAATTTCCCCATCTCTAAAATGAGTGTACGCCTCGGTAAGAGTTACCTTGAGGACCGTAAGTTTTTTTCTTTTTATCTATCCCAACTTTTGCGTGGAAAATGACGTATGCAAGTTTCAGGCCCCATTTTGTGCATACACAAGCTTTATAAATGAGACCCCTGAGCTGTTGATATTAACCAATTTCAATTTCTCATTGATTAACTTTCTGGCTGACCTCTCATGAAGTTCTGCCTTTTGCTGCGGCAAACATACAGTTTCCTTTTTTAGTGGGTTGTTCTATGTTCTGTGTCTGCTCTGACTTTATATTCAAATACCTCACTCAGACTAAGAATAGCGACTATGGCTTGATGGGAGGAGCAGTTGTCTTGTAGTAATTAAGTTTTAGGCTTGAGTCCAGCTTCCTCATTCCAGATGTTGATTTACCCCAGGGCAAGTCACTTAACCTCAATCTGCCCATCAGTGTATGAATTTGTATGTGTTTGTGAATGCGGCTCGGATGTGAAATACTTAGAGTGGTCTCAAAACTTAGAATTGCACTTTATAAGTTTGGTCCATTTACCATTTAGCATACTGATTCATCTTCCTTAAGTAACAGCTTCACACCAAAGAGTGTTGGAATCAGTGCAAATTAGCAGCTTATATATATATGTATGTACAGTATATATGTATGTATATATATATATATATATATATATATATATATATATAAATAAATTTAAAACCAGCCGATTCTAGTTACTGGCAGATTTTTCTGTTTAGTTTATAAAACGTCTGATATAAAAAAAGTATGTATGACAACGTCAGAACATTGTAGAATTCAAAAGCCCACTGTAGCTAATTATAAGAGTGGATTATTGGGAAAGATTTTACATTTTTGAGATTTTTTCATAACATAATGTGAAAAAGATTCCCATCAACAGCCAACAAGGAATTTGTGTTTAATTCAAAGCCGTCACACTCGGCTATGGAGAACTGACACTGACATATTCAAAAATAAATATAGAAATATATACAAAAATAAATACATGCTCAATAAATATATAAGCATAAAATATATACAAAAAATATCAATTAAACTATACAATGAGACATAAATGTAAATATCTCTTTTAATTGGCTTATTTATTTATTCCTCTTTTTGATAATCACATCATTTATTTATTTTTCATTATAACTGTCAACTTTATGTATTAATTACTTAGTTTTTAAATATATTTCTTTTTATGGTTTAATATTTTTGTTTGTTTTATTTTTCCTTTCTATAATTTTACCCCATTTATTTCTTCCATCCTGTTTATTAATGCCTTTCCTTTATCCATTTCTGTATTATGCAAATGAGGAGGGCGCGGGCTTAAGGGGAAAACTATTCCCTATTGGTTGGTCAGCATCAGCCTTCCGTAGCTGGTATCTTCTGCTGCTAGCAGCAATGGCTGCCGCTACCGGCCGCTGTCACAGTGGCTACCCGGTTACCAGTGAGCTGAGGCATTTAGTGACTTGATTTAAAAACATCGCTGTAATTCCAGACTTTATCATCTGTCATGTGGACGCTCTGACTGAATGAATGTTTCAGTCAGCGGCTCAAATGGACCCAGATGTCGGCAGGTGTCGTACCAACCAGTTCACCCGTCAGACACTACGGCCCATGCTGGGAGCTCCCTTTGGGGAGGAGCAGCAGATCCAGTCGGCTCCATCTTGTTTCCAATAAATAAGCTGATTAAAAGATATTTACATTTATATCTCATTGTATAATTTAATTGTCGTTTGCATTTATTTATTTGCTGTATTTTTGTGGATTTATTTTATACTTATATATTTATTGAGCATGTATTTATTTCTGTATTTCTACATTTACCTTTGAATATGTCAGAGTCAGTCCTCCATACCGTCAGCCCACCCATAACATAAAAAATAAATAAAGAAAACAATCTTTTGATCTGAAGAAAAAAACTCACTCCGTCTTTCATCTGGTTGAACACCCTTCACCTGTCACTCTTGCTGCCCGTCTCACATTTCACCTCTGCTTCTGACGCTCCGTCAAGCTCCTGATCAAACCAAGCCCCAACACACAGTGAACTGTTCAGCACTGAATTACCATGGCACCTTCAATATAAACTGAATTTACTTTCTGGGTCCCATCCAAGCCACCATATGTGGAGAAGCCTGCCGTTTTCCTCCATCAGAGCGTTACTGATTTTGTTAACGTAGCAAAGCCCTAAATCTCTGGAGCGCAGACTTTCCCCACCAAAGAGGGAGGAATCGAGACCTTTAACACTCATTTAACACTCTGACTTTAAAGCCCTAAACACTCAGAAAGTGTCCTGATGATGGATCATCTGAGTACATTTGGTTTTGACATTAAAAATAATGTTGGAACCTGCAATAGACACCATCATCTTAGCGGATGCAAAAAGGTTTTACCTCTTTAGTGATGGTCTTTCCAGAGCACCTGACACGTTGTTATACAAAACTGTAAATGCTGAATGAATCCTGAAATGGTTTTTCCTTGCTTTTCTATGTAGTAATAATAAATAGATAAATAAAAATCTAAAATGAGTCTACAACTGTTTAAATTTCACTGGGTGGGTTGGGTCAGTCTCCTGTTGGAGACGCTGGCCGTTTCTTGAAAACTCTGTTTATCACCTAGTAATGTAAGTCAGGTTTGTGGCTGAAGGTAAATTTGAGCAAAATTGAGCAACATTGGTCTAAGCTGCAAACATAGGGAGGAAAAGGCAGCAGTGGTGTATTTGAGGATGAACATAGTGTGGTGTGCATCCTCACCAAGTCAGCTGTAGGAGCAGTTGACCAGGTTGCGCCTCTCTATAGCAAGACATCAATAAGTTTTATTTCAGCATCTAATAAAAACACGTCGTGAATAGAGACAACAAAGTGGAAACTTTTCCATAAGCAACACAAGCTACTGCAAACTTTTTAGCTCCCTTAACCCTAATAATCCTATTTCAATTATTTCTTGACTAAAAATAAGTTGGGAAGAAAAAAATTAGCATCACGTGACAAGGATCATACCAGTGCTGGTCACCCCATTGCATCGCTCAGAAGCTCAGTCGGTGGGTCACCTGTGGCTCATGAATGAATGGTTTCTCCACCCCAACTTTATTAATGTCTTCTTCATCATTACCTGTCACCTCCCTGCTTACATTTATATTTTGAACTACTGCCAACATTGCGCTCCTAGTCCCGTTGGTGTGAAGTCAGGTAGTTTGATATTTTGGCCCCTGGGCCATTTTCATGCCATCAGCATTTAGTCATTGTTTGTTTCCATATGGGCTTATTTACATTTCTATCTCTTGAAAGAAAAAAGGCATTGACCCTGAACAAGGTTTCAGAGTCAGGTTCGACAGCCAGAGATGCCTTATATACTGTCTACTGGGCCAGTGGCGCAATGATAACTAGTCTGACTACTGATCAGAAGTTCGGCTCCTGGCTTTTGGGGGAAGCAGTGCACTTGCGTTCTGAGAAGGCTGCAAGTACCCGGTTTCACCCCTGCAGACTGCCACCATGGGTCCCCGAGCAAGTTGTCCGATATGGGCTTTAAGTGAGGCAACTAAAGTTCATTTGTATTTGTATTTCAGTTTATGCCTCAGTGACCACCAGACTGTCGGATAAATCTCTTGCCCTGTCAGCATTTGTTTTGGGTTACCTTTTTCATTTAAATTATACACAAGTTGTAAATGCATAATTAAGAAACACAGCTGTTAATGTCAGTGATCTTCAACCTAATTCATGTCCCGTTTGCTCTGATTTATTGATTATTCCTCACTATTAGGGAAGGAAGAAAAACTTGGCTTCATATGAACACGTCTTGAAACCTTTATACAGAAATAAATTTGTACATAAATGGCAAATATCGAGCCAAAAGGAGAATGAGTAAAGGAAGGGGGGGGAAAAAAAAAGGGAACACAGAGAAATTGCCAAGCAGAACAATTTTTATTGCTCAAAAACAGACGAGGGCTGAAAGCCCTCTGTTAACAGCTCTGAGCGAAACCAGCGGTGTTGCTGCAGTCCCCAGGCGATGGAGGACTGTTTGCGTAGCTCGTGCCTCCTCTCTGCTGCTTTGTGTTTCTGCTTTGAACCATGACAAGATAAGTGCCAAGGACAATGTGGACAAGAAAGTGAGAAGATGTTTGTTAAATTCTGGCCAACACGGAACATCGGACGTCTTTGTTTTCTCCTCTTTTGTTAATTTTTCTAACCTTTTTCCTAAATTCAAAAACATTCCCTCTGCCTCTTTTTTTTCATTATCTTCTTGTGTTGCAATATCTACATTTCCAGCAGAGGATTCTTTTTCTTGTTCGTATGTTTGCTCTTTGCTAAAATAGTCCACATATTTACATATGTGCACATCTTTGTTCCTAAACCCTCTCTTTAAATGACTCTCCAGCAGTTTTTTTTTGTGTTTCTTTTTTTCCACCTACACAGTGTTTGGGTTACTTTATCAACATAAGCTCATGCTGTGTGATAACATTGTGAATAATACTGTTAAGAGAAAATTAAATTTGTGAAATTGAGTTAAGAAGTGAAGCGAGGAACGTGTGGCCTGTGTCTGCATGAGTGTGTGGAGATATCGACTTACAGGTCACAAACGTATAGACACACACACACACACACACACACACACACACACACACACACACACACACACACACACACACACACACACACACACACACACACACACACACGGGGCCTTTTCATCCTCACACTTTCCTCTTTTTACTTTTTTGGGCTACAATAATCATCCCTTCACCAAATCTTCCCTTTAGACAAATAAAAAATGTCATGAAATTCTTCTCAAAGTCAACCTTTTTAACATTTTTTGAGTTACGCACTCCTTTGATTGCTTTGGCTCTATTTTTATCTATCTATTTTTCTTCAACGCCAACGGTTCTATATTGTGAAAATAAGATGATCATCACTAATGAATGAGATCCTTATTTTCACAAAGGGAGTTGTTTTTTATACTTTGGCATGTTATATGTCACAAACCTAATGTATTTCATCAGGATTTTGTAGGGGCTTGTTTGAAAACATTAGCTGTATTATAAAAAAAAGACCAAGCAATACAGCAGGCAGGTCAAGGAGAGAGTTGTGGGGAAGTTGCATCCTGAGGTTTCAAGATCTCATCGTGTGCTCTTCAGTCTATCGGCTGAACAAATGGAGAGGATAAAACACCACTGCAGACCGACCACCTCACGGTCGTCCGTCTACACAGACAGAGCAGGCAAGGAGAGCATTAACGAGAGAAGCAGCCGAGAGGCCTGTGGTAACTCTAGCAGCTTCACAGCTCAGGTGGGAGAATCTGTTGACAGGAAAACTATAATAAGTGCACTCAGCAAGCATCGAAGAAAGTGCTCTAGTCAGGTGAAAACAAAACCGTTCTATTTGGCCTTTATGCAAAACTCAATGTTTGACAGAAATCAAACGATGCACATCATCCTCACAGCGAAACATTTTGGTGGCAGCATTGGGCTGCAGGCACGCTTGTCTTCTCTACGGTTCAGCTGTTTAGAGCTGATTAGAAGTTGGATGGAGCTTAATGTAAGGACAGTCCTTGAAGACGAGCTATTAGAGGCGGCACAAGACTTGACACTGGAGCGGAGGTTTACCTTTCAGCAGGACAATGACCCTAAACATGCACTCAGAGCTACGATGGAACGGTTTAAGTCAAAGCATAAATATGTGCTAGGATGGCCCAGTCAGAGTCCAAACCTCAATCCAAAAAAGAATTACTGGCAACAGTAAAAAATTACGTTCACAGAGGCTCTTCCATGAGTCCGAGCTAAACTGCAAGGAACAGTTTGCAGAAAGTTTGGTTTCTCGATCTGCAACACATCTCCAAACACACCACGGAAGACTGTTACTTGCCATTGTAGTAAAAGGTTGCTATCCTTTTTTATAAATGTAAAAAAAAACATGCAGCATTTGTTTCTACCTTACGATTGTTCTCTACTCTGTCTTGCTCTGTCACATATAATCTTGTTAACCTACACTGAAGTTTGAGGTTGTAACACCACAAAATATGAAAAACTTCACGTGGTACGAACAATTCTGCAACACGGCGTATGCGAATAAATTAACATTTGTAACTTGTGCAACTGTTTCGCGTTTTCTGGTGGGACAATTTGTACAAACAAAAGATATTTTTCCAAAGTCAAAGTGTTGCCATTTGGAACAAAAATCCCTAAATTACACCCGTGACGGCAGTGATGAATCTACCTGGCACGATTCTTGCTACTACCAGCAGCACTTTGCCAGACAGCTCTCCATATGTCACTCAGGGTTACACACGGGACGGCCAACAAGTATTCCTCAAGAGATCCTTCACAATGCGATACGATTTCAACACGTCACCGAAGGCACAACTCCATGTTCAAATTCATAGTTCTTGTAGGAAAGCCAGCAGAGGAAAAGAGGAAACCTACTTAGCCTGTTTTTTTTTCT
The DNA here is from genome assembly GCA_037039145.1 of Fundulus diaphanus. NCBI lineage: Eukaryota > Metazoa > Chordata > Actinopteri > Cyprinodontiformes > Fundulidae > Fundulus > Fundulus diaphanus. The sequence continues at coordinate 31,742,476 of CM073128.1, forward strand.
TTTCATTTTACAATGACAGTCACTGAGTCACTGTTTTGCTTCGCTGAAACAACACTGTGACGTCAGGCACATTTCAGCGATGAATGGTGTCCGTACCTAAATGGTGATCATTCGCTCTGATCACATCTGGAACAGCTCATTTAGTGATGATTGCTCTTGTTCATTTTCTAGTTAATGGAGCCTACTGCTTAGAGGAGGACGTGAGCTCTAAGCTGGGCGATGCCGAGGGCACCTTAATGCGATGTGGGCAGAGCTTGCCGCTACCAGCGGGGGGCCATTCAGAAGGGCTCTACCCCCTGAGCCTTCACCGCACCAGACCAGCACCTGACCTCCTTCTGCAGGATGGCCCACACCATGAAACCAGGTAAAGCTGTCAACACTGCTTATTTCTTTCAGTCACGGTTGCGATTATATCTTCTTTTTGTGGTGGTATTACTGATAAAATGCAGGTATAATGGGACAGCACAACAAACGTGATCTAAAATACATTATTTACACAAATGCAATTTCAAACGACTTTGTAGAAGATTTCTTGATGTTGACGTTGTACCTCTGTCAGCTGACCGGGAATGCCTCCACACCCACTTTAATTTATTTGTCATATTATCTTTCGATATTGTCCATACAGCCAAACAGGAAACGGTGCTTTCGAATAAAAAGAGAGAGAGATAAAAAACTTTATTAACAACAACGATGACATAGTCTGCAAGTGGTTCCCTCCAGTTCTGGCTGCCGTTTGCCCATTTTTCTTTCCTTCCTTGGTAAACTCAGAAACTCAGGGGAACGGACAAAGACTATAGCTACATGAGACAGACAGGAGAAAAGCGAGCTCTTCTCACATCACTCAAGGGCTTTGGACAAAATCCATAATGAGCCAGCTGACAGGAATGATTATGTCGGAGATCACAGCAACGCATGGGGAAACATGACCCGGGTTCCCCATTCAGGAGAGCAAAGATTCCCACCATAATACACAGTATTGTAAACGGCGACCCTTCATAGGCCGCAATTATGCCACCAAAACAGGTGACTCCTTATTTATCCCCAATGCTGGGTTGGGTTTAACCCCTTTGTGTCATCAAAGCCTGTCAGACGGACACACTAGCCAGTGGCCTCTCGCTCTCAGAAGCCACCCTACCCTCCCCCGTCTCGCTTTTCTTAGTTTTAAATGCTCATTCATATCCTCTCACTACAAGAAGATCCTGTTTCATTTATTCATAAAAAAAAACCCTCTGGATCATAGGCAGGTTGCACTCATAACATAACGTTGCAGCATTTTTTCATTGGTAATGCCATCATGATGAGTCTAAGGTTTAATTGAAACATTTTTGCTGGTGGCAAGGATGAACCGGTCTGTGTCTCTCAGCAGAAACAGAGCAAATATAGCTCATATTCTCTCTCTCTTCCAGAAGCACCTCTACCTTCCATAGGGCCCCGCCTGGGGCCTCACCCAGCCTTGGCTGCAGTGCCAACATGGCTCGCTCTGCTGCCCCTTACCCGATTAAACAAGAGAACTCAATTGGACAGAAAACCTCCAGCATCCAAGGCCCGTCTCAGGCTGCATTTCAGGTCTGTAGGGCAGGTCAAGCTTTGGAGGCATCACGAGATGACATGGCTACAGCCCTGCATGTTAGCAGCAACGGCAATGGCGTATGCGCCGTGAGCTGTGCGGTTAGTGCCGTGTCAGGGGACGCACTGCAACCTTTTAATAATGGAGATGGCTCCTCCCCGCTGGCTTTGTCCCCAACTGGCTCCCATCATTCAGCGCGGCTGCTCAGTGCTAGCAGCGTGAAGAGACGCTGCCTTTCCCTGGCCTCACAGTCCACTGCCGCTGCTGGCACCAGCAGCGTCACCCCAACGAGTTCCCCATCAGACACTGGTACCACCTCCACAGAGATCCATATCACCACAGCCGTCTGCTCCTCCACCCAGATGTCGACGGTGGCCTGCGTCAACGGGTTCCGTGCTACCCTCTCACCCAGCAACGCTAGTAGCGCCGGCTTCTCTTCGTCGTCCTCCACCTCTTCTTCTACGTCTCCGCCCTCTATCTGCTGCCAGCGGGAAGCCCCTCTGAGGCCCCCACGTCACAGCAGCCCCCCGCAAGCGACGCTACAGGAGAGCTGTCAGCTGTCCTCACCTGCCGCCTGCCTCCTGTCCCTGTCCGCCTCCTCCTCCTCCTCGTCCTCTTCTTCAGCATCATTAGTGGAGCCGGAGACAGGCCTGGGGCAGAGCCTGGGGCTTTGCGAGGAGCAGGTCTCCATGCTGCGGGGGCTCGGGGTTGGAGGAACTGCCGAGGAAGGTGAAGAAAGAGGCTTGGATGGGTTGGGACTACTAATGAGTGGGACCCTTATGTCCGGGACATTGAACTCTGCTTCTGAAGTCGGCTGCATGTTGGATGGAGGTCAAAGATGTGGGGCAGCTCTCAAGCAGGAACCTCTTGACGATTTCTCCCCAAGTCAAGATGAACTCCTTCAGCACCACTATCACCACCACCATCACCTAAGTGGCCGCAATGGGCACCACCATCAGACTCCCCAGCCATCTCGATCTGCCATGCCTCCTCCCTATCACCTGCACCAATACCCAGGCCCCAGTCATGGGGGGCCACTGCAGCAGCCGAGCCCGCAGACAGCACAAACCTCACCTCTGGGACTAAAACAGACCTCCGGAGGCCCCCCTGCACCGCACACAGCCTCGGAGCGGGAAGAAGTCAGAGGAGGAGCACAGACGGACAAGCAGGTGTGTCGCTGGATCGACTGCAGCGCCGCGTACGAGCAGCAGGAGGAGCTCGTTAGGCACATTGAGAAAGTCCACATCGACCAACGCAAAGGAGAGGACTTTACCTGTTTCTGGGCCGGCTGCATCCGTCGCTACAAGCCCTTCAACGCCCGCTACAAGCTGCTGATTCACATGAGGGTTCACTCTGGAGAAAAACCCAACAAGTGCATGGTGAGTCTCCAAAAAAAACCAGTAAGTTACCATTTTGAGGGAATGGTGGTCAGATTGCAACAAATGTGACTAAAATCAGAAAGTGTCCCTCACAGTTATAGGATGACATTATCAGAACCATTTTAAATCGAGCTGATTAACACAAATAGTTTTATCCTTAGAAAAATACACAATTAAGTCACTGCATTCTTTTTTTTAAGGTAATGCATTTGTTCATTTGAGTAGTATGGTGTCTGTATTTTTATTATGTTTTAAGAACTCTTTAGTGAAAAAGAGGAAAAGTTGCTCTTTTACATCGGCTGCTGCCCAAGTAGCACCTCGTCAGAATAAATAGATTTGTGGGTTTATTTTTTACAGGTAGAGCTCCAGTTTCACGAGTGCTCTTAGAGATCAACATCAAGCTGTCACTCCCCCAATGTCCGTTCACAAATGGAAAAATCCCCTCAATAGGACTGATTTTATCCAAACACACTATTAGTCCACAGCTTGTGTAGGGGTGAAGTCATGTTTATTTTCACAAGTGCTCTGCTGTTTTTTCTTTTTTCTTTTTAGAATGGATTCAAATGGTGAAAAGCCAACACATATGGGGAGCATAACCAAACAATGCCTATACTTGATCCTTTTAAATGGGAGCTTTAAATGTTTAGCCGTCCCACAAGTATTAAGTGTATTGGCTTCAAATCCAAACCAAACATGAGGCGAAACGCAGTAGTCTGGTTAAAGGGAGCCACGGAGGGATGGTCTGCAATATATGCACGTCTTGCTCAATATCATAGTTTCCCCTTAGAACCATTATCAGAGACACTTCATCTGAAGTTAAGGTAAAAAACTCCTAAACCTAATGAGCTGGAAATATGGGGATTCTTGCATATGTATTAAATTATTGTTAATCTTCTAGTACGGAGTTTCAATTGTATTTTATTAAATTGTTTTCCTGATTTTGACAGTTTCTAACATTTGGGAATGCAGATGTGTTCAAAATGCACAAAGGAGGCTTTTCCTGCCCGATACCCGGTTCTGACTAATATAATTTTTATGTTAAAGTTTTTTAATGCAGTTATTAGTTCTGAATTCAGCAGATAAAAGAAGGACTATCCCAATTTTCCCATTTATGCATCAAAACACAAATAGAAAAACCTATTGAGTTTCCCTATTTGCCAAGCTTTCAACAGGGACTGAAGGCTTGACATCCCCAGTGCATGTCAAAACATTTTCAGACATGAATAGGCTAACGCTACAGCTAATGATTCATTTATTCAGCATTAGTTATAGAGCATTTATAAGATCCTGGTCCAGTTTTCTTTCCCACTGTTTTCTCTGGAGGACCCGCTGTCTTTGCTGTCCTAGACTTTTAAAATGCATACAGTCAAACAACGTCCTGAGTTTGTTCACATTTTTATATAAAACCAAGTTAGGCTGTGTTAGTGAAAACAGACACGAGCTAATACAGTCATAATGAAACAGATTGAACAGTAAAGTATCAGTAACAAAATAAAATGTGTTGTTAGCATGTTCTAAAAAAGATTTAATCTAACTGTGTTCCTGTAAATGAAAAGATAAATTATTCAACACTGCTTTCTTAGGATTTAGGATGCAAAGAAGCAGCCATACGATGCTAATCAGATGCATGAAAATAACATTTTAATGCATGAACACCTCTGTTGAAGCAACAGTTTCTGCAGCTCACTGGTGCTGGAGGTTTGCAAATCCAGCACAATGTTGCAATGGCCCAGTCAAAGTCCAGACCCCACTGACCCCCTCAGCCTGACTGAGAATCTGAAGTGGGACCTCAACAAATTATGAAGATTACTGTGGCCAAACCTCAAGGAACTGAAAAAACATTGGCGAGAGCATGATGGTAAAATTCATCTGAAAGAATAAGAGAGGCCGATAAATTCATACAGAAAATTACTGCTCAGAGTTTGCTGCTAAAGCAGTTTCTACAAGATGTTGGATCAGGGGTTGGACTTAGTTTTCAACTTGAAGCGTTTCCATACTAGCTTTATCTTTTGAGTTATAAATACTTCTGTGTAATCAGGTGTTGTTTCTTTTACATTTAAGAAAAGAGCATAATGTTATTTCTTGGTATGTAAAACTATTAAAAAAAAGCACGCTTGTGTCCTCGATGCTGCCTGCCATTCATTTAGGCATCAGTGAATTAAAATATGTCTGTACTTTATTAGGTGAAAGACATTGAAAGGAGACAGTTAATTTGACCAGAATTAAAACTTAAACATTTTAATATGGACTGTGCCTTTGTGTCCAGACTATACATGAAAACCTTTTAAGAAAAATCAAAACAAATCACCGGAGAGGAGATGGCAAAGAACAAGAAGCTGCTGGAAGGTAGCAGTCTCAAAATACTCAACTACTGCGTTGCCCCCAGAGACCCTATTAGGATATGCGGGTATATACGATGGATGGATCTATGGATGTATGTATGGATAATGTGTTGCCTTTTATTTCGCTTAAGGAAAAGTATGTAAAGTTAAGTCTTCCTCCCGCTCAGTTACGCTGCACACCTACACCTGGGTCCAAATGCTCACCCCACTACGGAGCACCACGAAGGATTCAAGTTCATTAAAATGATAATGAAATCATTTGAAATAAATATTACAATCTTGCATTATTAACCCTTTTTATTCATATTCAGTTTTGTGTAAATGTCTGCAATATTTTTTGCATACACATTTGTCTGTTTTTAAACTAGAAAAATTGGGGGTGGCGGGGGGATTTAGGAATATTTTTAGGAGACTGAAGTCCCCTAAAACAACATTTGTGCCACTAACCTTTACCTGATTTGCATTTGCAACTCAGAAAAGTGCTTTAAAGTACATGCTGTACATTTTTTTATGCATTTATTCATCAAAAACGATGGGATTTGTTTAGTTTTCATACATTTAATCAAATGGAAACCAATCAGATTTTTCCGTGTTTAACCTGCTAATCACCGCTCAAGGAAAACATGTCTGATTTTAATCTTTGGACCATTACTAGTTTCCCTACATGCCCTCTTTGGTTGCTCAGCTGTACAACTAACTAACATTTCATGTTTTGTTTGTTTTATTTTTTGGCCTATTATTGTTGCAGATGTGTCTTTTCCACAAGTGCTGTCAAATTGCAAATATGCACTGTGTGAATGTTTGTTTGTACTGTATACACTCTCAGAGAGTGTGACACTGTGTATGGGGATGTTTACCATATGCGAATGGCAGAACAATTTGGCTCATTGTGGACAAACCTCTGGACTCTGTCTGAGACATTAGACACAGTGAAAACTCCACAGCACACCTTAACCTCCTGATCACCCTTATTCCAAGCACATCAATGTACAAACACAGAAAGTTTAAATGGGCCCATTGTGGGCTTTGAGTCTCACAATCCGAAGGATTGATGCCGGTACACTACGTTGGATTGTAACACATCAAATCCACAGGGATTGCCTGTGTGTCGATAGAAAACTTCTGAGGATAAACTTAGAGGCCAAGCTCAAAATAAACACACTGTGCGGATTTGTAACTGCATTGGTTGGGAAACTTCAGAATATTTAAAGTAGAGTTCTCTGGAGAGATTATATGACTCTTAGTTTCTTTATTTGGTAAAAGTCAAGATTGTTTGATCCCAGTTACAAGTACTAACAGGTTGTCCAAGAGAGACCAGGAGCAAGGTAGACCTCTACCATCTCAGAATAACTCCAGTATCAAACTAATCATGCGAACAGTATGTGTTATAGACATTCAAACTGCCATCATGTTTGTTTTGAGTAGTTATTCAAAGAATACAACAATTATATGCATGTGTAATGGAGGTAGCAAGTGGTGGGCCACCGACTCTCCTGTAAGAAACACCTACTGCAAAGTGTTAGAACAGCTACGTGTTCATATGCCTCCTGATCGTCTGAAAGGCTCCAATACTGAATGGGTAAACGGGGCATGGGGGGGGGGGTACTAATGAGCCACCTCAGGTGGATCCCAAAGATATCTCTCCTATAAGCATCATTGTGGTTGCATGTTTAATGTTGAAACTGTTGTATTTTAGGAATAGAAGTAAGGTGTTGTAAGAATAGAACATTGGTTTAAGCAAACTGTGTTTTATAGGTCTTTTACAATGCCTAACTTTTTATTAACGTACATGATGTCTGGTTAGAGTAACTCTGTATAACTCGAAAATGCTTTGCACGGTGACCCTAAGTATTGGATAATTGAGCCAAGACACAGGAGTAGGTTTAAAAGGTTTTATTGATGTAAAAAGGTGTTGAACGACAGGAAACAGGATGGAGCACATTCAGGAACCACTGTAAAAGAGGGAGTAAGGTTAGTGGCTGAAACCAACTTCAGTGGAAGGTGGTGAAAGCTGAATAAAAGCGACTAACCTTCTCAGAAGCCAGGAGGTTGATCTGGATCTGATCCAGGGGTTTGAGAGCTTCTGTAGGCAAGCACTGCCAGAGGGCTCTGCTCTAAGCAGCTCGTAACCAGGGCTGAAGCAATTAGGGTAATCTGTGAAACAGTCCTGGGTCATACACAATAGGTCAGAAGAAGGCAGAAGTACCACAGCGCTACACATGCAGACTTGGTCAGAAAACGATCAGGAGGTCCGGCGTCCAGAATCAGAGGCCAACTGGAGGGTCCGACAGGGGCAACGCAAAACATGCAGAAACCCACAGAACAAAATGGGCTTGGCACAAGAAACGCTGGATGGTCTACTCACACTAATGGTTTTCAAGGATCTGGCAGCAACACCAAGGTAGAGTCAAAAATATATTGGGAGGATTACAGGTGCAACCAACTCCCTATAATTAGCAGCAGCAGGTGTTGCTGCTCGGCATTAAGGGGAGCAGTGAAGCCAGGAACAGAGCTGGCTCACAGGCAGCAGAACAGAGATCTATAAATGATCGTTGATCCAAAACAAGAAAAGGGTCTTGCTTGGTTGCCGTCAAAGAAGAAAGTCAGACCAAATTGTTTCCATTATTTTCTGTATCTTGATTTAGAAAGGCATTTTTGTTTAACCTCAGCAACAATAAGCTATGCCTCACTGTTTCTTTGAAAGCTCTTGGTGTATTAAGTGAGGTTTAATAATTGGGTGCAATCCAAGTCGGTTTCAGCGTAAAAGACGTTGGATGTTTGTGGTCGTATTCACTAGGAAACAGAAATAAAAACAAAAATCTTGGTTAATAAAAATGGAATACTCGTGTACAACCTGACATTCTCCATTTAAAGAAGTTTTTTGTCTTCATCTTGCTCATCTTGCTTGCTGGTGGGCAAGGTGTGCGCCATTCTTGAATTGTGGGCCACACGAAACCCTTCTGACCAAATGCTTAAACTGTGGACCACAGGTTCATACAATAGTTTAACTGTCTTAACGCTTCTTAGACCGTAGTTGGTTTAAGATGTTAGAAGTCCACTTTGGTTTTGGCCTTTCTCAGACCAGCCGTCAGGCACCCAGACAAACTAATCTGGATTCTTACACTGTGAGAGTAACATATTAACTACTCATATTTTTTTTTAACATAACTTCCCTTCATAAATTCCAGACTACTGCTTTAAGCAAGTACTCAGGACATATTAAACCAAATGTCTGTGTGTGTGTGTGTTTTAGCTCGAATGGTCCAAAGTCTCTTATTTTCGTCTGAGTTTGGGGACCTTTTGCCACCAGCCCTGATGCCTCTTGTTTTTGTTGTGCTCATGCAATAGACAAAGGCATTCAAGTATGAGCTATTCACGTAGAGGAAACAGTTGAGACATTCTGTTTTAGGACCCAGCGCTGTAGAAAAAACAGCTCTAATCCTTTTATTATCTTTCCAGCGGCAGCTTCCAGCAGGCACTCATGAAGCAGGACTCTGCTGACATCCAAACATAACACATCTCGCTCTCCTCTCGGCCTCGCTGCAAACAGTATAGACTCTATCTCCCTTTTCTTCATCCAGCTGGACGGCATTTGCTTCCCGCTGTGTCTTGGCAAGAAAAAGTCATTATCACAACATTCGAGCCGTGCTTTGAACCCCAACTGGGCCTGTCACACTCCGTACCTGGATAGTATTTTAAGGACTTACCCATTCAAACATAAAAAAAATAAATAAAAAAAATAAAATCAGGTCCTTCCATATGTAGATGCTCAAATTTGAGGGTCACAAAAACCTCTGCCAACTCGTATGACAAATAGTTTGGTTCCCACTCCCCCCACCAATTAAAGCTGGTCCTGGGTTGTTGTGCAGAGGCCAGCACTGAGGGACATGTGACCGAAAAGGAAACAACATAATCTCCCCGCAATATCCTGTTGTGTTCCATACCTAATTCACTTGTTGTTTTAGTTTATTACATTTTTTTATGCGTCTGCATGAATATTAAAAATATATCCAGGAGGAGCAACCCTGTCATGGTCGCAGACTTTCATATTGCTCTGCTTTGTCAGAGGCCAGCCTGGAGGATTTGTAGCGTCTGAAGGCTGTGACCATGAGCGGTGGAGTTTGGAAAATATCTTCCTAAAGCACAGAGGATGAGGGGCTGCACAAGTACTTACATGGGAACATGACTTAAGGCAAAAATGCAGCACTGTGCTCTTTATTTGGTTTTTCTTGCAGTCCTCTTCTGTTCAAATCAGCTTGTAACACTGAAAGAAAACACAGTTGTTTTTTATTCTTTCTCTCAAGGGTAGTATAAAAATATGCTTCATGTTCTCTATGTAAAGTGAAAGGATATTATTAGGCTTTATTTTACAAAGAAAGAGCAGCTTTAACACTAAAACCAACATTGTTTTTGCCAGAGAGATGCCAGCAGAATACTATCTCTCTGTATCGTCTACCTTCCTGGGTCCTCTCTCATCCTCCCATCTCTCCAGTTCATCACACACACACACACACACACACACACACACACACACACACATATATATATATATATATATATATATATATATATATATATATATATATATATATATATATATATATATATATATATATATGTAACATATATGTAACATGCCAAGCACTCTGTAAGGTTCCCAGGAACCAGACAAACGGGCCCTTTGCATCATAGATGCTCCTCAGTACGTCTGCTGCAGTCTCTAACGGTGAGGGTTTTATCTTTGTTAACATTTTCCCCACTGTGAGAGCTGTGAAGATAAAACTGTATCCTCATCTAGTCATTTGTCACAATTCCAGCTGTTTTAAATGATTTCTGACTAGGCAGTCCTTTTGCACTATTTTGAAGTTGTTAACGCCTTTTAAAGATTAACGCAATCCTAATGCCAAAAAAATAGAACGTGATCTTTTTTGTGTTTCACAGTTTAAACCTTCAGTATTAACAAATTGTGTGCTAAAGCATCTCAGATTAGTGTGAAATAATCTAGTTCAGGGTTGACCTAAGTAGTTTAGATTTTAAACTAGAGATCATCAAATGAAGACCAGATTCCTCAGAAAATGATGAAATAGTCTTTTTATTTAGCACCAAATAGAAGACTGGGATTCAGAATCCAGCTTCATGATCTTTGCCAATTCTTGTCTACCATAACTACATTCTTACCGTTTCTATGCCATGCACAGCATGAGGGCGTTCCCGCTACGTCTTAAATATATATGCCAATATGCAATAACAACTGACACATTTTTTTCCCAGTGTTCGTGTTGCTCTCTGACAGAATGCCCCTCTGGATGGTGAGCCATATCACCCCGATCAGAAAGCACTACTGACCGTAGATAAGGGCAGGGCTTGGCGAGCTTATTTTATGGTCACCATTTCCTGACTTGCAAAGATAAAAACACACATCTGCCTTACTTGAGTGACATGTTCTCTGTCTTTCAAATAACTAGAAGAAATGGGTCTTGTTATTTATCTATAACCCAAGGGAAACAGGAAATTGTGGATTACTTAAACTTTAAACTTCCTAGACATTTGGATGCATACAAGAAAATTAAGTATACATTCTATAAAACATTCTTCAGTTACATATATTTTAAAGAGATATTTAGGGCTACCAGTAGTTATGGGGTATTTTGTCCTCTGAATAAGTGTACCCAGGTTAGAATTTCCCAAATAGTTTTATTTTTTATGCAAAACTATCCTTTGAGAGAGGAATTAATTTGATTCATTTTTAAGCATCTTACAAGGGTTAAAAATTGGAGGGCACCATGAGTTAATATCACACATATGAGACTTTGTCATGACTTGTAGCTTAATGAGCATTGGTGTAAAAACTATGTGTGTGTGTGTGTGTGTGTGTGTGTGTGTGTGTGTGTGTGTGTGTGTGTGTGTGTCTTCAGAAAATCACCAAAACACATGCTCACCGATACACACACACACACGTCCAAAGCCACTTGTTGAGGGAAAGTTGAATGTCCAGCTCTCGTGGAGAAAAGGGCATAAATCACATAATTTCTGTGAGGTTTTTTTTCTAGCGATGTAAAAGCTGCTAACATATATATTTAGATTTACTGGACTGATTTCTGGAAGAGAGTGGCACATTTTTCTTTGATGGCAGTTGCCGAGGCGTAGGAACCGGGCCGCTGCCAGGACACAGCGCGTGTGTGTGTGTGTGTTTTCAGGGGTAAATGGACTCTTTAGTGAGCAATCAGCTCAGGTGCAGGAGATAAAACAGGGAGTTCCATTAGCTAATTAAAAGTGTGGTTCAGAACATGTGCAAACTTTTCCTCTGGACGCTGGCCTGAAACCGGAGCCGGGCACTGGGTGTGGGTTCAGAGTAAAGCTGATATTAACAGGTTTGACTCTCTGGTTCGTCCGTCTGAACCGTTGTTGCACAAAGCTGCCTGTAGTGATTTAATAATCCTGCAGGGGGCTAGGGTAATGTATTTTTTTTCTAATATTATGCAGATTGTACAATGCTCTTTGGCACTGATGAAAACAAAATACAAAATATTGTGTATTTGAAGGGCCTGCTCTGGTTTCTGCACATCGTGGGTCAGCGTTGTGGGAATGGGGAGGTCTGTTTATGGTTCATTTACATTAATCAGGGACAATAATCGGAAAGGCATTGATTCAGCATGTCAGAGGTAAAAGAAAAAAAAAATTAAGTTGTCTGTTAAATTTGCTGTTTTGGCTCAGATGCAAAGAGCTAATCAGGACCAAATAAGAACCTGGCAGGTATCAACTTTTAGCACTTAAGGCCTTCTGCTCCTAGTTAAATAAATTTCAACATAAGCTTTGTCAGTCATTTCCCCCCGGGCAAATTAATTCGTCAAGTTGGTACACGACCTCGTTTTTTTTTTTCTTCCTTTCTAACCTATAATCCCATTCTGTGGCTGTCCTCTGTCTTCATGACAGATCTGCTGTCCATTTATCATGCTATTAGTAACTCAAAACTGTCCATATGTTGCAGTTCACGTGATGAAACCGCCGGTGGAGTAGCTCTGTCATGAAATCCCTGAATTAATGAATGTTGCTTATTTTCAGCTGAGCAGGCCGGGCCAACATCCTGTCAGGTCCAAAGAGTTTTCCAGTCAGTCTCTTGCAGAAACGTAATCAAGTATTAGAGCCCTGACTCCTTGATCCCTCACCTCCTCGTTGCTAGTGTTATGTTTATAATTAAAAACGTGTTCAAATACAGAAGGGATTTCTTTTCCAAATAGCTTTCTGTTGACACAGAATTTTAAAGAGTTTGGAACCATCTCCAGAAAATCTCTGAGCAAGGGCTTTCATCTTTAATCATAGATATAATATTACATTATATGTTGTTGTTTTTTGCTTAATTATGTCTATATGTCATTTTAAGAAAAATCTAATTGGATTTTTTTTAATTTGAATATACTCGATTGCTTTGTGGAAAGAAGGGTGAGTTGGAACAAGTATTACCAGGGGGATGAAGGAGTTTTGACTGGATTTTGTGTGCACAGAGCTTGCGTTATGAAAAGAGTCCCTGTGGACTTAAATGTTTTTGTTCATTTATTAGGTAGCATCTTTATCTGAGCTTCTATATTATATTGTAAAAAATGTCAGCAGACCTATTTGTTCTTTAATATTTTAGGCAGCAGCATAAGCATGTCTCTAAATCCAGCCCTGAGAACAGCTTTCATGTGGAGCTCAACGTGAGATGGTTCTGGTTTGTTTTTTGAGTTTTAAGTTGTAGTTTTAACTATACTTATCCCTTTTAGTGCGAACATCCCTGGTTTAGTGCGAACATTTATTTTGTCTTACTATCAGTGAAAGACAGCCCTGCTTGGTCAGACCGAAGTTCCTCACACATCCAGTTTCAGATAGTCCCATTATCCTAACAGTTATGTTAGTGTTTTCTATATACTGTATGCAAATGAAGTAAGCCAGTCTTTCATTACATTAAAGGTCCTTCAGATATTTTGGAGCAGTGTTTTGACCGAGATAAAAGATGGCACCAGTATCTTCACCATATTAAAGGGAACATATCATGCAAAATCCAACTTTTTTATATTAGCCCTTAAATAAATGGTGTTGTGCACTAGGAATCTATATAAATCCAGAAAAAGTGAATGCTGTCTGTCCAGGTGCTGCGTAAATATTTTTATGTTGGGTCATATTTTTCAAGCCTTTCCGTTTTTTCTATAGTCTCTTACAGTTTTTGAACGAATGACGTCACAGTATTTGCGGCAAAGCTGCTAAACAATGTCATGGACTTCCATCTTACCAGTCTCGGGAATCCGCCATTTTGATCTGTCTGAGTGATTTTGTTGTCCAAGCTGAACGATGCTGAAGCTACAAGTGGAAGAGTCATCGGTTGTGCATTACCCTGCCCTCAGCATACTACAAAGATGGCCGAATGGGGTGGAGTGGATCCTCTGCAACCTGGAGGGGGGTGTGGTGTAAAGAGCCTCCTTTAGATTTAAAGAGACAGCACCAAAATGAGTTGCTCTCAGATGCACATCAGAACAGGGGTAAAAAGGGGGAACGTGGGGGTAAATTAACAAGGATTTAAAACCAAAATACTGCAGTTCCACTTTATATAGACCACAACTGGATGATTAAAATGGGAAAAGGAAGTCATTTAAAAGTATGAAATGCCCACTTTAAGATAATTTAAGATCATTTTTATATAAAGGGAGAGAAAAGCTCTTACCTTAGACCTCAAATTAGTTTCATTTGTAGATATTCATATTTCATTTCCTCTACTTGTTTTAAACAGTAGTATTTACTAACAACAATTCCACTCATTATTATGAAATGTAAACCAGTTTTATAGAAATTGCTAATGTTTGATGTTTAGGCTTCAACTCAGATAATCTCCATGCAGTTATTGTTGTAGTTTAATGTTTTTTTTCCATTAAACTTACCCACTTAAGCTACTATTTGTGCAAGACGAGAGAGATGGAGCCTTTCTTTAAATATTTAGTTAAAGCCCTGGTGAACTAAAGCTGCAGATGTCGATTTGCAGCTACCTTGCTTTTAACCACATAACCAAGTATCAAAGCATTCAGGATTTGCTACATGCGATACACTTTAATTGCATTTGTCTGGAATGCAGTATTTTGAGTTTGCCCATTTCCTCAGCATTTAATCGCGCCCTGGTATCGGAAACCTGAAAACCCAGAGCAGTGGCTGGACATGCATTACAGAGCGGTTGTGTCATTTTTGTGTCCCCTCAAAAACCTTAATCAGTTTTAACCTTGCTGCTGAGCCAGATCAGTTTACTAAAACATAAGAGATATGAACCCATAGGGTGGCTATGTGGGTTCCCCCACATGTTCAGGGGGCTGGGCAGTGTTGGAAAACGTAGTTTCTCCAACAGAAACGAGATCTGAATGGCAAAGTATGCTGAAATATATATTTTACCAAGCTTTGTAAAAATCCTAAAAGTAGATTTGTCAATAAATGCTGCAGACTTTCTGCCCAGGTCCCTCTTGCAAATGAGATCCAGATCTCAATGGGGGTTTCATCTGGTTAAATACAGGAAATGAGATGAATAATGTGTGTTTACAACTCAAATATAAAGCTTTGAGGAGTCCCCAGGTCCTCCAGGTGAGTTACTAAAAAAAAAATAAAAAAATGCTGATCCACACAAACAGCCACATACAGCTTTTATTAAGCATGACCAAAGCAATCTGCCCTCAGCACCATAAATTATGTCAGTTAAAAACAACACACAGCTCATAGACATGCCTAAACAAATATACAGAACAATTTCTCTCAAAATTAACATTTAGGTATTAGTTTTTAAGCGATCAGGTTAACACAGCTCATACCAGTGACGAAATGTTAAAATCAATCATTTGTATTCAAATACAGTGGAGCATCTGACTACAAATGTAATTTGTTCCAACTTTAAATATTTCTAAATGTAAACACTTTTCCCATTCAAAATAATGGAAATTACATAAAATAGCAATCCAAAACACGCGTAAATGCACTGCACTCATAATTTGAGTCAACTTCACCATATTGTAATAGTTAATACTGTATTATAACATTGCTAGAAGCACTTTATATTGAAATAATATTGAATCAATAAATAATTAGGATAATGAACATACACTGTAAAATCCAATCAGTTATCATTACTTTTACATGAGCTTAAGTAACTAAAATAATCAAGTAGTTTAGCTGGGACACCAACTTGTTTGGCACGATTAAGTTGGCTGTGAGTTCATTATAATCTTTTTGAAATATTTTTTTTCCTTTTGTTAGAAGCACAAGTAACTTGAATTACAACATAAGGGCAATTAGGACATCATGGTGTTTTCTACACTGGGCCCAAATCAACACACAACCACCACTGATTTCAGCACTGGCTCCACACTAACACACTAAAAGTGCTGGCAGAAAGGTGAAGTTTAAATATAAATCAGTTCATAGCTTCTGACTGTGTCTCAAAATGTCAGGAAAAGTCCCATAACATTGTTTTTTTTGTTTTTTTGTTTTGTTTTTTAGAGGTGTGCAGCATTAAACAGATTTTTATGCTGCACAGAGAAGGTTTGTACTTTCTCAAATTTTGCACACACCTCTCTGATGACTCTGGAAGTGAGAACAGCTTACATAGAGTATTTAGCACCAAGGCACTGCACTACAATGGATATTTTCCAAGTTTGAGTTTTTTTGCAGCATCTAGTTAGTAGAAACGATAATGTAGAAGCTGACTTCTGACATGCCTAATATTGCCTTCTCTGCCAGAAACTGTAACAGTGGTGGAGCCATTTTTAGGAGTTTTTTTCCCCCATCTGTGTTGCTTAGTCCTGATTCTGTTTTCATTGAAGTTTTGACGTAAGCTGAAGATATTTCCTGGGAGGAAAGAGCCGGTAGTGTCAAAGCATGCACAAGCTACAGCTTACTGGGTAGGTCTTTAGACATGCTTTTGGTTTTTCCGTGGATATTTTAATTTTTTTTATGTTGTTCATGCCATTAATGTGACTGTCGCCACCTTCTTGCATGTCACAGATGTTCCAACATTTTGTGCAGACAAATTGTACCTAAAGTGGGGGTCTGGAGATCCCACTGGAGGTCCTAAATGAACAGGTATGAGGTATTCAGCAACGTCTTCAGAAATCAAAATATTTGAGCTATGAACCTTAAAAAAGTGCTCACAAGTGGATAAAAACATGTTTTTAGTTGAAGCTGTTCTTGTTTTCATCACACCCCTATTTGATTGGCCTGCTAAGAATATTTAGGAAACTCAACTGACAGTCAGGGTCAAAGGTCTCCTCTAATGTTATTTTGGGGGTCTGGAAAAAATTAGGAGTCACTGATGGACAGAAAAAAGAAAATGGAGAATGTAAATGCTGAGCCAACACTTGCATTATTCCGTTGTCATTTCTTTTCTAGGAAAAGCGGTTTGTTGGGTCTCAGATTCAATGCTTTCTGTCATAGACCGTATTTGTTAGGCAAGGGGGGGGGGGAGTTTTGTGACCAACTCAAAATTATAGCCTTACTCTGTAGGATTTTTAGTAGCCCAACACCACTCACATTATTTCTTTCCTATGAGGATGCTACTAACTCCAACACACATGCTGCTTGTGCTGCAAGCCATTGCTTTGCAAACAGCTTGAAAGTTTAACTGCAGTTAGTTGGTTGTGTGCAAGTGTGAGATTTATCTGCAGAAGACCTCAGTGCCTCCAAAGTTGTTAGTGTTGCAGAGGTTGTTGCAGACATCTGAATCCAGAGCCAAGTCAACCACATCTCCAAACCAAACCAGAAAATATGAAGGACATTGATTTCCAAGTGGGGCATCGTTATTATCTGGGTCACCGTACACCCGGCCAGCTGCACAGCACACAGCACCCCGCCACAGCAGGCGAACCCCGAACCGAGGCTAAAGTACGTGAGAACAGAGCTGCTACCGTACAGAATAAACGCAGAGGGCAGCGTAGGTAAATTGCATAGCGAAAGACATGTTTAGGTTTAGGGTGTCAGGTTTGAATTATGTGCTGCTGTGTTTTTGCAGCCGGTGTGCCAGCTTTAATTTGAATGTTTGTGAGAAGGCTGAGAGAAGAGGAGCCAGACCGCCAATCCGGCTCCTCTGATGTCATCGCAGAAATTAAATTTTTTTTCTGCCCGGGATTCATCACAAGGCATTACGCATGATGACTGAGTTGGTATGCACTGATTGAGCACTATGATGCATTTTCAGAGCGTTATGAATTCAGAGCTTGAATCAAGCTTTCCATAAGGTGAGACAGAGATTTGTGTGTTTGCACTCTAGTGTGCTGCTCCTTGACAGAGTGAGACTAAAGATAGATTCGAATGGAAGGATCAAGGATGAATTACATGCATTGTGGTGTTAAATAGCACATAGTGTTTATTAAAGCAAAGGGCTGCACAGTGGCACAAAAGGGCTGCACAGTGGCACAGTGGGTAGCGCTGTTGCCTTGCAGCAAGAAGGTCCTGGGTTCGAGTACACCCCTGGGTCTTTCTGCATGGAGTTTGCATGTTCTCCCTGTGCATGCGTGGGTTCTCTCCGGGTACTCCGGCTTCCTCCCACAGTCCAAAAACATGACTGTTAGGTTAATTGGCTTCTCCAAATTGTCCTTAGGTGTGAGTCTGTGTGTGAATGGTTGTTTGTCCTGTTTGTCTCTCTGTGTTGCCCTGTGACAGACTGGCGACCTGTCCAGGGTGTACCCCGCCTCCCGCCCAGTGAACGCTGGATATAGGCACCAGCAACCCCCGCGACCCCATGAGGGATAAAGCGGTTTGGAAAATGGATGGATGGATGGATGTTTATTAAAGCGCTGAGATCATACTAAAATCAAATTTAATGTGCTGATTGATGATGAACGGGAGCTTTTGTGAATTTTGGGAAAGAAATACAACAAAAACCGTCATAGTGGGGCACACAAGGACACAACACACAAAATGATCCAGTTTCTTAATACCTTCCTTCATGATGGTGTGACCCCAGCAGAACTGGCACCACGGAGATATTTAAGATGGGCTTTACCGCCGCCCCCATGGAGATTTAACATCCCAATGTTTTCCGTCCCCGTTCCCCTGCTTTCTATTCCCTTTCAAACACATCTGTTTCACGTTCAATCTGTTCAGCTTTGGAATCCGTTTTACATCGATGTGAGAGAGTTTATGCAGTGTTTAGTACCAGATTGGCTTTGTTATCCGGGCAGGATTGCAGTAAAAGTAAAAGACTTGTAAGTCCAAGCGTATCCTCTTGTTTTTCCAAAGCTCTACCAGCTTCCCACAGCAGCAGTCTCTCCCTCTGTCATGTGGCAGTTGTGTAAGAAACAAAACCAGGAAAACATCTGTATTACTTGTGTCATTTTTCCAGCGATGAAGCCAACAAACTCTATGTAAGTCATACATGATTTAAAGTACAGCACTATTAGAAAATGAATAGTAAATACTGAGGGAAAAAGATCTTTTATTTATGCTCTGTAGCTGACAAATTGTGTAAGGTCAGGCTGTGCAAGCCTTGGACTCATATTACAGGTAATGTAAACAAATGTCACATATTTGCCATATTGTCATATATCGTGAAAGGAACACTATGTATAATACACGTCAAAGAATACAAGCTGACAGTAAAATGTGAGGGTT
Organism: Fundulus diaphanus; assembly: GCA_037039145.1. NCBI lineage: Eukaryota > Metazoa > Chordata > Actinopteri > Cyprinodontiformes > Fundulidae > Fundulus > Fundulus diaphanus. The sequence continues at coordinate 31,761,378 of CM073128.1, forward strand.
TGTGTTATTTGCAGGTCATATGAGGGAATCACAACTGGGCCGAATGAAACTGGTTTTCCTCCCAAGCATCTTGGGTCATCTCTCACTTTCTGATTTAGATGCATCGATCAGCGTTTTGTGACAGATTCCTGACTCTATTTTTATTCAGGAACAATAATTATTGTTGTTGGTCAGTCACATTCTGTTGAAAAACAGATCTGATTTGAACACTGACATCACACATAGGGGTCAAAGCTGAGTCTAGATGTAGCTGTGATTTAGATCTCTATATTTTGCCAACGTTTAAACCAAACTTAGCTGCCTTATCTAAAAGCACTAAAAATAAATTTAAAAAATTGTACAGGCCAGAAAAAGACTTCTCATTTGAATAAATGCTATATTTTTAGTTGCGGTGTTGCAGTAATCATATCAATGTATTTATGTTTATTTTGAAAGCCAAAAAGACTTTTAAGTACGACAACATATTTACATATTTGTACTGTACTGCTACAGACAAAACAACACACATTTTAATCTAAAGTGTTGAACATTTGAGTGGTATCAACTGTTCACTGAAAATGTGGCACTTTCTCGGTGTTACCAGAGACAACGTTCAACTTGTTTTCAATCCAGGAAAATGTTCATTGTTTATCATGATTTGTAATTTGTCATGATTCTGTCATACAGCGACAGCTCGTCTGTCACCAAGTTGTTGAGATGATGCAATGCTGACGCAATATCTCTGAGGCAGATAACAGAGTTAAGTTTGTATTTGTAAAAACAAAGTCATTATTTCTGCAATTGTATGACACCAAAGCTGGTACACATAAGAGACCGAGACTTGTGTATTATTTGTGAAGCAAGATATTAGTGATTTTGTGGCGCTGTGTTAAAGGGGCCTAGTCACGTACGATGACTACAAGTAGCTCTCTCGTGTGGCATATAAAGGTTTTCCGATTAAATTGCTGCACCCTGTTGGTTTATTATAGTTTATTTCGGTGTTTTACTCATTGTTTTAGCTCTACTTGTTAGTAGAAAGTCTTGCTATACATATATTTACCATAGCAAGACCAGGTGACCAGAAGTACGATATTGTGCATGCGTGCAATGAGTAAACAAGGAGAGGCAATGGAGCTGAGCAAGTGAGCAATGCCCAGCGGAGGTGTGAAAAGAAAGGCGTTAAGTAACCCTAACCCTGTAGTCTTCAACCCTGCTGAGCTGTCACTTTACTGCGAGGCATTGCAGGATGGTCTACTGGCTCTTACAGTAGCTGCGTCAATTGTCACCATCTTGCTTTCTGATAGCTCTGCAGTACTGCCAGCCGATGGCCCAAAAATGTTTATTTCTGCTGATCACTCCCGCTGCAAACTTCTTTTCAGGCTCCAGGAGGTCCAAGGAAACACTATCAGGACGAACACATGGCGTATATTGTTTTATTTGAAGATGACTATATGTTTTTTTTGTGTTTAGTTTTTATGGCAAAGAAAAAGGACTAGATCCCTTTAAGGTCCTGAGTCTAAATCCAGCTCATTTACCCCTTTTTCTTGTGTTTGTCCAGTTCCTTAGTAATGCAAGTTTTTGTTTAGGCTTCTTACTTCAGTGGCACAGGAGTTAAGGAGTTTGTCCTGCAACTGGCAGGTTGCCGGTTCGATCCACCGCTTCGACTGTCTCAGTCGTAGTCTCCTTGGGCAATACACTTCACCTGAATTGCCTGCTGGCGGTGGTCAGGGGGTCCAGTGGCGCTGATGTATGGCAGCCTCGCCTCTTTCAGTCTGCCCCAGGGCAGCTGTGGCTACTGACATACTGTAGCTCACCACCGTCAGGGTGTGAAAAAATTATTGACTGTAGTGTAAAACGCTTTAGGGTCGTCGGATTTGATAAAGTGCTGTACAAGTCTATACAAGCCTTTTACATTAAAAAAATCCCTTTTGGGGCAGATTTGCACCAGTTTTTATCTATATCTAATGTTCAGCCTATGTTTTCGTCAAACACATCTATAGCCCATCAAGGTATTGCTTAGACGTATTTCTACAAAACAAAAACATACTCACTGGGATTTTTATTTGGCACAGAGGCAACATCACGCCATGTGTGAAAAAGCAGCTGCTGCAAAATATGGATTTATTGAATTAAAACCATGATTCAGTTATTTGGAGGATACATTTTAAGATGCAGAAGTAACAGTGTTGACTTCTACCTTAATGCTGAGAATTCAAAAAGGCTCTCAACACTTATAAATCAGCATGTTTCATGACAAAGAGGTGGAAACAACATGAAGGTAATACTTTGCTCTACTTCATTCATCCTTCCTCTGATCCACTGACGTTGGCTCCTGTCAGTCCAATCTGATGAAAAGCTCCACAGACAGGTACGAACTGATGTGCTGTGGCAGACTCCTTTGTTTTGTTCCTGGAAAAATTTGAATACAACACAATCAAAAAAGCAAAAGTACGCAATGACAGAGAGGCAAAATGACAAGCAGCCGCCAACGTCTAGCTCTCTGTTAGCGAACTGCGTCGCTAGAAAACACAGTTCATTAGGTCGCCTTTGCATTCTCAAACACCTCACTAATCAAAGACAAACAGAGCATTGAGTCTTTTCTAACCATAATAACTTCCATACTGAAGAGTGTTCGGGTTAAGTGATCTAATATGGGTTATTTATGGTGTGTTCGCTGATTGGAAAATTATTGGATTTCTTAATTTCCAGTTAATGCTCAGGCCCACTCAAGGTTAAAATGGGCACCAGCCAATATCTTGTATTCAGAAACTTTTTCTAGTAATTTTGTCATTTTTTTTTGAGGGAATGTGATATTCAGTTTGCAACAAAGACACATTTTTTTCCAATTTCTTCAGCAGAATCTATAAAAAGCATTTTAGAGCGAACACGGCCATCCATCAAGAGGTAAAAAAATGGGTACAACTTCATTCAACTCAACTGAATGCTCTCTGGCCTTTGGTCTCACCTTTGCTGGATTATTTTTTTCCTGTTTCATAAAGATGTTTAACTTCTGTAGATTGCTTTTCAGGCCTAATGGATTTCTTTGTTCCCCCACTCGTTGAGTTTCCTAATGCTTTTTAGTACAGTACAGCACAACATGGATATTTAGGTTTTCAGGTTCAAGTTGACAGAGAATTAGTAAAAAAGAAAGCCAAAAGCCAAAGAAAAAAAAAATTTCTTCTGCAAGCGAGACCACTTTAAAAGACTACAAAGGAATCTGACACCCCCTTGAAACAAAGTCCGAACGACTTAGATGTGGTTTAAACTTTTCTACAATACCAAATATATTAGTTTTGCTGTAGGTCAGAAGACACTGACTTGTAAATGGAGACTCCATTATTAAATAAGAACAGAGAACTATATAACGATATGTGGTAATCTGATTTATTGAAATATAAATGGATGGTGATGGGCCTGTTGAGAACGCCTGAGCCGTGATTCAACTCGACACAGTAAACGCTGAGCGCAGTCTGATATATTTCAACTAGCCATATCCACATAACTGGAAACTGGACCCTGAAACCCGCAGAGAGCAGAAGAGAACACAACTTTGGCACACTTAGGACTGAACAAATCAAGGGGGCACCGTGGCATCGCAGTTGCACCACATTTCTTCGGCAGAAGGCCTTGTGGTCTGGTCCCGGTCCAGAGTGGTTGCATAAATGCACTTTCTTCTCCTCCACTCTCCTTGAGTTCCCGAGCTGGTGTTGATCATAACGCCGTGTTGACCTATTGTTTAATTTTGCAGGCATGTTTTCTGTCTAAATGTCAGTCCCGTTGGCATCAAGGTATTTGGCTTGGCAGCTCGCTGGGCTTCTGCAGTGTTTATTTGTTGTCACGTCAGAGTTATAGAGTTGCTGCAGGCGGCATTAAACCTAAACAGCTGTGTCAACTCCGACGCTGTTTAGAGAGCGAATAGTTTTATTTCCTTACCTAACAGATCTGGTTATATGGGATCACTTTGGGTCTGTTGCAAAAACGTTCAGGCAGTAGGCAACCTTTAAACAAAAAACAAAAAAAATTACATCCATTTTATCAGCTGAAATAACACAAGGAGACTGCAGGTAAGAATATAAATGGAACTAAAATGTCATTATGTGCAGCAGCAGCTCTCTGACCACTGGAAGAATTCATATTTTAACTACAGAAACTATAAACACTTTCATACGGTTAGAAAATCGCTACTGGTTGTCCAAGCAGATGCCGTGGCTTAATGTTAGAGCAGGAATAGTTTAAGTCAGCAACAAAGGAATATTTCCAGACTTGCAGCAATATCCACACATGCCAGTTCCCCCTTTGCTGGCCAAAAAAACAAATGCACTCTTTAAGGAAAGAAGCTGGTGCCGGTCCAACAATAAATCAGTTCAAACCACAAGCTAATCAGGCAAATGTGATTATGCATTCTTTGGTAAAGCGGTTTAGTAGAAGATAAAGTGGATCAATTAAGTGTATTATTATTGTCTTTGCTGGCTGCATGTGAATTAGCATCCGTCATCCCAACAATGGGCCTAAAATGAAATGGAGACATGCAGCACATTCTCGCAGCACAACAAGGGGAGCTTATAGGATGAAGGGGGTGAAAGAGAGACGGCCGGAGAAAGCAGGAGTGAGAATGGCGGCAGGTGTGAGTGAAAGGCGCTGAATGGAAGTGAGCGCTGGTGTCAGAGAACGCTGCAGGATACTGCATTGACTGCCAGTAACACCAGTCCAGGCGCCGGCTCGGAACGCAGATCATGTTTAGGATTTTCATTGCGTAAGCGCTGGTGTTTCTTTTTGCGAGGCGGGTTTGGATTTCTTCAACGGGTTTATAATTAATGCCTTGATGGCTACTAATGGCTGTGGCCTTGGATCCTTTTGTGTTGCACTTTATTCAGTTATTATGAATGGTTAGAATAGCTGTGAACATATGCATCTAGTGCAGAGGAAAAGTAGGATGGCTGTTTTTGACGTTTTCCATGGTAGGAAAGATCACAGAAGAAGTGAAAAGTGCACCCCACAACTGAATCGTCATTATATTATTATAGAGGACGGCTGAAATAAGATCGGACCATTTTTGAAAGGTAAAATGCAGTTACTGTAGCAGTCAATTAAGGCCTTAGAAGTCACATATTCCATGTATAAACGAGGTTCAAGAAGATGTTTTGTGTTAAAAGTTTAATTTATGGTTTTGGTTCGCACAAATACTTTCCACCCTCAGTGGAGGGCAGCGACGTAGACTTTCTCCACCTTTACCGTTTCTGCTGCGTTTACACCTCACGTCCAAATGCAAACTTTGTTTTGGTGTTAAAACACACAGGCCTGGACACTGGTCCGTGTGTAATTTGTTTTTTCACCGATATTATTCCAAAATGTTTGAAAAAAATTGTAAACCAGACAAATAGCAGAAAAAGTCTGGCGTAACTATGCTGCAGCATTAGGTGGTGTTAATGTCAGCAGTAATGGCAGGGGGGCTGGTACCTATCTCCGGGGGTCATTGGGCGAGAGGCGGGGTACACCATGGACAGGTCGCCAGTCCATCACAGTCGTGGAAATGAACACTTAAAACTGAGCTTTTTAAAGTTGGATAAAAATTTCCCAGCAGAAAGCCAGTTTTGCATAAGAATGAACGTTTAAAGAAGCAATAACATACCAGCATGGTCTTTTATTTTGTCCACTGAACATTTACATCAGTAAAACAATGTATGCTGTATTTTTTAAATTTTTTTATTTTACAACTGGAAAGATTTTGCAGGTCAATATAACGTAGGAGGAAACAGTAAATGTCCCAGTAAACAACAAGGTTGCTGTGGTTTAGTGATCATCATTCTCTGGCTATACTTAGAACCAGCATGAGGCAAGTTCACCATTAACAAGAACTACTTCCAGGTTGAATTCATTCATGTTCACATTCTGAACTGAATTTGACTGAAGTCCTGGCATGAATCAGTTCAAGTTCATGTGTCATTTTCTTTTTGGAGAAACTACTTTCAAAATGTAGCGCTCGTGATGTCACGTGGATCCTGATTCTAGCAGAGAATGGGTGATTTTTACTTTTCTAATTCCCTCCTGTTGTCTTCGGCAATGTCAGCCATATTTTATTTTGGCCAAAATTCAAATGAAGTTGATTTCATTCTGGATTTGTCTGCTTTAAATTTTGGTGATCAAAATGAGTCTGAAATTGTGAAAATTTGCTCAAGTTATGGATTATGGCCCCCGTCAGTTTGCTACAAGCTTCATATAAATAAATTTGATTCAAACTTTAAACATTCTCTACTATCCTGACTATACAAAACCCACAGCTGGACTCCCTCCCTTCCTGCAGCTGGCTTTGCGCAGTAGCAAGACCAACATTTGTAGAAAAGGACTAACCATAAACTATTAATTTTGATCGTTAGGGTATGAGAAATGGCAATTATATTAAGTTTAAAATCAGAGTTTAACAATATCAATGATGGGTTCCCAGATAGACACTCGAGAACGCCCTCATTCCTGTTGAGTATTGATATATAGTACTAGATATGACGGTACTATGGCATAACACACATGGGCAATTGCTATGCATTGAGTTGGGGCGGCTGCAGCTCCAAAAGTGCACAGAACTTTTTTTTTTTTAAAATAAACTTTTATAAGTAGAATTACATGTTGCTTTGACAGTTTGACTTGCATGTAATTGAAATCTCATTGACATGAAATGTAATTTGCAAAAAATTCTAGAAAAAATAAGCGATGTATACAGGTATGCCATGAAAAATAGTACAGTGTTTGAAATACTAAAATGAAACATTTAATCCTGGTTAAATAAAGGTTAAATAAAATAATATAGTACTACAATATCATTAATTTATAGTAATGTATTGATGGAGTTTATGGAGAGTACACAGAATCTGAATTTCTGGACATTTTAGCATTAAACAGATGTGTTTTAAGATAGCTATTGTGCTTTGACTAAACCCGGGCATACACTGTACGAGTTTTTCAGTCGTGGTACTTATATACATCTCAAACTGTGCGACGGAACCGCGGGGTTTAAAAAGTTCACCGCTCACGATCTGTGCGGCGCGCCGCTCGGACGCGACCGGACTGCTCACACTGTACGTTGTGCCCCCTCTGGGACCGCTCGCTGTGGTGGCAGAGGCAGGCGAGCGACGGTAGGTGACAGGGACCCAGAGCAGGGGGTAGAGCCCAGCTCTGGCGAGGCCCGCAGGAGGCACCGGGCGTCGGGGGAACGGAGGGGAGAGAGGAGGGACGAGACGCACCGGCGGCCGCGCGGCACGGCAGGTCGCCCAGCCCGCACCCCCCCGCGAGCGGAGGAGTGCCGAAACAGGCGGCGGACCGCGGAGGAGTGCCGAAACAGGCGGCATGCGCGGACCGCGGAGGAGTGCCGAAACAGGCGGCCAGCGCGTTGCCGCCCTCTCCAACGTCCCCGCGAGCGGGCCGGGCGGAGGTCGCTTCAGGGACGCCTGCTCCCCTCCCTCCGCTGGCGGGGACGGAGAGGAGGGGAGGGCGCCCCCTCGTAGCTCTGCTTGAACAGCAGGATGCGCTCACGAAAACCTCACGACAGCCGACTGAATTTCAAACATGTTTGATTTTCACCGACCGTCCGATTCCTGATCGGGAGGTAGTCGTGAGAAGCTATTCCCCCCTCTGCCCCCCCTCTATGATCAAGCTGAAATTCGGCCCGATTCAAAAAATGCCCGCACGACTGAAGAATCGGCCCGAATAGGGCAAAATCTCGTACAGTGTACGCCCGGCTTTAGCTGATATGGGCTAACAAAAGATGGTTTCAAGGACGGACTGGACATCAGGACATTACCTAATGTGTCGGCCTGTCTCTCACTCCTGATGACCTGGCTGGTTAAGCTATGTCTAAGGGGCAAAACCAAAGGCTTGGTTTGGGTCCCACTTCATATTTTTTAAACTGAACAATCCACACAGTCTGTGCAGCTCAGCTGGGTCGGGTTGACCCCAGACTGTCACAGCAGTGCAGAGACACACACAGAGGGCCAGCCGAGGGGAAAAGGAGAAGCAGAGGGAGAGGATAAAAGATTAAACCAACAAAGTGGGATGCAACAATGCAGCTTGAGCTGTTAAAAATCCAAAATTGACAGCATGGCGATCTTTATAGCGCAGTAGGTATACCTGCATTGGTTATGGATTTATCTTTTTGGGAAAGTACATATTTTTATCTCTCATAACGTCTGTAATTGTCTCAGTATTAATTAGAGGCATATTTTATGAAAATTGGGTAATAATTAAGTGCGATATGATCATTTTTGACAGGTGTGCGCTCATTCTGCATTAGAACAGCATGTGTGCACATCACCGTCTTTAACAACTAATATGGGATGTCCTATCCATTTATATATATATATATATATATATATATATATATATATATATATATATATATATATATATATATATATATATATATATATATATACTGTATCTATGTACTCTGTTAATGGCATTGTCTTCCTTTGTGTTGTGATGTGCTGTCGGTGTTTATTATTTAAGCAGTTTCAGTGTATTCCTGTGGGTCCTTCAGTGAATCTTTTTCAAAAAGAAGAAAAAAATGGGTGCAGTGGTGTGCGACCCATGTACGGAGGCCCCAGCGAGCCTTTGCTGCATGTCTTTCCCCCCTTCTCTCTCAACCCTACATCCTGTTAGTTCACTTTTGAATAAAGGCCACTACTGACACAAAAACTAAAAAAATTATATAAATATTTAATTAAACAAAAAGAGAGAAAGATTGCCAACACCATTTATTATTCTTATCATTAAATACATTTCTTACAGAAACTCAGTAGTTTTAAACATAAACTCCGCTTTTAGTCCAAGTTTGTTTAGCTAACTTCAAAATATGCCTACTTTCTCAAAAACAAGAGCTGTTGTCTGAAAATAAAACTGAAATGAAACTGGTTTGGATTTCTCCTAAAGCTGCAAAATAGTCAACAGAGCAACGGCCTTTTTTCATTTGGGGACGTAACTCTGGGTTCCTTTTTCCCATAACCTGGAGAACCTGTAAACCCCAGGTAGCCCATTTGAAAGGAAATTACATTTTAGCTCTCTAATCTGGTGCAGGACTGCAAAGGTTTACACCATTTTGGATGGGGCGCTTGGCAGTCTGACTAATACAAGGTGAAGTGCTTCCATAAACCCTCAGCATGTTGCTGTGCATCCATGGTACCACTTTACCACGTCTTTGTTGCAGAAACTCCGGGTTAGGATCCATCACGGCACTTCCTCCTCAATCATGTGTAAGCAGTCTCTGGGAGGAATAAAAGAGGTCAGCTGGCTCATTAAGTGAGCAACCCCATTTAGTCATCATAGGAGCCCTTCCTGTTGTGCCATCCGCATAGTTTTTAATCTGGCCCAAAAACTGTTTAGGCATGGGTGCACAAAGGCTGTTAGGAGCAATTTCTTTGGTCATTTAAATGACTACTTCCTCCAACCAATTTATTGGTTAAGTTCTTGCACTGTGTGCATCTGGACAACACTCATTTACCGTGTTTTTTTATCCACCTTTGTGGGGAATTGGGATAATTTTTACTCACTATAAAATAACAAAAATGGACAACAGGAGAAAATGGGCTCCATAAAGATGGAAACCGAGTGTGTATAAAGTAATTTCTCCCTTCAATTAACTATCAAAACAATGCCCACCACTATCTCTTTTTTTTCTAATTAAAAGCATACCACAGCAGATAAGGCTGGCTGCCAAAAAGGTCCTGATGTGCTGTGGAAGTGAAACGTATGTAAACTGTGTAATGTGAATGTTTTACCTAAGCTGCCTTTAATATTACACCCTAACAAAGTGCATGAGAAACCTGCCTCTCCTTAGGTTTTCTTGTTGGATCATATGGATATAATTTCATCCATTTACGTTTTTCTGCACTTTGCTGTGGTTGCCACAGGGCATTTGGAAGCAGGAAGATTAAACGCATATGTTCCTCTCATCTGCTGGAGCTCCAATCCTCTGTAAAGATCCTAAAGTGTTGGTGGTTTTCTTCTTGATAAACCAACTCTTTCCTCTAAATCTTTGTTTTTATAGTGTTATACAAGCTAATCTGAGCAATGGCAATTATTATCTTCTAAGCTGATTAAAACCTTTCTTATTTCTGTCATGCTTTCCCATTAAAGAACCTTGGATATGTGCAGGGCTAAAGGGTTACCCTGTGAAACCCTTAGAACCTAAGTAATTGTGCATTTGATCATTTTATGCTGGTTGGCAGACCAACATTTAATCCAAGGCTAGATCTCAAATTGGATGAGAACCACAGCATCTCATTTGTTCTAAAATCCAGTTCAGATGCAAGTTAGAAAATCAGTTTTATTTCCTATTTGGATGCTTTGCCTAACCACAATTAGCTGCAAAAAGAACTGTAAAAATATGTATTTCTCACCATTTTATGTTTTTCAGCCCTATACCTGAGGTTGCACAGTACTACATGTTTCACCCCCTCCCCCACACACACACACACCACCACCACCACCACCAAAATGACATTATTTTAATTATGTATGATGCCAGCTACACTATATTGCTAAAGGTATTGTGATACCCCTTCAAATCATTGAATTTAGTTTTTCCAATCACTTTCATATCTTTTAAAATTCACTATAACTGTCAAAAAACACTGTAATGTCTGCAGCAATTAACAGTGTTTTGTTTTTTTCTCATTAAACCATGCATACAGAATATTGAAGAACCTAAATTATTGATATCTTCACTGCAGTCTTTGACTCTTTTATCTTTATTATTTTGCTCATTGATCGGCGCAGTGGTGATTGGCTGCAGAAAGAGTTTTTATGAATTAAAGTGCTGTGGCAAGATGTTCAGACAACCACGCCCTTAAGTGCGTAATAACTACTACAGAACCCACAGTGTGTGTCATAAATGTGACAATATCAACAAGTATGTCCTCCATGTATCTGGTACCAAGCTACCGCTAATAGCTAATAGCTAATAGCTACGGTCATCGTGAGAAATGGTTTTTGGTGACCTGCAGACTCAGAGATCATCTGATGAAGTGAGAGGAAGAGGGAGACGAAGACGAACAAACTAGCCGTCTCTGCCAGGAGGACAGAGTGGTTGCTGGACCACACTGCCCTGTTTCTAACATAACTCCAGAGTAAACTTCACTGTCCTACTGAATTAACTTACCTGTCCAGTAGAAAGCCTGTAACCTCCGCATTTGTTTTAAACTCCCACTCCCGCATGAATTATCTTCACTCCACCTGGTAATAAGAGCCGCGCTGACGTAGACGATGGTTTTCCCCCGGTTATTATTTCTTTTTCTTTTCTTGGTTACTTTCTCTTCCCTCTTGCTGGGCAAAGAGTATGGGTGGTCCTCCATTTCAACAGAAAACGGCAAATCGAATGAGCTACAGTCATCTTTGCTTGTTTTATACTCCTCCTCCACCGAAAACGCTTTCCTTTTTGATGCAATTGTTATTAGACTTTGGCAGAATATGTATTTATAAAAGCAATGCTTTTCGCTAATAAAAAGCCAAATTAGTTACACATTGTCCCTTTAAGATGAACAGTATCAGAATAGTAAATTAACAGTTGTGCATCGCAGCCATCACCCAGTGTCACGCACCCAGATGTCATACTGGATTTCTAGGTCATGGTTGCTACATTTCTTTCATTCTAAAAGTCAGAAATTCTGAAATTCAGGGGAAAAAAAATCATTGTAAAAGGCCCCAGAAGTTTGAATACATCACAAAACCTGAATTCAATTTAAATAAAAAAAATCTTTATTCAATGACTTAAGCAGCAACCTCAACTTTGCACAGGTAGTAATTTTTGATAGCTGAGCGTCTTTATATCTTCTGATGCCCTTCGTGTACATACTGTGTGTCTTCTTGCGTCATTCATTTAGACTTTAAATCAGATTTCTGTTAAACATGTCAGCAGCTGTATTCCTCCCAGCAGCCGTCCATAACGGCTGGTTTGTTCCCGTCACCCGCAGCTCCAGCGGCTTGCTAATGAGCCGCTGCCTGTGAGCGGAGCCCTACACTGCTGCCTTTTACTCCTGACACTGTTTGGTCTTTTCCCTGCCAGTCAGGAGTAATTTCCCATGAAGGCCCGAGGCGCGACGCACCACCGCTCTCTGAATGCCGAGTCCATAATCTGTCTGTTGTGATCAGCCGCCTGTCCCAGCTTTTTAGCCCTCGCTCTCGCTCCCTTCAGCCATGCCAGGACCCCACTGTCATCCCCAATGTTTACCGAGCTGGTGAGCGACCCACTCACGACAGAGTGGTGTCAAATGGGGCCGATAGGCCTCTAGAACGCCGGCGCAACTCCCTTCGTGTGGCAGCCCTCTGGTTTACCAGGGACGGAGGGTTTTCAGAGAGGAAAACTAAACATGTTTAAAGTAATTAATGTGATTAGCACAGTTTAAACTGTTTTTATAGGTAATATCAAAGGTAAAACCAGACCTCTGTCAGCCACCGACTCTCTGTTTATACCACTTTAAACTATGTGGTGCTTTCTGCACAATTTGAGTCAGCTCCTCGTGAATGGAGTACCACCTTACTGACACACAGTTTATGCTTCTTAACGTACACATGTTATTTTAAGAGGCTTTTCTCATCATTACGGCTGTAACTTTGATTAGTGTAGTCGAGTAAAAAAAAAAGAAAAAAAACACATAACTGTCTTGGCTGACAAAATGGGACCGCATACGGTACGGCCTGATGGAGACCCTTATTACACACTCCTTCTTGCCTCTGTACCACCAAGAGTGGCATATTTCATTTTACCAGCACTGTAATACAGCAGATCACCAAAATGAAGTTGACAGTCAGCACACTTTCTGAAAGAAGTAATTTAAACCAGCAGATTGGCTGCATTAAAATGGTTTACTTTAGCATAGATTTATTTTTCTGCAGGGCTTCTGGGTAACGTCCATTCCTAAAGATGTTGGTGCCTTATGGACTTTTTTTTTTTTGTTTCACCAGCCAGGAAAACTTCATGCTCAGATTGCCTCCCCACAAATTATGTCCTCAGATCAATAATACGCTCTGCGTGAGTTACACGGTTTTCCTCCACGGGCCTCTAACTAATATATCCTCAGATTTGTTTCAGTGAAAGAGCAATTTTTTCCTTTTTGTACATAAATACGCAATTTTGGTTCTTAAGTAAGAGCTTTTGCTTGTTATCCAAAATTTTATTCTCAGCATCATAGTAGTTATATCCCCTGCACCTTTATTACATTTGGTCACATTATAACTAAAAAACGTTATTATATTTTATTCGTGTTGATTTTTTTTTTCACCACAGAGAAACACTAGTAGTACACACAATTGTTACCGTCTTTTTTGTTTCAAATTGGTAATGTAACAATAACTTCTGCACTTTATTTGTCAAATTGCTTGCACTTTATGTTAATGTATAGTGCCGTCTTAAACTGATTCAGATTTTTAAAACTCTTCATAATTTGTCTCCCCATCTCATATAAAACAGATATATATTAAATATATTATTTCAAAAAAATGCTTTTATACTTCTAAACATATTTGTTTATAGTTTAGACATGTATCTTTTACTCCATCTTTTGGATTTTTAAAGCCCAAACTCATTAATATGCACTCAAATAATGCAGGTCTTTGGAATAAAGACTTATTGCAGATGTGAGTTGCTCTCGGTGGACTTCTGTGCTTTTGCAGCAAAGTGTCAGGACCCGGCAGCATCAAAATCCAACAGGACTTGGACAGGATATGAAAAATGTCAGGCTTATTTCTGTTTGGAAGCACTAACAAGCCCTCATACTGTACTATGTTTGGGCACATTAATGTTTGTTTGAGTAGAATTACCCTTAAAAAGCTTAGTTTCTTACATGCACCTTTAAAAAAAAGCATCCTGGTCGCCTTGAAAGAAAGAGTTGTTTCCAAACTCATTAAACTTGTAACTCTTTTTGCGGAGCTGTGTGACACACTGCTTGGCTTGGGCGGATTAAGACTCTCTTACTGAGCCGCACCGTCACATTCACAAACCCACAGATGAGCATTGTCACCTAAAACGGCTCTACCATGACAGGCTTAGGTTTCGGCTTTCTTATATGGAGCCTCTGTGAATAGAAGGCCCTGCCTGCGCTGCCTGAGTGAATGAAGGAGGCCGGGGATGAGTGTTGAGCTAAGAGATTTGAAGGCCCATTAGAAGAATGCTGCTTCTCTTTCCTTAGTTGTAACCTGACCAGTTGTCAGCCGGCCTAACTAGAGGTCAGGCGAACATTGACACAATAGACTTGAGCTTCAGCACTAAGATGCAAACTAAGCTTTACATTTACTGAGAACCAATAAAGGTTTATTGTTGGCTGGATGGAATGCTTTTCTTTGTGTTTTATCTTTTGGTATATAAAGATAAAACATATTGATATTACAGTTACACTAATATCATCTATATCAATATGCTATCTATATGCTGTAAAGACTATTACGCCTCTTTATACCTCTTTTCTTTTTATGGCATAAGCTTATATCAGATGGTTAATTAGCCAAGCTATCTGCTTGGGTGGTCAATACAGTAGATTATTTACTTTAAAGTGTATCTCACCCCAGAATCAACTTTCTTGCCAATAAACTGGGTCTAAGGGTGCTACTTTAATGTCTCTTTGCAAGTTTTTACATTTTCATGTGAACTTCTTTAGTTTTGCAGTATTTGTCTTAAAACCATCTGAGTGCTGCCCTCTTAGGATTGACTATTACAGTTGAATTTTCCCATTGGATCAAACGGTACATGCTTTGAAGGCAGAAATGTTATATTATTGCCTACAGAATCACAGAAGACTGCTGATTTAGCAGTTTTACAGCAGCCAGTCACTGATGCCATTCACATGCTGGGTAAGCCAATAAAGTCATTGCTAAAGAAGCTAGATTTTCACAGAGTTCTGCATCCAAGCATATTAATGCAAAGTTGAGAGGAGAGAAAACGTGTGGTAGCAAAAAGCGACTGTAACGGGATTATCACAGATTTGAGAGGATCATGACGCAAAGCACATTCAAGAGTTTGGAAATGGTGTGAACTGCAGTTGGAGTCAGTGCTAAAGGAGCAATTATAGACAGATGTGTCCAAGACATTGGTAATAAATGTTACATTTGTTGTGTTTTGCTGCTCCTGAACCGGGGTCCATGTCAGAAGAGTTATACCCAGAGAAGAAGGATTGGGCTGTTGCTCAGGGGTCCAAAATTGTCCTGTAAAACGAAAGTAAATGTTGTACTTCATCTGGTGATGGAGGTCTGGAGGAAGAGTAGATCAGAATCCAAGTTACTTAGGATCCAGTGTGAAGTTTCTACAATTGGTAATGATTTGGGGTCCTGTGCCGGTGTGGGTCTACCTAAGTAGTTTTATTTGGTCCTCCGTCAGAGTAGCTGTCCACCAGGGAACGGCTGTGAATGTCAGCTGCTTCATTCAGGTGACAGACACAGAAATGTCCCGGTAGACAGCCTTATAGGGATGCTGTCTTCTTTTTCCAGGAGGTCTTGGCACCTGCTCACACTACCAAACATACCAATCCCTGCTTTCATGACCATGGTATTACTGTGCTTAAGTAGACAGCAAAGTCAACTGACCTGAACCCCATGGAGAGTCTTTGGAGTATTGTCAAGATCAGAGACACCAAAACACCAGTACATCCCCATAATTTCCATCTCCCCCCCCCCCCTCTTTTTTATGGTCTTATGTAGTATTATAATCTTCTGAGATACTGAATTTTTGGTTTTCATAAGCACCGCCCGGTTGTTATTAAACATATACTTAAACTTCCCTCAGTCTTCCTCAATAAAACCTTTGTCACTACTGACATGTAAAATCCCTGTGGAGAATCTTGACAGTGAACGCTACTTTCACCCGACACAGTTTCGATCTTGTTTGTTTAATTTTCCATTTTCTTTACAAGAGCAGAAGTGGATATGTGAGAAGCCTCATGAAAGATTCACCTGTTAACAAATCTGTGGCGCTCATTGGGTGAGTGCTTAGGATCGAATGAGCCGAGCTAGGTCAGATATAAGCTTGTTTACAGTCGCTGTCACTTGTCAGTCTAATGGGCTATACAATGCAGAACCCTTATCTCCCGCTAGGCATTACGGCAAAATAAACCGCACCGTGCTGTATGGCGTGCTCCAGTTTCCCCTGCAATTAACAAGACGGGCTGAGGGCACAGGTGAACAGTGGTTTTCACAAAGAATCTTGGATTGGCAGCTTCATTCAAGAGCTGTGGAAAGAAGTGCTCGCGGTTACACCTTCGGTTCCCTTATACATGTTATTTTTTCAGTCCGTATGTTTTGTGGCATGAACCCCATCCATTTGAGCAACCATGAGGTTAAGAAAATGCAGCAATATCTTATTCCGGTGTCACTCAGACCAAACATGTCCTTGTTTTCTCTTTGTAAGCAGTTTTTCCTCCTCCCACAGTTCGAGGGCTGTAACAAAGCATTTTCCCGTCTGGAGAACCTGAAGATCCACCTGAGGAGCCACACGGGCGAGAAGCCGTACCTCTGCCAGCACCCGGGCTGCCAGAAAGCTTTCAGCAACTCCAGCGACCGAGCCAAGCACCAACGCACTCACCTGGACACGGTCAGAAAACAAAGTCTCTGTTCTCAGATTCATGTTTGACCTGCTGAAAATCGCCTGGGTGGTCGGTTTGCTGACATAAACTGAATAAATCGTGTGCAGTCCCCCAGACAAAGGGCTCCTTTTGTCTGTCTGTGAAACCCAAGCTGAAATTAGGTCGTATTAAAAAGTCAAAAGTTAATTGTGGTGTAACTAGGAATAAATACTCCCTCAGTATATGTGAGCGTGCTTGTTTGCTGTATGATTAAACTTTCCTCATTTTCTTTTACTGCATTCAAATTCTACTGCCAAGCTTCAGCCTATTTCCTCATTTTGACAGAGTTTCATTTCTCATAAATCAGTGAAACCATTTTCACTCCCCTCCTCAGTAGTGACATGCTGCAGATCATTTAATGATCAGCACCATTAGCTTGTGGCTCCCGCCGAAGAGGACTTGGATTCAGAATGCAGGCTGAAATAGAGGCCCGCCTGTTTCTTTAGCCCCTACAGTATGGCAGAGGAACGGTTGAGTCATCTGCCACCCGTTAGGTGGCCGTACCGCCACCAACTTAGCGCCCACTTGACCGCCATTCCCATGCCAGCATAGCCATGGAGTAAATGACTTGTTTTGCTCTCACTGTGTTTTTGTGATGTTTGTTTTTCCCTCCCTATAATAAAAACGTGTCACTAGTTCTCTCAAATTTTTTTAGGAAATTCCAAGTTATCATCGCACTTTTGCAAAAAATAGTCTCATCTTAATCAAAACAATCCTTCTAAGCATTGTAAAGTGCGTACTGGTCCACTGATATAGGCTTAAGTTTCAAAGTAAGACACAGAAGTCGCAAAACGACAACTTGAGGCTCAACCTAGTCTTGCGTTTTACATGCGTGCAAGCTTTGTGTCATTTAACAGGAGGAAGAGCTAAACAGTATGTAAAAGACAGTTTGCAGACCATGTGTTATTGATGTTTTACAACAACCTGATCCAGTTAGCTGTAGTTTTATAAAATTGACCACTTGGCTGTCTCTCCAACCGAATACTCTATGGTTGTTCCAGGAAAAAATACACTGACATTTTTCTGACAATTCGGCATCATTACAAAGACAATGTAGGCTTTTCGAAATAAAATAAACAAAAACTTCTTGTTCGTTGCATTTGTAAATGCTTACTAAACACACATTTGTCGCTGTTTTGTATTATTGCTTTGCATAAGGATGAAGGGTGTAAAATTTACTGTGTGCTATCTTTCAGGGAGGCGCATGTAACTTTTTATTTTCTCTCTTTTCATCTTTCATTGCTGCCTGACCACCTTAGGCTGAAAGCCTAAGGTTCTAGACACAGTCCATGAGTTCCCCCAGAAAGTAAAATATTTATAAGTTTAATTAATTGGCCAACAGGTCAAGCTTCGCTGTCACATCAGCTACTAAAGGCATTCAACATGTTGAGGTGGGCAACTCTTCAGCGCAGACAGAGCTTCTGCATAGCTCAGAATGACGTTACGTTATTACCGGGACATTGCTACAACATTTGGCTAGAATTTAAATTAATTTTCATATCACAGAATATTTCAAAATGTCCAGAAAACTATGTAAGAAGCCTCACTTAACAGGAGACCAGTTTAAATATGCTATGGCCTTAGATGCACCGAATAGAGGAAATTATTTACTCATGACTATATACGTTTCTATGCTAATGAAATGCAAGGTTGTTGAGAAATAATGACCAAAGCTTAGTGGTCAAGTAAAGATTCAAAAAAGCTTAGAAGCAAGTAAAACATCACTTAAGGTGTTTCCATTTGCATTTTAGTGTTCAAGTAAAAGAAGGAAAGACTTTAATTAGCCAGACGTGCATGTTTATACTGAAGGTTTTCTTTTCTCGCTCCCACTTCTTTCCTATGAAATCATTCTGAACTTACATAGAAACAGAAAAATGAATGCTGACATGTGGGATTTTTCTTTATTAGTTGTAGCTTTTCTTCCACCACCCACATTTTCCCACAAGGCCAAATGATACAGCTAACAGGGACCCAGAGGCTGATGACTTCACGCTAGCTCACTGAGCATGCTGCAGCCATCGGTCCGGCCAGAAACACTTTGTTTTTACGCTTTAGTGACTCTTACCTTATTCAGAAGTTGTACAGGGTTATTTACTCTGCTCAAGTTTCCTCTCTATAAATGAAGTGTAGCTTGGCTTAGCGAACATTAAAGTGAAGGTGGGGCTGTGTTAGAGGCCAAGCTAATTACAGGGGTACTCCTTTTGCATTTTAATGCAAACTGTGCTCTAAGGTGACAGGGTGAATGTGAGAGGATAATTCAGTGGGACTTTTGTTCTTAAAGGCTGCCTGTACCCTACAAAAAAAGCTGACATGCACACTTAGGGAATAAACTAAAAAGTAATATCGTCAACCTGATAAAACGCTCCATTCATCAACTAAATCAGATGAGGAAACATTTCCAAATCTTATTCATGTTGTTAATTTTGTGAATCCCCTCCCCACCCCCAGAATGTTCTAATGTATTTCTTTTACCCAGTGGAGCTTTTACTTCTTTGAGTCTTTGTACATTATTTATGATGCCATATCGGTGTTGTGCACACTAGGACTGTGTGGATTTGTGACAACAGTGTGAGCGGAAAAACAAATGGAGAAAATATGCATACATGGGACTGCAATAGAAACTGAACATAGTCCGATCAGCTGTGACGTTTAAAAGAGGATTTTATTGTGTTAAAATCTCATCAACTGATGGTCTTTTCTTTTCACTCTGTTTTTTCACCTTCTTCTTTCTTCAAATTATGTGTCTGTCTCAGCTGAAAGGTAGGACTCTGCCTTTTCTCTAACAATTTTCATATTTACTATATTAACATATCTCTAGATTTTCAGTACATTTCCTTTTTACGGAGCCCCTAAAGGGACATGGAGAAAAAAAAAACTTTTGCGAGATCTCGCAATACTTTTGCCAGAACCGGAAGTAAAACAGATGGCCTGATCCACACTCCTTACTGGTTAGTGGTGGTAATGCACCACATTATTTAATGGATTGTTTACTGACCTTGTCTCTCTTCATTCGTGTAATGTCGTCTTTTGGGAACCTCTCCAAATCATCCTCCATGGTTGTAGCTGACACATGGGCATTTTATCCTTTTCACTTTGCGCCTCCACTGTTGTGTGTCTGTTTTACTTCCAGTTCGCCGACTTCCAGTTCGCCGACGTATGAAAACCTTTTCTATCCATGTCTGCAGCCAAGTACGGATTTAATGTCTTTATATGTCAGGCCAATACTAAAATAGAAATCAATAAACTTCTCCCATGGATGATGTGTTTGCGCCTCCATTGTTTTGTGTCTGTTTACTTCTTCTTCTTCTTAATTTTAATGGCGGTTGGCAAACAACTATGTGGTGCATTACCGCCACTAACCAGTAAGGAGTGTGGATCAGGCCATCTGTTTTACTTCCGGTTTGCTGAGGTAGGAAAACCTTTTGCGAGATCTTGCAAAAAGTATTGCGAGATCTCGCAAGTTCATGACAGCCATGAGCCTTGGTTATTTCTGGGTTGTTGTTGAACATTACAACCAGTGCCCTGTCATCTGTGGCTCAGAGTTTGTCTAAACATTTGAAATTTGGACAGAGTTGAATATTCCAAAAAAATACAATGATGTTGCATCTGACAGTTTATGACTTTTAAGTCTCGCAAAAGTATTGCGAGATCTCACAAAAGTTTTTTTTTTCTCCATGTCCCTTTAGGGGCTCCGTACATTTTTGCCTTTATATTTGGATTTCAAATGCAACACATTTAAATACATTCAACTCGGAAAAGGTGGTGATGTCAAATATTTTCTCTGTTTCCACAGAAACCATATGCGTGCCAGATATCTGGCTGCACCAAGCGCTACACGGATCCCAGTTCTCTACGCAAACATGTCAAAATCCACTCGGCCAAAGAGCAACAGGTGCATAAGAAGGTAAGAGACATTGCCATGGTGGGTAAAGGGGGAAAAATATGCATAGCCCAGTAGTGTAAGGGAATAAGTTCAAATTCAGCCCAAACTTATTCATACCCCTGGCAGATTTAGATCTAAATTTATTTTTTTTTTTTTTATTATTATTTAACCAATAAGTTTTATTCTGATAGAATGTGAAACAGGCATCTTTAAAAAGACAATTTAATAATGTAAAACAAGGATACATTTTGTAAAAAGGGATTTCTTTTGTTGTTTGTATTTCTTGCACTTTATTCAGCCGTTATGTCAAAAATTATTAATACCTTTTTCTATCATCACTGAAATTCTTTTTGACATTATTGCAATAAAACCTTTTTTTGGAATTGGCGGTCGTTGTTAACCCAGACCTTGACCGATCCAGCATGGATTTTGTGTTCTTGTCTCACATTGGTAAACGTGGGGAGAGTTTTAGGCTGGATGTCTTTCCTGACGCAACTCTCTGCATTCATCCAGACTTGGGGCTGGCACAAATAGGAGGCAGGGCACTGTTCTCCCTTTGAGGCTGCATTACAAACATTATTTTAATTTGAAGTAGTTAGGATTCAGTTTTGCAATGCAAAACCTGTGAAATCCTCACAAGCTGACGTGTAAATCCACTGGGTTGTTAACTTGATCCCAGGGGTCTCTTCGCTTCAAGCGAAAATAAATGGAAGTCTGTTGAAATCTTCTTGAAAGGTGTTATGGTTGCAACCCGCTGGACTGTATCAGAATCATCGATTATAGATTTAGAGCTGAAAATTACCCCTTTTAATTTAACAATCCAAGCTTATTCACCTAAGAAGACCTCAGTCGACACTGCTGCAGAGGGTGGAGTTAAAGCTCGGTGGCTGCTAACGTAACGACCCTTTAGTAATGTTTCCAGTTCAAGTGCTTTCCTCAGATGAACGTTCAGTAACAATTATATGTTACGTTTTATTTTTTTATTTTTTTATTTTGTCCTGTATTGATTTTCATGGTGGAAAGTTTGATGCAACTTTTGTTTTGTTTTCGCAGCAGTTCTATACGTTATCCCTTTTCGTGGATAGTATAGGTTCCAGTTGGACGTCACACCCTTCACAGAAAGACCATGAAAACACAAAAAGTTGGTTACATTTAATAGTTCACAGTTAAACAAAGAAATTCTTTAAAGAAAATAGTAAAAACATATTAGAATGCCCAATGGGGGGAGGAAAAGCACCATGAAACAATCATAAGTGAATAAGAAGGGTATAAAAAGCATATTAAAATTGTTTATTTATTGTCAAGCTTGTACGTTTACATTTTGGGATAGGAGCTTATTTCTTGGTTGCCTTACTCTCAGTTTGTCCAGTTCATGACAGCCGTGAGCCTTGGTTATTTCTGGGTTGTTGTTGAACATTACAACCAGTGCCCTGTCATCTGCGGCTCAGAGTTTGTCTAAACATTTGAAATTTGGACCGAGTTGAATATTCCAAAAAAATACAATGATCACAAACACACATTTAAACCGGTCTATGAAGGCTCCCCAGTGCCCTGGCCAATTGAAAATGCATTGATTATGCTTAAAAGCCCTGTTCATACCAGGAGACCAAACTATTTAAATGCACTCTGCAAATTCTGATGACGTGTTAAAGGTGACGAGGAACAAACACCACTTCAAACACCCGGCCCTGTTTAGATTAGCTTTATCTAAAGGTTGATTTAAGGAGAAGAGGAGTCTTTGAAAATAACCTCCCCTCGCAATAGATCAGGTTGACCACATTTCATCACGCCTATGTTCAGAAAGCCCATTCTCTTCCTGCCTGGAAGTGGCTAAATAACAGAGAGAAAGAGCTCATTGTTGTGGAAATGGTTGGATAGTGGCAGGCTAGATGATGTGTTCCTCTGCTTTGTGTCGTAAAAGAGGAAACACATGTGTGCTTGTAGCGTTGTTAATAAGCTGTAGTGCGGAATGCCCCAGCGGCCCAGATGTTATGGACAAATGTCAAACAAACGCTCTCACTCCACTGTTGGAGTCGGCCCAGAAAAGCAAACTGTTAAGAGTGTCGCTGTGGAGAAAACAGAGCCTTCAATTACACGTGATGAATGCGTTGCAGGACGCTCATAATAATCCTCAGGAGGACTCGTGTGTACACATTTACCGACACAGAGAATGAAACCAAACATGGAGGATGCCAGCTGTAAAACTGTTAAGATAAACCACATTTAAAATGTTATGAAATCTCCTGTGGGAACACCAGAAATCTAACATAAAGCAGGGATAAAATGATTGCCCACTTGGCTCCTCGTCAATGATTTTGTGTCGGATAAACAAAACGTTTAGAGTGGATGTCTTAATCGTGCAGATAAAGGATGTTTCCAACCACAAAATCAAAATGTGGAACTGATTTTTGTAGCGTAGAGACTGAATTCACGGACTGATTGGACAAATTGGCAGACTGACAAGGATGAGGCTTGATGGTTTAATCATTCCTGTCATTTCTCACAAAAAAAGAGCGATTATATTTATTGTAACTGTTTCTGTCAGGCATTTCTATTTTGAGACTTTTTTACACCAAGATATCTGAAATTACAAACTATTTACATCATAAGATCCTCCTAATAAAACAATACTGGTTGGGTTGAAGTTATTGCACATTTTTCACTCAACACAAAATGGTGATGTGTTTCTGTCAGTTTTTTTTTTTTTTTTTGCCGAACCACAAGTTAAAGGTATTTTGTCACCGTTGGCTTTAATTTAAGTTTATATGATTTGTCGACAGTGATAAATCGACTTAAATTCAAATATGAATACGGATGTTCTTATACGCTCCAGCACAAAATAAATATTTTTTTTTGACTTAGTGTGCACTGCTAGTAGCTTTACTAAAGTTCTCTTTGCTTCAAGTTTTAATTTATACTTTATTTGCATTACACTTTTGGTTTTAACATAACTTTTCTTCTTCTAGGCACATATAATCAGCAAGAGAACTATCCTTGTCTCTCCTCAGTTTTTAGTGTCGTTCATGTAGACTTTTCTAGACAGAGGACAAAGTAAAGGTAAAATAAAGTTTTATTGCAGATAAATTGAAAACTGTTAAGAAAATACAGGTAATACAAGTCAGCTGATGCACAGATCCACACATGTCCCAAAGTTTCCTGACAGCTGCATACTCTGATGATAATGTTGTGTATCTGTTTTGTGTTACAATGCTGTGGAAACACGCATATCTAGTCAAATCAAGCTAACTCAAGTTTATTTGTATAGCATATTTCAACCAAAAGTGCTTTACACAATGAAAACATAAAAACATCATAAACACATCGAAACGGTCACCAGTTGTTCGACCAGTAACAAACATTAAATTTCATCAAGTGAACTACTTGTAGTAGTTCACCTACTACAAGTAGTAAATCACTTCAAGATCCTCAAGATCACTTGAGGCTACAAGTAAAAAACACTCCAGGATTGCCTTTCTACACAACTGATACTGTGGCTAATGTGATTTGATCACCAGCTAAAGCAACTATGACAGATTTTTGGGACACGTTGAAAAATTCTGTGTCATGAGCGTTGCATTCAGATGCCATAAATGTTACACTTGTACAGAAATTATTGCTGCTCGGGGATCACAGGAAAAAGGGATATTAAAGTTACCTAATCTCATGTTACGCTATGCAGATGTTCTGTTTGCAGTGATGAAGATTTAATCATCTCAGCATACCAAGTCCTTGAATTGGCACCAACTGACTGCAGCTTGACCTACTTTCTGATTCGTACAGTAAACAATTGTTTGTCCACTTAGAACTGATAGACTTTCATCAGGTGATTTTTAGGCAGGAAACAAAAAAAAAGTCAGGCATTTATCACAAATGTAGCATCATATTTTACACCCTTCATCCCTATATGCACACACTATACAGATTGGGGTTGCATCATAAACATCATAACATTTTATACAAAACAGTGTGACATGTTTCATGAACTTCTCTTGAATTCTTCAGGTTTAGAACTATGAAAAATCATTTTTTAAATACAGCACAATATGTTGGCAAGACAAGAAAAAAAGAGGTAGTGACGCAGCTAATGTTTTGTTTTTGTGTAGTGTAATAAAATTTCCTGCTTTGATGTGATTTCAGTTGCCACAATCAATGTTGGTGGTGAAAGAAACAAAAGCAATCTGGGATTAAAGCAGTGATCAGTGAACCTTAATAGCCAAAGATATCAAGGATCAAGGAAACAGTCTTTTATTTAGCTCTGCTTTACAGACAACACACATTTATTTTCTCAACCATGTATTGATATTAACATCATAATCTCATTTTGGAAAGAAAAAAAAATGAAAGAAATGTGTAAACTTAACCAAACACAGATTTATTTTGAAATTTAATTGAAAATGTGCTTTTTTTTTTTTTACCTTCATTTTTGTATTTCCCAGCTACGGCCCTGCCCACACCTGGACCAGGATGTCCTGAGTGACTGTCTCTCCATGCAGCAGCTCCAGAGCTCCACCTCCTCGCATCACCTCTACAACGGCAAAGATGGTCGTTCTCCCGCTCTGTGTCCAGACATCTTCACAGGTGCACACAAGGCCTCCAACACCCAGTGTAACACCTTCCCTGTGAAGCCATTAACTCATGCCAAAGGAGACAAACCCGTGATTATTTGTTGACGTTTAATATAGCGCACTAGGGTAAATGATTAATTCAACACAATTTTAACAAACCTTATATTGTCTTGTCCCAATTAGAAGATAATGCATGTCGACATAAGAGCAGTTTGAAAAAAAGTTGTCAGAACTGAGTAAAAAAGCTGTATTTAGTGAAGCCTCTCATGGAGGCCGACAGGAACAGACAACAGATCAGTATAAAAAGTCTCCACTGAGGCTCCTGGAGCTGCTGTCATCTCCCTGTCTCACTACTTTAGCTTGTTTCCTATCAAGTAGTAGTACAAAAATCAAAGTCTGAGATGGGAAAAAATGAGTTGCACTTTGTTTGTACCACTGTGTGCTCCATCTCTGTTTATGGTTGAATCTGAATTCCATCTTTCTTCTTTCTGATAGTTTACACGATTCAATTCAATTTAATTCAATTTTATTTATATAGCGCCAATTCATGAAACATGTCATCTCAAGGCACTTTACAAAGTTAAGTTCAATCATATTATACAGATTGGGTCAGATTATACAGATTGGTCAAAAATGTTCCTATATAAGAAAACCAGTTGATTGCATCAAAGTCCCGACAAGCAGCATTCACTCCTGGAGAAGCGTAGAGCCACAGGGAGAGTCGTCTGCATTGTACATGGCTTTGCTGCAATCCCTCATACTGAGCAAGCATGAAGCGACAGTAGAAAGAAAAAACACCCGTTAGCGGGAAGGAAAAACCTCTAGCAGAACCGGGCTCAGTATGAACGGTCATCTGCCTCGACCGACTGGGGGTTACAGAAGACAGAGCAGAGACACAACAAGAGAGACAAAAAAGCACAGAAGCACACATTGATCTAGTAATCTGTTCTACATTAGATGGTAATAGTCGGTGATCTGTCCTCCCTGGATGATTTCACAGTCAACAGAACGTCAGACCAGGTGTACCTACTATGAAGAAAAAAGAGAGAGAACAAAAAGTTAAAAGCTGAAATGACAACAATCATTTCAATGTAATGCAATGCAAATCTGGAGAACAGTAGACTGGAGAACAGTAAAAATCAGTAGAGTGAGAAAAATAGGCCCTGATGTCCTCAAGTAGCCTAAGCCTATAGCAGCAAAACTATAAAGGTAGCTCAGAGTAACATGAGCCACTCTAGTTATAAGCTTTGTCAAAAAGGAAGGTTTTAAGATTAGTCTTAAAAGTAGACAGGATGTCTGCCTCACGGACCAAAACTGGGAGTTGGTTCCACAGGAGAGGAGCCTGATAGCTAAAGGATCTGCCTCCCATTCTACTTTTAGAGACTCTAGGAACCACCAGCAGACCTGCAGTCTGAGAGCAAAGTGCTCTGTTAGGAACATACGGGGTAATCAGAGTTCTGATATATGATGGAGCTTGATTATTAAGGGCTTTATACGTTAGAAGGAGAATTTTAAATTCTATTCTTGATTTAACAGGAAGCCAATGAAGGGAAGCTAAAATTATATAAAAATATGATCCCTCTTGTTGATTTTCATCAGAACTCTTGCCGCAGCATTTTGGATCAGCTGAAGACTTCGAACTGCATTTTGTGGACTTCCTGATAGTAAAGAATTACAATAGTCCAGCCTTGAAGTAACAAATGCATGGACTAGTTTTTCAGCATCACCCCTGGACAGAATGTTTCTAATTTTGGCAATATTCCTGAGGTGAAAAAGGGAAACTCTGGAAACCTGTTTAATATGGGATTTAAATGACATGTCTTGGTCAAAAATAACACCAAGGTTTTTTACTTTATTACCAGAGGCCAAGATAATGTCATCCAGATTAAGTGATTGGTTAAGAAGTTTATTTTTTGAGGACTCTGGCCCAAAGATTACAACTTCGGTCTTGTCAGAATTTAGATGCAGGAAATTTAAAGTCATCCAGCTTTTGATGTCATCAAGACATGACTGCAGTCGAAGTAATTGATTGGATTCATCAGGATTTATGGATAAATATAGCTGAGTGTCATCAGCATAACAGTGGAAATTAATCCCATGCTGTCTGATAATTTTGCCGATCGGAAGCATATATATAGTAAAGATAATTGGTCCAAGGACTGAACCCTGTGGTACTCCACAGGTGAACCTAGAGTTTGAGGAAGATTTATTATTAACATGAACAAACTGGAATCTGTCCGACAGATAAGATTTAAACCAGCCTAATGCTTTCCCCTTAATCCCTACAGTATGTTCAAGTCTTTTTAGGAGAATATTGTGATCAACTGTATCAAATGCAGCACTAAGATCTAACAGGACAAGTACAGACACAAGTCCATTATCTGAGGCCATGAGAATATCATTAGTGACCTTCACCAGAGCCGTTTCAGTGCTATGATAAGCTCTGAAGCCTGACTGAAACTCCTCAAGTAGGTCATTGCTTTGTAAATGTTCACAAAGTTGATTAGCAACTACTTTCTCAAGAATTTTCGATAAGAAGAGAAGATTAGATATAGGTCTGTAGTTTACTAGCTCATCTTGATCAAGAGAAGGTTTCTTAAGTAAAAGTTTAATAACAGCTACTTTAAAAGCCTGAGGTACATATCCATTTACTAAGGATAGATTAATCATGTCTAAAATAGGACCACTGATCAAAGGGAATACCTCCTTAAACAACTTGGTTGGGATTGGGTCTAACATACAGGTAGAAGGTTTAGATAAAGCTAAAATTTTAGATAGCTCAGAAAGCTCTACTGCTTCTAGACAGTTCAGACACAGCGCAGTTTCTAAAGATTCCTCCAACACTGCCTCACTTACTGAGGATGAGGTAATCATGTTTGGTAGGATGCCAATTATTTTATTTTTAATGGCATCAATTTTATTTATGAAGAATCCCATAAAGTCATTACTACTAAGAGCTAAGGGAATGGATGGATCCACAGAGCTGCAGCTCTGAGTAAGTTTGGCAACTGTACTAAAGAGAAATCTAGGATTATTTTTATTCTCTTCAATTAATGATGAAAAATATGCTGCTCTAACTCTGCGAAGGGTCTTGTTAGACAACAATAGACTGTCCCTCGAGATTAAGTAGGATTCCTCTTGGTGTGTAGAGCGCCATTTTCTCTCCAATTTCCTAACATTGTGTTTCAAGGAACGCAGCTCTGAATTAAACCAGGGAGCCAGTTTCCTGTGAATTATCACCTTCTTTTTCAAGGGAGCTACATTATCTAATGCAGAACGCAATGAGGAAGTCACACTGTTAGCAAATGTATCTATTTGTGAATGGGAAGAAACAGCATTGCTGCCATCTACAGGGCATTTCTGCAATACTGAGCATATTAAGAGGGGGACAGACTCTTTAAGTTTTGATACAGCATTATCCGATAAAGATCTACTATAATGGAACCCCCTTTTGGGGGTGGAGAAATCAGTTAGATAAAACTCAAATGTTATTAAAAAATGATTAAATAGGACAGGGTTGTGAGAGAATATTGTTAATTCTTCACAATCAATGCCATATGTCAGCACAAGGTCCAAAGTATGGAGCCGAGAGTGCGTTGGCTTATGCACATTTTGAGCAAAACCAACTGAATCTAGGATAGTTGTAAAGGCTACACTAAGGTTATCACATTCAGTGTCAACATGGATGTTAAAATAACCCACTATAATAACCTTGTCAGTATTTAACACCAAATCAGATAAGAAGTCTGATGTTTGACTGAAATCTGCATAGTTTAAACTGATTTTTGACAGCCCTCCAAATTTTGACCGGAACAATAACTGGGCAGCAAAGACACGAACATGCTATCCTGTTCTCCTCCCGCGTGTCCATAGTTTGACTGGCATTAAATAAGCTACAGCTTCTATGATAGCGATCATCTTCACTTTCTTCACAGCCACTAGAGTTGGGCCTGTTGCAATGTTGAATCCTTTGGGAAGAAAATCCATTCAAAATGCGGGACATGTCAGTTTGTGAGATGAGGGACAAAAGGGGACTAAAACTAATGTGCTGTCCCTGTCAAAGTGTAAAACTTGATCCCCCAACTGCCTCTCTTCCATTCTTGTGATCTTTAAGCCATGAATGAAAACATTGTTTTCATTTTTCCAAGCAAATTTTGTATTTGTGGCCCCCTGACCTGTAGAGTGATACTGAGGCTTATAAGGACCAATAGTAAGTGCTTTTTTAATGTGTTTTATCATCATTAATCCCTGTAAAATTGTAAAGTAAAAGGAAAAGAAAATATATCCTATAGTATTTGTGTTTTTCATAAATAAATGTATGAAGAGTTCAGAATGCATTTATATTCAGCCTCCTGAGGTACGTGCCTGTAAGGTTTCATTTTGGTCTCATCCGATCAAAGCAGCTTCTTCCACATGTTAGCCTTGTCTCTCATTACTTGTGCCACCTTGCCAGTCTTCAATGAAAGCCAGATTGGTCAAATGCAGGACAAATTGTTGTCCTGTCCACATATTCTCCCACCTGAGCTGTGGATCTCTACGGCTCCCCCAGAGTTACCATGAGAGTCTTGACCTCTTTTCTGAGTAATGCTTTCATTGTCCAACCGATCAGTTTAGGTGATTATACCTGACCTGTCAGCTGTGTTCCTTGGTCTTCATAATGCTATTTTGTGCTTTAATGTTCTCTAACAAACTTGTGAGGACTTTAGAGAAAAGCTGGATTTGTTACAACACTGAATAACACACAACAGACTCCATTTGTATGTTGATTTGTTTTATCTTATCCACGTATCTCTGCCTTTCTTCATTCAATATTTCTTAACTATACTACTAGAACTAATGTAATGGATGAATATCTCCATTGTAAGATAAATAAAGTCCTATCTTATCTTATTTACTTCTTAGGTTACTTCTGAAGGCAATTATTGAGCTGGATTTTATTTGGAGGTATCGGAGTAAAGGGAGCTGAACAGCTGGTATTTTCAGACCTCCAGAACTCCCAGCTCTCTCTCAGCTCTCTCTGCAAAATAATAATCAGTGACTGGAGCTAATCAACGGCCATGTCAACATTGCCGCCAATGTACCATAAAACAACCACAGTGATTATGATTAAACATGAACCACATTCAAAGTGTAGCCTAACTTTAACTGTTTATACGTATTTCTTATCAACCGTTGAGCATTTACACCATGTTGAAATCTTAAGAAGAAAGTGTCGCAACCTCATAGTTTAGCTTGATTTGTATTTCATTCGAGTCATGTTAACTTTGTCGCTTGTCATGAAGTGTGAAAGAGTACAACCAGGACGGTTATTTAGACACACAAGGTCTTTAAACCTCCATTTTGCTGCATGATGGATTTGGCTCCCTTTAAAAGCAAAGATCAGAGTAGACTGAGTGAGCAAGGCAAATAAATGGATTACAGCAATCTAAGAGACAAGAGGGAGAGATGCCCCGCAGCTTCCGCTTATGGACACATCTGTCCCTGTTTTCTGCTTGTAGCTTGTCCAGGCTCCCCGTTGTCTCGGTTATTGTTTCTAGATCTGCGCTGACATCAGTGAACGCTCAACTTCTCCCTGATTGTCAAATGAACCTCAGAACCCTGGCTTTTACACTGCTGCTTTCCCTCGTCTTTAAGTTGATGCTCCTTGTTCTCATGCTTTAAAAGCCTCCTAGGGGCTTCCTCATAAGCAAGCACCATATTAAGCGCTACTTAGTGCCAGCAAAGATGTTGCAGCCTTGTGGTTTGGATTCAGGATTCCAATTTACACGAGTCTCACTTTGTTTGAGGGCTAATAGGAAGCATGAAAGCCATGGGACAGAGCTGGCATGTATCCAGTCATTAACATTTGGAGAGCAGAAAGTGAGTCACGGTTCCAGTAAGAGTTAAACGTGTTTTCCTGTTAACTGATTATAAATCTGCACCTATTTACATGTCTGCAGTGAGGCTTACGAGAAACCCCTCTGTGCTTTATAGAGGGTGATTATGGTGTTCCCTGATATACCTGTGTGGACTCATCAGAGCTGAGAACAGAGGTGTACATGCTCCAAGTGATGTGTGGCTGCAGTGCCTTGCAGCTTCAATGTGTTTTACTGGAGCTTTACATGACGGATCAACATTAGGAGTCATATAATTGTGAAATATAAATAAAAGTGAAACAATAAGTATACATGGTTGATTTTTTAACTAATAAAATCTGTAAAGTGTGGCATTCATATTTATTAAGGCCCCTTTACTCTGATACCCCACCAAAAAGATTCCACATTGTATTGCAAAACGAATCTCATTAGTAAATAGTGTCCAGTTTTCTACTGTAATTTGTTTTGCACGATTTCACAATAAACACATCAGTTTTGTGAAGCTCTCAAAGGTTGGATAGGGAACATTATTCAACAACAGGTCAGAGATATGAAGGCTACGTCCACATGGAGCCGAATACTGTATCAAAAAATCTCAGCATAAAGAGGAAAGTTATATGAAGTTTCATATATATGTGAGATTTTGGGAGGATTTTGAATTTTCTTGTCTAAAATTCCTAGCGGCACCCCTGAGCCGGGGGTTCAGTAGCAGCCGTTCTAATACCAATACCATGCCAGTGAGTGGCACAGTGGAAGTAAAGAAGGAAGAAAAAGGAGGAAGAGCACAGACAAAACAACAAACAAGTAGAGGAGCAAAATGTGTTCGTGTAAAATCTACAATAAATTGAATCTTGTCTGAAACACAGCTGCAACTCCTAAGTCCACCATTGTTGGCAAAGTGCAAACAAGCAAAACTAGTCGATCCGTTGATTGGAAGATAAATAGAGCTCGATCCAAGCCATTCCTGGAAGAAAAAAAAATTGACTTCTATGTAGGAAGGCCTTCTTTCAGGAAGACAATAACATGCAACCAGAGCTACAACTGAATGGTTTAAATCAAAGTGTATTCGTGAGATCGGATGGCCCAATCAAAGTCCAGACCTTCTTCCAACTGAGAATCTGTGGCAAGACTTGGAAAATAACTTCAAAAATGCTCTTCGTTTAATCCGATTGAGTTTGGCCTGTTTTTAACAGAGGAACAATCAGCCCCTAGATGTGCAAAGCTGGGAAAGATAAACCCCAAAGGACGTGCCTCTGTAATTGCAGCAAAAGGTGATTCTACAAAGTCTAATTGAATAGTATGCCCACAAGATTTGTTGAAACCATCAAGCATTTTCATACACAATTATGCACTATTTTATGTGGGTTCATCGCATAAAATGATCAAAAAGACATGGCAGATTAAGTCTTTATCTCACATAGTCTTGTCTTTTCGGCGAAGATCCACAATCCTTACAGTAGCTTGTACTGTACAGGGTCCTCTTGTGAACTAAAAAAGCATAAAGTGAACAAAAACCTTGGCAGTCAGAGATATTATTCGTCAAATCTTTTGACTGTATGACAGCAGGTTTCTGGATCTAAAGGGGAAAACATTTAAGGTCTCTGATTGATCGATGACTTGAGGGGTAATCAATCAAGCTTGGATGCTGTCAGATTGGCTGCAGCATGCGAGCGACTTGAGAACAGCTGGGCCCGAAAACTGCAAAACCAGGAGTGCTATTTTTCTCCCTCCGTCTCGTGCTCCTATTTTTTGTTGCAGTTTAACTGTTGACAGCCAGTGATCTCGCAAGGAGAGAAAGAGTTGATCAAGTTGATTCAATGCTAACAAGATTTGGTGTCGGCAATGGGAAGTTCTTGGCTGAACGGGTCTCTGGAGGAACATTTCCTATAGGGTTGATGAAATTCAACTGCTGGAAAATTATTGTCTTTGAAAGCTTAGAAGGAGCGGAGAAGATTTGTAAGAAGAAATGTCTGAGTAAATCTTAGAAGTATGCACAAAGCGGTGAGAAGTGAAAAGCAATTTTGGTGAAAATATGCTCAGGCACAAACGGCCAATTTCTGATGGTTCCAACTTCTCTGTTTTGTCCCTTAAAATTAACATCTTTGGGCTTAAAAGTCCTAGCCAGAGCAAACAAGAAGATTTCAAGGTGTCACCTTGGGATTTCGAAACTGGGCAAGAGTCGTTTACGGAAGAAAAAATATCAAGAGAAAGGTTATATTGACAGCTGAAAGCTCGCAAAATGATTTGCACTTAACAGCACTTTTCCTCTTGAAATAGAGGAAAAGCTGGCACCACGCAGCTTAAGCATAAAATAATGGTTCCCCCAAACATTATTGTGCCAAAAACTATAAATTAAATGATCTTAAAAGAGAGCATTTCTAAAGAAAACGTTTTGACAGATACTTTATGTCATACAGGATCTTTGAAACATTTCAAAAGTTCTTCTTTTCATGCTCCGTGTTCATACATATGTTCTAATTTAGCTGATTATTGGATAATAAGAAAAGGCGGAACCAGGCCAAGTCCCTGCGGCAGCACAAACAATGTACCTTAAATTACAAACAGGACAAACAAAGAACATTTTCTTCTACAAAGCTCAGTGATTGGATGAAGGTTGTCAAAACAAAATCCCGTTACCATGAAATGGCTTTTAATCTGCTCAAAGGAAAAGAGTTAGCGCAGAGCCCTTGAGTTTATTTGGCACGTTTACTGAATTAGTTTTGTTTGTCTTTCAGGCCTGTACGCTGGCTCCAGCAACCCCCATCAGAGCGCCTCGATGGAGCTCCTCTCCCATACCCCCAACCCTGCCTCCGTAACCGACCTGCCCTCCCGACAGCACCGGCTGGATCGGGACCTCGGCAGCCCTCATCACCTGTCCCCTCTGGCATCCATGGATGGCGCAAGGGACGGGTGAGTCCTCTCCCATCCCTCTCCCGGTGGATGTGAAACAAACAGTTTGTTGCTGGAGAGATGCGTCACGCTCGCTCAATGTGGGTCGCTGTGAGGGGTTGGAGAATTATAAATGTGTCATCAGGGTGGGAAGTGCAAACATTAATTTGTTAAAAAACCGAGCTTGTCCTGAATAATGAGGGGGAAAAACATACAAAAAAGCAAAAAAACACGTCATCGTCCTGTTACATGACCAAAACTGACTCACTTTCCATGTCCTAAAACAAGTCGCGCTGCAAAAATGTCAAATCAAGTCAAACCTTTGAAGCAAAAGTTCAACCTACAAGAGATCTACTTTTGCAGAGGCTGTTCAAGATTATATGAAGTCCAAGGTATAATTTCATGTAGGGATCCACTTCCAGTTCAGCATTCTGCATTACACAGAACATGAGGTACAGTTCAGTAAGCAATAACCAATAGGTTGACTGTACAGAATTTGTTTTCTTGACATCAGTTCTTGTGACCACAGTGGATAAAGTGCTCATTTTAAAAAGTAAGATTTTCCTTTTTTACATAACTAAGTTGCCGCAGTAATTTATCAAAGCTTTCTTGAGCCCAGCAGATAACGTTGCCGTCTAAGCATAAAGTTTTCCAGGAGGAACAAAGCAACAGTGTTAAACAAAAGAAACACAGAGAAGCACCAAGAAGGTGGCAGACTTCAGACTTGCTTGTCTCTGATCGCTCAGAAACTAAAAAAAAATCTTATTTTTCTGACCGGGTGTAGGCACGGCAAACACAACATAACATGGCAACACTTGTTGTCCTTCCAACAACACCCTAGTTTCAGTATCAGTGAAGTCAGAGGAAGCCTGGAGATGTAAGACGCTGCAGTTCATTTAGGCTGCGAGAGAGAGCAAGACCTTCAGCAGGTAACAGAAATGTGGAAATTATAAGAGCAAAGATGCTTTGATGCATCATTTTGAGCTTTTACCCTTTATTTTGGGACATGCAAATGTAGTCAAACCTTTTGGAAATCCCAGAATTGAGGTAAGGGTCGACAATTTGTAGAACATTCTGTAATACAAGCCCAGATAACTGAGCTGATTACTAATATAAGATTATAAAGCCCATTTGAAATGTAAACTCTGGAATCTTTTTATCCTTTATTTAAAATAGTAAAACACTGTTTCCTCACACAGTGTGACGTCACCTCTGGTCTTAATATAAATAATAAATGATTGCTCACAGCAGAAAAGCTGACTTTTTATATTCCTGTTCTTATAACTTCTCATAAAACAGTTCTTAAAAGGAAATCAGAATCAAATAAGATCAATATGAGCAGGTTAACAAAGATGGGAGGCTGTATTTTAGTCACAAAATTCCTATTGGTACATCTCTAAAGACAATAGCTTAATTGGCTAATTGGATGGATGGATGGATGGATGGATGGATGGATGGATGGATGGATGGATGGATGGATGGATGGATGGATGGATGGATGGATGGATGGATGTTGTCCACAGTGTGTATTCAAGTCCTCTTGGGGTTCAGGGGACCTGAAGCAGTCACAAATTTTATTTTTGACGGGGACTTTGTGTCCAAAATACTCTGTTACATGATTGTCTTGCATCACATGTAAGTTGCCGTCTACAAATAGCTTCACAAATGTGTAGGATCAGCAACATTTTATAAATTCCCTCCATCAGCACAATTTTCACCCTCTGTCTCCTTTTGTGTTTTCACGAATTCATCATTCTGAATCCAGGCCTAACCCACTTGAATCACGTCAACCGTTTGGCTGTCTTTCTGGAAACAAAATCCTAACCTCCAAGAACACCCCTCATGGGAAGAGGGGTTGCTCTGGTCACCACACGGTCAGCCTTGATGCATGACCGGCTCTGTTTTGGGGCGGACCCGATTCACGCTTGCGGGAGAATAAACTGTCAAGCATTGCTGCGGTATCATCAGTTTTCTCCTCAGCAGGTTCCCTCTTAAATTAGAAAGTCTTGCCACAGGGTGCATAGTGTTCTGATTTCATGCAAGTAATTCATGTTTACTTAGCCGTAATGCTGCAATTGTTCAATATTAGTGCATTTTATTATAGTGTCATAAAAGACGATGGGTCTTTGTCATGACTTAACATAGAAGCATATGAGGGTAGTTCCTATTTTACACTAACAGGTCACTTTATTAGGTACACCAGTCCAATTGCTTGTTAGCCCAAATAACAAATCACACGGGAGTGTATTTAGGCGTCTAGAGGACTAGGTGAAGGTGACTTGCAGAAGTTCAAACTAATCATTCAAATGACAAATAATATAGATTTAATTGACTTTAAATGTTGCATGGTTGCTGGTGCCACACGGGCTTGTTTGGGTCTTTTAGAAACGGCTGACGTTACCGGGCTTTTCACACAAAACCACCTCTCTGGTGTACAGAGCGTGTCAGATCATCTCAAGCTGCAGTTTAATGGCCTCCACAGTCATCAGATCAAGTCTTCAACGCCTTGTTGAAGTTTTTCCAATAAAGGATTTAGACGGTTCTAAAGAGAAAAGGAGGTCCAGTAGTAGAAAGGTGTAACTAGTAAAGTGAACCATAAGTAAAAGTGTGACATTGTTATTCCAACTTTTTATCCAGCTCATTTGTCATGCTTGACATTACACGGATAATACAAAAAACCTGCAGAGGTCCAACTATGATGC
Source organism: Fundulus diaphanus (assembly GCA_037039145.1). Classification (NCBI taxonomy): domain Eukaryota; kingdom Metazoa; phylum Chordata; class Actinopteri; order Cyprinodontiformes; family Fundulidae; genus Fundulus; species Fundulus diaphanus. The sequence continues at coordinate 31,797,843 of CM073128.1, forward strand.
AAAAGGATGCTCCACCCTCCCTTCTCATGTACCTGCTTGGCTCAGCATGTTTCCTATTAGAGCAAAATGATTACCCCAGAGAGCCGGCACAGCACAGTAATGGACTCCGGGTGTTGTCGTCAGAAGGCTGAGCGGGAACTGCACACAGATAGGAGCTTAAAACCAGAGATATTGGGAAATATCTGGATAAAGTCATAAAATGTGTTGCAAAAGAGATCGTTTGACATAAACGTCGTTTCTCAATTGATCCACACCTGAAGTGTCTCGGGTTTGATATTCTGCCTGCTTTGGGAGCTTTTGCTCACCTTTCCACTGAAGTGTGTTTAGTTGCACGTGGGAAGCGCGTTTCCATGCAGTGGTCCGGGAAACACCCGTGTCTGCTTGCGATCGCGAGTTCCAGCAGACCGCGTAACGTCCAGCTCAAACATCACGGCGAGGCGGGCGCGGCGTAAAAGTCGGGACAGCTTGGAAGCATCTGGAAGGTGGTGTGTTGTTTCAAGCCTTGAGAGCGGGAGTAGAACGTTGTCAGAATTGCCTTGCGGTTTCTGCAGCCTTTTCTCGACGGCATGCACAATTACCAGCGCAAGGACAGTGAAAAGGACCTGAGTAAGTGGATACCGAGTTACACGGGAGGGGTGACATATTGGGTTTAAGACATGGGTCCTGTTGCTTTGGGGTTCTTGATGAGGAACATGTGATCACAGTCATGTTTCTCCCCCTTTATCCTTACATATCTTTAACCTAAATTCCCAACTAGGTGATCTAACGTGTCTGCAAGGAATCTTTGAGCCTCTTTTTCATCTTGCAGATATTTCAAATGTGCCGAATCGCTGCAACAATTTCCACATTCACAGATTTAGTCAAATCAAGATATTTGACCCAGAACACACACCCACACACACGTTACCCTGTTCTTATCTCATCATCGCACAGCATGGACGGTGGGTGGGTTAGGGAGTCAGAAAGCGAGTCCCCTGCGTAAAACGTCTCCTTGAATTTGCCCGAAGATGGAGCGTTTGATTTACATGTTTTAAAGCCTCGGGTGCTCGGCCCGCTGCCAAAGTCAATATCCGCCCTCACATTTGTTTTTCCCAAAAGATTTTGCAGGACATTAAACATTTTGAGAAAATTATCAAACTTAACCTGCCTCTTGTGTGGCAGCCTCTGACCTCCTGGTTAAATGTGCTTACTCTGGCTCAAATGGCCCTTTTAGACGCTTTTTACTTTGTGAATACAAGAGTAATTTTTCTAAGGCTAATATTAAGATTATGCCAGTCAGAATGGATTTGGCAGTCGGCGTGGCCCAGTCATTGGGGTGACTGTTTGAGAGATGGGTGGTAAATGTTGTCATTCACTGCTGCAGCCATGTGTGGTTATATAATTGCAGGGGGGTACTACTTTCACCTGGGTATTGATATTAGAGCCCCTCTGTAAATATTAGTCTGAGGCGGTTTGATACCTTGGCTGTGATTGACACGGGCTAATTGAATTAAAGTGGCGGCATAGAGCTACATTAAGTTCCTGTTCTGAAGGGAGTCCTTTATAAGACGGCACTGTCTGTTTTCCAGTCTTTATCTTTGTAAAGATCCTGAGATTCGGCATCACAAACCAAACTGAAAATGGTTTTGGGGGTTGCTCATGGCGACTTGTGGTCCTGAGTTAATGCTAGGCCGGTTGCTGGTATTCCAAGGATTTTAAAAGTTATGGTTTGAAAAGCAGTAAAGTACCACAGTATCAGGGTGCAAATTGAAAACAGAACTGTATGACATGGAATAATACGAATTGTTTAAAACAGAAAAGATTAAAAATAGCTACACAGCTGCTAAAATGTTATATAAGGCTTAAGCAAAAATGTTTGTAGCAGTTTCCAACTAAACGTGCTTCTTTGCAGAATATTGTACATTTAGTCCCCACACCGTTATTCTGTTGTTGTTTTGGGGGTTTTTTTTGCGACCACAAATATTTCCAAACAGCCAAATCTGCCTTTTTGTAGGTAAGGTAATTGTAACAGACTTTCTTCAGCCAGTTGACCTGCAGTGCACAGCGACAGGTGGAGGATGGGGAGCATTATTACTCTAAGATGTCATTTGGACTTTTTCTCTTTAATTAAAAATATCTAAAGATAGATCACCGAATGTCAACTGGCTTTGAGTAGCTATTAGTAATGCCTGTGTTACTGTATAAAGAGTACTAAATTATGATAGGTTTTTGCCTAAAGGGAACATTTCCTTTTCGCATTTAAATCATTCAGCTGTGGTCTATAAAAAGTGGAACTGCAATGGCTTGGCCTAAATTCCTCATTATTGTTGCCCCACAGCCTCTTTTACCCCTGTTCTGATGTTTGTCTGAGAGCAACTTGTTTTGGTGCTGTTTCTTTAAATCTATAGGAGGCACTTCACCCCCCATGTCACAGACCATTATACTCCACCCCATTCAGCCATCTTTGTATTATGCTGGGGGATGGTGTAATGATTGGTGTAGTTTAATACACCCAACAGCTGAACATTTTCACTCATTCACTTGTAGCTCCGGCATCCTTCAGCTTGGACTCCAAAATCGCTCAGAGAAAAAAAAAAGATGGATTTGCCAAATTGGTAAGCCAGAAGTCCATGACCTTGTTTAGCACCACTGCAGCAAATACTGTGACATTGTTGTTCAAAAAATGTAATAGAGAATACAGAAAACTGAACGGATTGAAAAATATGACCCAAACAGAATACAAAGACATCTACGCAGCAGCTGGAGAAACTGCATTCAACTTTTCTGCACTCCTAGAGACTCAAAGTAGACGGCAAAATGTATTTAAGGGCTAAAAAGTTATTGTTTATGGTATGTCCCTTTTAATTCTATGTATATAAATCCAAATAATAAACGTCATAGATAATAGTAGTGTAAATGTGATATTAAACCATTTTTGTGGATATCTGTTGCTTTTGGGTTCTGTTTTGCATGTTTGTGAAACAGAGAGTGCAACCACTGTAATATTGTGATAACATGAGAGCATTTCTAAATAGAGGACAGTGGTTAAAGATGGGTTCTTTGGCACTTATCCCCGTCTCTCTATCGATATCCAGAATCCTATTAGAGGTCAGGATATTCCTTTATTCTTCACATAGTGGCCTGCAGTGCTGGCTTAGCTTTAGCTTAGGTTCAGGCAGAATCCCATTGTCTTGCTCCAAAGCAGCGTCTTAATTCCCTAACCAGAAACAGAAGTCTTCCCACCAATCTGCGCCAAATAAGCCTCTCTCATCCATCAGGGGGGCTTAAAGATTGGCTACAAAGGGGGAGATGAGAAGGGAGAACGAAGTTGGGCTTTTTTTTCTGGGGATTGTGGAGTCTGATCCCGATTCCCAAGTGGGACAGTTAGCTGCAGGTGAACGAAGATGAATGAGGAGCAGAGCAGCAGGGTTCATGAATCTTCAGGCCTTCTTCGTTCTCATTTATCCGTCCATGTAAAGGGTAAGTTCTTTTTAATGAGACCTTTGGTGACGTTTATGGACAGCAGTTTGGGTGACGTCCGCACCTGCATAAACAAGTACAAGAGCTCTTGCTCTTTTTCTTGTTTTGTGAGAACATCTTAGTTCAGTTGGTGTTTTCGGACCTCTCAATGTCTTTTGCCACTTTTATTTTATTTTTTGCAATATAAGCCCCCATTTACATTCTTGAGTCCACATTTAACAGACCATTGACAGGGGTTCCATACAGCCTTGAACATTTTGTATGTATGCATGAACAATGACTCAGAAGCTGTCAGAAATCTGAAAATCTGAGCCTAGAAAACTATGTGGTGACTTAAAAAACTGTATGTGAACCCTGCATTAAACATTTTTCTACCCTCGAGCAACTCTGCTTTTATGAGATATTGCCAATTGAATCTTATATTGTTCATTTAATTCATCCTCCAACTCAATTTATAACAAATCATAAGACCAGAGATTGCATTTTTTGTCATCCCATGAGAACTTGAGTGGGTTGGCAGACTTGGGGTAAAAAAAAAAAAAAGAGTAATACAAGGATGTTCAGAGAGAATGGATTTCAGCCGATAGACGAACGTGGCACATGAAAGACTCTCCTCCTACCTGGAGCCTGAGTCGCGTTTAGGCCTGCCAAACAAGCAAGTTCAGGGCACAGAGCAGCTGGCAGTGATTAGCTTATGATTCACTTTAGCTCCACATAGAGGCAGCTTGTAAAAATATGAACAGCATAACTGTTTCCTGAGTTTGCGCTGACAGCAGCTCCCGGGGGAACGTTGCTCTCTGCAGGAACACATGGCTGTGCTCTGGGCCTGTGCCAGCACATGAATTAGTGAAGATTGCTAACAGCTAGCTTCTTCTGGGCTGCAGTCGCACAAGGTGCCGCACAAGCGTCTTCGGTTTTTAGCGTACGTGAAGTCAAAGGTAGTCATTTCATTTACATGTTGCACTTTAACTTGGAGGGTTTATGAAGAAAGGAACGGTTCAGATTTTCTACATTAAAGTAAACTGTGCTTTTTTTCAAATTAAATTATTTTAACATTTAGTGCATTCAGGTTGTCTAAATTCTCCAAATAATTGTGCATAATCACAGGATGTGTAGATTGTGATTAGATTGATTTTCTTGAATCTTTACAAGAAAAAGTGTAAGCAAAAATCAAAATATACATCCAGTTGAAACCATACAAACATTACATAAAATGACATTAAATCTAAATCTACTCCTCCCATCATTTACTGTGAGTTGTTGAAAGACAAATTAATGAGCAAACAATTTTTATTAGAATTGTTTTAAAGGGTTAGTTTTCATGCCTTTTTTTTAGTAGACATACCTTTTAAACTGCAAGGCTTTGGCTAAATGTTCTGGTACCCTTCCATAAACTTCACACCGAACTGGTGCGAGCAAATCGAGTTTGTTGGCTGCTTCGCTCACACACACTGTTTTAGCTCTGCCAACACATACTCTAAGGGACTGAGACCAGGGCTGTGATGTACACAGCAAAACATTGATTTTGTCGTCTTTAAGACACTTTGTAACTAACTTGGTAGTACGCTGAGGACAGCTGTCCATTTAGGAGACACATGTGTGTCAATGTTTAAGCTTTCTGGGTAACGTCTTGGGATGTTGCTTACATACTTTAACCCAATGTTTTGTCTTCATAATGACGATTTTATGAAGTGCACAAGTCCCTCTTGCAGCAGAACACCCACACAACATGATGCCGCCACTACCATACTTCACAGTGGGGATGATTTTCTCAGGCTTACAAGCTTTGCCCCTTTTTCCTCCATATATAACAAAGGCTATTAGGGCCAAACAACAACATTTTCATTTAATCAGACTACATGATATGTCTTGGAAATTCATCCTGTGTGCATTTTCAAAACTATAACCCTGCTTTTCATGTTGCTTTTGGCTTTCTTCTCACTGAGCGTGCTTTCAGCCTGTGTCGATAAAGAACTCGTTTCACTGGGCGCAATGACAACATTTTACCATCTTCAGGCTGCATCTTTAGGACAGCTGCATTCAAACAGAGAACAATTTATTAAACTCATAAATAAGGAGTTATCTTAACTCATGGCCTTGCAACCACAACTGTGAACCAAATTAAGTTTAAGTATTAAAATGATGCCGTCATCATTTGATATGAGCAATGTAATGACGTAAACTAGACAGTTTCTACATAATTTATTCATACAATAATTTTCTTATGTTGAGAAGCTGAGTAAAGTCTTTACGTGAAAGGAAACCTGTTTTTATTTGTTTGGAAACCTGATTGATCTCTTCCTTTCATGTAACCATTCATCCAAATCTAAGATGAAACTAAAAATACAAAGGAGCAAAAACATGGCCTTTACACCCCCAACATTTTTTTTTACAGCTTTGTAATAATCTCTATTGGTAGAGGTTAAACTATGGTGAGCCTCAAGCTAAATTTTCCAGCTGATAAAAATAAATTCAGTATTGGCAGCAAAGCTTTAGACGACCTTCTCCCTTTACCGGCCAAACGTCCTCTGCTCAAACCCCTGCCAGCACTTGAGTGCTGGGTGGGACGGCCGTCGTGCACAGAGCAGTGGGTCATGCAGTTGGCTCCTGCCAGGCCAGCAATGAGCAGTCATCTCAGGGCTCAGCCGCCTCGAGCAACGCTCTGTCATCACGTTCCTACGGAGCTTACTGCAAACCATATGCCTCTGCAGCGCTGCGGCACGTAGTAACAGCAGAAGTTTATGTGTTGGCATTCCTGATACGCAGTCGGAAGTGGCTGCTGAATTTCTCATTTTTAAGGCACGTCTGCTTGAGTTCGGATTTGAGCTTGTTTCATTAGTCGAATGTTAACTTTTTAACAGCGTTATTTAATCACTGTAGCCATACTTCCCCCCTGTTGATTAAACTTTGCTGCAGCATTCTAAATGAAATTGGGATGCAAGTTCTTTGCAAGGTCTGTAGACACTAATTGGTACCTCTGAACATCAGTCCATTAATGGTACACTTAATTTTTAGAATTGTTTTTATTTTAGTTATGCCTTTATTGATTTGATGAAATAAAATTTTAGGGTTGAATGTAAATATGCAGCATAGATGCTTAAAAGGTTCTCTTCTAATTTATGCAGAGCTTGGTGTAGTTTAAATAAGTTAAAAATAGACTAACATGTTCTTTAAATCATTCAATTTAAAGAGTGAAACTAATATTGTATAGATTCATTACACAGATACTTTTGTAGTCTTTAGTTCTATCAATTTTGATGGTTATGGCTTACAGATAACGGAAACCTGAACTTTAGTTTCCCAGAAATTTGGAAGATGGCACAACCTGAAACTTTCTGTTCTTATTTTTTTTTTTTTTACTTCTGTTGTATTGTTATACCGAGTTTACCCGCTGTTGTCATTGTTTTTTCCTTGGCCTTTGTTTGCAATGTTTCTTGAATTTACACATACAGCACTTTGTTGCAGCTGCGGCTATTTTAAAGTGCTCTACAAATAATAAACTCTGCAATCTGTCTTTTCATTGGCACAATTATATATATATATATATATACAGTATATTAAAAATAGATTTATAAAATTATATATATATATATATATATATATATATATATATATATATATATATATATATATATATATATATATATATATATATATATATATATATATAAAGTACGGCCTGTACAATCTAACGGAAAACTGCTTGCTTGACAAAACAGGCCATTGATAGAGAGGCTGTCACATAGTGCTGTATCCCTACATGTAAATCGAAAGTTCAGTGGAAGAAAAAGAGTGATAGGAAAAAGGTTGACAAACAACAGGGATAACCACAGCCTTAAGTGGACTGTGAAGCAAAGTACAGTCAAGAATATGGGAAATATTCCCAAGGCATGGACTGCAGCTGGATTCGATGCTTTAAGAGAAGCCACACGCAGACGTATTCAGGACGTGGGCTACAACTGTCATCTTTCTCATGCCACTTAAGCCACTACTGAACCAGAAAAGATACCAGAAGCTTTAGAGCCATGTCCTGGATTTAACAAATCCATAGTCAGAGCAGGCTTCTACCGGGACATTCTTGTGCAATTCATGCTTTCTTCTGCTGAGAAGCTGTACGGAAATGCTGATTTCATTTTCCAGCAGGACTTGGCTCCTGCCCACACCGCCAACACCACCATAGCTGGTTCCATGACTATGGTGCTACTGATCTTGATTGGCACGCAGACAGGTCTGACCTGATTCCCATAGAGAAGCTACGGCGTATTGTTAGGAGGAAGAGAGACACCAGACCCAAACAAGCAGGTGACCTGAAGGCCATTACACCTCAGAGGAACCACAGGCCTCCATGCAGCGCTGCATTGACGCAGTAATTGATACAAGAAATGCTATTGAGTGCATATACTGTTCAGCACATGGACTGCTCTTCAAGTAGGATCACATTTATGTAATAAAAATATTTTTACTGGTCTTATTTAATATTACAATTTTCTGAGAACCCAAATTTCAGGTTTTCATTTACCTATGACTCATAATCTTATTTTTTTTTTTTTTTTTTTACTGAATTATTCAAATAAAAAAATAACGTTTAATTAATTTTCAAATGTATGGAGACATACTTGTAATTGTGACTGTTGTCTTTAATTTCCGAACCTCTTCCTGACAAGGAATATATACTTAATAATGTAAGATAAGAAGGAATTCCTTTCACACTATGTTATGAAGTTATAATATAGTTATTAAGGTTTACCATAAAGGTGCCTTTAAGTTCCGTCATAGAAAAGTTGTTGTGTAAACATTGTTGTTATGGTTAGTTTTGTTCTTTGAGCCATAAACCCAGGAATCGTGGCTCCTGCAGTCATGTTCAGTGTGTGTGTTCATTTTAATGATGTTTGTGGACCTACAAGAATAATATGTCCTAGGGAGACGGATTATGTGCGGGGAGCCTAAATTTCCACACGACTGGACTGTTTCCTTGTGTGCGTGTTTGGGTCAGCAACTATTCTGCCGAGTTTGTCCAATCGTACGCCACTGTCAGCCCAACATGTTTGTCGCGCTTTGGCCGAGATGTCATAAAGGCACGAAGCTTTTTATTGGGAGATTTCTGAGACTTGTAGGAATGACGCCATTGCAGACCAAGAGCTTTGATTTGATCCGTCCTCTGCTTTTTTTTTTTTTGGTTTGTTTTTTCCAGCAGGGTATCAGGCCCCCTCCTGTCTCCTGGCATGAAGGCAACAGGGACTCCTCCTCTTTCACAGGAGAAACAACAAGGTCACCATCACCACAAGCCCTACCCTCATTACCACCACCAGTCTGGCCCTGACGGTAAACCTAAGCAAAAGATTATGAGCTTGTTACAGAAATTCTAATTTCCTATAATATTACCTGCGTTACAGTGTTATAGTTGGCAGGATATTAAAAAATTTAGAACACATCATTGTTTCTTACAATGCAAATCACAGCAGCAGATCCACATTAAAGGCCCTCAGTGAGAGGAAGTTGTCTCCTAGAGTGCTTGTGCTTGCCCTGCTGCTCTGTCGGAGTACTCTTTGGGTTAAAAAAAAAAAAGATTAGCTGGAAGAACCACATGCCGGAAGCCCATTACCATCGCTGGATTGGCCAACAAAATGCTGGCTCATGCATTCGGCTGTCTCTCTGCGTCTGAACACAGCCGTCTCAGCTGTCACTCCGGAGCTTTCCCCCCAAATGTCCTAAACACTGTTTTCCCTGTAAAGATCTACACACGGCCGCCTCTGTAACCGCGTTGTGGTCGGGGAGTTGCGTAAAAGTGCCCGAGGAAAGGCTTCTTTCCCATTATCAAGACTCCTGTGGTGGATTCTGAGTAGGGGCTGAGGCTACGGGGACAAATGCAGCACAGTATGAGGCTGGCAGAGTCAGCCCGGGCACAAATATAGCATTGTCATAACGTGAGATCCACATTAGGTTTGAGCCGGACGGTGCTGACATTAGAAACAATCAGCCGTACAGAGTGGATGCCGGTGGCAGCTGATCAAGTCTGGCTTCTGTAATTTTCTCCTCTCTCTTCTACATCCCAACTTCACATCCTAGAATACCAAGCCAGCTTTCAGAGCTGCTTCCATTTTGGAGACTCCTATCGGATGGAGCAGGCGGTCAGCGGGGTCCAGGTCCCAGGGGACGCTCACACCTATTCGTCCCAGCAGCACAATAGCTTCCACATGTCGGCCAGCAACACTGGAGGTAAAGATTATCGTTTCTTTTCTACTTCTAATCTCCACACCGGAGTTGATAATTTGATCTTTAAATATTCTAACATGAGCCAACATCTGCAGCAGGCTTCGGCGTGACCCAGGAGCTGCAGGGGGGCCCGGGGTGCCAGTATTCCTCCAGCCCCGACGACAGCATCTTCTTCCAGCAGGGCAGCTTCGACCGCAGCTTGAGCCACATGTCGTCGGTCTACACAGAAACATAGAGCTGAGCCCGGAGCAGGGAATGCTTCCTCACAACTCCCACCGCACGCATCCTCACCTTCTCTTCAGCCCTTGTTTTGCTTCATTAAAACCTCTACTTGGGTGGTTCTGAATTACACAGCAGACATTAACCAGCTGAACTGAATGTACACTGCAGCCCATCAAAATTAAAACTGATGCACCACCTTATTGTAACGTATTGTAAACAGCAAAGCTTGCAACCAGGCGCCTTCTGGCCTCTTTAGAGCTATAGTTGATTAAAAAAAAATACCCCTTAAACTTTTCACCATGTTGTCACATTACAACATCAAACATTATTTCATTTGAATTTTATGTCAAAAACTGACCTAACGCAGTGCATAACTGTGAAGTGTGATGAAAAGGATGCAGGTTTTCACCAGATTTTACAAGTACGATTCTGAAGAGTCATTTGTGCATTTTTCTTCAGTCCCCTATTTCCTGACACACCTGAATAAAGCACCTTTCTCCCACATACCAGAAAGTCCAGGTCTAACCATGTGGAAGATGTTGAGACCACGTTTAACTTTCAGGCATTACTCCGTAGTGGAAATCTAACACCGCGCATAGCCTCAAACCAATCGTCTTCACCATGGAACGCGGTAGTGGCAGCATCATGGTGTGCAGATGCATTTTATCATGGTTCAGAGTGGATGGGAAGATGGAAGGACCTTAATAAAGGACAATCCTGGAAGAAAGCCTGTTAGAGGCTGCACAAGACCTGAAACTGGAGCAGAGCTTCACCTTCAAAGAGGCGATGACCCTAAACTTACAGCCAGAGCTACAAAACATTGGCTTAGATGAAAGCATAGTCATGTCTTAGAACGGTCAAATCAAAGTCTTAATAAATGCTGGTTTACAGACGCTCTCCCTCCAATCGGACTGAGCGCCGGCTAATGTGCAGATGTTTCCGTATCGAGATGTGAAACGCTGTTTCTGCAGCTGTTATTGGAGCAAAGGGTCCTTCTATAAATTATTGATTTAGGTAGGCATGCCAAACCTTTCTGATTTTATTTGTAAAAAAAAAAAAAAAAAATGTGTCATTTTTCTTCCACTTCACATTTATGCACTACTTTCTGTTGGTCAGTCACCCAAAGGGGGCTTTTCTTTGTAAAAGTTCACCGGGTATTGATACTTTTGCTCGGTACTCTGTGATTCATTGCCACAAACGATTAAAGCAAAGCTCTACAATAGTTGCAAAGAAGCAATTTGAGTTAATTAAAATAATTTACTTTGTTGGAAAACCCATTTAAAGGGCAGCTCAGCCAATTTAATATTATCTTGCAAAAAAAAAACCTTGACAATGTCTAGCAAAACAAAAATGTACATATGTCTTGGTTCTTTATATCTTCTCCCCCCATCTGAGAAGCAGCTGCATCGGCGAAAGCCATGTGAAAGCACACGGCACGCAGAGATTTCAGAACACGAGGGGGGGGGGACTTTTTAATGATTTTAAACTTAAACGTTTCACATAGCGAACAATAATATTTCACATTAAATGTTCTGGAAATCTGTTCTCATCCTTTACAGAATTTGATGTTGGTGCTAATTACAGCAGAATCAGACTGCATCTTCAGTTTTAATGGATGAATTTCACACAACGCAAACACCAAGATGTGTACGCCATCCCAACAGCTTTTCCTGCTCTCTAATTTGCATCCTCCATTTTTAATTTTTTTTTTTTTTGTGGACTGAAGTGTAAAATATATCATTTTGTTGTGATGGTTTTATCAGTGGAAAAAAAAGAAGTTGCAATTCTGTAAGTGTTAAGTGGTTTCTTTCTGCCTTTGAATTTATCTCTGATGGAGGTTTCTGGCTCATTAGTCCTGTAATATTGCGGTGACAACCAGCCTCCTATTATTATTATTATTATTAATAATAATATTATTATGTGTATAAAATGTACAGTTTGTTTACAACAGCCATTTGAGTGTCATTTAAGAAAATAAAAAATCTCACAGTGAGGATTCAAACTGTTCACATCGTTTGTGAGTCTGATTGACTTCAGACTTGTGGGTAGGTTGCGCCCTCTAGTGGTCAGGAATATACTGCAGCTCTCTCCTGGGGACGCTTGTTTACCCTGTCGCGTCAGCACTCCCTGAAAAAAAGCCTGAAAGTTTGTCATCGCCTTATTTCTGCTTCTTCTTATGGAGGTAGCTCTGATAGTAGAAGTTACTGAAGAGGATGATAAGGGTGACGCAGTAACCAAACACCACTATGTTCATGGAGTCTGGGAAGTTGCAGTCGGTGAACAGGTTGTAGCCGGTGTGAAGGAGGAAGAGCAGGAACTGCACCTGAAGAGGCAAGAGGAGATTCCGATCAGGTTCAATTGAACATTTTGTGGCTGTCCATCCAACAACAGCAGCAGTCAGGAAAAAAAAAAAGTTCTGGAGCCACCAACCAGCTGCAGGGAGGTGAGGTAGCGCTTCCACCAAAGGTACTTCTGCATATGAGGGCCGATTGCAGCCAGGCCGTAGTAGGAGTACATGATGATGTGAACGAAGGTGTTTACGAGTCCGATGAAGAAAGCTGTGGAGTGTGGGGCAGGAAAAGAAAAGAAGCAAATGTGTCTCTGATATTGGAAAACCCCAAAAGAGTGACATAATGACATGAAATTTAACACAAATAACCATGCAACATACAGTGCTTTGCAGACATATCTGTGTCTTTTGACCGCATGCATAAAGCGGTGCGCATTATTGAGTGGAAGTATGAATGTTTGTTTTCAGTTGTGGAAAGTAAAGAAATCTCAAAATGGGGCACGCATTTGTGTTCAGCGCTCCTGAATTAAAACTGTAGAACCACCTTTTATTAGGTTTCTATCGGTTGTGCCCATCTAGTGACTGGAATCCTTGCCCATCCTCCTCTGCCCAATAGTTTAAGCCCAGTCAAATTAAATGCAGAGTATCTGTGACCATTCATTTTCAAGTCCTTCCACGGTTTTGCAACCTGATTTGGATCTGGACTTTGACTGAGACATTGTAACACATGACTATGCTTGATCTCAAATGAAGCTCTGGCTTTGTGTTTATGGTCATTGTCCTGCTGGAAGATGAACCTCTGCTAACATCTCAAGTCTTCTGCAGCCGCAGACAGCATCAAAAGTTAAAATGCTTTATACGGAGCTTGAGGAGTATTGCGTTTTTCACGTAGGCAAAAAAGGTAAAATTTTGGTCTCGCTGGACCAGAGCAACTTCTTCCCCATGTTTTCTGCGTCGCCTAAAGCTATTGTGGCAAATTACAAATGAGACTTCTTGGCAGTTTCCTCTTGCCATTCTACTATACAGGCAAGATTTTTGAAAAGCACAACTGATAGTCAACATTTTTTCCCCCACATGAGATGTGGCTCTCTACAGCTCCTCCAGAGTAAACGTGGTCCTATTGGCCTCTTCTCTGAATAATTCCCTATTTCCCCAGCCTGTCACTTTACAGAGGCTACCTTGGACTTCTCTTACATGCAGCTTTGCGTTGGTCAATCGCATGAATCCTATTTACATTTTTTTTTTCTTTACCAGATGAATTCAAACTGCACTTACACTGTCCTCCAGCCACATACTTCACTCCTGCCCACCAGTTGAAGATCATGGTGCCGTGGTGGTACACATGAAGGAAGGTCAGCTGACTGTTCTTCTTCCTCAAGATGAAGAAGAGCTGCTCGACGGGAGCACAGGAGGTTTTAGCGGTCACAACTCTGCATTCAAGCACATTGAGGAAACGGCATGCGGAAGACTGGGAAGAAATGTAAGTGTACCGTGTCGCTGAGCTCTATGACCTTGGAGAAGAAAAACCACCAACAAACCCTGGCCATCTACAGTAAAGAAACATGACACCCATTCAATAACAGTCCCTGTGTTTTTCAGTCGCTCAGATGGATATACTGTATATATGTTTTACATTTCGATGGCCAAACTAGTGTCTGGAATGTCAAAGCTTACCCTCATGGCCAGCGGACTGGTGCTGTAATCCACAGGTTGACAAAGCAAGCTGTAGCGCGAGAGCCACGACGCGACCAGGAACTGAAAACAGTCGAGAGGTTGGATGAAGTCATGAGAGAGCAAGCGTTTCAACGTAGCTGAAGAAGAAATCATTTAATTGCCGGAAACAGGACTTTGTCCTCTGAAGTCTTTTCCATTAGTGAAAGTATTGTTGGGGGTTTATACCATTATTTACCAGCTTTACGTTACAAACTTCTAGAAGTAATCCTTTCAGATGCATCATGCAAGAGGGTTGCAAACACTGTCCTCAAGCTTTCTTTATTTAACACAAACCCTACAATAAGTTGCCCGGTAGCCATTCATGAAGCCCATACCATAACAGTTATAAAGAAACCTTTTCATCACACTCTCACTTGATGAATTGAGACTTATTGGCAAAAGACAAACAAACCAGCAGCCATTATAAAATGAAAGAAAGTCCAACAATAACCATTGAAACAGCTCAACACAGCTATTATAACCAGTGCTTCCGCCATAGTAAACACGTTATGCCACTTTTAATGCCTTCTGCAGTCTCAGCAGTATTCATGCCCAAAGCCCAGTTTCTGATGAGGAATCTTAGCCCCTGGTTAAAGGCCTGCAGTTCAGTAACAAGCCTGGATTTATGCAACATTCATTTTCAAATCCTAACAAAAATGTTCAATAGAGTTGAAGTCAGGCTACTATGATGGCCACTCTAGTATCTTCCAGGACTTCTTCTGAAACCAAGGCTCCATCCCAATATGTCTTTTGGGTAAGGACTCTTTAACCAAAGCAAAAGTGCGTCAGCTGTCACCATAATAAGTGCTGTCCGAATAGTGCAGTCAGTAAGGAAGGAGGTAGGAAAGGAGCCTGTATGCTTCCTCTCACAGCTAGTTTAGCCTAGGAACCTGGCAACGTACCTTACCAGCGCTAAGGAGGTAGAAGGAATCCCACAATCCTCTCCGTGACATGACATATAAGGACAGCCCACCTCACGGAAACCAATGAAAATGGCCAGAGGGAAGACAGAGCGCACTTAGTAGTTCATTTTTGGAAGGCTGTAGGCCCGGATTAGACTCGCATCATCCATGTGCGTTTCTGTCGCATGATGACGTTGGAGTTAAAGGCTGTCTGAAATCGGCACAGCAGTTCCAAGATCCTCTCCTTCCCATGATAGTTCTTAGTGTTGACCCCGTGAAAGGTCATTCAACAGGAGGTAGGAGCTAATGTATTTGGAAGGAGTCCAAGTCTTAGTGGGCTTGCTTGGAGTCTAAAGAGGCCAAGGTGTCTCCTTCTTCTTGGACATTTCTGTTCCAAATTTCCCCAGTGCTTGATTAAATCTGTCTTATCATCCAAACGCTGCAGGTTACCAGTGCTGCCTGAGGAAGCCACCACCATGCTTTGCTTTCAGCACGTGGTTCATCTATCTTCCCCCAGACCTACCACGGAGCCACTGGGCCGGAAAATTCCAGTTTGTATTCATCGCTCCAAAGAGCAGAATACCAAAACCTCTTTGGCTTATTCATTTACTTGTGAGTAGATTGGAACTGACTTTTCCTGGGTTCTGCAGCAGGTTCTGGACACTGCTTATATATAACAGCACGAATATAGAATCAGAAAGAGAGAGTCCAAGTTTCATGGGAAAAAGGCCAGACTGAATAGCCAGAGAGAACATAGACCAGGACCAGACCTGGTTTTCTTTCCACAGATGAGGCTAAGGTTGAACTTTTGGACAAAACAAAAACCTGGTTGGGTTCAACAAAATATAGAATTCCTGGTAAAGCCCCATGCCAACTGTGAAGCATAGAGGTGGAAGTATCATGGTTGGGGATGTTTTGCTGCAGCTCACCATCCAAGAGTCAACCCTCAATTATACCCTCAATCAGAAGGAAAATGTGAGAGAAATTAAAGCTAAATTGGAAATAAACCCTACCACATGACAATAACTCAACGTGCTTTCTTCTCCAGACGTAAAAGAAATATCACATTTGACAGTTTCTTAGTAAAAACTGACTATTAAACGGAATTTGCAGGATTTATTATTTTCAGGACAATATTTACTACCTTCCCAGTGATACATTTCTCTGAATCATAAAGAACATGAAATTCTAAGTGGGCCGAATTGAGATAAATGGAAATTTAACTACCTTGCTCTTTACTAATTCGAGTTGTCCTCTAACAGCAGAAAAAACCCCCAGAAAAACCCACCTCATGGAACATGTATGCAGAGAGGCCAACCATGGCAAAGTTGTACACGATGAGAACCACTTTGAGATCCACAGGTTGCCGGTGTTTCATCAGTCCAGGACCGGCCCAGACCACACAGAGGTAACCCAGGAAGATGAGCGACACCGGGACGGGGGAGTACACCAGCAGCCAGGGATCCGTCCTCTTGTCTGCAGGACCATAAAGGCAGGTGTCAGAGCATCGACAAGCGGTAAACAGGGTAAAGGAAGCCATTTTAATCTGTTTTGCTCTAAAAAATACAATGGAAAGATTTTCCTATCTGAGCCTTCTGCTTTGCCTCATTTCTGTTGTGCTCACTTATTTTGAACAGTTAAGAATAGAACAGAAAAAATATAAAAAATGTTTTGCGGGACTGCATTAATTTTAAACAGAAAAGCAACAATTTCCACTGTTGCAAAAAAAAAATGGATAAAACTTACCAGATGTGTTGTAGGGTAATATATAATGGTCAGATGAAACTAAAAATTAACATTGGAGCCACGGTTATCACACATACTATCGACAAAAACAATGCCGCACATCACCGATACAACACCCACGGCCACAGTCCAACATGGTGGTGGCAATCATGCTCTGGGGTTACATCTACGTTAACAAAAGAATGACTTAAGTTTCATTGTTATGTAACCTGTGTCCAGAACTAAATTAGAACTAAATTATGAAAATATTAGGCAAATATTTTCCAGTCACAGTATAGAATGCATATAGACCCCTGCCACAGATCAGTAGATGCTTCGGGAAAGCATTTTAAGGGAGTGCACACTGCTGTAATTGGGTTTTTGCACCTTTTTATTTTTTACCCTCCTGCATCTTTTCAGTTGAATTGGACAGGATATTTGTAACATTGTGTGCAACAGATGTTTTGAAAAGGTTTCAGCATGGTTTCACGACTGACTGGCTATTTCAACAGGGGCGTGTAAACTTTTGCCAGCCAGTGTACTCCCAACTAACGCTAGATCGTTTTCAGTACATTAAAAAAAGAGCTTTAAAGCAGCAAGTTAATGGTTTCCTGTGTCTCACACTACCCTGGACCTAATTGGGAGTGGGGGTGGGTGAGAGGGGGGGGGCTTACTAACAAGATAATATCAGTGTCATGGAGGCAAATCATGTGGCAAGCCACAAAGCATTATTGTGAAGTCAATCTGGAGAACACATGCAGCTCCCAGCGCCCACTCAGATCTCTCCTTATGACTCGTTTTCTCTGCCGCAGACGCAAAAAAACAACAACCGCACGGAAAAGTTGGACAGACATCAGTCCTCCTACCTCCATTCTCCACTATCCACCGGTGCACAGAGAGGACACTCTGCCATGCTGCAGAAGCCATCTAAAAACCAAAAGGGAAAGGTTACAGCGGTGGGAATCACCCTGTCTGGCATTTAAAGATAATCTGATCCTTTATACTCACCTTGCAGATCGGGTTTAAATATCGACCCTTGGTGACAGCGCTTATAAGGACCTTTGGACGTTGCCCGCCTGGTTTTCGCGTAAACCTCACCTTAAGATGAAGTAGCGCGTT
The DNA here is from genome assembly GCA_037039145.1 of Fundulus diaphanus. Taxonomy (NCBI): domain Eukaryota; kingdom Metazoa; phylum Chordata; class Actinopteri; order Cyprinodontiformes; family Fundulidae; genus Fundulus; species Fundulus diaphanus. Next base: position 31,815,486 of record CM073128.1, read on the forward strand.
CAAAGGAGGAGGCGCACAAAGGTTCACGTGGGAAATATCCACAGAAACACTCTCTCATACTTTGATGAACAGACAAAAACTCTGGAGATGTCCTCCAAATCAGTAACTTTCACTTTAATTTTCAGTGAATAATCGATTGCAACATCACTTCCTGTGCGTCATTTACATGTCCTGTGCGCTGGAGGGCGCTGTTTCCTCCTAACGAACGTCATTTAGTTCAGTAACCTATTCTCATGTTTAAGTTTAAATATACATTGTACATAAAATTATGTATTTCGGGCGGATTTGTTTATTCTAATTTGGATGATTGCGACTTAAACCTAATGAAACCTAAAATAATTTTAACACATTTTACACAGAAATGCTGGTCTACTGAAAAGTATGTCTATTACAGTAAATGTGCTCAAAAGTTGGCTCCTTTTGCATGATTTTATTTTCTTTCTTTGCGCCATTGCAGCAGGACATGGAGGTGATCAGTTCCGCTGGATCTGGCGTGACTCGTCTTCTTCACGACAGGCTACTCCGTAGTTGTTTTTATGAAGTTTTTGTCAGGCCGCTTCGCAAGCACAACCATCTACGTAGCTTAATAGCTTTAAACCAGGGACTAGCACTGAATTTGGACTTAATGAGGCACAGCAGGCCAACACCAGCTGACATGACGCCCCAGATCATGGTTGGGTGTGGGCATTTCATCCTGGACCTCAAGCTGCTTGGTTTCTGTTTCTGTCCCTCTGTGTCTGGGGCTTTGGATCAAATTTAACTAACACTTCAATGGTTTTCTGATTTATGTTGGTGCACGGTGACCTTTTGAATCCATTTTGTCATAAAAACAAAACAGATCGCTATTTACTAGTGCAATGCAATAAATTGAACATTTTTAAATGGGAATATTTACCGAAAGGTCACTGGAGGTCAGAACTCCAAGGTGGAAATTCTGAGATTTCTCCCAAACCATGACTTCAAAATGCAACATGGCATCTTTGTATATAAAACAATGACAGATGAAATTAAATAATTTACTTATATACATTTGGTAACCAGGAGACTGGTCACAGAGCTCAGTAAGAAATCCATCTGGTTTTCAAACTTGGATCCAGGACATGCTTTTTGGTTTCCTTTTCAGATCCAGTTACCAACTTCAAAGGTGAATGTCACCCAGTATAAGTTTGCCCAGTTTGTACCGGTAGTTCACTTCTCTAAGAGGTTTTCTGGCTGAATCCGTTCGTTTTTCACCTGGGAAATAATCAAAATCAACAGTTTGACAACCGCTGGTTTTTATTTTGTTAGATTTCCTGTATGTATCATGGGAAGCGGCAGCAATACAGAAATATTGTCTTGGAGAGATAACATTTTGGTAAAAGGTTTGAAATAAAAAGGACAATTGGTGTTTGACAAACACACATGTTTGAGGTTTAATGGTTTTATTATAATTAGAGAGATGAGATTATCTTTTACACAGTAGGTGTGGTTAACTGACAAGATTACTTAACATAACCAGTGTTAATGTAAAAAATAAAAAGACTGGAAATGAATAACAAACATCTAAAATTATCTGCACAATGTCTTTTAAAAACATATATTTAACAGAGGATAATAAAAGTTTAGCTGAATAAAATCACTGAGCACAGTTGACTATACTTTTCATTGGTCTCTTTGATTTAACATAGGGGAGACACAGGAAAGAAAAAGAAATATGCACGTCTAAAATCAGCTTTAGGGACTAACTGCTCTCTTCTTTCACCGTCTTGAAAAAGGAACTAAGAGATAGCTGTCTGCCTCCACCGCCACCGTCAGCTCCAGTCATTCTACCCTTTTTTGTTGACCTCTTGTCAATTTTTAGTCCTTCAGGCTTCCGTCTTTTTCCATCCTAATGGAGACAAGCAGAGATGCATCACACATGCAGCTTATAGTATCTGATGATGATCAAATATGTGCCTTACACAAAGAGATATGTTCTGAAAAGTTCAACCAAACCAGGCTTCAGCAAATCCATACATGTTTGATGCACTGCACTAAGGGTGCCTTGCAAAAGTATTCACTCTTTACATTTTGTTACATTAAAGCTCAGAACCTCAATGTATTAGAGAAGGTTTTTAAGTGGAAAAACTAACAGCCTAACAACTGGATTAAGGCCTAGACTTTGACTGGACCATTCTAAACCCTTGAATTAGATTCAAACCTTTATAGCTGAGCTGCGGCTGCATGTTGAGGCTGTTTCCAACTTCAGATTATGATTTAAACATTGTTCCAGAGTTCACAGCTTGGGATAAAGTTCAAAGACCTAACCCTGGTTTAGAAATCTCTTTATCCCCAACCGGTCTGCTGTCTTCCAGAGTCTTCGTGAACCCATTTGTTTAATCATGCTCTCTTTAACGAACCTATGAGGCCTTTAAAGAACACACAGGAACACATTTTTACTAATTATTAGGTAACTTTTCAAGAGAGCTTATTGCATTAAGTTTCATTTCTGGGTATCAGACAACCATGTAAATGTGGTGATAACAATTACTAGGCCATATCATCATTTTATTGCATACTTTCTATATTTTAAGCTTTGGAAACTTACATCTATTGAATTTGATCTTATTAGGTGATGTGTTTTTGTGGAACGGGAGAGATCAACACCCTGTACCAAGTGGTGAATAATTAGGCCAAAAAAGAGAGAAAGTCTGAAAAGTAGAAAAATGTATAGTACCGTATTTCAGAGGAATGCATTACTGTGTGATCACAGATTCATTCAATGTGTTGTTGCAAATACGAAATAGGGCCTGCGACAGACTGGCGACCTGTCCAGGGTGTACCCCGCCTCTCGCCCAATGAATGCTGGAGATAGGCACCAGCACAGCTCATGACCCCACAAGGGACAAGCGTGACAAAAAATGGATGAATGGATGGATGGATACTAAATAGGGTTGCATGAAACATACTGGAAGAAACATTTTACTGCCAAAGATTTGAGCAGAAGCCAACATGAAGCTAGATCAGAGTAACTTACCTTTGAGTTTTTTTCCTTTAAGCTGTTCACAGCATCAAAGAGCTTCACAATCTGCAGAAAAGTGAGCACATTACCACTCTCACATGGTTCGTGCAGATTACTCACAACCATCAAGCTGTGCTCCATGTTTTCTTCTAAATAACCACAACTTTTTAATATACTAACCAAAAAAATTAAAATCTTAAGAGATCAGTTTTAACTCCAGTTTATTTGTTTGGGGTTTCCTGTATTAGCTGACAACATAATCAGCCGCTGAACCATAATATTTGCCAAGGTTGAGCGGATTATATGGGCATAAATGACTGATGATACGTGACTGTGGTCCTGGAAGCAGGACGTTGTAATTAAAAGCAATGCAAATAATTTAAATCAACAGCAGAGTTCAGTCTAAGCACAAACCTTCTTCAGCCCTGTGGACACGGCGGCTTCCTGTAGGCCAGATCTGGTGACCCACCGTTCCTTCCCGGGCTCAGCCTGTGTGACGTCCCTCTCCTTTAAGCACAGGCTGTAGACCACGTAGGTTTGGTGGATGTGGGAGAAGATGTGCACCACCTGCAGGCAGACAGTGAGGAGAAGACAGCTGCCCGGCGAGCTCCCGGTGAACAGAAATGTGGTGGTAAAGATCGAGCTTACCTCTCCCACATACTGGAGGAGGTGCCCAGTCAGACTGCTTCTCAGTATTCTGCTGATTTCTTCACACAGCGCGCTCTTCTGCTTCGCCTCGGTCTGGTCCTCCTGCAGCAGAAGACTGGGAAACTCCCATAAACCTGCCAGCAGACCTGCAAACACAGACACCGCTGCTTAATATTGAATTCTATCAAGCAAGGAGGCGTACGTTCACTCATCGGTGCGTTCTAGGACTTCTAGCTGACACAATGAGGAGAGGCTCTACCAGGGGGAGCACTTAAAGCTGGGCCCCAGATCTACGCACCACTCACTGGATTCAAAGGTTCTTTAATCCCTGTCCAGATGAAGTCTCGTTTGAGGATGAAACAGAAGATGGAGCAGCACCGACCTTTGTGGGGTCTCTGTACGAGTAGGTACTCGTCAGCGCCTTCTCCTCCTGGCCGGGTCACCACGCAGGTCAGCGTTCGCTCCACCCGGGGAGCTTTCTTGGCCGGCTTTCTGGGGAAGTTCTGAACACCCAGCTGATCGTCCCACGGCTCCGAGGGACACAGGGAACAGGCGCCACCGTTCACTGCGGAAAAGGGAGAAGAGCAAAGGATTTGGTTTATTATGAGGATTAAACCTGTGTCCGAGAAGTGAGCTGGGCGGTGGAGGGGACTTACCGCAGTCTTCAATATCAGGCATGTTCAACTCTCCTAACAGCTTCTTAGCATTTTGCTCCTGTTTTACGTGAACCTGCGCCAACACACAATTTAAGAGCGGTTACTACTTTACAGAGTTTGGGTGTTTTTCTGGACCCATCTTCAAGAGCGAGCCGACCTTGTGATACGAGCGGCAGTGAGACTGGACGGGACACTGGCTGCACAGCGGCCCTTTGGGTGTGCAGACTCGGGCTCCCAGCTCCATCATGGCCTGGTTGAAGTCTCCAGGCCTTTCTGGTTCCACCAGCAAATTGGCGAGACCCCTGAAGAAATCAAGAGCTGACACTGGGACCACTCCGTAGTTACTGTCTGGTTATTTCAGCTGTGAATGTAAATCTCACCAAAGAGCCTCCGTCACTCCGGGACTCGTGCTATCGGCCCCAATGGCCCTCAGGCGACACAGCACCCGAATCACGTTCCCATCCACGGCGCCGGTTACCTGAGCAGCAGACATCGTGCCAGGGAATGGAGGTAAACAACAACGCTACTTTTAACCAAACCTATTCTGGCGACACCTTTATAATTACAGTGGTGGTCCTGTTTATACTTCATGGTTTTCCAATACCTCAGAGACAGGATGTTTTACAGAAGACAGCTCTTTACTATAGTAAACGTTTAGTTATTTGTACCAAATCAAGATTTAATTATATGTCAAAAATTCTTTTGAACAATGAGAAATACAATATTGCTTCATCGCCATCGTCATCATCGTCTTTCTCTTCCATTGATCCGGGACCGGATTGCGGGGGCAGCAGGATCAGCAGAGACAGCCAGACTTCCCTTTCCCCAGACACCTCCTCTTCTGGGGCCTGAGGCGTTCCCAGGCCAGCTGAGAGACCACTCCAGTGTGTCCCGGGACTCCTCCTGGTGGGACACGCCTGGAGCACCTCCTGAGGGAGGCATCCTGGGGCCATTCAGAACAAATGCCCGAGCCACCTCAGCCGACTCCTCTCAATGTGGAGGAGCAGTGGCTCTACTCCGAGCTCCTCCCGGATGGCCGAGCTCCCCCCCCCCCCCCCCCCCCCCCCCCCCCCCCCATCTCTAAGAGAGTGCTCGGCCACCCTGCAGAAGAAGCTAGTGCTTTGTTAAACCTATTTCTCTTACACTGCTGAGTTCTTCTACTGTTCTCCAATTTCGCATTATTTGTTGTATTACAATTTTTAACTTTATGTTCTGTCTTTTTTTTTTTCTCCCCATAGCTCAGCTATGACCCCATCCTGGGGGGCAGATAACCTGCCATTACTTTCTCTAAGATAGAAAGGATCAATGTGTGTGTCTTCTGTGTTTCTGCTCTGTCTTCTCTAACCCCCAGTCGGTGGAGGCAGATGACCGTTCACACTGAGTCTGGTTCGGTTTGATGTTTTCCTCCCTGTTAAAGGGGAGTTTTCCTCTCCACTGTCACTTAATGCATGCTCAGTATGAGGAATTGCTGCAAAGCCATGGACAATGCAGACGACTCTCCCTGTAGCTCTACACTCTTTCAGGAGGAGAAGACTTGATGCAATCTACTGGGTTTCCTTAGATAGGAAACTTTTTGACCAATCTGTCTGTATGATTTGATTTAATTTGAATTTGTAAAGTGCCTTGACATGACGTGTTGTGAAATGGCGCTGTATAATTAAAACAGAATTTAATTAAACTTAATTTGTGAGACGTTCAAATCTTTGAATATTTCTTAATAACTAAACTCTTCTGTAATTTTCTCCACAACCCCCCCCCCCCCCCGTTTCTTGGTCGTCATGATGCTGTTTGTTCACTAATCTTCTCTAACAAACCTCTGAGGCCTTCATACAACTGGTGGATTTATACTAAAATTAGAATAGAACTGGTTCAACTTGTTTACAATAGGGTGACTTCTGAGCAGGGACGTGCAGAGACCGTTGGAGGGGCAGGTGCTCAAAGTTAAAAGAGGGCACATGGGCCACGGATTTAAAACACGATACAGAAACATACCTTGCTATACATCCGGCTGAAATGTACCAACCTATACTATGAAGAATGTAACATGGAATCAAGGGTGTAGGTTTAATTTAAACTTCAACCCTAGGGACACTTCATTGGTCTGACATCATTGGTCCTACGCAGTATGCATGCTCCTATTTCTTTATGCTTGACTTGAGCGTCAGGACGCGTCTCTTCTGTCTAAAGAGAAAAGCAGTATTTCTTGCTACATTTATACAAATTTTATAAGCACGACACACACCAGATGCTTTTTGTTAATCTGGTGGCCTAGTGGTTAGAGCATTGAGCTTGGGTCCCAGAGGTTCTGAGTTCAACTCCCACAGACTACCACTCTGGGTCCCTGAGCAAGACCCTTAACCCCCCATTGCTCCCCTGGCACCGCACAGGTAACCTGATTCACGCCAGATGTACGTGAGTTCACTCACATATGTGAGTGAAGCTACGCGGAGCGACATACATCTGCCGTGAGTCAGGTTACCGCACAGTGGCAGCCCAGTGCTCCCCCAGGGGATGGGTAAAGATGCATAAGTGAATTTCTCCATTGTGAGATCAATAAAGTTCAATTATTATTATAAATTATAAAGCAGCTTCCGATCTGATGAACGTTGAATTGGGGCTTTTTTCCCACTTTGAAAAAGTTTGCATTTGAACTTACCAGCAACAGAGACAGATGGTAAAAACTTATCAATTAAACCAAATATATTCAAAATATGTCTGTTATCTAGATATATCCTCTATTTTCTTTTGAAGATATGGAAATGTGGAGAGATAAACCCCACCCTTTTTTTTTTAATCTAAGATACTCTGTCTGCATCATAAAACAGCAAAATTATACATTCAAGGGACTGCAAATACATGTACTGTATTTACTCTGCACTGGAAGTAGAAGCGTCACTGACACTGACAGCATTTCAAATACTAAATTCAAACTTCAACAAATGTACAACTGGGTTGTAGATGTTCTCCTTAGCCCATTTTATGTAATTTATCTTAACATTCCAAACACATTTCTTACATCATATATCTGAAGTGTAGACAATAGCTTCTCCTTACATACATCCTCTGAGACAACTAATTATTTCCCTAACAATAGTGAGATTTCAATGTTTAAATGTGCAGTAAACCTTTATACATAAGGAGCATGGAGGACCCAATACAGTACTTTGAGTAAGATTAGTGACACTAAAACTGATCTGTTACATGAGTGGTTGTCCATTTCATCACTCAAATGAGAACAACATACTATTGGTATATACTAGTAAGACTATTAAAGAACAGCAGATTAAACGTTAAGATATGTTAAGGCCTATATTAAATACATTTTACGACAACATCAACAGATTAAATCATTTTTACTTTTTTGGTGTACCAAATTACCCTCGTAATGAAGTAATATTTTTTGGGCTAAGCCCCTGATGATAAGAATGTCTAGCTCTGACCCTGGTTTGTATTAATTTACTAATGGACAGTGTGGAAAGCTTTGTACGATAATTATTTGTCGTAATTCTAATTCTAGAAGTAAAAATAGAGAAATAAATAGCACTATCATTTTGTGAAATCCTAATTATGCTATTATAAATAAGCAAAAGTCTAAACAAAATATAGCAGTTGTTTAGGCAGCATATAGTCTTGTTGTGTTGTATATCATGTAAAAGAAATATCACCTGCTATTTATACCTGATCTGCATCAAAGGGTCAACAAAAAATGAAAGCAATAATGACAACGAAATATTGGTAAAAGGGAAACCCTCACCTTTTCTTTTTCAGGCAGCTGTGGCTAAGAATTTTCTGTTGATAAATGCATTCTACTTCAGAATTAGATGCTATTTTGAGATGCTAATGTTGGTTACTTACAAGTTCCATAAATCAAAACTCTCCCGCCTGCTTCTTTACAGAACTGCACTCAGCAGCTTTCACCTATTTTACTGCAGATAATATTTAGTTTCTTAAATGGGACTAGTTTCGTAGCCTAGTATTGATTGTGGTAACCGGCCGCGGTATCCCTGTATGAATCAAAACTGAAATCTCCGCTCCAAGCAAGCACCCACACAGACACACTAGAAAACAGCCAATCAGAAAGAGTGAAGGCGGGATTTAAAGCAGTATAACCAATGACAGTGGAGTTAAACAGCACAGAGCACAGTCAAGTGTGCTGCAGATTTAAAGGGGCAGGACAGACCAGGCAGCGCGAGGCAGCGGAGAAGGGAGCTGCGAGAGGAAAAGTAGGGCAGAGTGAGGGCACGTTATGTGGATCATGTAACCAGCCAGGGTAGATCTAAATTATTATTATTTTGGACATGCATCATGCACACACACACACCAACAAACACACACACATAAATAATAATAAATAAATAAAAAAAAAAAAAAAAAAAAAAAAAAAAAAACACTGACAAAAGGGCACTTTGGGCACCAGGGGGCAAAGGGGCAGGTGCTCAAGCCCCCTCCGCCCCCCCCTCTGCACGTCCCTGCTTCTGAGAGGCAGCTGGCTGCACTGGCATTTATAGGGTATCAGATTACAAGAGACCGAATGGAACTGCACACACTTTTCAGATTTTCATTCATACGCATTTTCCTTTCACTTCACATGCATGCTCTGGCTTCTGTGAGTCTATCGCATGAAATCCAAATAAAGTACACTGATGTTTGTGGCTGTAAGTGGGACAAAATTTGAAAAGGGCTGTGAATGCTTTTGTAAGGCACTCAAAATGTGGCCAAGAGTAATATTAATATTTCTGATTTTTATTTTTACCGTCTTAGAGGGAAGGGGGGTGTTAGTTTTCTACGCCATACTAATACTGCTGAACTTTAATCGATTTAAACTTTTTAAAAAAGTGACGGATAAACCTTTATTACAGGTATGTTAAAGTCAGCATACATCCTTTGTTATATTAGTTTACTTTTAAAACTTAATAAAAATAGAACGAAGACATGTAAATGAAGTTAAATGTTTGGCTCTCTATAATAACCTACTTTTAAGGTCTTTATCATAAACCCTTTATGCTCAGTGGCTTTCTTTTAAACACTGCTGTATTTTTAAACATCTTCCATATCTTTAGAAAAAAAAAAGAAGTGAAGGGCCTCGATAATTAAAGCTCATTAACAGCTTTTAGGCCAGTATTTGATGCTTAATTGAGACACTCTGTGATAAATAGATAAAACAAAGGAACATGCGTCAGTAAAGCTTTTTTTTTTCCTGCATTGATCCACAGGAACTTTTACTGCCTTGGCCTGACCAACCTGCCCCAGAGCAATAGACCCTATGGCTGCAGCCGTGTAGCGTCCCACACCGGGCAACTGTTTGAGCAGGTCGTCGTCAGTCCGAGGCATCTGTCCCTTCAGCTCTGAGACCACCTGAAGCCAAACGACCAACAAAACTAAATAATCACTTTAAAACCCATTACTGAATATAGTGTTATTGGGAAATTATCTGGAGCAGCATTGAAATATCTGATTATGGACGCACCTTCTGCGCTCCTTCATGCAGCCTTCTTCCACGCGAGTAGTAGCCGAGTCCCGCCCACATCTGGTTTACCTCCTACACCACAATAAAATCACGCATTAAATCTAGAAAAAGAAAAAAACGCTAGCTTTGCATACACCAATTTAAACAATTACCTCCATTGTAGCAGCCGCAAGGTCCTGCACTGTGGGCCACCTCTGGAGTGTGGAACACACAGCATATATGTTGCACTTCAAAAAGTATTGCATACCAATTAGATTAGGAACCAGCTTTTAAAGTACCCACCTTCATCCACCTGTTGTAGTAGTCTTTTACTGTGGCAACTTGGGTCTGCTGCAGCATTATTTCTGAAACCCACACTGAAAAAAACCCAAAGAACAAACAAATATTTACAATTCAATGTTTTCCATTGTTTAAAAAATGTGTAGTGCATTAGTTTTAAATGTTGTTTTTTTTTCTCTTTAAAAACACTCATTTTGTTACCTGCATACGTCCTGATGTTGATGTCTGATTCTGTCACGGCCTACAGAAAACACGCAGTCAGGCAGGACTACTTTTAGATTGAAGCTGCTTAATTGTGGAAAACGGTCGTTATTATTATTACTTTGGTCAGGGTTGAAACTCCTGGAATTTAATGTAATTAGTCACTGAGCTTGAAAACCATTGCATTAAAACAGCACTTAAAAGAGCAAAACAAGATCATGTGAAACTTCATCTGTCCATATAACTTTAAAACTGATTGGTTTTGTGATTGTTTGGAAATACTGCATCAAATAGAGCAAAGATCTATTTCTGATTGCTTGATGCAAATCTGTATAATCAAAATAAGCTCATAGTTGTATAACCCCTCCACCCATAAGTATTCCTTGCCAGGTTGCAGGGATTGTTTCAACTGTACAATTCTGTGAAAAACAACAGACTGCACTTAATGAGAGCAAAACAAATTGAATAAGAGCATTGCAATATATATATATATTTATGATGCTTTAGTTGATACAGTATTAGTTTTGATCGAAGGATATTTTTGCAAATAAGTGATCCTAACAATAGCGTAAACAAGCAAAATTAATTATCTATTTTAGCGTTAGAACTAAAGAAGAACATAATATTTTCTAATACGGATGAATTACCAGAGTCCTCCAGGGCAGCTCTCTCTTGTCCTTGTCATACCAGCGCAGGAGCTGAGACCGCAGCCGCACAACGTCAGCAGGATCGGCAAACGTGTGATATGAAGATGATGGGAGCAAAGCTGTGGTTGGTTCTGGATGGGATGGAAGAATAAAACAAACACACATAAAAATAATATTCAAACAAAACATATCACCCACAAATACCTCTTCACATCAAAGTGGAAAGTGCCTTCCCACTTTTAGGCTTAAAATTGTACTTAAGGTCAGTTATGGCACTAGCATGCAGAATGTGATGTGATTCCAGGCTGTCCAGTCATGTCTTGCTGATGTGCAGCTGAATTTAGGAAGCAATCTTCACTTTCAGATTGGAAAATTAAAGTCAACAAGAAAGATTTAGGTCTAGGCCACAATTATGCAACTTTTAATCTTTGATACTGTAGATTATCAAATGAAGAGGGTCAGAGTAAAGCAGATTTTTTTTTTTTTTTTTTTTTTTGCAAAAGGGCTGATTTGAAGATAACAGAGGGTCCCCGATATGTCCAGATATTTACAGTAGTTGATGTGGTCTTAGTTAAAATTTACAATTCTGGCACACTTTTTTGTTTAAGTTTGCATTATTGATATTATTATTATTATTATTATTATTATTATTATTATTACCATGATATATGACCCATAGTGTTGCAGATGACACCTACACTGCAATGCAAATCTTAAAGAGGTTACAGAACACCATGCCTGGAAAGCTACCTGGACTGTTTCTGTTGTTACTAGAGCGATCAAATCAGCATGGTACCGGTACCTGCTTTCACGGATGTTTTGGACCTCTTCCGGGTTGGAATGGTTATCCCCAACCTTACCGTTGGGCTTTTCTTGCCTTTAACTACAGCTGAACGTAACCTGCTCATCATAAACTGCCAGCCTGCCTGCAGGAGTTATGTCCAGCGGGAATGACTACGGTCTTCACCACATGAACGCCTTGTAGCTCCCGCCAGCTCTACAGCGAACGCCTACTGCTTGTCCAATCAGCTGGAAGGAGACGATACACGAATGACAAACGTCACATCCGATGGGCCGGTCTAAGTACAGATTTTTCCACTTTGAACGCTCACAAAATGTTGATTTCAAACATTTTTCATATATTAATTCTAATTTCACATTAGAATTAATATATGAATTCTAATTTCACAAGAAGAATTTATTTATTTATTTATTTAGCTCACCTCCCTCGGTTTTCACTCCTTCTACACTCAATAAAACTTAAAATTGTCTTTCAGTGCTGGATGATGAGAAAAAAAGCATCGCATTTATGAATATTTACAAACCATTTATGTTTCTTACCCAAAACGATTGTCATGTTTTTGTTTTTTGTTGATGTTGCTATTTATGTTGTTTTTTCCTGCTCAGTAAAGGTCTGTTTTTATCAGTAAAACTGTACTTTTATAAATCTTATTTTGCCTTTTGCTACCACACTGGTGGGTATTCAATTTTGTTTTGTAGTGATTATTCCATTTCAATTCAATTCATTTATATAGCGCCAATTCATGAAACATGTTATCTCAAGGCACTTTCCAAAATCAAATTCAATCAGATTATACAGATTGGTCAAAAATTTCCTATATAAGGGAACCCAGTTGATTGCATCAATTCTTGACAAGCAGCATTCACTCCTGGAGAAGCGTAGAGCCATAGAGAGAGTCGTCTGCATTGTACATGGCTTTGCAGCAATCCCTCATACTGAGCAAGCATGAAGCGACAGTGGGAAGAAAAACTCCCCATTAACGGGAAGGAAAAACCTCCAGCAGAACCGGGCTCAGTATGAACGGTCATCTGCCTCGACCGACTGGGGGTTACAGAAGACAGAGCAGAGACACAACAAGACAGACAAAAAGCACAGAAGCACACATTGATCCTGTAATCTGTTCTACATTAGATGGCAATAGCCGGTGATCTGTCTTCCCTGGATGATGTCACAGCTAACAGAACGCCAGACCAGGTCTGCCTACTATGAAGAAAAAAGAGAGAACAAAAAGTTAAAAGCTGAAATAACAACAGACGATGCAAAATGGAGAACAGTAGAATAACCCAGCAGAGTGAGAGAAATAGACCCTAATGTCCTCCAGTAGCCTAAGCCTATAGCAGCATAACTATAGAGCTAGCTCAGGGTAACATGAGCCACTCTAACTATAAGCTTTGTCAAAAAGGAAAGATTTAAGATTAGTCTTAAAAGTAGACAGGGTGTCTGCCTCACGGACCAAAACTGGGAGTTGGTTCCACAGGAGAGGAGCCTGATAGCTAAAGGATCTGCCTCCCATTCTACTTTTAGAGACTCTAGGAACCACCAGCAGACCTGCAGTCTGAGAGCAAAGTGCTCTGTTAGGAACATACGGGGTAATCAGAGCTCTGATATATGATGGAGCTTGATTATTAAGGGCTTTATACGTGAGAAGGAGAATTTTAAGTTCTATTCTTGATTTAACAGGAAGCCAGTGAAGTGAAGCTAAAATTGGAGAACAGCTATGACCCCATCCTGGGGGGCAGATCATCTGCCAATACTCTCTCTAACATAGAAATGATTCCTGCATCAACCTGTTGTTGATTTTCATCAGAAAATAATAAACTAAATGAATGAAATGTGTTTTAGGAAGCTCACAATCAATGCTGCAAAGAGGATGCTGCTCATGGCTCCCTCAACAAGTTCTTGGAATAAAGTGGACAGTGCTGGACAGACAGGAAAGGTCCCTTTTAAAATTTGTTTAAAGGTGACCGTGCATTTAGTTTTGGTTATGCAAGAAATACATCAGAAACTGAACAAAGTATGTTAATCCATCTTTAAAAACTCTAGTTTGTGTTTATGGGCTATTATGTGGTTTTATTCTTTGTATCTATTTTCACACAACAGACAAACAATGGTTCTTACTGGAACATGAATTACTGTAAAACACAAGGAAGCCTTTGTTTGTGCCATCCGGGTTTTACAATATTTTATTATAACTCTAAATCATTGCTGCATCTTTTGTAAGAAGTGGCTTTTCATGTGAAGCAAAACAGCCAAAGCAAAAGACTTGTTGAAATGTTTCCAAACCACGGGGGGCTGTGTTTTGAAGCAAAGTAGGCCTACCTTCAAGGCAAAGCTGGCTTGTATTTGAGAGTCAGCCTGCTTGTTGTTGGATCACTCCACGCTGGAGATGCTCTTCAGAACGGTGTTCATCTTCCTCAGCCAGCAACCTTTAATGCATCACACAGCACAAATATTTGTATGTATTGTTTGGACCAAAAAAGACATTCAGTTCAGAATACAATATGTGATTAGTATAGGAGTTATGAGTATTTTACCCCCTGAACCTTTTCATAGTTTTTTACTTTGCAGTGACAAACTTCAGTGTATATTACTTAGACTTATGTGACAAGTCATTATGAAAGCTTGGAAATTATATATTATTATTATTAGTAGTAGTAGTAGTAGTAGTAATAGTAATAGTGTTTTGTATTTATTTATTTTACAAGTAAACATCTGAAAAGTATAGCATGCCTTTATATTCGGCCCCCCAAATATACTTTGTAGAAAAGCCTTTCACTGCAGTTGTAGCTAAAGGAATTTTGAGTGATGCCTCCACTGTCTCTACACATCTCTACATGAGTAAAGGTAATATAGATGTGCATAGAGATTGACATTTTTGGTCATTCTTTCTCACAAAATAACACAAAATTAATTAGATTAGCTGGAGAGCGTCAATCAAGATCACTTGCCATAGATTTTCAATTCAGTTTAGGGCTGGACTTTGACTAGGCCATTCAAATAGCCGATTATGGTTTGCTCTAAACCATTCTATTATAGTTCTGGGTTTGTGTTTAGGTTTGATGTATTGCTGGAAATAGAACCCCCTCCTCCTCAAGTCATTTGCAACCTCTAAAAGGTTTACTTCCTTGATTAGAATGGGTTTAACTCCATCTATTTTCCCATGAAGGCCAGCCTTTCCTGTACCTGCTGTGGAAAACCCATCCCGACAGCATGATGCTGTCGCCATGTTTTAGCATGGTCATAGCGTGTTCAGTGTGATGTGCAGTGTTAGTTTTCTACCACCTAGACCAGGCTGTGTTTTAATCAAAACGTGCTTCAACACATTTTCTGGATGTGCACCTTTATTAAACTGCCCTACTGCAGCTTTTTTGTTTGTTATATATGTTTACCTTAATAAACATATTCATTTTACTGTTGCATTGTATGTCACATCATTATTTATAATTACAAAATTAAACAAAAATCCTATTTAACATTGTGGCATTAGCCCAACTTTTCTTTCTTTTCTCATGGGGGTTGAACACACCTTTACTGGGTGTGGTAATTGCTGGGAAAATCACTGTCCAACTTTCTTCAGTTTGTTTTTCACAGGTGACTTTTTTCGTTCACTTCTCGAAGGTACAGCAACCATTCTGAGCTCAGGTAAGTTCATGTCCATCTTACGGGAACTACTGTGTGATCTCATCTTCTATCTTATCCGAACAGCAATTTACTGTTGCTCTGCAGAGGACTCATAAAAAAACAGCTTTGAAAAAAAGGATAAAGAAACATTTGAGAACTGTTTCCCCTATAATGACAGTATTTAAATATCTCGCATAAGACTGGAATATTTCTATAAATAAAAATGCCCTTTTTAGCTGTAATGATGCTGTATGTAAATATTTTGATTTTCCTCTTTTCTCCCCAGAATACTACCAGTAAAATGAAAGGAAATATTTTATTTCTCTGTGGCCTTCTGCTGAGGATCAATTGTGCTAATGGTGAGTAAACACTATATTAATTTCGCAGTAAGCAGTAATGCTCCGTCTCTTTCCAGTGTCTAATGTCTCACATTACACATTGTACAATTAACTTTTTTTGTCGTGTTATACCACATTTGAGTAATAAAGGTCTTACAAAAATATCCAAAATTAATTTTTTGTAATTCAAATAGTTTTAATCTTTCCTTAAACTATACCATTATTCATTTTTATGCACCTCACTATTGTTGACTGAACAGTTGTGACATTTTTCTAAAGGTTTTGAAGAAGGTTTCATCAGACTGGTAGGAGGTCAAGATGAATTTGAGGGCCGTGTGGAGATCTTCCATGACGGAGCGTGGGGAACAGTGTGCGATGACAGCTGGGATATTAATGATGCAAAAGTTGTGTGTCAGCAGCTTTTTTATCCTGGTGCAAAAGAAGCTCTGGGATCAACATTTGGCCAAGGTAACACATCTGACTCTGACTAATACAATTTGTGAATTTGACTGGGATGAACAGTGTGTTTTCAAAAAATAATCTTAGATTTTGTCACTTGCTGACAAAAATGTTTTAATATTTTTTTGTTAGGAAGTGGACAAATCTGGATGGATGACTTGGCCTGCACTGGAAAAGAGATAAGCCTGCTTCAGTGCACATTTTCTGGATGGGGAGTCAACAACTGTGGCCATTCTGAGGATGCAGGTGTAAGGTGTGAAATTGGTAAGACTACCAGCACTAGGAGATATCAACCCATCTTCCTCTAAAAAACAGACAGAAAAACCCTGACACCACCTTACTCATGTGTGCATGTTGGTGTCCGGCAGGACCTGGGTTTAACAAGAGGGACCTTGGGTACACTTTGGACCACAATGCAACCCTCCCTGGGCAGCTGGGGGACCTGTTCGACAGTGCAGAAGACTGTGACTTGAACATACCGGTGATGGTGGACAACAACACTGTGGAGTCAGTCTGCGTACACAGGGTCATACTCTCCTTGAATCCAGACCTCAAAGCTTCACAGCCGGATTTCCGCAGACTCAGCATTAACGTTGCTTCTGACTGTAGTCAATATGCCAGGACATTTCTCAGGTAAAACTACTTCTGATTGTATGACCTTGCACCCAAAGATTAGTTTTACCATCTATATTATATATATATATATATTAATATGTTATTTAAAAACTCTAATAAAAGACATCAAAGGTGACAGCTAGATGCTTTTTTTAAAGTTCTGTAAAAACTCATTTGTTACAGATAACTAATCAGTATGTTATGTTTCAGATACTTCTACACAAGAGAAGTTAAATTCACATTAAACTCCTCCTACTGCATAATCAAGATGGCTCATGACTGGGTCTTGGGAGAACTCCATGATGAGGCGGCAAAGATTTTCAGGGAGTTTCTACCTGAAGACTCCACTTTCCAGAGCCAGATCTCTTTCTGTCAGCATGCAGAGGTCATCAGTGATGAGACTCTGAAAGATGTCTGTCTTCGTTACCTGGCGTGGAACTGTGAGGGCCTGATCCATTCTCCAGCCTGGACCAAACTTCCTCTCTCTCTAGTCGAAGCCCTTCTTTCACGCTCAGACATTTTGGCTCGTAATGAAACCGTCCTTTTGCACGGGTTGGAGAAATGGGCGGCAGCGCAGGAAAACACCACCATTCCCGAGACCCTTTTGAAGCGTATCCGCTTCCCGATGATACCAGCCGAGGACCTACACAGACTGGATGGTTCGCAGTATCGTGTCAGCAAGCTGCAGGGCTTTGAGTTTAATGCTCTGCCCGTCACCTTGCTGCTCAGGGACCTGACAGAGAAAGGAGACATCTATACGCCCAGGATTTACACCGGAGAGGCATGGAGCTTCACGTTCAGCGTTCAGGAGATCAGAGCCTACACGAATTATGGCTTCTACGTTTTTAAGGGCCAGCGGACCAGTAGCCTCACATCGGACTTCCAAACAGCCGTTCACCGCAGTTCTTACTTTGCGTTTCAAAGCATACTCTGGAGAGTGACGGTATATGTCAGTGAGAACGACTGCACGAGAGAAAGTGTGAGTTGCTCCTCTCTACCAGCAGTTAGCCTAAAGATTCAAGAAAGGCAGAGTAACTTACCCACTGAGATGGTTGACCGTATTGGTTACAGAAATAAGATTGTTGCAAGGTGTCAAGGGAGGTATGTTTTTCACGTTGATGAATTTAATTCTGTTGATAGCGACAACCCCATATTTATTCCCAGCCTGGCAGATCAGACTTACCCTTGCCACTCAACACTGTTCTCCTACCAGATGGTGGTGCTTCCTTACTACTCGACAGACTAGGTTTGGTTTTCTCATGGTAACCAAGAAAATATGGGGCAGCATATTGTTCTGTATGACCTCCACAAGCCTCTTCAGTATTTACACACAGTATTACATCAAAGAACTGCCTACCAAACTTGTCTAATATGGATTTTAAGAGCGTTAGATGATTGTATTTGGCCACCTTGGTTTACTGTCTATTCTTATCAATGACTCTTTTAATAAAAAAAAAAAAAAAACAGCGCATGAAAACTGCAGCATCAAACTATTTTTTTCAACAAGATCATTTATGGATTTACTCATCTTCAATGCCACAAACAACTTTCTTATGGCTAGAGCAGGAATACTCTATAATAGATCAAATCCAAAGCAGTGATTTAGCACCTCGCTAAGAAGAACTCCACCTTCAGATACTCTTTGGTAAATCTGCTAACAGACATACACACATGCAAGTAACAATACTATCAGCCAGGTATCAAAAATCAGCCAAACAGGTTTCCCCTATCTCATTTATTGGTTTGCCCCAACAGGCCCAGTAATAGTTGGATCCTGCAGTGCTCTTTATAAGAAAACATCACATGTTCTTGCACGCCACCCTGAACACTCATCCCCACAGTGGAACGTGGTGTTGGCGGCAGCATGCTGTGGGGATACCTGTCTTCAAAAGGGTCAGGAAAGCTGGTGGGAGTAATGAAAGGCAGGTATATTTTAACTAAATATGGACCACACCCACACAGTTTATAGTAAAGTGAGGTTTCTTACACAAGCTTGTTCAGATGTTTTGTATCTGCTGAACCTGCAGCGCCATTTAGAGGGCAAATAAAGATTCAGTATATCTTGAGACTGGAAGTAGCTGGGACTGTTCAAACATGCGTATATTACTTACTCTTGGTATTGATTACAAATGCTTTAGCATGAAAAACAAAACAATTTGTGCTGGTAGACATTTATTTTATTTTATTATTTAACAATAACAGAGTTTTATAGTTTTATTTGCCTGATTACATAATTCCTCAAAAAGTAAATCAGTAAAACAGACGTTATGATCAGTTACTTGCGTACTTGAGTAGTTCTTCACTTAAAAAGTTTTTGAACTACTACTGGATTTAATTTTAATTTTATAGCAATAATATCTATCTATCTATCTATCTATCTATCTATCTATCTATCTATCTATCTATCTATAGATAGATAGATAGATAGATAGATAGATAGATAGATAGTTATCTATCTATCTATCTATATACACTCCTGATCAAAATCTTAAGACCAGTCAAAAATTTGCAAGAATTAGCATTTTGCACTATTGTATCTTAAGAAGGTTCTAAGTAGAGCTTCACAATGTTAAAAGGACAAATCAGTGCAAGAGACAAGAACATTTGAGCAGGGAATTGTCTGAAAACTGCATTTACACTCAAACATGATTTTTTCAGCTGATCAAAAGTTTAAGACCATAGTCTTTAAAAGCCAAAAGCTGTGCAAACATCTGGATTCCATGTCATTTTCTGTGAAGTCTTTACACTGTCAAGACCTCCTGATGGCAAAAGCAAAAAAGCTCACTGACTTTGAACGTGGTAGGATTGTTGAGCTGCATAAGCAAGGCCTCTCACAACGTGCCATCGCTGCTGAGGTTGGACGCAGTAAGACAGTCATTTTGCATTTTTTAAATGATCCTGAGGGTTATGGAACAAAAAAGTCAAGTGGTAGACCCCAAAAAATTTCACCAGCTCTGAGCCGCAGGATCTGATTGGC
The DNA here is from genome assembly GCA_037039145.1 of Fundulus diaphanus. Classification (NCBI taxonomy): domain Eukaryota; kingdom Metazoa; phylum Chordata; class Actinopteri; order Cyprinodontiformes; family Fundulidae; genus Fundulus; species Fundulus diaphanus. The sequence continues at coordinate 31,835,176 of CM073128.1, forward strand.
TGTCCGTCAAGACACGGGACGATCCTCTACCCAAATTAAGGCCATTACTGGTGCTGACTGCAGCCCAATAACCATCAGACAGCATCTGCGAGAGAAGGGCTTCAGAAACAAAAAACGTCTTCAAAGGCCACGTCTTCTTCAACGCCACAGAATTGCCCGTTTGGACTTTGCAAGGATGCACCAAACAAGGGACATTGAAAGGTGGAAGAAAGTTGTCTTCTCTGATGAGAAAAATTTTTACCTTGATGGTCCTGATGGCTTCCAACGTTACTGGCATGACAGGGAGATCCCACCTGAGATGTTTTCTACACGGCACAGTGGTGGGGGCGCCATCATGATTTGGGGTGCGTTTTCCTTCAATGGAACAATGGAGCTTCAGGTTGTGCAGGGGCGTCAAACAGCAGCTGGCTATGTGGAGATGTTGCAGCGGGCATCCCTCATGACTGAGGGCCCTCGTCTGTGTGGTAATGATTGGGTTTTTCAACAGGACAATGCTGCAGTTCACAATGCCCGCCTGACAAAGGAGTTCTTCCAAGAGAATAACATCACTCTTTTGGACCATCCTGCATGTTCCCCGGATCTAAACCCAATTGAGAACATTTGGGGATGGATGGCAAGGGAAGTTTACAAAAATGGACATCAGTTCCAGACAATGGATGCCCTTCGTGAAGCCATCTTCAACACTTGGAGCAACGTTCCCACTAGCCTCCTGGAAACACTGGCATCGAGCATGCCTAAACGATTGTTTGAAGTCATCAACAAGAATGGTGGAGCTACTCATTACTGAGTCCTTTTTTTGACATTTTGATTTCTGTTTTGGGGGGTTTTCGGGTTTTTTTGAGCTATGGTCTTAAACTTTTGATCAGCTGAAAAATCATGTTTGAGTATAAATGCAGTTTTCAGACAATTCCCTGCTCAAATGTTCTTGTCTCTTGCACTGATTTGTCCTTTTAACATTGTGAAGCTCTACTTAGAACCTTCTTAAGATCCAATAGTGCAAAATGCAAATTCTTGCAAATTTTTGACTGGTCTTAAGATTTTGATCAGGAGTGTATATATATCTATATATATCTATATATATATATATCTATATATATATATATATATATATATATATAGATATATATAGATATATATAGATATATATATAAAGTTGGCTGACAGACCTTAAACCACATGCAATGTATGTCACACCTGACTCCATGCAAATTGCTTTCTAAATACATTTTGAACGACTTTGCATGTACTGGAGTATTAGTTTGAGCTGACGCTACTACACCTGAGTCCAATTTTTGACCACCCACTACTTCCTATTGCTGCAAATGATGGTTCTTCATGATTCAAGATGGCTGAATGCATATGTAGGCCACACCTTACAGATATTTATTTGCAGAAAAAAATAGATCATATGTATCCTTGACCTTGGAATTTAATAATGTTGTGGCTTAACGTTTGTGACGATAATATAGCAAAATGTGAAAAAGTTGAAGGGGGATGAAGACCACTGTGACCAGCAGGTGGGGCTAAAATGTGAAGCGGACCCCCGGACGGGGAGGACCCACCGCTGGAGGTTTGCTGCCCCCCGCTGGACGCTTCCCGTTAATCCTGCTTCTTTTTCGGAGATAAAGAAGCTACATCTCACTTAACTGTTGAGGGCGAAAAACACGAGTCGAGTTCGTAATTTACCCCCACAGAAACAATTATGTGGCGCTACAGTGTCTTATATGTTGGCAGAGAGAGCGGACCGGGACGCACTTTTTGAATCTGCTGGGGGGGGGAAAGAGAAAACAGCGGCCGCTTCACATGTGCCTGGCGACACTTTGGGGGCTTTTTTTTCTCTCCCCTCCGGAGGAAACGCAATCTACCGCTAAATCTCTCCCTCTTAACGCACTTTCCTCTCACTCATTCAGCTCCGCCGCTCTGCTCTCAGCGATGTGAACAGAGAGAGGTAAACAATGGCTGCGCTGCGCGTCACGGCAGCCCGGCGGAACCAGGGGAGAGTGACAAGGACGGGGAGAGGGAGAAAGAAAGGGGAGGGGAGCTGACATTAAAGCAGCACAACAAGGAAACTACGCTGCCGAGCCAGACGCCTTCATTTTATGTTTTTGAATAATAGCCGGAGCTAGTAGTGCGGCGAGGTGTCTGAGCCCCCGGCGAGCTCCAGCGTCTGCTGTCCGGGGGAGAAAGCGGCTTTTGTTGCGCCTTTAGGGGGAACGGAGGTGGATTTAAAGACGCTCTCACAGACATGGGTGAGAATAATGAAAGAAGAGTTTTTTAATTGTGATTCTGGGTGAAAATGATCGGAGCGGCGGCGGCTGCGTACGTACATGCAGGCCTCTTTTCCTGTGGACAGAGCCGTGTCCTGTAACGGGAGGTGGGGAGGATAAAAGCCAGCACAGTTTAGCTGCAATTAATTAAAAAAAAGGCCAATTTAGATCCTATTCCGATAAACAGCGACGCTCCGGGGTCGCTTTAGCTGGGCTAGAGGCTGCAGCCAGCAGTGATGCAGGCTGCCATTACTGAGGTCATGCTCATTACAACAATGGATCAGTCCTCATGGTCAAACTTTGAGGTGGTAGGGTCTACCATAGGAGCTGTTAAATGAAATAAAGAAAAAAAAGTATTCTTGCTTTACACGTGATGATGCTTGTTTGTGTTTTCACATTGTAACTGCTTCTGTGTCTGTCCTCAGGATCTGAGCCACCCGGTTCCCCGCAGGTGGTGGAGGATGGAGGCGAGGAGGATGAGGAGGAGCTGAGTGGAGGCGAGGAGGCCGAGTTTCGCTCCAGCTCGGGCAGGGGCTCCCTGCTGACCCGCAGGGGCATCACCCTGAGAGTGCTGCTGAAGGACGGGCTGGTGGAGCCCGGGGACGGCGTGCTGGCCATCCACTACCTGGTAATAACACGCAGCACAGCTTCGGGGTGGGGAACACCATCTGGGGATGTGATAACACCCTCTGCCTCCTCCGCAGGGTAAGAACTTCGTCGGGGACCTGCTGAACGACGGGAAGATCCGATGGGTGGAGACGGGTCAGATCTTCAACTCGCCCAGCGCCTGGGCCACTCACTGCAAGCGTCTGGTGAACCCGGCCAAGAAGTCCGGCTGCGGCTGGGCGTCCGTGCGCTACCGGGGGCAGAAGCTGGCCCAGTACAAGACCACCTGGCTGCACAAGTACCAACCCAGCGCAGACCTGGTGAGGAGAGGCCCGGGGTCCCCCCAGACGTTAGAGTTAACATATGAAGCAAACGTCACAATCCACATTTGGGTTTAAGTGTTTCTAAACAGGTTTACACAGAGAATTAAAGCGTATACCTTTTTAAAAGCGTTTTAAAGGTAGAGTCCAGCCAATATGCAATAGAAGCAAATCTCACTACGGATGCGGACACGTCTGTAGCGAGATGTGCATCTCGCAGCGGCCCTGTCCTCAAAACAGGACAGATCCTCCACTATACTTAAAGCACACGTCTCCGGTGAAAGTCCCAGTAGAATTTAGCAATCTCCACATGCTTACTTTTGTGATGGTAGGCCAAAAAAAAAAAAAAAACTTTTTCCTGGCCTCAATTCCTACCAAGTATTTACTATGTAGATACCACCTGTCCATATAAATCTATAATGGATATCTGTCTTATCTTTAGCATCTCATGTGTAAATCACCAGCAAAACAGTCACGGGTTACTGATTAGAAGTTCCTAGAAATTATGACCACCCTTAAAAAAGTAAAGTATAAGTGAAAAATACATTGGTTAATATGAATTTAAAGGGATTGTTAAGAGCACCAACAGGTGATTTTGTTAAAAACTATATTTCCTTAACATGTTTTTTTTTTCCTGCCACTGAATGAAGGCACCAAAAGTAACGGTTGCAGTTTTCTTCGTGCAACATCGTGCCACCTGCCTACCAGGTTAATCTATTTAAAGCTTTTTACACGTCTTTGCTTTTAGACGGAAAACTCAAGTTTTATGAGACGGGGGGAAGAAGCAGTGCAGGGAACGGCACATTGTCAGCGATCACAAACGAGACATTTTGTGACGTGTCCACTCATCTGTTTTGCTGTGTATTTCTGACGACGGCAGAGCATGGTGAGTGAAGAAGACGATGACGAGGATGAGGAGGAAGGGAAGGCGGCGGTGCAGGCAGACGAGAAGAACAAGAACAACAAACCTGGCTTACATGGTCTCTTGTCCTCTCCTCTCTTCTCCCGTCTCATCTCAAAGCATTAATCGCTGTTAACGCCCTCCTCACTTTCTTACAGACGTAATGGTTTCCCGTCGAGCTGACAGAGAGAGGATCCCCGTCAGGTATTGCAGCTTAGGCACCAGGGATGCAGCCAGGTACTGCCCTGCCCTACTGTGGTATTTTCCCCCATTTATTTAATTTATTTTTCTTGCGCTTGTGTTGGATCACAACGTGACGCGCACTTTGCGACATCCTCAGAGATCCTCACACGCTGGTGGAGCTGTCTGCGTTCTCAGCCATCAACAGATTCCAGCCGTTCAACGTGGCCGTCTCCAGTAACGTTCTGCTGCTAATGGTGAGGGTTCAGAGCCTCATGAGCTGCGCATTTGCATATCAGTGGAACTTTAAGGAGCAAACGGGATATTTGTTTGCATTTCTCAAGGATTTCCACTGTCACCTGACCACCAGTGAGGTGGTGGGGTACCTCGGAGGGCGATGGGACACGAACACGCAGTGTAAGTGCGACATTAACGCAGGAATAAATAACAGGACTTGGCCGCCATCTGCATAAACGGCGTCTCTGTGTTTTAGTGCTGACGGTGCTGAGGGCTTTCCCCTGTCGGACCAGGCTGGCAGACAGAGATACCGCCTCCGCCGTTGAAGAGGAGGTGGGGCATCAATGTGCAGCTCAGCTGTTAATGCAGCGTTTGGTCAATGCGCAGAACAGAAAAATGCCAAAAAATAAATAAATGTTGGAGCTAGTGCTGGGTGATAAATCGACTTAATCGGTTTAATCGATTAATTCGAATTTACAATTTTTTTAAGTTTAGATTTTCAGAAAATTTTATTTTCCCAATACACTCATTGGGCTTCCATTAAGACAATAGACAGCAATGCTGAATATGTTTAGGAAAATATGTTGTCAAAATTTTGTAAAAGAGGAAACTTTTTTTACCATAGTATGCAGCACTTTTAAGTTAATTATGGTAAATTTAATATATGTTAGTTTGACGTTACTGTTCTTAGCTCATTGTGTAATATCACTAGCAGCAAACATTTTGTTACATTTTCGTTGCTTACAATGGCATGTTTCACAGGTTGGGTTTAGATGCACTTTGAATTCTGGTCAACTCCCGCTTCTTTAATTTTCGTTTTGTGAAATAAGGAAGAATAAAAAAAAATCGATTTGGTAAAGTAAAATCTTTTATTTTTAAGACATATTGCCCAGTCCTAGTTGGAGCCCGTAGAAGCAGTTAGAATTCCCAGAAAGAGAAAATAAATGTTTGCAGTTTTGCACATTTTTGTAAGTTTATAGAGTTAAAAGTCAGTTTAGAGTCAGCAGGCTTACCAGGTGTCGTCATGTTCATAAGTAAGATGTCCGCTTTTGCCTTCAGATCTGTCAGAACCTGTTCATGCGCGGGTTGTCGTTGGTGGGCTGGTACCACAGTCACCCGCGGGGTCCGGCCCTGCCGTCGCTGCAGGACATCGACTCCCAGATGGATCACCAGCTGAGGCTGCAGGGCTCCAACAACGGCTTCCAGCCCTGTCTGGGCGTCATCTGTGGTAAGGAACGCTTTTAGAAACGGCGTAGTTCAGTGCTGGCATGACGGCTAGTTGGTCTGATTTAACAATAGGTACGCTGCAGTAGGGCTGGACGATAATTCAATAACAATATATATCGATCGATAGACGTGTGGCGCGATAGGAAAAAATAGGGTCGATAAAAGTTCGATAGAGTTTTCCTTCCTTCCTTTCAGCCTATCATATTAGTTGATGCTACAGTCACTACTTCCTCTCGACCAATCATAATTGCGGACCCAGGCACGCCGTCACAAAGTGCCGCCCTCTCAAACCACAACACACAGCACGTGAATATGTCGCAGCAAGGAGCGGCGGAGGAAACTGTCCCAAAACGGGGTTTTACTAGTTTGCCAGTCTGACAGAAATAAACCACAGTGATTTGTAAAATTTGCAAGGAACCGGTAAAAACAAAGTCTGGTAACGCAACCAACTTGTTTCATAACGTAAGCCTCTCACACCCGCAGCAGCGCGAGCTGTGCAGCCCCGCGCGACACCACATCATCTTCTGGAAGTTCTTCCAAAACAAAGCAGGTACAGCAGCTAAACTGGGCTCCCTTCTTTGTGATAAAATGACAAAGCGTCCAAGCGGCATAAGGACATCACGCATGCAGTAAAATGCTTCATAGTGATGGATATGCTGCTGTTGTTTGCAGCTGAAAAACCTGGCTTCAAACAATTACTCGCCACTCTTGATCCGCGATATAAAGTTCTGTTTTTCTCTAACAGCGCTCCCTAAATTGTGCAACGCGTGCAGGGAATCAGTGCAAAAGGAGCTGCAATCTCACCTCAGCCCTGCATCAGCCTCTCAATTATGAAACCTGAGAAGTAACTCGTGTACTATTCCCACCTAAATAGGCTATTTTATTTATTTATTTGTTATATTTATTTTGGTCATTTTACTGGTCACTTTAGTTTATTCTTTGTCATTATTTAATAACATAACTCAGGTCTCTTAAGTTATTTTTCTTTAAAAAAATTCTGTTATGGTTAAAAAAGTTGGTTGAATAAAGATTTAATTGGAATTCTGTGTTTGTGTTCTTTATTCAAATTAAATCATTTAGCAATATCATAAAATGTCCAGGCAGACCTGCACATAAAATATGGTTTTAAATATTTTCAATAATTATCGATATCGATCAATATGCATTTTTTTTTTTTATCGATAAGCTTTTTTTCCTATATCGTCCAGCCCTACGCTGCAGTGCTTGCTGAGCGTGTTCCCTAATCTGACAGTTGAATGGGGGGCGGGGAAACGAATCAACTGAATATAAAGCGCAGAAACAAGGAAGAAATGACTGAACGAGTGGTGGATAAACCGTGTGCATAGTGGGCAGTTTATTATTATGACAGAAAAAACGAGATCCTAAATAAAAGCAAGCAAAATGAGCTTCCTCCTTTCTGGGGTCGGGCGCTCCATCATCCGCAGAGAGCTACAAATAGGGCCACTGCTTCTCCACATTGAAAAGAATCAGCAGAGGTGGTTTGGGCATTTGATCCGGATGCCTCCTGGACGCTTCCCTTCGGAGGTTTTCCTCAGCGCCTCCCACTGAGGAGACCCCGGGTCAGACCCAGAACCCGCTGGAGGGACTATATATCCCATCCAGCCTGGGAAAACTTTAGGATCCCCCAGAATGAGCTGGAGGATGTTGCCGGGTAGACGGATGTCCGGGGTTCCCTCATGGACATCAATATATGTACTCAAATTAGAAGTTAGATTTTTGGTTTACTTCAGTGTGACACTTCTGCACTGTAAGCTAATTAAATTTTAAAGCCTTTAATCGACTTTACCAGCTGTGTCAACTTTTTTTGTTGTAAATAATAGCAGGAAATACTATTATTCTACAAATTTCAGTTATTATGTTTTCCACATTTGAGACTAGATATTCACAGACATCTTATAACAAAAAAGTAAACAAAAAAACAACCTTTTTTGTGTCATTGACTGGGAATAAAAAGGCCACCTTTCCTGGTTGAGGTTGGCTAAAATTACCAAAATTATTTTATTTTCTAAATGCCAGAATAATGCGAGGGAAAATTTACCATGTTGTGACATAGGCAAATCGACACCAGAACAAGAGCAAAAGACTTTGTGAAGGTGAGGGCCGTCCACAGCAAAACGAGTCCTGCACTGACCTGGGCTCATGGTCCACCCAGAGAGGAAGAGGCCATTACTCCAAAAGCAACAGAAAAACTACAGATTACAGTTTGCGGATATATTTTATTATCGGAGATGTTCTGTGGACGGATGAAACTAAAGTTGAAGTGGTTGGCCAAAAATGAGCTATGTCACGTTTAGAGAGGAAGACTAGAGCTTTCAGAGTTGGAGAACACCATCGTGACTGTGAAGCACAGGGGTGGTCGCCTCGTGGGCCGATGTTTTCCAGCTTCAGGGGTTGATGAACTTCATAAAATAGATGACACCATGAGGAAAGAACGTTATTATGGTCGCAACTCAGGACAGCCGCCCCAAAGCTAAAACCTCTGAATTAGCTACAGAGTGGTTTGAGGTCAAAGGTCGATGTTTTTGGCGGTCCTGTCACAAAGACCTGTGGGAAGAGCTAAAAAGTGTTTGCGCAAGTCGTGCCATTTAAAAGGTAATTTTACCAAATATTAAAGAAATGGATGTAAACGTTTGAATTTGAACAAAGTAATTTGCAAAAAAATCAACTCTCTCATTATTGTGGGATTTAGTAATATAAATAAATAGTTTGAGTGATATTTGCTGACCTAAAGCTGGAAATATTGAGTCTGACTGAGAGAAAGTAGAGTTTTTTTATACAGTGCATGGAAACATCGGGTTTCGACTCCAACTGCTGTTAGAAAGGTTTCCAGTAAGGGCCGGTGATTAATTTAGCAGCGAAGTTTAAAAGTTTGTTCATTCTCATTTAAACATCAAAGAATTCTCTGTATTCCAGCTAAATTAGAAAGTTGTCTTAACGGGACATCTAGTTTTCACATCAGTAACAACAGGTAGTTTCAGTGACATCGTTGCTTTTTATTGGGTTTTGCCTTTTTCCAGGTCCATATTACCACGGAAACCAAGGCGTGGCATCCACGATAACGCCGTTCTGGGTCGTCCCACCACCTGAGGTCGGAAACTAACTTTCACTTCTCACCTTCTTGTTTTGTGGTTTGCCCTGTGAGTCTAGCTGTGTTCATTCAGGCAACGTCTGCGCTCATGTTTCTCAATGTGGTTTTCCCTCCTGTTTGTAGCAACGGCCTAATGACTATGGCATCCCCGTGGCTGTGGAAGTCACTTATGTGCAGGACAACTTTCTCACCAGCGACGTTCTCAACGAGATGGTACTGATGAGGCAGACCTATGAAATCAGATTGAAACGCAGTACGATCAAACTTTAGGTAGTCAGGGTTAAAGACGATTCATTCTTCTTCCACAGATGCTTCTGGTTGATTACTACAGGACGGCGCCTGATCTGGTCCAGTTTAACCAGTACTGGTGTCCTGACACGACCATGCTGGACAAGATAAAGGTAGAGTCACGTGTAACTGCCGCTCGTTCTTGTATCCAAGGACACGCTCGCTGCTGCAGTAACAATCCCTGTCCCCGCAGGGCTCTCTGAGTTGCCACGCCCCCAAAGACCAGGCCTACTCGCAGATCTTGGAGCATGTCTACAGCCAGCTGAGCAACGCGCACTGAGATCAGCTCTGCGCGCGCGACGTCGCCGCCCTCCGTCTCCAGCCCTTCCGTTTCAAACACCTTGACCGACCGACGCAGCTGAAGTGCCCCTTGAATGATGTCGCGCTCAAGTGCCGGTTTTCATATAGCATTAAAACACACTTCCGGTACTGGGCGGGTGCTAGATACGTGCAACTAGCTGCTCCTTGTGCTTGTACTGTATTTTACGAGGAGAGAAACACAAATCTAACCAAACACAGTCCAATAAAAAAAAAAAATCCTCCTGTTTAACTGGACGCTACGTGGGCGGTGGAAGACCTGCAGCTTTTCAAACACGGACCTCTGTACCCGTCTGGGACTTTATCTGAACGCCTGCTCAGATATTGACACATACAGATGACTAACACTGTTAAATGTCTTGTTTTGCATTTATACACTCACATTATGCGGATAGTAGTTGCGGGTAAGCAGCGAACAGTAGTGTAAAACATACACCATCGGCGTATGCACTGGTGTCTGAGTTTGACCCCGACAGTACCCTGCAGTAGATCCCGTCTGTCCTCCTAAAGTCCCATTTAAGGCTCGTGGTGCGAGTGCACCCACTAGTTGAGTGAAACAGACGTGTGTGTGTGTGTGTGTGTGTGTTGGCCGCGCTGTGTCGTGTCGTGAACGTGCCCATCTGCTGTCAGGTTGTGTGGAACATAAGCTGTCTTTGTTAGGACAGATATGTGCTTCCTCTTGAACTGTACTGTATTTATTACTAACTGTGGACTGTGTGGTTTACATGTGAGCGGACAGAGCTATGCCTTAAGACTGCTGATTGGTGACCCACTAAGTATTAAAATGTACACACTGGAACCATTTAAACATGACTTACTGTTTGTTCACTTCGTATATAAATATGGTCATGGCGCCCTGAGAGAGAGGGGATTCTCGTTCACCTTCTCATGCCTTGTCACAGTGCTACTGAAAACCTCTGCATTTCATAGGGTTTCTATTGGCTTGGCCAACATAAAGCACTGCATAACCAGGAAGTGGAAGGAAAAGTAAACCTGGATTTCAGTTTTTTTTTTTTTTAATCAGCCATCTGATGCCACTTAAAACCCAGTGCAACCAACTGGCTTTATAACTCCCAAAATTACTGAATAGAGTCCAACTGTGTGTGATTTATTGTCAGTATAAATCCACCTTGTCTGTGGAGGTCTCGGAGGTTTCCTAGAGAACATCGGTCGGCATTATTAAGAGCAAGGAGCACAGCAGACGGGTCAGGGAGGGACCTGTACTGCAGTTCAGGCCAAGATTGTGTTGTAGAGAAAATAAAGAGTATAGAACAACTGTAAACCTACCAAGGCATGGCCGCCCATCTTCTAAACTCTCAGGCCTGGCAGGGAGAGCATTATTCAGAGAAACCGCCCTGAGGCTGTGGAGGGGTTGTAGCGATCTGGAATCTGTTGACAGGAGAACCGTTAGTCTGGGATCTATGGGAGAGCGGCGAGAAGAAAGCTGTAGGAAAGTCCCATGTGCAGTTTACCACAAGCCAGGAAGGGGATTAAGGGACACCGCAAACGTGCAAGAAGGCGTTCTTTTCTGAAACATGGTGGCAGCATCATGCTGTGGGGATGCACAGCCATGAAAAACATGAAAAGTGGGGCAAGAGTTGATGGGAAGAGGAATACAGTCAGAGCTACAATAGATTGGTTTAGATTATACTCCTGTGTCAAAATGATCCAAAGCCTATACCTATAAACTCAGTTCACAGACGCCCCTCTGTCCTTTTTGACAGAGCTTGGGCTATTTTGCAAAGATCAGGTAAAAATGTCCGCCTCTAGATGTGCAAACCTGGCAGACGGACCCCAACAGAACCGCAGCTCTAGTTGCAAAAGATGGCTCGACAAAGTATTGAGTCAGGGGGTAGAATACCAGGGCAGGTCATACTTTTTAGCTTTTTATTCAGTAAAAACCCCAAACAGTCATTTTCCAACGGCGTTCTGTTGATCAGTAAAAGCAACTCTGGAAACATTGAGCTAAGGTTTGTAGTTGAAGCTGTTTAAGGGATGTGAACTGAAATAATATACTTTGATATCTTCCTCTTTTTTGTGCTCTAGACTTGATTCAAACATTTAAAACACATTTACTTTTTTCCTCTTTTATTTTCTGTAAGAAGTTGGTAAACAGGACATAAGCAGGAAGCACATACAAATATTGTGGTGATAAAAAAAAATATATTGCAGTTAAATTCTGTACGCATACCAAAAAAAAAGTAAATTAAGTCTAACGTACATACATACAAGGTGTAATATAGGTCTACATGCAAAGATTATTTGAAACGTTTTAAGGTCTTATATAAAAATAACTAGAAATTCATAGCAATTTATTGCAGTTTTAAGGAGAACGTAAGACTAGTTAAACAGATATGTAGCCCTTTAAGAAAAGAAGGAAGTGTGAATAAAATAAAGATTTGAATCTAATTTTAAAAAAAGAAGAAGGAAAACAGTTTTCATGGATCGTTTGATGAAATCTTTGATCACTCTGAACATGTGCAGGAAACTGCTTGTAGTGTCATCAGTGTGTAGAACACACACACGCGGGTGTAATAACACAGAAAAGTGCCGATGGATAGAAATAAAAACAATACAATTCTTTACAATTTTTCAGTAAACGGGTTAGATTTGGTTGCTCAGTCCCTCTTTTGTTTTCCATAGGCACTAAAACATGCATGTTGGACTCCCGGCTAACAACCACAGCACCTTTCATGCCCGTTAGCCTTGAACTGCACATTGAGACGCAGCACGGTCAGAGATGTAAACGTATCGGATGAGGACCACACGCACAGAGATGGAAGAGTCAGAGCGGAGCGGTGGACAACAGATGAAAGGGAGGAAAATAAAACACTACATGATTTAAAAAGAACAGAACTGACATTCATAGTTATAACACCACAGACAACCATGACAATTTAAAGGTAAATTGTTTGGCAACAATTACGATCCATATTCATCCAGATGGACAACAGTTTAGAAGAAGAGAAAAATAAATCACGCTTCCCTCGATGTTTTCCCTTTTAAACTTTCCTCCGTCTCACACTGAGCTGTGCCTGTAGGGCTCAGACTCCACCTGTGGATATTTGGACGGTTCAGAACCAGAAGCCAGCCCTGTCTGAACAGTCCGCCCCGAGACAACAACACATCCTTCAAGTCCAATTCATCGTGAACGTGCAGAATTACAGGTTCAGACTGTTAGCAAATTCACATTCTCTGAGACACGAGGCCCGGCGGCGAAAGCGGGACAGTTAGTGGTGAATGTGAAAGACCGGCTCGCTGCCAGCAGCGACGTCTGTTCAGGCACTGCATGGAGTTACTAGTGCAGGGCTCGAAAAGGCTATTAAAAAAAGGACAAGCTGAACATGCTACGATAAAAAGGTAACAAACTACAGGAACTTATGGCTGTGTTATAGGACCATTAGCGGAACAAAGATCTACACTCAGGTAATATGTTTCTATTGCATTTTACTCTTTTTGGCTCTGCCTCCTCGGTTAAACGGACTGACAAAAAGGTGCAACGTCAGCTTTTACCTTTGGGTCTGTGTGTGTAATGGCAGACGACGTCGGTGACATGTTTTAATCTCAGCTGAAGAGCAAGGTGCAGTTACATTGCCTCGCATGGGACGTAAGCAGTCGGACTCCTGAAAATTGTGAAGGTATCGGAGCGGAAACACTGAAAGTGAAGGTAGCTACCGTCAGATCTGTTGGCTGCTGAAGCCACCGTGAAACAAAAAAGTAAAGGCAAAACTTCAAATCAGATTGTTTTTGCATGCATATATATATATATATATATATATATATATATATATATATATATATATACACACACACATTGTAATACAGGTATTACAACTATTTATTCACATGTAATTTCAATTTAGTGGAGGTGAAAGTAATTCTGGGTCTTGCCAGAAGGTGGCATCAAGGTTAGCGCTGCAGCACTCTGAGGGAACTATTTTGTTTTGAACTGATACTACCCAGGTTCACACGGGATTCACTGTGAGGTCTGAGGTGGCGTCTTTAATGCAGAACAGAGCTACTCTAATTAACGCTAGGTCGATCGGCGTCCTGAGTCATTCAGACTGCAGTTACACAAAAGGCCGGCAAGGATCTGGCAATCCACTTATGGCAACGAGGGTACTGAAAATCTATTTTCTGTCATCCGTTTGTGATGAAAACGGCATTGCTCACATATCTGTCAACAGTTAGCTCCCCAGGAAATGTGTTTTACTGTCAGATGAAAGATAAAAATGCTTTGTCTCAGTCCTAGCCTGGATGGTTTTGACTTTTCTGAGGAAAAGCTTCGTATACGCTTCGATATCACATCCAGATCTTGTGTTTACAAAAAAGTGCCCGCTCCTGGTGGTGACGACGAGGCTCACTGTGAAAATGAAACCTTTGTAGAGTGTCTCGTATCTTCACTTCTCGTCTCCCCACCAATGTTTACGCCTCTCGACTTCTCGCAGAGCTTTTGTTTTAGTGTGGCAGTGGGACCAGGACCTCCACGTAGTTGAGGGGGAAGAATCCCGACTGGCCGTTCAGCATGCCCTCGTACCAGTTTTCGTCGATTTGGTTGGTCAGGATGATGATGTCGCCTTCGTGGAAGCCCAGCTCTCCCTCGTTCTCTGGCTCAAAGTCGTACAGGGCCTTACAGCTCGGCTGCTCTGGGGCTGATGAGAGCAAGGGGGGGAAAAAAAGGAAGAGTGTGAATAACAGAGAAAAAGCTGACAGAGTTCCAGTTAGATGTGACTCAAGTCACACGGCACATCCTCAGCATGACGTTTACATTTCTGATGTTAGTGCAACATCTTCCCAGCTTTCAAACACGTTAAGGAGATCTGGCAGGAAGACTCCTGGACCATAAACATTCCTGAAAACCAGATTGATGTAGAACCGCCGTCCTGGCCCCGTTCTTCCACTTCTCTTTCTGCCTCTGTGACCTCACGCCGCTCAGCAGTGATTTACACACAGACAAACTAGGCTTTTTTTGCACCCAAACAATTTCTCATTGTATCAAGTTCACGCAACACACTGCTGGGCAGGCTAGAGACGGGCAGAGCTCTGCTCACTCATTCTTATTTACTCAATACAGTATCAGTTCGCTGGGGCGGAAAAATAACACTCAATACAAGGGAATGCAGCGGCTCCCCCGACAGTATAAGAGGAGGCTCGGCTAATAGCTTTAAAACAAAAACTTATTTAATGTGAGGTGAGCAACACAATTAGTGGGATCAACTTTGAAGAAATTCATCAATTCTTAGAAATCTGAGTAATGACCCTAAAAGACAGACGGTTCATTCACACCAAGACGTGATCAATAATCTGGCTGCATGCAAGTCACGACGTAGTAATCCCGCCAAGTCAGGCTTTGCTTTGTATAAAACGGAAAAACTAAATGTATAACAAAGGCGTAATCTTGCAAATACATGTAACACGATTAAAACATGCACTTCTGAATCACCCATCAGATCCAAAATCAATTATCATCTGACATTACTGACGTCCTTCTTGGCTAGTGGGAGTTCACTACATCAGGAAGTGATTCAACTGCAATACTGTTGCTGGAAATTGGAAGGAAAAGATTAGCTTTACAATCTTTTTATCTTTAAATTACACAATATCCCCACCTCTCTCCGTGAGCGTCAGCATCTCAGCTAACGAAGGTGGACAGCAGGTACAGCATAGAGGGAGGTGTCCCTCCCACTGGTCAGATGTATTTCCAGTATGAGTCAGAGCCTCACTCTTAAAACATAACATCCTACCATGTATTGCCTTGTGATTGTGATATCGCCCACTCTGATGTTTAAACTGTCGCTTCATGCTTGCTCGGTATGAGGGATTGCTGCAAAGCCATGTACAATGCAGACAACTCTCCCTGTGGCTCTACGCTTCTTCAGCAGTGAATGCTGCTTGTCAAGACTCGATGAACTCAACTGGGTTCCCTTCCATAGGAAATGTTTTGACCAATCTGTATGATCTGATTGAATTTGACTTTGGAAATTGCCTTGAGATGACATGTTTCATGAACTGGCGCTATTTAAATAAAATTTAATTGAATTGAATATGACAGTTGCCAGTCAATGAGATATTGTGCTGCTCTAACGTCTAACGGACAAAATGCCAGGCTAAGACCAGCGTTTTAAACTCCAAGGTCCTGTGTTGCTGCTGTTTATAAAATATCCACAGAAGTAAATGTAGATATTTAAAAAAGTGCTTACCTGCCTACAGCAGAGTGAGAAGTCTGATTGCTCAACTTTGCCTTCTTTGTTGTGTTGATGTAAAAGAAACAAGAAAGCTACGCGTCATGTGCTTCTTGCAAACATGGGTGCATTCACACCAGCCCTGTTTAGTCCGCTTTGGTTCGTTTGCTCAGAAAGTTTGGTTCGTTTGGGGAGGTGTGAATGCACAATCGGACCAAAAAAGTGAACTCGGCTCCGTCTCAAAACGTAGGTCTCGGCTCGGTTGAACTGAACTCTGGAGCGGGGGGTCACTCCAAAAGCAGGAGGCGGACTACAGCGCTGGGTGATCTGGGTAAATACAATAGTAATTGAGCCATGATATTATTAACTCATATACTATAAATACTTCGCTCGACGTCTGTGTAAAAGTAAAACCAGCTCAACAAAACTGGTCGTGCCTCTGCTCGCCCGCCTCCTTCTCATACGGAGCCCTTTCCCCCGTCTCATGTAAAATATAACAATCCCCATGGTCCTCTGCCTCGTCCTCCGCTCCTGCTGAGCCCACTTTTGAATTGTTTGTGTCTGGCACACTTGCCAAAAGACAGCATTGCAATCACACAGCTAAAATCTGTTACCATGTCTTTTTGTTTACGTTTTCTCAGAAAACTTTTCTTTCTGTGTTTCTTGGTGCAGCACCGCCACAGCGCCACCACAGGCGAGGGGTTGAACAGCTTGGTCATAAGGTTTGGTTCCTTTGGCAGAGTGCAGTGTGAAAGCAAACTGCACCAGCAGAAAATCAGCAATTTGGTCCTACCAGACTTTTCGGTGGTAAAACTTGAGTTTGATTCTTAAAGTAATAATAATTAAGGCGAGAAGTCATACGTTCTTTGTCCTGCATCAAGGAGACAAGGAGCTAAAAGAGCAAAGGTTAGGGTTAAAGGGTAAGATATCTTATCTTAGCTTTTTGAAACCCCACTGTTCTCAGCAGTATGTTTTAAGTAAGTTCCCTCTGGGATTATTAAAGTATGTCTGATTCTGATGTTATAAAACACAACAGAGCTAAAACATTGCTCCCAGAAAACAGGGAAGTGAAACTATATTTGCATCAATGCAATGTTTCTTTATCTTTATTATTATTTATTATCGGCATTTCAGGGTGTGCAATGTTACAATCTCAAAGACTGCTGGATGCATTTGAGTGATAACATTTCAGGCACCATGCAATCGCACTCTGCTTACTAATAATGTAATTTTTTGCAGACTTTCACTATCCTCACCTGAGCTAGAGCTCGGTGTCCAGGATGCTAAAGCTCCAAGAGTTGACTGGACTCCTATCACCAGTTTTGTAAAGCCCCGAGCTGCCGATTTTAGCCGATTCCAAATTTTCCTTAAAAACTACAATTAACCTTCTATATTCTACAAGAATGGTAAAACAAAACAATGATTTTTCTCAGAAACAGCCCAAAGTTACAAATATCTCTCTCTATGCGCTGTCAAAACCTTCCGTGCAACAAATAAACCCAACTCTAAAAATTAAAGGAGACAGAAAGCTGAGTTTTCAATCAGTTTTCTGTTCTTTGGACACAAGTTCTGCATTTTTAAAAACATCCACTTCAACGGGCTCCATTTAAACTAACTGCTGCATCCAACTTTTGGGAGAAGAGTTAGGAGTTCGATTATAAAACCCTTCAACCATTACCTGTAGAGCAGCCGTTGCATCGTAAATGATCAACATGTATATTAGCACCAGAGGCGGTTTCACGCTGTGTGTGTGTTGCGCAGCTATGTAGTTAAACAGGACTTCACCATATTTCAGAACACAGACATAATAATTACAGGGTTGACAATTTCAAATATGTTTTGTGTCTTGTGTTACATTTGGCACAATCAGGCACTAGTAACTGTAAACATTAGTCACTGTGTCATTTGTTTCAGAATACTAACAGTTCCTAATCCAGCTTGTTGCGGGACGTATTTAGACTTGTCAAAAAGACAAAACAGAGCAACTTTGTTGTAAACAATCAGCTAAAGCATGCCCTCATTTAAAAGTAGGAGACTGAAAGGAGCAGCCATCAACCCTCCACAGATAAGAAACTGTTTATTTTGTGCTTCCCAACTTCATTTTTAAACAACTCGCTGATACTGAACATAGGCATTTAATGCAGTAATAACTTTCATAGCAAAGCACTTATGTCAGGTGGTAAAAAAAATAAATATAATAATAAGGGTATCGGCTCCGGCAAATATTCAGATACTAGGACTGGATCAGAAACCCAGAACCTATACTTTAGATACAAAACTAAACAGCAGCAGAACATTTAGAACACATATCTCGTAGATTTCAACAGTTTTTTCCTGAAAAACCCTAAAATCATACAGAGACATATGTTGAAAATTCAGATTTAATATTGA
The DNA here is from genome assembly GCA_037039145.1 of Fundulus diaphanus. Classification (NCBI taxonomy): domain Eukaryota; kingdom Metazoa; phylum Chordata; class Actinopteri; order Cyprinodontiformes; family Fundulidae; genus Fundulus; species Fundulus diaphanus. Next base: position 31,853,202 of record CM073128.1, read on the forward strand.
AAGAACAATAAGTGCAGACAACTGGGTTTATAAAGTGTCAATTTAAAAAAAATCATAGTTTGTGGGACTCTAGTTTGTTCAAAGGACAGGATGTGGGGTTAAAGCAAAACCGCACACTTGTTAGAAAAGATGCAGAACACACACAGCACTGATGAGAAGCATCTACTTCCTGAAAACCTTATCAGAGTTTGTTCGTTCGCACACACACACACACACACACACACACACACACACACACACACACACACACACACACACACACACACACACACACACACACACACACACACACACACACACACACACACACAAGCAAGGGATCATTCCAAGGCCACAACTTGGACAAAGCTGGTGACTCACACAATCCTGGTTTCCGAAAGGACAATGTTGCAAAGAGAAAGGACAGCTCTGCTGATGTCATAGGAAAGAGGTACAAGGTCAGTGGGAGAAAGGCCGACAGCTAAGTGATGTCATTTCAAAATCTAAAAAGTCAAACATTCATAAAAGCCTCCATCAGGCTACAGGGGAAAAAGTGCTGGAGGAATTTCTCCATTGTCTTTCGACTTCATGGCGCTTATTAGCTGCAGTTGTTGAGCAATCATGCTGGCAACGTACGGGGTGTTTTTGCAAGATTTCAGAGGAGTTTCTTACAGGCACATCGCTCTGGCTCAGCTCATCTTTTTTAGATCACGGTAAAAGCTGCACGCCTCCTTATTGGAGGGACTCTGGTAAGGCAGATCTAAAGGATCTAACTGCTCGAGTTTCACTGAGGTTTTGAAACGTGAAGCAGCCGAGGGGATCAATAAGTCTTTTCTTTCTTTCTTTCTTTCTTTCTTTCTTTCTTTCTTTCTTTGTGTCAAATAGTTTGAAACAGATTTTTTTTTCATCTGCGTCTTACCCGAGTTGCGTGAAGGAGGCGGCGCCATTGAGGTTGAGTAACCCCCGTTGGAGTGGTTGTTCTCTCCAAAGTCAAAAATGGGTTTGGGTTTAGGCGTGTACTCTCGTCTTGGTCGCGACTGAGCTTCAGTCATCCTGTTTAAAAAAAAGACATTAGAAAAAAAAAAAACAGCCTTGCAAACAAATGAACTTAAGCTGACTCATTTGCAGAATTGGAGCAGTTCAGAGCAGGGACCGCTTCACAGTCACACGAAAAAGAGCAGTTCTGTGTTTGCGTATCTGTAGATATGATTTCTGCACCAACCTGTCGCGTAGTTTGTCAGAAAGCTCCTCCAGCACCTGCACGGCCTGTTTGTGGTACTGCAGCTGCGACTCGACGAGAGACGAAAGCTGGCTCACCTGCTCGATCTGCACAAACACACACATGCCATACAGCATGTAGATTCCTGTTGCCGTGCTTGGGTTTCTGCTTCAGGAACTTCAGCGGATCAATGGACCAAACATGAAAGCAACACGTACTGAAAAGCCTTAGAAAACACTTTCTGCACACAAAAGCAACATCATCTTCCCACATGGTGCACTAACTTAGTCAGAAGACACGGGCAAATGGAAAACTGAGATTATCTTGCAAAGCTATTTTTTTATTGTGGTATTTTTTTCCTTTGCATAAAAAGAAGTGTTTGTGTAAGAACTGCATTAAACCAGCATATTTAGAGTTGAAGCCAAGCTGAAACGGCGGTCTCAGGATTATTTCCATTCATAGGAGGAGCTCTGGGCCTGGAGAGCAACATTCAGCTAATGTTAAGGCTGTCAGTAATGTTTTTTTTTTTTCCATTTAATGCAAACTGTTTAGTTATTAGCTGCAGGAAAAATGTGTCTCAGTTTTGAAAAACTACAGGCCAGCATCAGAAGGTGGCCAGCGTTCAACGCTTCATTTTTAAACAACATTAATACATTGTAAGACATTCCCTCTGCCCGGCTGAAATCAAGTGGAAATAAGAGTCTCGGACTAAATTTGACTCCCAATTCCTGTTATTGGTGCGTTTTTTTATGATTTTACGTGAAACACACCAATAGTGGCAGGAATAACGTTTGAGCACGTCAGATTTCTACAACAGGAAAGAAACAGGAGCAGCCGTGGCGAGTAAAACAGTGGAGGAAAAAGCAGCGCAGATAGCGCCCTATGGAGACTCTAGTTACAGAAATATAACTAAACCTTCCCACAGCTCCATTTGGACCGGATCTTTAAATGGAAAGTTTGCAGCCTGCAGGATGTTCTGCTCAGGACCGACAAGGCAAAAATATGTGTAAGGCTGACATCTAACCAAAGAAACCTCTAGGAGGTGAGATGTTGGTTCTATATACACAAGGTCTTGTTTGGATGCTTGACCTTTGTTTTGGGTTAACAATATATTTAAATTTGTTTATTTATTGCTTAGATTTCCTTCATTGCATTGAAAAAAACACAGTTGCTTGTTCTGTATTTTAAGCCGTGAAAGTGACATTAAAAAACTCATAGAAAGTCTCAAAATAAGCTAAACTGCAACCGATGATTATACAACACAAGTCTGTCTAAGCGTTAAAAATACCGTATACCTGGGTATTTTGTCTTAATGATGATAAAGGATGGATCTGCCCCAAACCTTCTGCTGAGTGAGTTATGCAGGTCAGTATCAGAATACTAAAGTAGAGATTAGATGTAGTGGCATATTCGGCTGCACTTTAAAACTGCTCAGTTGTGAAGCATAGAGATCGCACTTTCTGATTTTTAATGTATCAGATTGAGTCTCAACTAAAGTCCAGTCTTAAAGCACTATGATTGGGACACTTGAAACCAAAAAAAAAAAACCTCTTTCACATGTCTTCAAATACAGCATGCCACCAGCCTTTACTTTGAAAACAAACCCTTGCCATTGTCGTGGCATCGCATGACAGGAACAAACAAGATCACAAATTAAGTACTAAATGCTGCTTCTCTCCAGTACCAGCCTCCAAGAGCTGGACGGCTGTGTGTAATTGACTTTTATAGATACAATTAACAGACTTTTTGTTTGCCCTGTGGGTGTAAATGTGTTTTGCAAAGCCACATAAAGCAGAACAGGCGAGGGAGAAATTCAACCATCCAGAGTAGCGAATGATTTAAGAACAGTAAGTTTCGGGCTTCAACAGCAGGATAACGCGTCGTTACGCTGAAAGCTGTCAAAACTACGTCAGTGCGACACGGATGTTTGAGAGCAACATAGAAAGGTTAGAGCTTACATCAGTCTCCAGCAGGTTGTACATGCTGGTCTCAGCCACTTCCTTTGACTCATGAAACTTCTCCAGGGCCTGCCGGACTTCCTCATCCGGGATCTTGCCCTGGCGCTTCTTCTTGTAGTCGTAATCCAGCCGACGGCCTTCCAGCTTCTTCAGATGGTGCTGAAGGGGGGGGGGGGGGGGGGTCGTAGTTACAACTTAGTTACCCGTGTGCTACTCTCTGAAGAGCTTTTTAAAAACAGCATTTTAAGGAGCATGCACATACCTGGATCTCTCGAAGGTCCTTGTCACACAGACTTTGTAACGGGTCAATAAAGTTCTGTTTCACATCGATGTCTAGAGAGTCTTTCACTTCTGCTAACCGCCTCATGGCCTCTCCTACATCTACTAGAGCAGCGCCTGGATCACACAGACGTTTGACATTCAGTCACAATCCGCACCGTTATACGACACAACAGGAAGCCCTTCGCTCTCAGGTCGCGCTTTTAATGTGCACAAGTGTAATAAAATAGTAATGAAATGGCTAGAATAGACAAAGAGAACCTCATAGGGACTGCACGAGTATTTTGGCTGCAACCCATAAATGAGCATTTAATGAACCAGACACATGCTCAGAAGCACTTGTACTTGGCACAGCGAGGAAGTTCTAATTGACAACACCGGTGTTCGCAACAGAAGACACAAACATCCATCTAGCTCACCAAAGTTAGTGTCCTCTCCCAGTTCCCGTCCATACTTGGCCATACACTCTCCGAGCAGCCCTTCAGCCTGAGGATAGCCCGGGTTCTTCACCTGACCGCGGATCTTGGACATGGTGTTCAACATGGACAGCTTGGCCCGTGACGCTGTAAAGGCAAGGTGAGGAGGAAACGACCGTCAGGAGCGTTACAAACACGTAGACGATGCACTCATGCCAGCGGTCTGCTTCTCTGACCTGGGTTGGGCTGAAGGTACTCCGATGTTTTGGAGATCACCTCCACGACCGCTTTGCTGGTCACATCCACTTTCTGCAGAGCACAGCAGGTAACAGTTTGCCTCCGTTACTTGTCAAATACAATGAAACAAATAAAGCAGCTTTACTTTTATATATTTAAATGCTAGTAATACCACTGAGACGTGTAAAGTTTGCAGTGATACACGACCCCCAAAAGTTGTTCTTCCTAAGCGGCTGCTTTTTTTCTATTTTAGAGCATAGCTCACCAGGAAAAAAGATCACCAAAAGTTTCCGCCCGTTTCCCCGTTATTATGTCTCTAACGTGCTTGTTGCGTCTGGCCAAACATTTAAGAGCAAGAGATTACCAGCAAAGGAACCGCGTCTCCATGAGCGAAGCAGAAAAACACAGACAGGTTCTGGCTGAACTTTATTTTTAATTGAACATTTGAAACGCTAAGGTTTCAGTCCAGTTATGCTTAAAGATTTTCCTACTGCCTCTAAAGCCAAACTGCCTTTCACAATCATTTAGTGAAAACTGGCAACGTTTGCAAAGAGTTTTTCCCCATAAAAAAACATAATCAGTCAATTCAAAGTAAAGCTGTTCAATATGGACCCAAAATAATATCTCAATATTTTTAGGCTGAATCCCGATATTTATCTTGATACGATTTTTCTTTTCATAAGGTAATTATAAAAAGGCATCTCTGAATCTAAGCTTTATCCCAAATGTCTCACTGGTATTTTTTTAACCAACAGCTGGAGATAAATATGAAAAAAGTAAGAAAACTAACCTTGTGGAAAAACTAAAAGTATAATTTCTCAATATAAACGATATATCACTTTTATTAAAAATCTCGATATATTTCCCAGCCCTAATTGAAAGAAAACGTCTGCTTGTGAACTGCAGCTTGGGTCCTGGTGTGCGTCGTACCCGTTCCAGGTCTCTGAAGTCATCATCTAGTTTGGTTCCTTCTGCTCCGCCAACTTTCTCACTAACCATCTAGAGGGGGAGACACAGAAGGACAGAAAGGAAGAGCGACAGGGAAGAAGGGATGAGAAGGGACAAAACAGAGTGCAGGTTCAGTGATACTTCTCATGTGGCTTTGATTTGAGAAAAAATAAATGAAACAAAAAAGGAAGTGCATTAGGAATATGCAAATGTCGGCCTAGCAGTATTTGCATCCGTGAAACACAGCTTCATGTGCGCTATCATTGATCAGTGGATCAAACCTCATGAAACTGACAAGATGCCCCATGAAAAAAAAAAGAAGAAAAACATCTCTGACCAGCTGACTTTGCTACTTTAATCTCAAACAGGTTATCTTTGAAAGCAAACAGGAGAAAAAAAACCTTGCACACCTCTCTCTAGTTAAAACGCTATAAAACATCCATGGATTCAAATTTTTGCATTGAAAGAAAACTTTCATAACTCGTTTTAGTTATCCAGACTAAAGCCTCGGCTATAGAGGACTCTGTGTCTTGAATTTCCGCCGACGTTTCGGGTCTTTTGTTTCAGTTAACTTCAGACCCGGTCCACCCAAAACCCGCCCGCAAGGCCAGCTTGTGTTTTGCTTCGCTTTCTGCTGTAAAGCTACGTCACAACACGCTTTAAAGCGGCGCGAAACGACACAAATAGCACCTTTGACAACGCCAGAGTTAACATCCAAATTTCCTCTCCTGCAGGAAACAATTCAAGCTGTTCAAATACTAAAGCCAAGCTGAGGCTGGGAACAGGAACGACTGGGAACAACACCTGTACTCGGCACAATGTGGTTTGTGTTTTCTATAACGCTAGAGTAAAGGTAAAACAAAACAAAAACACACACCCATGATGGCAATACAGTTTCCAAAACACACCACGCAACCAAAGCATCTTCGTGAAGAACACGTTTTCATTAAGATGTGAAATGCAATATTTTCTGATGGTAGCTAGAGCTCATGTTCTGCTTCTTAGTTTCATTTATTGATCTTTTAAAGAGAGGGAAACAGTAGGCAGGTTTGGTCCTGTCCTTCAGGACCTACAGTGGGCGGCCTCCGTTTGAGATCGTTGTTTTAAATACCTTTGACCTTGCATTTAGATCTTGTAAAGATTTTTCCAGAAACAGGAGTGCGCTATTTTGATTTCTTCAGTGCGCAGGCAGCTGGGGCCAGGAGGCCGCTGAGGGACGCCGGCCAGGAGCGAAGCTGCAGGGGAGAGTCTGTGAAATGGTTACTTCCACGCACGCAAAAATCATGCGTTGCAGCTCAAGAGCATCCGCCAACCTCTGTCTCTCTGTTTTGGTGTGAACAAATCCAAAAGCTACAAAACGAGATTAGTGCGCACACAGGAATCCTTTTCATCTGCGCATCTGCGTAGCACCTAAACACTTCTCCGCTATCGCAAAGCTTTGATCGGGGCTCTTGTTTCTTCCGCTGACAAAGACTGCAGAAGCTCATTTACAATGGAGCGCCAGCTCAGAGATCAGGGAGGAAAACCAAAAAACACTTTCAGTGGTTTAAAGCTCAGGAACGGCAAACTTCTGAAATAACTGCAGGGCGCACTCTGCTAACCATGCTGAATCTGCAGAAAGTAGCAGCAGACGTTCAGTGCCGGGCATGAAAAAGAGACGAGCTCTGCTGAATGCAGCACCGGAGAAAACGGGAGGTCAGGAAGAAATGACGAGGCGAGCACGTGTTGAAAAGGCCAGACACCCAGCAGCACTTTCCACACTGAGTGTAACAAGAAGACGTTGTTGTCGCGGCGTTTATCGCCCGCTGTGGAAACCAGGTCGCCCTCAGCAAGGCCTCCGCTTTCAGCCGGAACCGTGACCATGGACGGCGCCGTTGTTCAAGCTGAGGCCCAGTCTTTCTCCCCGTTATCTCTACGGCAGACATTTTTTCTGCCGGCGGACCCAGGTGGTAAGAACGTCTCACCCCATGAGGACAGTCGCCCAGCAGTAAACGCACAAATGAAGTTGACTTTTCCTGTCGGCTCACTGCTTTGGCGACGACGCGGTTACATCTCAAATGCTAACGCCCTCCTGGTGGGAGCGGGTAAATGAGTAAACCATTAACGAGCCCTTCAGTCTGCACAGACGGAGGAACAACTCAAAACAACAGCTGGTCCTTCGTCATTCAAGATAAAGTTCAAACGCAAACATATCTTCATTCTGCTCAGTAGCCCGTCAGGTTAACCCTGTCGGTAGCCCGAGTGAGTCCTGAAAAGCTCAGACCAAAGCCGTGCGAGTCGTTATGAGCTGAACCTCCTTATGGATTTAGGAGGTTCTATGAGATTCTAGGTCTGTTTGAACCCCAACCTCAAGCCTTTTCCTGCCTCTTAACAGCGTTCCCTCCTGCACTGCCCAGTTTATAGCTTCATCCATCTTACCGTTCCTCCAGAAGCCTTCCCACAACACCTCGGTGTTTGACTGTGAGGATGATGCGTTCAGGGACGTGTGCAGTCTCGTGTGACCAAAGCAGTTTCTTTCTGTGTCCTCCACGTGGCCTGTGGCAAACTCTGAACTGGACTTCTAAGAGCTTTCTTCTTTCTGCTCCTACATAAAGGCCAGGTTTAAAGAGTAATGGTTGTCCCACCCGAGCTGTGGGTTTCTGCAGCTTTGTTTGGGTCTATCCAATTAAATTGCACTGAAATGCAACGAGTTCAGTTCCCGGTTAACTCACGGTAGCACCAACAGTCAGGCTACATTCATTATCATTTTACGCCGTTACTCTATTTAAGAACTTGCTGTTTTAGCACACAGGTTGGACATGACTCGTTGGTAAACCTTACCATAGTGTGCTCCGCTAAAATAGATCCGTGTCAAACCTCGGGGTTGGAACGTTGTTTAAACAGCTTTAACCAGTAGACGTATCAATAGGGGCGTGAGAATGAAAAAAAAAAAAAAAATACACAGAACGAGACACGATATAGGATAATGAGACGGGCCAGATTTTTTTTAAGATACCTTCCAGAAATCCCAGCCGCGGTTGACACCCCTGTGATTGGGATGTAGCTCAACGTATCCCTAGGCGACCAGCCATCGGTCGTTATAGTGACGCTCTCTTCCTCCTTCAGCACCTGAACCACTTTAGCCTCACACTGGGCGTAGAGATTGGGGGTTCGCTGTGCGAGGAAAACGCTCAGGTGATGGAGTGCTGCACTGTGGCTCTAAGATGATGAAAAAGTCTCTACTAACTTAATGGAAACCCAAAATGCAGCCAAACGAGTGACTTCAGAGTAGCCGGGGCGTCTTCTATTAAAACTCCATCGGCCAAAACATGCTGGCTGACATACCAGTCACCTCAACGAGAAATATGGTCACGTACGACGAGATCTTGTTACTCCCCGATTTATTAATGTAAAAAAAATTTCCTTTTTATTGGTTTGCAAGATAGTCCAAAAAAATGTTCCAATAACAGAAACACATGAACGAAAGCAATACGCGGCGCGTTACGAACAAACCTCATCACCGCGCCCCGGCATCGGCGCCATGCCGTCACCCTACAGCCTGCACCTGTTAGGCGAATGAGAAGTCATGCCAACCAAATCCCAAATCAGCTCCGCGCCGACCTTTAAACTAGACAAATCCCCTCAGATTGAACCGTGTTTTAGCTCTCGGTATGATCTCCACGTGACAACAGAAAGAATAAATACAGAACTTGCAAACGCCCGCACAGCTCTACTTGTGCCTTGTGTCGCATCTTAAACCCGAGGACTGGTTGGAGATAATTCACGGAAACGAGACATCCGTAACATCTTCATTCCAGTCGACGGCAGAACCATCAAACCTGAAATAACAAAACAACGATGTCATAACGTGGAGCATTTTTCACAACTCCTAAAATCTAAAGTCTAAAACAAGACTTTTGTGATGAAGGTGATTCTCTTTCAAGTATTAAAACGCAGAACAAACCAATAACGCAAAGCCTGCCTTAAAAAATTTACCCTCCAGCACGCTTTAATGCAGGGGTGTCAAACTCACATCCTCGAGGGTCGGTGTCCTGCAACTTTTAGACGTGTCCCCTGCCCAGACCTGAATCAAATGGCTAAACTACCTCACCAGCATGCAGTGAGTCAGGTGTGTTAAAGCAGGACACCGGCCCCCCGAGGACGTGAGTTTGACACCGCTGCTTTAATGTATAGCTATGATTTCACATAACAGATAACCTTGTTGCCCATTTCCCTGTCTTTCTTTCTTAGAACTTACAACCAGAAATAAATTCACAGAAGCATTTCAGGTTTGGCATTTATTTAAAAAAAGCAACGCTGAAACAGCAACAGAAAGAGGGACAGAAAACAAAAACAACAACATGTGAGCAAAGTTAAATTTCCAGCCAACTTCCTGCATTCCTCCCGTGACTAAAATCCCAGCTATGTGGAGTCCTGTTGCCCCGAGTGGAGTTTTGGCAAGAAAAGCCGCTGCAATGCAGCGAAATAAAAGGGGGGAAGCACACTCTGTGCAGCCTCCTCTCCCTGCATCCATCCCTTGGGTCAACCCTCACGCGGTTGATCTACTTTCTCTCTCTTTTTTTATTTTATTTTACTGCTAGTAAATTTTCACCCACAGCCGCATGCGTTGTAAATCAGGCTAGTTTTTTTTTTTTCATTTACTACAGGAATCTGGGTTTGTTCCTGACAGGAAGCTGGGAGAGAAACCAAATGTTTTTCCTGCTTAGATCAGCAGGGGTAGGAAGAGAAGAAAAAAAAAAACAGAAAATCTTTTTAAACAGTCTCCTCCCATGACTGGAAGAGATGCCCCCGAATTAAAAACATTCACACTAAAGCTGAGACAAGCGGTAGATTTTCATACCTAGGGCAGAGGTATGAAAGGTTTTTTCCCATCAGATGTGGTAAACATGGTAAAAAAAGAAAAAAAAAGCCAGCTGAGAAATGGCTATTTGAGTTTCGGACGGGATCATAATTCTGTGAGAATGTTTTGCTCCCTACAAAGCGGTCATAAAAACAAAAAACATTTCCACGAATCCACCCGGCCAGTTGCACTCCTCTTTTTTTTCTTCCTCGCCGTGTTGTTTTCTTTTCTGTACTAAAAACCTACACGGCTCTTCGCCGCAGTTTGTTCATCTACATAATCTAAACCGAATTGTTGCATTTTCGTCAAATCAGTTTACAGGACGGGCGCCGCGGTTAACGCGTTATTACCCAGTTAGTTACGTCCAAGGGAAGCATGAGCGACCGCTGTCAGTTTTACAGCCACTGATAAAAAATAAATAAATAAATTAAAACATACGGAGAGCAAACTAAAAGCAATGTCAACCTTTCACACACACTGACATGTTGTCAAAAAAACCAAAAAAAAAAACAGCCGCCGTTATGCAAACGAAGCGGCGTTAGTTAGCTTGACTCTGCGCGTTAGCTCAGGGTGCTACACGCAGCTAGCTAGCTGCTAACGGTTACCGTGAGGGGGAGAAAAGGAAAAAAGTTTTGCAAACCTGACTGGCTTTATAAAACTGCTTCTTCAAACCCGCCACAGACATGTTGGAACCCGACTGTCCTCTGCTCTTGTGCTGTCGGACGTGTAAAACAGGTCACGATGTAGGAAAAAAAAGTTAACGTTACAGTTTGTCAGAAAACGGGCCAGCGTAAAAAAAGCCAACGATTCGAGGAGGGGGGGGGATCATAGGTCTGCTCAGCCGTCACTCCAAGTCGGGACACGCCGACTGACCACGTCCACAGCGACAGAGCGAGTCCTCCCAGTGTCGCGGATAGCGGAGCAAAAATTATGAAAATGCAAAGTAACCCGATAACCTGCTCTGAACTCACAGTCTACTTTTAGTTATCCTCCAAATCTCTGTGAAACACTGAAAATGCTTATTTAACCGAGCAAACGGCGGTGACGCAATTTTTTTGGTAAATTAAACCACACTGCCCCCTGCTGGGTAGTATAAGGTATCACCTGAACTGAAGCTGCAGAAAAAAAGCTTTAAATTAATTTATACCTACCACCACTATCACTACTACTACTACTACTACTAATAATAATAATAATATAGTGGTTGTGTTTGATATGGCAGCAGTGGTGTAAGTTTAATTAATTAATTTTATTTTATTTAATTGTTAAAATTTAATATTTTTAAACAGAAAAAAATAACAATAATTGTACTATAATCTATTTATACTATAGTATAAGAGTTGTGTATAAAAATTATTTTAAATGTCAATCAATCAATCAATCAGTCAATCAAATTTTATTTGTCAATTACAATTTGCATTGCAATCGAAAAGTCAGTTCCAGTACAACCGTCCATCATCAAATGTAAATGTTGTTTTAAAAACATTTGTTGTTCTTAACCTAGGAATAGATTTTGTATATAACAACAGCAACAATTAATAATTAATTAATAATAAACTATTATTATTATTATTATTATTATTATTATTATTATTATTATTATTATTATTATTATTATTATTATTATTATTATTATTATTGTTATTATTATTATTATGCTGCATTGTTGGAACACTTTTTAGACTCTTCAGTGACATTCTGACTAGTAGTGATTCAGGAGAATGTTCTGTTCTGGTTATGCTGGATCTGACTGCAGCTCTTGAAAGCATTGACCATTAAAGTTAGCTTGACAGGTTGAGACACTGGGTAGGCGTATCAGGATCTGCGCTGGTTTGGTTTTCCTCACATCTCTGAGCGTTTGTTTTCTGTGGCTGCTTGAAAGCATAGATCACCTACCACTTCTCTCATCTATTGCATGTCACAGGGTTCTGTGTTGGGACCTCAACTGTTTCTGCTTTAACTACTCCCTCTTCAGCACATTCTGAGCTCGTTTAAAGAAATTTTGTACTAGCTTTATGCAGATGATATTCAATATCTCCTTTAAGCCCCAAGGGATGTTTAAGCCACAGTTGCATATGTGTTTGTGATTGTATTAAAAACTGGATGTCTGGAAACGCTCTACAATAAAATGAAAAGAACCCTGAAAACCTCACCTGTGCTCTGAATTCTCATGGACATCTTTCATTGTATACTAAACCCTCTACTGGGGATCCTGGTGTATTTTGTGATTCGGCTTTTACTCTTGACTTTCATGTTGGGTCTCTTGTTCAGTCTTGCCTTTATCATCTTAGGAATATTGCTAATCGAGTTCCATTGTGTCACCCTCTGAACTTGAAACTAATTTCATCACGTGTGGACGACTGCAATCTGCTTCTCACGTGTCCTAACAAAACCTCCTTGGATCGGCTACAAATACGAGTACTTTGAAATGCTTGGTTTAGGGTTATGATTAGGTTTTCTGAATAAACGTCATACGGGTCACCCAGGTCACCCGGCTGCTTTTCAAGCTTCACCAGCTGCCTGTCAATTCCAGAGTTCAACTCAGGATTCTTGTTTTGATTTTCAGGGGTTTACATGGACAAGCCAGCGAAATCATATGTGTGGCACTCTTGACTTTATATAGTTTATTCAGTACATACTTTTGCTTTGCAATAAATACATCCCAGTTTGTTTTATTCTGCATGGGATTTTGCAAATCTCATCTTTAGACACAAAGATCAGCTAACACCTATTCCCACAAATAGATGGCAGTGGCAGTTTAGCTGTGAGAGTGACTGAATGCTGCTCCTAGGCATTTTACAGCCGATGCAGCAAGTTAAGTAACGAGAAGCTCTGTCAACACTGTGATGTGTTGTACCACTGCTCATCTAATGTTGTGTTACAAAGGAAAATAAACTGGGATCATCATTTTGAGTGTAACACATGTCAAAGATCTTTTAAATCCTCATAGTCCCAGTAGCTCCATGAGGTCCAGTGAACAAAACCTACTGGTTACACCAGGCTAAAGACAAAAGGAGACAGAGATCTATCTTAAAACTGGCTTAGATCTTAAAACATAAAGCTCTTGTGCATCAATTCGTCATTCTGGAGTTTCTTTTCATGCTTTTTTTATTTACAGTATTCACTGAAGCTTGGCTTTTACTTATTTAGTTACATTCCAACCTGCAATTTCAATATTTTATTTTTATTTTTACTGGGGAACTGGTCTGAGTTGAGGGAAAAATGGATGTTGCCAAATACAGTGATATTCTTGAGCAAAACCTGTCAGTCTGCCTGTGATTGGAGACTGGGACGGAGGTTCGCCTTCCAGCAAGACAATAACCCGAAGCATACTGCTAAAGAAACACTTCAGTAGTTTAAGGGGAAACATTTAAATTTGTTGGAATGGCCTAGTTAAAACACATTCCTCAAGCCAATTGAGAATCTGTGGTTAGACTTTTAGATCGCTGTTCACAAGAGAAAACTATCCAAGATGAAAGAGATGGAGCAGTTTTGTCTTGAGAAATGGGCAAAAATCCCAGAGGCAAGATGTGTTGAACTCATTTAAGGATTGAACAAAAGACACTTGCAGCGGGAATTGCTGCAAAAGGTGGCTCTGCAAAGTACTGATTGGGATGATCAGTTATTGACGCTGAGGTTTTCTCTTTTGTCCTATTTGCGGTTTGCTTCACAATAAAAAGTCTTCAAAGCTGTAGGCATGTTCTGTGGAAAAAATGGTGTAAACTCTCAAAGAATTCTTTTTTATTCCAGGTTGCTTGGAAACAATACATGAAAAATGCCAAGGGGGTTGAATACTTTTGCAGTGTACTGTACATATCTTATTGTTCAAAGACTTTATTTTTACTGTGAAGTTTATCATAATTTTTTCATGTGTTTAACATTTTATGTCCACTTCTACTTTGTGTATTGTATGCTATACTGTGAAGCAGCCTGCAATAGTTTCATCCGTGCCCTTATCATCTGTCCTGTCGTGTTGTCAATGTGAATAAAATCAAAATATGCTCTCAAGTAATCTGTAATGCCAAGAGAAAAAGCAAAGGTAAGACCATAATAATCATACATTTTCTTTAGCACAGCAAGTAGTCACAATGAGAGAAGTAAGAAGAAATGTTGAAGCCACAGCCATGCTTAATTTCACTTGTAAAAAGACTTTTATTACATTCTTAAATCCACACACAGTATCACCATTGTGCAACAACACTTCACTGTGTTAAAACCTCTTAGGCTTCAAAACCTTGACATAAATAATTACATATTAAACTCTATCTTGATTTAATAACAATAGTAATCTTAAAATAAAGTGAAAAGATTAGAAACAGGAGGATCATGACGAAAGAGAAACCTTTAGAGAGACATTTTTAAAAACTCTTTAAAAAAAATAGAATCACATCTCTCTGAGAGAAAAAGGACCCTAACTGCTGCAAAAGAAACAATAATAGTAATAATAATAATAACAGTATAACAATTCAGGATAAAAATCAAGAAATAAAAGATCACAACAAAACCGACATAGAATTCAGAGATTACAATTAATCTGTTGTTTTGTTACATCTCCTATTTAATCTATGTTTTCAACAACAAAAAAGTCTTGCATTAATGATATCAGACGAGAGGGGTAAAGTCTTTGATGCTTCTGTAATCAAACATTCACAAGAACATGTACTGTACACAGTGATAAAGGTTTAAAGGTCTTTTATGTTGGTGCAAGGTGCCCTGCTAGCCCGACTAACTGCAGACGCCGTAGGACACAGAGAGCCCAGCTATCACCCTGAGTGAGTCTAAAGGGACATGAAAGTGCAGATCATAGGTCCCCGCCCTCTGGACCGTTTTAATCCCGCAAAAATGTATATATACATGTATAGTTCTTTATAACACCTTTGACATTCTCAGGCCTCAAACACAAAGCGTTGTACTTTGTTACAATCTGTAAATGCCATGCGGCCGGTTCCGCAAAAGACGTCAGTTACGTATTTGGTACATTGTGCTATGAGCAAAATTATTCGCGGTGCCGTGAGGTTATTATGCTGGAGTGGTAGAGAAAACATTACGGCCGGTAAAGGCCTGACATATTCAGAACAATGGGAAGGACATTATTGCACAATCCCACAATGCCACAATCGTAAGTACAGAAAGAAGGGAGATACCACCCCCCCCTCCTTCTCCGTGCTGCATGAAATAACCAACAGCGAACAGCACTGTCCCAGCAGTGCTAAGCCAACGTGGCTTAAAGATTACTCTGAGATAGACAACCCCCAACATCGGTCATGTGATTGTCTCAGGACTCCAAACATAGAGATTTAATTTCATTTCTCATGGCCTCTTTGGGCTGCTGGTACAACAACATTTATTGTTTTGCAGAAATCTAATACAGCCGCCTACTTCTAAAATGAAAAGTTTTCATGATGCCTCCAGGCATCCCCAGAGATCTAGCTCGAGATAGATCTGCGTATGTCCAAGGCTTCCTGGAACTAAAGGCATACAACGCTCTGAAATAAACAGAACAGCAGTCAGAGGGACGTCTTTACCACCCAAAGATAAACCGCCTTATTTAGTTTCTTTCCAGTTTTACCAGCATTATTTAACTATTTTTGAGGCTCTCTGTGTATAAATAGGTATTAACTCAGGGGGGTAGCTGACGGCTCTGTCAACCCTGTGCTTTGCCATCTAGTGTTTGGAGAAGGTGAGGTAGTAAGGGAGCTGCGAGTAAGGAATACAAGTTATCAATCTCTGATCAACACATTTAATTGGACCGACCCTAAAGCAAAGAGGCAACAGGGAGCTTAAACAACACCAATATCCTCTTGACCATCTTAAACTCTTCGTCCTTCATTCGTAGTTTATCTTTTCAGCTTGCGCATTTATTCACAGTTTTCAAACATTTTGGTTCAGACTCTGCTGGAGTTTTTAGTGGGTAAAAAAAAAAGAAAAGAAAAAAGAGACGGCTGAGATGTGGCACTTCCACACATCTTTCCACGGACATCGCCCTCGGAGAGCTCTGCTCAGACAGCTCAGCCAAAGTAAGAGGGTGGCTGCAGACTTTCTGTCTGCTTTAATAAAAGGCTTTATTGCAGGCAGTTGCGCTGCAAACACCATTTTTTTTTAAGGATTTGTAAGTGCTAATTAACCACATTCTTTTTTAAATGTCTGCTACGGTTGTTCTTATTTTAGAAATTCAAACTGTGGACAAGACGAGCAGAACAAAACAACATGACTGACATCTCTTTACATTGTATAAACTCTGCTTTTATCTTACACTCTTTTTAGATGTTTCTATATATAAATATATTTTATATATATATATATAAAAAAAAGTACATCTGAAAATACTTTCACAATAGCTCTAATGATCTCACTTTCTAAGTGGCATTTGGAAAAGGGGGGAAAAGGGATTTGGACTGAGGTCATTGATTACATAAAAAAGCAACAACTCACAGTTCACTGACATCATATCTAAGGTTTTGCTCGTACAAACAATCAGATTTCTGCATGAGTGCTATGCTTTCATGGTTGAATGCGTTTGTAGGTTTGAACATGATTGACAAAGAAAAGAACGCCTTCCTGCACCAGAGTTTGATCGTGGTCCCTTTAAGCTTGTTCATGTTACAAAAACAGCAATGTGTGGGTGCTACCGAGAATACTCAAAGGAGCAACCATTGTTTCTGCACTAAACTGAAGCAAGCATCGTTACTGCAAATCTCCCAATGAGGGGTGAGGACTTTGCTGCAGGTTTGTACATTCTCGTATACCATGGATGATTACAGGAAGAGGGGGGGTACATTCAACAATCGTCCACAGGAGCTGTGAAAATAACAACATCCACGCCAAAAAGGAATTAAGCTCAACAAGCAGTTTTAGGTGTCTTATAGAAAAATATTTTTGTGAATAAAAACAATGTAGGCTACTCTTCCATGCTTTTCACTTCGTTACAAAGGAGGTAACGCGCACTGACGACCCAGCAGCGGCTCCCGTTGTGTGTCTAGTTAAAAAGGTTAACCTGCAGAGCAGTGAAAGCTACCATCCATGGGATTTGGACTTCAGATGAGAGAGGAGTGTTGGCTAAAGTGTAACGTGCAGGATTGTCACTGGGCACGTTGGTTTTGCCTTATGACGGTTACCACATTTTCCCCCTCCTCTAAAAACACATCACAGTCACTATGTTCACCACGCCATTTAACAGAGTGGCGCGGCTAGCCCTCGGTGGAGTCCGGGAAGGTGATTTCACTTCCAAACACTTCCCTGTACAAAGGAGGGAAAGCATACGCTGTCTCGGGGTGAAGTAGGCGGAAAAACTCCAGCTTATCTATGTGGAGATTACAAATGGACCTCATCATGGGAAGCTTAGACACCATCTAGAATGGAAGTACAGAAAAAGGAAGACAAATTATATGAGAAATACCAATAAATGATACGTATAAAGATGTCGAGCAGCATATCGGGAAGTTTCTGTACCTTGGCTAGCTTCTCCTCTGATGCTCCCTCTTTTTGCAGACAACGCTGCAGACCCACATAAACCTTCTCCTGCAGTTTATGGATCCTCTGGACATCTGTCAGCCAAGGTCGGTCTGAAGAAGAAGACAGCACATTTTTTTCTTATCATCATGTTTGCAAAAGCAGTCTAGCTGTATGTTTATTTAATATACACTGATATCCAGGAGCGACGTTGAAATCCGCCTGTTTGATAAATAATTACTTTTCTTTTGGAGAACTTCAAACTTCACCGTGTTGTTTTATTTACATGATGATCCTAAACTGAGCGCAGCTACCAAATACGCCCTTGAACAAACATTAGTTGGAAGTGAACAAACGTAGTGAATTAATAAAAGGTTTAGGTCAAACTTTAGCTACTTTGGACAGGAAAGAGTTGCAACGTTTATCCTCAAAGGTAAGAGCTCGGTGACTGCTGAGTGTGTCTGCGCACGGTTCAGCGAGGCATGGACACATAGAGCTACCCTTGTTGGAGGGGAGAAATTGATCATTTACTCCTCTCCCCTTGCTTTAAACTTGACAATATAAACTGGAAACTCAAGACTTTAATCTATTGGAATGTCTGAATTGTGTCTGCAGCCCAGTTCTGTTGTCACTGTGCTAAGCCTGCTGCAGGCAGGGATTAAGTCCAGAGACGTGTTGCATCTACAAGAAAGGCAAATCAGAATCAGAATCAGAAATATTTTAATAATCCCAGAGGGAAATTATTTCAATAAAGAGTAATGGAAAGCAAGTAGAGGAATGAAGCTGCAGCTACATGTATTCAGTCATTTCTATATTGTCCTTCTGACCACAGCGTGTCAGTGATCATTTTGTCAGCTGATATGTGTCCATATTAGAATACGGTGTATGTGAGCAAAGAGAAATGACACAGACGTAAATCAGCTGGCAAAGAGCGAGTTGCAAATGCTACACAGTGACATGTAATGCTCATTGGAACATGACGCTGCGACCTATGCATTTAAAAAACTTTATTACATAAACAAATCAAGGAATTAATAGAACCCATTTCATGATGGGACTATGAATTTAGTTGTTCAGTGTTTAGGTGGTGAACTATGAATATGAAACTATGACCCTACAATGTTTGTGATGTTTTGTCTTGGCGGTTGTACTGAAACAGCAATTTCCCTCTGGGATTATTAAAGTATGTCTGATTCTGATGAGTCATGTTCATAGTTCTAATTCACAGCTGGTTCTTTTTAGGTATGAACACTGTAAGGAACAGTATGTTATGTCCTTATAAATGATGCGTACCATTTCTAATATTAACTGATCCTTAGCCAGCCCAACTGGTAAGATTAGATGTGAACAAATCTCTGTTGGTATGCAAATACAAAACACCAACCCTGTTTAATGAAGCCATTTGTGAGGCTTGATTTATACCGTAAACTTTTCCTAAGTGTTTTGAGTACAGCTCATGTAGTGTTCTTGTACAAAAATAATACACGAATGCATTTATTGCCTGACGTTGAGTTTAAATAGGATTTTTATCAGCCAAAACCTTCTCTCAGTTTATTAAGCAAAGCTAAATAGCTGCACAATGTAATGTAATAATAATAATAGTAATAATACATTTTATTTCAAAGCACCTTTCAGAGCACCTAATCACAACTTCAACAATATATCAACAATAAATCATAACAAAAACGTCAGACATTAAAAAGTTTCAAAGAACAGGCAATTGTAGTGTGTAGGCATATTGTCAAGGGAAAGAAGGTGACTAATGAAAATTAGGGGTCCCAGGACAGAGCCTTGGGGCACGCCGGTTGTGACGGGGGATGGATGGGAACTGAAGGACTTTAGTTGAATGAACTGTGTTAGGTCAGAAAGGTAAGACTGAAACCACATAAGGGGGGGGGGGGGGTGACAATGATACCAACTGAAGATAACATGTGGAGAAGGATGGAGTGAGAAATTGTATCAAAGGCTGCACTCATGTCCAGAAGAACGAGAATAGAAAGTAAACCAGAATCAGCTGCTGTAAGGTCACTGGGGATTTTTACGACAGCAGTGTGAGTGCTGTGGCTGGGGTCATAGAGGTCCTCATGGGTTAAACAGGAGTAAAGTTGAGAGGCGACTGTTTTTCAAGTATTTATTGAGCGTGTAATAAACACACTGAATACATTTCTCATGTCTCTGCAGCTGCTTGCATGACAAACACCTGCCACTGCCTCCATCAATGTGACATATCGATGCACCACACCCCCTCAACTATGAACTGGATGAATAAACTACCAGTTACACTGGTTTGGCATATACTGGAAGGTCGTAAATGTAGGCATTTTAATCTAACCTGGTGACAGCAGGACCGCAGCGCTGAACAGAGCCATCTCGTCCTCTGACATCTGTATACGACTCAGACTCTTCGCCAAGTCAAACACGGCGTTCACAAGGTCATCACAGCCTAAAGGGGAAATAGAAGCAAACAAAAAAAGCTTTTAGTATAGTTATTGTGACAGGAAAAAGATGAAAAGTTGACCTCAAATCACCTGCTTGTCCTCTCAGTGTTTATGTAAGGGAAAAACGGGGAAAGAGGATGAAACGCACTGCGCTGACTCACCGAGAGCTTTAAAAAGCTGAGCACTCGCAAACTTTCCATCAAAGAGTAGTGTATTATTGATGGGGTTGTAGGCTCGGCACATACGGATCAGAAGCACATCCATGCAGCCTGTAGACACAAAGACAGAAAATCCACTGCTAAGAAAAAGAAGATTTCTTTGAGAGAAGAAAACAGAGCAACTTTAGACTCATTTTGTTTAAAAAAAAACAATGTTGATTAACG
Source organism: Fundulus diaphanus (assembly GCA_037039145.1). Lineage (NCBI taxonomy): Eukaryota > Metazoa > Chordata > Actinopteri > Cyprinodontiformes > Fundulidae > Fundulus > Fundulus diaphanus. Next base: position 31,873,348 of record CM073128.1, read on the forward strand.
TTTTCTACTGTAACTATAACTACAGTAGAAAACTGTAAACCATAAATCTTATTAATAAGGTCTTGGTGAATATGTACAGCAGGACTGTGCTGATGTCTAATAGATGCTGTACTTAGCAGAAAAATGGGGTGCGCAAGTGTGTTTCAGGGCCTTAGCATAGGTTCCCTCAACACTTCGGGTAAGAGCTATAGGTGAGATTGTTCCCCAAAAACATGCACAAGCTCACCAAGCTTCTATTTTTTCTATTATTTTTTAGCAACAAGGCCGTTTGAAAAATAAGAACTGCTACATAACTGAGGATATTAAGACAGAGGATAATGTAAAAATAACTTTTCATCTCGGTGCGACTGTTTAGGGCCAAAAAAACATAGTGCCTTCACAGTACAGCTGGACGGGGCTAGGTTTAGCCATAGCAGTTGCAAAGATTGCTTTTTTAAATCATTTAATATTTGTGTTAAAAGGATAGTTCAACATTTTAAAAATGTGTTTCTGTAATACGAATATCTGTAGTTAATATCTCACTTGTAGTGGATAACTCTCTTGGTTTCTTCATTTAGCATACAAGTAGATAAGTTTGACCAGGAGGAGTGTAAATAGGCTGTTTAGTTCTGCAACTGTGACAACATTTGATACTCGAAGCAGCCGTATTGGATATTGAACTGGAATGCTGCCGTTCCTCCGACTTTCCAAGTCAGCAATCTGACTTCTGATTTTCTGACTTGGGAATCGGATTTCCATGTACAAATCAAGAGCTCCACAAGTGCAATATTTAAATATTGATTTTGGTTTACCGTTCTAAATACTTTCCTCTTCTCTATTTCACTTTGGTTTATACTTAAACATTTACAAATGCCACTCCCAGACCTTTCAATGATGTCTGGGAGTGGCATTTTGTAGAAGCGACACAAGCTTTTGTTTATTCTGTCACACCTTTAATCTGTTGTTTCAGTTATGAAGCCAATTCCAGCTGCTGTAGACAGTTTCTAAGCAAACTGTATTGCCAAATGGTTTCTGGCTCTGAGCTTCAAAGTGAGTGCCTCCCTAAATACTTCCGCAGGTGACAGATTATAGAAATATCACTCATCAGCCCACATTCCACATGTCTTAATGAGGCTCAGCAGATGAATAACTGGCACGCACCGTTTTGATGGTTATCAACACTGTTCGAAAATACTACCGAAAGGGCCGGAGTGACCCACATTTTTCTCCAGCTGTAAGGAACTTTGAGGAATACACCGCCGCCCCTTCCCTATCAATTGCTGCTTCCTGCCAGTCAGCTGGCTGAGAGACATCTACTCTACAAATTCAGCTGTTGGAAATTTGTGGTCAAAGCAAACAGAGGCTAGTATCTTGTGAAATCAAAATCACATTCAAATCACTTTTGGTTTCGACAACGAACCCTGAAACGTTTTCTTGCTCTGGCTGTTTTTTTGGAGAGGGTTTCAACTGTGAAGCCAAACAGGACCAGGCGATGAGCGTCTAACGCTTCCTACGGCCGCAGTGTTGTCCGAGCTTTCGCTCAATAAAAATAAGAGCAGTTTCAATTTCCAGCAGTAGAACTATAACCAATGACTGTCATGACATTGTCTCATGACAACTACACACTATAAATTATGTAGAGTCCTAACAAAGTGTACGCATTGTTGTAATTGTAAGAAACTTTTGTGTTGTCTCACTCTATGGGACAGGGAGACAGCTCTGGTCGGGATTGAAAAACGGTTTTCTAGCCTTGAACCTGTGAGACCATTTCGTTTAATTAAAATGTTTAAGATAAATTGCAACCACTGCTAAGTCGGGGGAAGTTTGTAACAAAGCCTAAGCGATGTGTTGCAAAGAAACATAAACCTCACTCACACAGCAGTGCCTAGCTGCTTACAGATCAAATCTGTCCTGGATCCACAGCAGCTGCGGTTGTTTTTATTTGTGCCTCAGAACATAAATGGGTTGAAATATCCCTCTAAAAAGGAAGGATTTACCCATTCTTTCACCGCTGACACCTCTAATCAGGCGTCAGTGATTTAGAGTATATTACAGTTAAAGCTGTAGATCATTTTGAAGTGATTTGACCAAAGTGTAATCCGTGAAAAAAAGAATTGCCAATTCAAAATGCTTCACAAAACTCCATCCATTAGGTTTAGGTAAATGAAAAAGTACTGCCTCCCTTCCAGGGCCTCTTTCTGAGGTAAATTTTCACGCTGGCAGTTTGTTTCTCTCCTGCTAAATGCAGTAGACGAGGTTGCTATGGGAAATATGCCTTTATAAAGGTTGTGTTATTTAAAACTGCAATTGGCGAGCTAAGAATGGCATGTGTGGAAGCAGCCAAGCAGGCCAATGCTTAATTGGTTACTTTCAACCTTTTATGTGCTTTTATTATTCTAGAAGTTTGAACCCTTTTACAAATTGATGCGTTAAAATTTGTGTCTAAGCATCGTGTGTGATGCCGAGGCATTTTTTACTCGGGTTCATCAAATTCTGGGAATCTCACCCCAGCCCATGCCTAGTTGCAATGGACAGAAAGCTTATCACCGACAAAGCTGTGAATAAAACCAATCTGGGCGGAGAATTAAAAGACCATCCACCATGTGTAACTGTAGGGCTGTGTGGAGGGCCACCCCTCTTGGACTAGTACAACAACAATTATTGTTGTCACGACTAAAGCGCAGGCTGTGATTTTAGCCTGGAGAAGTGCTAACCCACATCATGCACTGACCTGCTTTAAGGAGAATGATCTGATCATTCTGACAGAGGTCCATGAAGCCGGAGATGCGCTTGGCAAACTCCACCACGTACTGGATTGCGTTGGTGATGTGAAACGCGCACTGTTGCCACATCACTTCGGCGGACTGGAAAAGCAAAAGAGAAAGAACAAAAATTTGCATGCAGAGTTTCATTAAAACCAATTCCCGAGAAACAAGTTGCATAGCATTATCTCGTTATGCATTTAGCTTATCTCTGATTAACCACCGGGGACAAAAGCATGACTAATGAAACTTGGCATGTCACCCGGTGGTATTCACTTTCAAAATCACAACGTCTTCTGGACGAACATGATGTGCTTTGAATTATGATTGGCACTCAGTGGCAACCTTTTTGATTTGTGCTCAATGTTAAGAACAGAAGAAATTAAGTTGGACTGACGGACAAGGCATGAATTGGATCTGACCATCCCATCTTTTCAAAAACAGACTTCTGTTATTTCAATGTTTTCTCCAAGCTCTACTCTTTAATCACATGCAGTTTTGGTCCAACTTTAATCTGTTTTCAGACAACGATGAACACTAGTGAGTCTCACACGCACCTTGGTCTGGTATGAACGTGTCTCTTCTGGGTTATACATGTTCCACGCTAATCTCTTCAGCTCCTCTGTGCTGTACTGGCTTGTCTCCACATGGGACTTCACCACACTCTGGATTATACGCTCTGCGTGGAGGCAAATAGCATTAATTTATTCCTCTGCTCAGCTTTCAGTGATAACCTTGTCAAAGTGATAACTTTGTAAGTAGGGCTGCACAATATAGCGCGAAAACATCGTCATCGCAATGGAAGTGTGCGCAGGATTAACGTCGCAGGGAAACACTTGTCGGCTAACATTTTCAAGGTGTTGTATACTTTGAATTTGACACGCTAATGTAATATTTAGCCCAATTATTGCCATTGCAAGATTTTCTGATATTGTGCAAGCCCTCCTTTTAGGGACATATCTACAGTTAGCAAGCACAAACAGGGTCACCACTGACCTATTTCCAGCAAGGAGCAGCCCTCTGGCAAAGGGTTGAGGATGGCATGAGAGAAGAGTCCCGACTCATGCAACAGCTGGTACTCATGTTTGATGCTGTGGTTGCCGTCAACAAAGTCCAAGCTGGTCTGCTCTGGGGAGCTCTGAGAAGACGAGCTGCTCCCTGCGCTTCCGCCCATCATTTCCAGGTTGCAGTAATCTCCGCCCGCATCCTCCGGGGTCAGCGGTAGGTCAAAAAGCAGGCCCTCTGGCAGGGTTGTGATGTCATCCAGGTCACTGAGCGTGGCGCTGGAGCCCCTTCTGTAGGTGCGGCCATGTTCGGCCAGGTCTCCAATCTGCTCGCGGGCGCCGACTCCCGCGCACTCTTGCGACTGCTGGTGTTTCTGGACCTCTGCGTACAGGCTGTCCCGCTGCTTTTTGGACATGCGACCAAATTTCACAGCTGGGGCAGAAAAGCGTGGCGATTAGACTCTGCAGCTCTAAAGAGTTGCCCTTAAAAGGACACTGTGATAATACCAACAAACTAAATAAAGTGTGGGCAGTGGAATCCCCGAGTTAATTAAATATAAATGGAGTGTGTGCACTCACCGTCACGGCTCATGCCGAGAGCGAGACACTTCTGCAGCCGGCAGTGCTGACACCGGTTACGGTTGGTCCGATCGATCAGGCAGTTCCTTTGTCTCGAGCAGGAGTACATAGCGTTGTTTTGTTGGCTGCGTCGAAAGAAACCCTGCAAAATGACAATGGCAAAAACAACATAAGGCCTCTGATGACTGTTGCACTGACTAAGTACACCCATTAGTGCACAGGTTTTGTGGGGTTATTTTGTTCTTTCCTGTACAGCTATATTCCCTCTAAAATGGCTGATAAACTCACCTTGCAGCCTTCGCAGGTGATGACACCATAGTGAATGCCCGATGATTTGTCCCCACAGATTTTACAGGGAATCACTTCAATTTGAGCTGAAAACAATGAAGAAAAAAAACATACATTTAATTAATTAACAAACAAACAAACAGGACTTTAAAAAAGACTTTCCAATGCATAAGCTAGTTTTTTCTACTTCTTTTTGTATTCCCGGTTACTTTTAACCTGAAAAAAATACTTTAATTAAAAGGTAAATATCTTAAATCTATTTAAACATCAAATAAATGAATAATTCTTATTTTTGACGCATGGAAGTTTTTATATCATCTAAAGTTGTGGCAAAAATAAAAATCAAGACCTAATGTTAACGCATTCTTTTAAATGTTGTTGACTAAGCAGACACAGTTAGTTTTAGAGGACATGGGCCTTTATGATATATATATATATATATATATATATATATATATATATATATATATATATATATATATATATATATATATATATATATATATATATATATATTCACACTGATTTCTGTATTTGTCAGCAAGCCCATTAAACCATGTCAAATGCAGTTGGACGATCGAACCAAATCAATATTTGCTTTTGAAAGCCGGGATTATGAACTCAAACAAAACCACCAGCCTCTTGCATTCGCTGGATTTGGAACAACTTGAATTTTTCCAGAGACAAAGGCGTCGTCCGTTGATCTGTTAGATGTTATTCATTGTTTGCGTTAGTGTTTAAAATGTGACAGAACTGTCACTGTACTCTAAAGAAACAAGAGAAGTGTCATGAGCACACATGAATAAAAAAAAAAACTGTTTACATTTTACATCTTGTGTTCGTTATGGGAGTCTGATCCTTCTTACTCCAGGACAGCCTGTTCTTTTCATTACGTTGTTTATCTCAGTAGCCGGGCCTCCTCAACCCCAGAATAGCAGGTCAATTGCATTAGCTGAAGCCTGGGGTTATAAAATTTCACATGGTGCGCGCTACCTCTCTCGTCCGCTTCTCCTTCAGGGTAAGCTAAACGTTAGCAGGTTAACAAAGAGGTAGGGCCAAGTTGAGACCTTTTGAGTTTACGACTGTAACCTGAGCATCTTGTAACCTTAGGAAACCTAAAAATGACACCAATTTTAGGCTAGGCTGTCTAAGGATGAAATACATATTATATTATGGGATTATGCTTAATTCATTAAATGAAGTAAATTGTGTATAATCTAAGATCCAATAAAAGTGTGAGAAATCCAAAGCGTCATATTGATCATCGATGCCTTGAACTGCTTGTTGTAATAAACCTAGTTGAGTCTCTATTTATATATCTGAGACTCTACTTCTTTATTTTATTGTGGTCTATCTCCTCTGCTCTTCTGGTTATCTTCCTTCTGGAGACATGCTCGTGCAACAAAAATAATCTTACATTTTAACAAATTGTGATTACATTTCTTAGGTTTTAGTCTGATGATTAGACTGAGTCCTTAGAAAATATTTGTTTGCTATTTATTTTCCTGTGACCATTATATAACATTTTATAAGGCTAGCCCCCAAGCAGCAAAGCAGTTTTCTCATTATTACTCTACATCATATAACAAACAAACAACTAAGAACATCTAGGACACAAAACTATAAATAGTGCAACTCAAATGAAACCGGCAATGCCAATGGTTGAACAGGAATCGCAATTTTCCGTCTGAATTCTCACGCAGACTTCTTATTGTTGTAGTTTTTGTAGTTGTGATGTATGAACCTTTTAGATGCTGTTACGATGTAGTTTACAAAACTATATAAAAATGTGTCTACTTTGTCATTGAGCCCACTTTCATGAGTACATTTTTTGTTATTTATATTTATATACATACATATATACAGACTCACATAAATAATGGATGTGCAAGTGAATGCTAACATGTTTTGCATGATCTCATGTATCCACAAGTGCAGGGTGTGCCGAACCAACACTAAAGCCCTTTGCTGGGTCACCCTGTGTATTAGGTAACCCGCTAAATCACAAAATAGGATTTAACTGGTCCTCACAGCTCTTTGGAAAATTGCTTTTTTTTTTTTTCTACGAAGGCTCTTTTATAAAATACGACCGACCAATCACATGACTCACTTTGCGGGTGGGGGGGGGGGGGGGGGTGGGGGGGGGGGAATGTGCGTCACAGACTGATGGAGAGCAGAAGATGTCAGAGACTGACATCGTCCAGCAACTCTGACTCGGGGGGGCAGGAAACGGGTTCACGTTGTGTTTCTGACAATACTTTATTTGTTCGGTAGCGAAGGTGGCACGCTGATGGATCTTCACCTGTTAGAAGTCTTTGCAAACGAAATGCAGCTGAGGGATATAAATAAATAAAGGCCAACGGAAAAAAAAATCCCTTTCTCCGTTGCTCCCTTTTGTCCCTCCTCCCCCCTCGGAGTCTCTCCCTCACCCTCCCTCTTCTGCCTGTTATATAACTCCCATCTGGTGCATACCGTGAGCACACTCATTCAGAGGTGGTCGTCCTGGCAACAGTGTCACCACCCACCCTCGTCTCGCTGCTCTCCAATTGGCTGGCGAGCGAGGGCTCTGTCCCTGTGAGTCGCCGCCTCACCTGCCAGTCAGCTGATTGGCACTGTGAGGACCAGAGAGCAGGAATTGCTCCACTGACACACTTTCCATTGAGCGAAGAAGGGGGTGGGGGGCGGCGGCCTTGTGAGAAGAAACACAATCTGGCTTCTTGCAGCTTTTAAGGTGGAACCAAATCTGACTCAGCCTTTAAAGAAGGAGAGAACTGGTGCTTTCATTGGGTTTTGCAGAGAGAGCAGTGAAAGGTTTGTTAAAAAAAAGAAAAACACAACAGGTGTGAGGAAGAGGAGGAGGACATTTTTACAAGAGGTGAAACATCTGGAGACAGTGGCTTGGGCATCTAGTACAGTTAGCTGCAGACAGGACAGATATAGCTCATAGCCGCTCAACATGTTGCAGCACGTCAAGTATTTGTGTGAAATTTCAGCTGTGTTTGAGCCCCATCGTCGATCTATTTCCACTCCGCTGAAATATGAGGCCAGAATTTTCTTTAGCTGCTTCTGGTCCACTGGATGATAAATATTGCACACTAATAGCGCTGCACTTAATTACTCACTGTTTGGTGTAAATACATTAGGTGCGCGGAGCATTTGTTACATGGACTGTGATACTAAACCAGTGGCGTGTGTGACATTTAATTTGATATGGGTGTTGCAACTGAGCTCGGGCCTGAAGAAGAGCTCCTTTATCCATGGAACAGCTTATCGGGAAATTCTTATTATTCTTCAGTTCCAGGAAAAACAAGTAAAATATCATTTCTTTCTGTCTACCCCTCTGAAATCTGATCGCAGAAATAACAGGAAATGGAAAATTTTAAACACCGAACTGTTTAATGGATCCTTTTGATGAAACAAACAAAAGCATGGGAGGGAAAAAAATGAATTCCTCCCTTTTCGTATTACAATCGACACTTTAAGTCTTTTAGGTAAAATATCTATTGTATTTTCCCCAAACAAAGGCCTATGGATTATGTTTATTTTCACAGATTCTATGGCCCTAGTTTACTTTGTCGGCTGTAATTAGACAGGACAAGGGCAGAGAACGAAGGGGATGCCCCCTATACACAACACATTGCAACGCCCTGCATTCTATATGTTTTAAAACCTTATGGCAAAAGATCTATAAAAAATGTTTAAAAAAAATCAACCAACAACTTATCAATCTATCACAATTCCTACACTCATTTTCACCACAGAGTATATCAAAGTGTAACAATATTTGAGTAATTTTTTGATGAATGATGAATTAAAGACTCATTTTAATACAAATATGTGTTTTAAATACACATTCTATTTCCTTTAACTATGTAAGGAGAAGTACTCGCTGTGATCTCCACTACATCCAGTGGGTCTTAAAAGTTACGGGCCATCTTTGACTTAGATCTTCCACCGGCGGTTAGAAGACAAATATCTGATAGAGCAGGGATTTGGAAAAATAAACCAAAACTACCGTCGTTAAAGGAATCGAGGCCTCGGAAAAACGTGAATACAAAAAAAAAAACTTTGCATTTTGGTTAAAAGCTGTAAGATTTGAAGCAAATAGCTATGTTATACATAGGACAGAATAATAAGGGGAACCACTGAAGCCATATTTGTGCCAGTAAGTCATTGTGTGTCAGCATTTTCTTCATCTGTGCGGTGAGACTTTGTCCTCTCAGCCTAGGTAATCAAACTCAGTCCAATGTCCTATTTACTTAGCATTTTACAGTTACCTGACATAATGTGTATTGAACCTAGGGTTTGGGAGAACTTTTGGAGCCTATGTGGCAGGAACATAACAAATACCGTGGCAAACCCTGAAAGGGTGAGCACGGCAGGATTTTATTAAAACACAGTTACGAAGGCACACGCGTGTCCATGATGTCCTTGTTTTTTTCTGCAAGCACAGGCCCCCCTTTGAGACCGGCGCTCTGTTCATTTCAGAGTGTGAAACATAATTATTGAGTTTTCTCTCTCTCTCTCCATCCCTCTCCTGCCCAGAGAGAACAGGTAGTACAATATGTACCGATACTAATTGCACGCTCTTTAAAAATGTACAGCAGCTGGAGAAGTTTCATTGGCAGACAGAGCAGAAGCGGAACGAGAGGTGTTGGCGTACGCTCCTGCGCGATTCTTTGATCATGCCGAGCTTGGATATTTGTGTGGAGGGCATCACTTTGCAGAATAAAGAGGAACTGTGTTTGCAGTAAAAAAAAAAAAAAAAAAAGCACCAATAGCTTTGCATATTATGTTTATCAAACACAATGAAAACTAAATGAAAGGATGAATTTAAGCATACAAAAAAAGCAAACTTCTTGTCTTCTTGAAAATGTACTTGTTGGATGACATAGCTCTCCCTGCCACAAACCCAAGCCACACCTATATTTAAACCACCGTGTGCAGGACATAAAGCACTTTGATTTTATCATGCTGTGCGCAGTTTAGCACAAGTGAACCTTGACGACACCAAAACAAAACCAGACTGGGGAATCCAGTTCACGGCATGTAACTGTGGCATTCTGCAAAAAAACCAAACATAGAAATCCCTTCCGCTAACATTCAACCAATCGCTTTCGCCTTGAATTAAAATCTCCGTGTCTGTTTGGGTATCACTGTCCACACGCATAAGTCTGAAAACAGATACATGCAATCGGAAATGTCCCCCGCGCAGGGCATGAAAGGGCCTAAGCAAGGGCTAAATGCAGAATCTGTTAGGTAATCACCGTCTGCAGTACTAATAACAACAGATAGCGCGGGGATACTCGTAAGATATGCCTGCATACTCATGTGAAGAGGTGAAGCTTCACATGGGGGTAGCCGAATCTAAGCAGGCAGCTGTCAGATAGAAAGGGCACCTTGACACACACTGTAACTTGCTGTGATCTTTCCCAAGGCTGCTTCCTCAACAGATAGCGGCCTTTGAGGCTGAGCTCAGCACAGCGACGTCCTTGGAGAGCAGAGAGAAAACTATCTTCTGTAAATGTACATAGGGTGGCCTAACGATGCTTTTTAAGGATGAGCCACAGAATGCCGTTTTTGGCCGAGTCTATCTGACTATACTGGCTCACACTTAGCTAAACTCTTTATGAAGTGGTTTACATAAATAAGTCCTTCGAAAACTAGCATCCTTTCAGTTATTTTGAATAACTACTCCCACCCACTAAGATGTCGTTGCTTTTTTTTTTTCCCTTTGAAAAGAAATGTGATATCTTTTATATAATCCAATTGGGAAGCAGTGTTATGGTTGTAACCTTAGCTGCCAGAGGAAGCTGTACCGAGCCCTGCTGTGCTTCATATGTGGGCTTGCTGTGCCCATATCCTGCTTGTCCCAGTGGTGCATGATGGTCCATAACATCATGGCAAAGCTTAACTAACTGGTAGATTTTACACAAAATGAAAAGAGATTTTCAACTATAGATTCACCGATCAGGCGTGTACATGGTGGTACCGGCCTGATCCGCCAGTTCAGATTTTTGTTTTTGTCCTTTTCTTCCAATTTTCGGTTTTCCTCTAAAAAAAAAAAAAAACATTCCAAAAAAAAGTAAAAAACAAAGCAACTGGACTTGTTTTCCGTAGTTTGAAGACGGTTCGCTTCCTCTCCAGGAAGCTTTCTCAATTCAAAATGTCTGGAGTGTCACTCCAAAAAGTCACTCCAGACTTTTTGAATTGAGAAAGCTTCCTGGATAGGAAGCGAAACGTCTTAAAACTACGGAAAACAAGTCCAGTTGCTTTGTTTTTTACTTTTTTTTTGGAATGACCATGACCTGGATGACTGAGAATCTTCACCAGCAAACAAACAAACCACAAAAGAGAAAAGAATGGGAAGCAGGTTACTTGAGAGAGGTTGTGTCTTTTATTTATTTATTTGAAAGTCGTGAATGAATAACAAGACTATTGTCATTAATGCATCAAAGTATAAGGCAGTTAAGATTTTTTATTAACCTTCTTCCTCATTTGCAACAAATATGGTCACATAAGAATAGAGACTACAATCAGTTTTTGTGAATTTTCGAACATTTTTTCCCCCAACTCATTAGCTCCTCAATGCATGCTTATATGATGGAAACATAGGAGAGCTTCCTAAACACTTTTGTTGCACTTATTAAAGCTAGGGATGACACACACACACACACACACACACACACACACACACACACACACACACACACACACACACACACACACACACACACACACGAAGAGAATTGCTGTAATCTCCAATGACAGAACTGGGTCAATGGAGCAGCCTCGCTCCCTCTTCAGAGAAACTGCTGATTCTGACAGCAAAAACACTGTAGCTGAATGAAGGGAAAAATATTTCAGTTAACCCCCAGAAATAAAACCAGAATGTGTGACCTTTTCATATGCACATAAAAGAAAAAAAAATGCATTCAACAAACTGAAGTAAACTCGCTAAGCAAACTGCGACACTCGCGTCTGAATCACAAATAGCCAATTCTGCTTTTTAAACACTTTAAATAGCTGTGAATGGGGAAAAAAGTTTGTGGAAACGGACCACTTAGCCTATTTAACTTTAACAATCCCTGCTAGCAGATATTAATGTGCCTTGACAGCCCATGAATCACTCCGCTCACCACCTCCCCTTCCTCGCTCTTACATAACCGGAGTCGGAGGCTTACTGGTGGAAAATGGTAACAGAACCGACATCGTAACATTATTTTTTGTTGCAGCTCAAACTGAATAAATGCAGAAGCCACAACAATTTCTCACAGTAGCGTTATGATTTATAAAAAATAGTCTATTAAAGTATGAGGCACGTACAATCGGGGCTCTTAGATTAATAATAATAGAAAACATATACTTTAGCAGTTCTGAAAGATGACAGTAATCATTTACAACAGACTGATTCCTTTCTGCGCATGCTTCAGATGTGCGCACTTCGGACTCAAAAGTATAGCGCCTTCACTGCACAGGTGAAAAGTTGCTTTGTAAACAAACCTGGTGCGACTGGCTTTTCTGTTTTAAAATAAAGCAAACCGCAGCACAAGTCAAGGCCACTCACCTCTCATTTCTTCGTTGAAGTCTAATCAACTTTGCAGGACATGTAACTCCAAGTGGAAAAGAAGCCAGAAAGCACAGAGGGCCACGGGCATTTATATTACTCCAAGCAGGATAAACTGAAAACTGCTACAAGAACAAATCCTCAAACGGACTTTCTACCCTCTCTTCTCACACCCTGACCCTATATGAACGTAACAGTGTCTCTATGTGCTGAACTAGTCTCCCTTTGCAGCTGAGGTCGAACTAAATGCGTTTAAAGAGCGACGGCGACTCTTCTTCTTCTTCCAGCTCTCCCCGGCTCCGCTGCTCGCACTAACCCAGTTTCAGCGCGTGGACTACACATGATCCTCAGCCCGCGGTCCGCCCGCCTCGTGCCCCGTGAGTTGACGCGCGCGCCACCCCTCCCTCCCTCCTTCCTGCCTGCGCGCTTGAAAGGAGGCTCTCGCGTGCGTGGGAAAGTGTGGCAGTGTGTCAGTTCCGAGCGGCATTCACCCACCGTGGGAATTTAACGGCAACAATAAAGCGCGCGCTTGTTTCCCGGGTGGGTCGTTTTCACGCCGCACACAATCAGCATCGCTTGCTACTCGGCTACCCAATAAAAATTACTTCTGCACGACAACTTCCACGCGGGGTTGGTACGCCGACTAACAGGCAAAATCTCCGCCATTGGGTTTCATTTCGTTTATTAGCTATTTCAATGGACACAGTGTGTGTTCAGTGACTATATGGTTAACCTGCAGTTTCATTTAATGCACATCATTCCAAGGAGGAATAATGACAAGTGGAACATGTCAAGAACAGTGAAATGAAAACCAAAAATATATATGAATCTAGTACAAACATGGTATTCTTGAATTTTTACTTAACGCATATGCTACAAAAATGAGTGCTATGGGGCAATATGGCTGGGGTCAATGATGCTTCAAGTGTCTCCAGATCATCTATATAAAATTCTCTTAAAAAAGTCTCTTAACCCTGTTCAGTCAGGGGGCTGGAGCCCATTGCAGGAGTCAATGCCTGTCATTCCAGCCATCCATCCATCCATCCATCCATCCATCCTTCCCTTCCTTGTTTACTTCAGTTAATCCAATTCAATTCAATTAAAGTCAGTTAATTTAATTAAAATCTAGGTCAGTTAAACTAAACCCGATCAATTCAATTCAATTCAGTTTAGTTCTAGTGGACACAATTGATTTCAACACAGTTTCAGTTCAGTTCAGTGTATGAAAGTAGAGCAATGACAGACATTTCTAAATAGGATACTGAAAAGGTAAAACCAACCGGAAAAACTTAAAACAATTTAAATCTAGTATATTTATTTATTCATTTACAGTTCATTTATAAATCATTTAGTTCAGTTCAGTTTGTGGTTAAACCCAATGCAGTCACATTCAGGTTCAAACAGCCCCACAGTTTTACTTCAAGGCGACACAATTCTATTCAGTAAAACTCCCAACAAACTCAAAAGGTCAGATTTAATAAAACAGTCATTTTAGAAGCCACTTGCAGAGATTTAATGTTTCCTACATAAAGAAAGCCATCAGATTGAGGACAAATCTTTACTTTTATTATATCCTCATCCCAGACATCCACACTACTATGGGTGGGTGTGAAAACCTCCCTTCATTGTAACAACCCTCCGGCAGCTCTTTTTAAACCAGCTGAAGGTTTAACGCACAAGATGACAGAACCTCATTTTACCGTGGTTAATGAGTAACTTAAATAATCTGAAAGGGATGTGAGAACTGGAGTCGCGTCCCAGCGTTCCTTTCACTTGTGGCAGGATTTTAAGACGCTGTAATTATTTCACAGGATTACCAAACTCTAATCTTAGCAGAGGAATTGAAAGTGGACTCGGGTTGTTTTACTGCTGCTGTACTTGTTCTTGTCCCGGATCGTCTGAAACCTGTTTCAAAATAAATAAACCGGCATAATTGCATGTTTTCACAGCTAATCTGTCAACTTGAAGCGAAGCTCAACAGGGATGTTGTGATGCTGCTCATTTCACTTTCATGTGTGGGTGTGTTGACACGCTTCAAAGTGAACAGTAAAACCCCACTGGCACCGAGCCGCCCGTCAAAAGCGAAGCCTATCGATAAGAGTCGTGATGAAAATAATTGATTTGCAAACGTGGGCAAGATGATAAGTGTATCATGTAACTTAGGCACAGTTATGAAATAGGGAGAAGAGAGAGATTATGGTAAGTAGGTTAGTGGACCAACACAGAGCTGCACACCCCTCCCTCTCTTGTATTTCTTTCTGTGCATGTATGGTGATTCTCCTCAGGTCTTTTTCCACCGTGGACACTGTTGTGTCCTCATGCCTACCAGGTAATTCAGTTTCTCAGCCCGTGCTGCGTGTGCCTTATGTTAAAACTGGCAGATATTGTTCTGAAGTGCTTTAATGCTGGTGCACTTGCATGACCCTTTGTCTGTTATTTTCTGTAGGTTGGGCCTGCTTTTGCGGTTCCTCAAAAGAGTAGAAAGAACAAAACAAAACACATACCCACACAAACATAACCGGCTCTAGCTGTAGCGTATTTGCTTTTGTGGAAATAACATGTATACAATCCCAGGAATATGCTGCATGCTTTTCTTTATTATACTCCGCATGTAAACTTCCTCTTCCTCGCATTTAGATGCTCCTGACTGTTTTCATTGCGCCTAATATCTTAGGCCATATTACAATCCTGCTCACCATTATTGCCACCCCTTCATGTTTTGCATAGCTGAGTGAATATCTTCAGAAATAAATGGAAATGTTCAAAACTTCTATCAGCAGGATCTTTCAATTTGAGGTCCAAAATAATTTAACAAAGACAGTTACCATTTCAACACAAATATTTTAATTCCAAAGGACAAAACAGAAAACCAGCATGTGCACTAATATTGACACCCCTCCCTAATATTTGGTTACAGAGCTTTTGGCAGCAATGACAGCCTCCAAACGTTTCTTTATATTCATCTATAAGCTTCTTGCACTTCTCGGGTGGCATTTTCTCCCACTCTTATTTTGCCATCTGCTCAAGCTCTTGTACATTTGCAGGGTTCCTTTCTCCAATGGCAGATTTCAGCTCTACCCAAAGATTTTCAATTGGATTGAGATCAGGACTCATTGCTGGCCATTTTAAAACAGTCCATTTTTTTCCCTTTCAACCATGCCTGCGTGCTTTTGTTTGCTTTGGGTTATTATCTTGCTGGAAGACCCAGGATCTTCGCCTCAAACCAAGTTTTCTTACACTGGGCAAGACATTTCGCTCTAGAATTTCTTGATAATCTTCTGATGTCATGATGCCTGTGATACGGTCAAGGCCTCCAGTACCAGATGCTGCAAAGCAGCCCCACAGCATTATGGATCCTCCACCATGCTTGATTGTTGATAATGTGTTCTTTTCTTTAAAGGCTTCATTGCGCCGTCTGTAAACATATTGTTTGTGTGAATTACCGAAAAGCTCCACTTTTGTTTCATCTGTCCATAAAATGTTGTCCCAGAAGGCTTGAGGTTTGTCCAGGTTCTCTTTTGTGAAGATCAGTCGTTCTTTTTTATGTCTTTTCTTTAGCAATGGGGTCTTCCTTGGCCTCCGCCCATAAAGCCCCACTTTGTTTGGTGTGCGGCGTATGGTACTTGCTGAAACAATCACACCAGACTGCTCCAGGTTGGTCTTTAGGTCTTTAGATGTTTGATGTGGTGTTTTTTCCACCATTCGCACCAACCGTCGAAGACTTTTGTCAGCAATTTTTCTCTTCCCCCCCCCGTCCAGGGAGGTTCCATGCCTGGAAAACGTCTTAATAACATGATGCACCGTTGAAACAGGGATACCAAGGTCTTTGGAGATGGCTTTATACCCTTTGGAGGTCTTGTGCTTACAAATAATAGCATTTCTGGTGTCCTCAGACAGCTCCTTTGTCTTTACCATTGTCACATGTGAAGATGGACTAACGTGCCTTTTAAAGCACCAACATGATCATTCATTGGTTAATTCATGTCACATGTGTGGAGGCAGTTCATCACAAGTGATCTTTATTTGTGATTTGCAACAGTTAAGTCGAATTGGGTTTTGATACTGATTTGCAGCAAAGGGTGCCAATACCACTGACATGGTAAACATTATGTTTCTCTTTGTTTTCCTCATAATGATTATCTTTTGAAATGTTTTTTATCATTTGCTGTTTTGCATCAAGCACAAGCTATCAGCAGTAAAATGTTGTTTCACTTGATGAATTTCCTTCAGGAAATATTCCATTATATGTACTTAAACTTCAGGGGTGCCAATAATGGTGAGCAGGACTGTATGCCTTGCCGTGCATCCCCGCTGTCACCACGAAGCGACCGCACATCCATCCGGTGATTGTCTTTGACATCACTGACCTCCTGACCCTCGATCTTATGTAACCATGGCAATACCCAAATTAGAACATGGAGCATGGAAAGAAGCGGGCGCTTAGAGCTTCACATTGCGGCACGTAACTCTGAACCAGCTTTCCAGATTAAGGCAGATGAACGTGTGCGTGAGTGTGAGCATGTGTGCACGCGCGTTTCTGTGTGCGTGTGCGTGCACGGAGGTTTTATGAGGTGACAAAACAGGTATCATAGAGAAAATGAAACACCTTCCTTAAAAAAACAAAGGCTTGCTGTCATGATTTTCTCACACCCTGAGGTGATTTATGTACTCAGAATTTGGTCTAGGAATGCAATTAGAACTTTGTAGCCCAAACTGGCGCCTTCCCTGCACAGCATAGAGCCTAGTACACTGAGAGGATTATTTTAGGATCCAGGATCGGGCTTCGGTAATCCTCTCTTCTCTCCTCTCCCTCATCCTGCTAAACCCGCTCCCTTCTCCTCTTTCAAATGCACTCTAATCTCTCTCGCATGGTCTCTCTGTTTAGCTGTAATCTGGTGTTGTACCCATCTTTTACCTGAACAAAGTTTGGATCAATGGGTCAGTGGGCCAGGCTGGAGGGTACATCCATGCTGTCCTCCCATTATAAGTGGTTCTCATCTTTAAAGTCTCCAGAACAAGGTGAAGGAAGGAAGGTTGGGATTTTTTTTGGTGCTTGAAGCTCAGCACTGGTGATAAGATCCTCAGAAAATGAACAAAATCATTCTAAATACCAATTCGGACCAACTGCAATGTATCTCAGGACACAAATGTTTGTAGTTTAGACTTTTTAATGAAAAAAAAAGTCCATATAGAGCATCTATTTGAATATGAAAGAATATGACCATGAGCAGAAGAAGCCAAATGAGATACTTATTTAGATGTGATAAAGTGTAGGAGATTAGCTGTTGTTGACTTTTCAGTAATTTATCTCTCAAGGACTGAAAGGGCAAAGCAAAATATCTCAAATCCCTTCTGAGAAATCTCCTAAAATCGTTTCTCTTTAAAAAGTGTTGGCAGTGCAGTACATTGTCATCACCTGCAGGAGCAGAGAGTAAATAGGTAATAGGTAGTAATAGGTGGTTGCTACGTGTGTTCTCTACCTGTTTGTCCTACCTAAGCGGCAAAAGGGGCGTTGCTCTTGAGACGGTGACGACACGCGCGCGGTACGCTATTGGAAAGAGTCCAAAAGTCGTTGTACCACAGAAACAAATATATCAGGAATTTAAGAATTAATAAGACCACTACTCTATAAAAAAAAACTACAAGCAACTCTAAATACACAATTTTATTACATTTTTAGCATTCTTGCGCACTTTTTTCTTTATATTGAAAATTACATGAAAATACAGTTAAACCAGAAATTCAAACCTATGCCCCCAAAAATCAAATAAATTTTTTTAATTTCTTACAGATAAACTGTATTAACATTCATTTATAGATTTAGTATAAATTAAAATGTCCTTCTTTTCATTGGATTATAAACGCCAATGTTAGACAAAAAATTATTGACTGTCATTACATGTATTTGTCAAAATTGAACTTAAGAGGCGTTTCTTTGATTATTTGATCTTTTTTTAATTGTGTGGCACTGGTGGCCTTCAGCTGACAGTAGGCTGACAGGAAATAGGGTTTGGAGAGAGGGAAGACATCCAGCAGAGGTCCACTGGCTGGGACTGGAAGCTGGGATGGTTGCGATGAGGACTGAGGCCTCTGGACATCGGCAGCAGGCGCTTCCCCTGCGCCACCAATGCACCCCTTGCTATAATGCTTTTAATAAGCAGACATGCTCTTTTACTTATTTATGGAGTATCTCAACTTTTGTGCAGCACAGATAGATGCTGGGATTGTTAAAATCTGGATTTATTTTCTTGTAGCCCAGCTGCTGGACTGTTAAGAATTTTTAACTGGATTTTATTTTTTTTGACAGTTCACTAGTCCACTGCCTACCCAACATCATAACATCACATCGCCAAATAATGATGTCAAATGTATGTTATGTTTATTGGTGTACTTGATTTGTCTTGGAAATTGGAGATCAGATCTGGGAAAGATGTCACATCTGAACTGGGTAATTTCCAGAGCCAAGTGAGAAAATCAGTGACTTTTGCTCTTTTTAAATTTAAACTGTCTGATGCAGCCATACTGGATAATAAAGTCAGTCGGAATTTCAACTTTAGAGAACCTCCCTGTGGTACTTCAGTTTTAAATCTGAAAAGTGCGTACAAAGAAAATTTACCATCCTAGAAAGCTTTGTGAACATGTTAATACTTGTAACATGGCATGGAAGCAAGGGCGTGAATAAACACAGATGTTCATTACTAAGACCAAGGTTTTTTTCCCACACCTGAAGTGTTTCATTCATTTAAAATGAAATCTGGTTCGTTTCCCCCCTCAGTGTGATTTATTTGTGTAGATGTGTGCACAGCAATCGAATTGTGGAATGAAACAACCGTACCGAGACCTTTTAGAGGATCTCGGTACAGATGTTTCGTAGAGCAGTTCATTTGTGGTGTGAACATGATCCGACCTCAATCCGACAAAACCAAAGTCTACGTTGCGAGTTTGTGCCAAACGCTTTCCTGCAGCAAGGTATGTGTTGCATTGTGGGATGTGGTGGTATAAACAAACAAATAAAAAAAGTGCCGTGTCTTTTTAGTAAAGACACGTAGCAGTCACACCTCTGCGGCTTTCCACGTCAATAACTATACCTGGAATATTAACCAGAAGCATACCAATGATCTAATTAAATTCTCAGTGTTTTCCCCTAAGTTGGGGCACAGCATATGCTTCCTGTTTTAACCTTGGCAGCTATGAGAAACGCACCTCTGTGATTTTAAACTCCAGGTCAACAGGATGTCGTGGATTAGGTGGCTGAATAATTGTATTAAAGGCTTGATTTTTCCAACTTTTTTTTGCATTTTAATCATGATTCTTTTACTTCATCATTCAGCAAGCATGCGCGTTGTTGTATTTGTGGCAGGTTAAACTAGATGGGCAGGATGATCTAAACAAAGAAACACACCACACTGCCCTTCAATCTAATCTTGACTCAGTATTTTTATTTCCTGTGCAGCTGTTGATATCAGAGACGGTTGGATATTTCATCGGCTGCACCTTAGTTTCACCTCATGTCATCAGGAGTCAGGCTGTTTGCTCAGTCTTGACATTGAATATTTGAACAATAGGAATCCAATTAAAGCTGACATTTAACATGGTGCATCTGTCCACTGTCCTTCCGCATACACTTGTTGCCCATTGACATTTCTGCGCCTCCAGATACAGCTGACATTCAGGACAGGAAGGACAGACTGCAGGTATTTTCCAATTTGCCACAGGGATTTGATTGAAGAATGGAGGATCGCACATTTATTCAGAGATACTAATGGATAATACTGGGAGCCAGATGAGATTATGTCAAAAAAACAAAAAAAGAATTGTGGTGGACTATGAACTGAGGATAAGGACAAAACACTACAGCCCAGCAAGGCAGAAATCTGTCTTTTTTGCATTATATTTACATTCCGGGCTTGTGGTATGACACTGAATAATAATCAGTGCTGTTACCTCAAAGAATAACAAGCTCCAGGATTACCTACTATTCTTTAGCCGCAATGATACGCCATGCTTGATAATGGATCATCGATTTAACATGTACCATTTATGCTGTTTTTTTTCTCACACTTTCCACTTCAGTGGTGGGAAGTGCTTCTTTCTTCTTCTACTTCTTCTTCACACTTATACAGTTTGAACATTTATATATATATATATATATATATATATATATATATATATATATATATATATATATATATATACCTGAATAGACCTTTGTTGCTGTCTATTTGCAGTTTTCCAGATTTGCCACGGCAGATTTTACCAGCATACCAGAAAAAGAAGAACATGAGGACTCTAAGCTGAACAGCGATGAGGCACCAGGGTGGGAGCAAGAGGTCCTCCAAGCCTCATCCACTCTATTTTTTTTTAAGCTGACCCCAGATCAATGTCTACATTTAAGATGTTTTATCCTATTCACTTAAAATAAAATGAAAAAGCTTTTTAAACTAAAAATAATATTTTTTTGTTGTGAATGTTTGTTTCAATGTGGTTAAATTTATATTAAATATCTGTACGTCCAAATGCGTATGAGGAAATGCAGGCTTAAATCCCACGTCGTAACACAGAATTTGGGTGTTGGTTCTCACCGGGTATACTCCGGATTCCTCCCACAGTTCAAAAGCATGACTCTTAGATCCACTGTTTCTTGGAATTGCTCTAATTGGGTAGGTGTGTGGGTGCGCTTGGTTGTTGTTCCTGTTTGTCTGTTGGAGACTGGTCTTACTCAATGACCAGCCTCCCCACAATATTACAATAATAAATGAAGCCTAGGCAGAAGTTCAGTTGAAGAAACTGAATTACTTACCTCCATCCAATCAGAGGCTCATCCACCTCTGTCGCAAGCCAATCAGCTTTGAACTGCACCTCCATGAAGCCCAATCAGCATCCTGAGTTCATCTTAAAAGAACTTCAAATCCAGCCTGCCCAGCAAAGCGCAAGGAGTGGTTGCACAATGTCTGATTTGGACTCAGATGACCCTGATTCAACCCACCTCCATCCCCTTCTCCACCATCGTAGCCAAGCTCCATCCGGCTTTTCCATGGTGTTCCTTCAACCTCGTCCCTATCAGAGTGTAATTCCTCCCGGACCCTTACTGCATTCCCCGTCACATCTCAATCGGTCCGGCAGAAGACCGCCATGTTGAGCCTGGTTCTGCCAGAGGTTTCTTCCCAAAGGGGAGTTTTTCCTTTCCACTGTCACTTCGTGCTTGCTCATCATGGACAGGTTCATGCAAACCTGCGTTTATCCAAGCTGGACATTTATCTTTCCGGGTCCCTGAGTGAAGCACTAATATCAGCTCTCGCAGTCTACTGGACCTCACCAATACAGCTCAAGCAGATCGTCTCACCAACCAGCCTCTATGGACTAAACCAACTTCATCTATCTCCACTCCACCACCAGTTTCAGGCCTGGGGGGAAACATCCCTGTTCTCATAAACCTGCTTATGCATATTAAAGTATAATTCAGCGTTAATGTTTCCTGCTGAGGTCTGAGCGCCAAAGTCTAAAAATATTGTATCAATAAAATTCTTCTAATTGTCTTTTCTTTCCGTGTGAGTTTTTCAGATTGAAATGACAATACAGGATGGATGGATGGATATAATATGAAAATGTAACTCAAAACAAGAGCTGTGTGAAGAATCTTACATTAATTGAGGATATTTAGTCTAATGTTCCAGATTTAGGGGAGTGGTGGCCTAGTGGTTAGAGCATTGTGTTTGTGTCCTGGAGGAGCCCATTGCTCCCCAGTGGATGGGTTAAATGCAGAGAACAGATTTCAGTGTTGCAATGACAATAAAGATGATTATTATAAGTGGCTATTTATCCCAGCATCCTCTAGTATACTATTATCAGGAGGCTTGTATATTAATTGGTTGCTCCTAAAGATCATAACCAATTTATTTTTATCTAATAATGTGACGATCTCGGCACTGGCTTTGATCTTTTCCTTTGTTCAGCACACCTGCTCATTCTCCACCCTGCCCGCAAATAGTCCTCATCGGTTCCACCTGTTTTCACCTCCTTATAATCCCCGTTCAGATCAGAAGCCAGTGCCAGATTGTCTCAAGCCACCTGTACGAGCATTCCAGCGTTTCCTTGTTCTGCCTGTCCGTGTCTGACCTGATTTTGCCCTCCGTTACCGAGCCTGCCTGTTCCCCGTTCTGATTCTGCCTGGAGCCTTGACCCCCGCCTGTGAGTACCGGATTCTGCCTTGCCCCTGTGATTATTCTGAGCCCGCCTGTTATCGGACCTGGACCGGACCTGGACCTCGCCTATCGGATTCCCCACTCTGTGCTGCCGCTGGATAACTGCCTCTCTGTGATCGGACCCGGACCCCCCTGGATAACGCCCCTGGATTTCCCTGAACGGATCGTCTGCCCGCCTGTAGTCGCTCTACGGCTTCAGTCCTGGAACCCCGGCCCGAAGTTAAAGCCCAAGCTTCGGAGTCCCACTACCAGGTTAGTGATCCAGCCTCCCTCATTCTTGCCCGACACCACCAGCTGATCACTAACCTGTTGTCTCTGCTGCAGGGAGGTTTCCGGTCTCTGAGCGAGCAGCGAGCTCCGAGTGACTGCGGCGGCGCATCTTTAAAAAAACTTGCTTAAAACGTCACTGACCTGTCTGGTTTGAATTCTGGATCCAGTTTCCTGTTCGTTACATTACAATCTGGCCAGCATGGATCCATCACTGGAAGGTCAGTGGCGCGCAGGCGTTGAGAAATCAATTTCTCAACTAGAAACCGGCGTTGCCGAAATCCTCGCTCACCTCCGCAGCCAGGCTGCTCCAGCCCCGCCACTTCCGCAAACAGTGGCCCCAGCCGCCACGTCACGCACCGTGACGTCAGCGCTACCCGAACCGCGTCTATCTCCGCCCGAGCGCTACAGCGGCGATCCCGATCAGTGCAGAGCGTTTCTCACACAGTGTGAGATCCAGTTTGAGTTACAACCATCTGCTTACCCCACTGAGTGCTCCAAAGTGGCTTTTGTGATTTCTTTGCTTGCAGGCAAGGCTAAGTTGTGGGCAGTTTTGGAGTGGCAGAATGATTCCCCTATCTGACATTCATATTTTGCTTTCTCTCATGAGTTGACCAGAATTTTCAGCCCGTTATTACCCTGCCGAGAGTCCACCAGGGGGCTCGTATCCCTAAAGCAGGGTGAAAAGTCTATTTCAGACTATATAATTGATTTTCACCTGTTAGCAGCAGGGAGTTTGTGGAACGAATACGCCTTAATGGATGTTTTTATCACAGGACTAAGTGAGAGAATAAAAGATGAGCTCGCCACCCGTGACTACCCGAGGTCTCTCAAACAGTTAGAGGATTTAGCCACCCGTATTCCACCGCTATCAGAACGGCAAAGGGAGCGCCGATCAGCTCCTTTACACCACCCCAGAACACTCTCAAGGTCTCCTGTCGCATCACCACCCCCCCCCCCAGGGTCCTGCTGACCCAAAACCCATGCAGCCTGGGAGGGTCGGTCTAACCACAGAGGAGCGTTGGCGCAGGCTGCAGCAGGGACTCTGTTTATACTTTGGGGGTGAGGGTCACAGAGTCAGTTCCTGCCCAGTAAAGAGGTCTGGCTCAGTAGGGGGGGGAGGTTCCCTACTGAGTCGCACTAAACTCTCCGTCTCCCCAGATCTGCTGTTACCCGCCACTCTAACGTCCTCTGCTCAGTCCCATCAGGTCTCTGTCTTTGTCGATTCTGGAGCCGACACAGAGTTCATGGACGAGACGCTCGCCAGAAAGCTGAATCTAAGACTTCACCCTGGTCCGTCCCCTCATAGCGTCGTCGCCCTGGACGGTCACAGACTCAATCACTCCCGCCTCATTACGGAGCCTGTGGAGCTGCTGATGGGAGGTAACCACAGAGAGAGGTTAACTTTTATGATCATTGACTCCCCACAGGTTCCCATCATTCTGGGGGCTACATGGCTCAGGAGACATAACCCCCAAATTGACTGGCGCCGGGTCGAAGTTATGGGCTGGGCCCCCTCCTGTTCTGCGTCCTGCCTATTATCTGCTCAGCCCATCCAGGTTTCTAAGGGAGAGGTGGAACAGAAGTACCCGGATCTCTCCAGAGTTCCCT
The DNA here is from genome assembly GCA_037039145.1 of Fundulus diaphanus. Taxonomy (NCBI): domain Eukaryota; kingdom Metazoa; phylum Chordata; class Actinopteri; order Cyprinodontiformes; family Fundulidae; genus Fundulus; species Fundulus diaphanus. The sequence continues at coordinate 31,897,607 of CM073128.1, forward strand.
CTGATTACCACGACCTAAGGGAAGTTTTCAACAAGGCTAAGGCTACAAGTCTCCCTCCTCACCGGCCGTATGACTGCTCTATCGACCTGCTATCTGGGACGAACCCCCCCAGAGGTCGTCTTTATTCTCTGTCTGCCCCTGAGTCCCAAGCCATGCACGGTTACATCTCTGATGCTCTGAAGGCGGGTATAATTCGTCCCTCCTCCTCTCCTGCTGGCGCTGGGTTTTTCTTCGTAGGGAAGAAGGATGGCTCGCTCCGCCCGTGCATTGACTACAGGGGGCTAAATGACATCTCTATCAAGAACCGTTATCCGATCCCTCTTATGAACACAGCTTTCGACCAGATTCAGGGGGCAAAGGTGTTTACTAAGCTAGACCTTCGGAACGCTTACCACCTGGTCCGTATCAAGGAGGGCGATGAATGGAAGACCGCCTTCAACACACCAACAGCCCATTACGAGTACGTGGTCATGCCGTTCGGCCTCACCAACGCCCCGGCTGTGTTTCAGAATCTAGTTAATGAGGTTCTCAGAGATATGATAGGAAGATACGTGTTTGTCTACCTGGATGACATCTTGGTTTACTCTGAGAACCTCACCATCCACAGACAACATGTCCAATCCGTTTTACTCCGGCTCCTACAGAACCAGCTATATGTCAAGGCAGAGAAGTGTGAGTTTCATGTCACTTCCACTTCCTTCCTTGGCTTCATGTTGTCCCCGGGACAGATTTCAATGGACCCAGCCAAGGTCCGTGCTGTTATTGAGTGGCCCCTCCCGGCTGACAGAAAGCAGCTCCAGAGATTTCTGGGGTTCGCTAACTTTTATCGGCGGTTTATCCGCAACTACAGCCAGGTTGCCGCCCCGCTCCACGCTTGAACTTCGACTAAGCTCAAGTTCACTTGGGATGAACAGGCGGCCAATGCGTTCAAGCGCCTCAAGGAACTATTCACCTCTGCTCCAGTGTTGGTCTCTACCGACCCAGACAAGCAGTTCATAGTGGAGGTTGATGCCTCAGGCTCCGGCGTCGGAGCGGTTCTTAGCCAAGAGGCCAATGATGGTCGCATTCACCCTGTGCCTTTTTCTCCAGGAAACTGTCCCCCTCTGAATGCAACTATGATGTGGGCAACCGGGAGCTGCTGGCGGTCAAGTTGGCTCTAGAGGAGTGGAGGCACTGGTTGGAGGGATCCAAACTCCCCTTCCTGGTGTGGACGGATCACCGAAACCTGGAGTACCTGCGGACCGCCAAGAGGCTCAACCCCAGACAGGCCAGGTGGGCTCTGTTTTTCGATCGTTTCAACTTTACCCTCTCTTACAGGCCTGGATCCAAGAATGTTAAGCCGGACGCCCTGTCCAGGATGTTCGAGGCAGAGGGAGAGAGCCACGCTCCGGGCCCGGAATTCATTTTACTTTTCATCCCAGACTGTCTAAGACAGAAGGTCCTCGACTTCTGCCACAGTTCCCGCCTTTATGGCCATCCTGGCATCACTAAGTCCCTTCGTCTGGTCCGCTCCCAGTTCTGGTGGCCTACCTTGGCCAGGGACGTCAGGGAGTTTGTTTCCGCCTGTTCCCTCTGCAACCAGGCTAAGGTCTCCCGTCGCCCATCTTCCGGCCTGCTCCGCTCTCTACCAGTTCCTTCCCGGCCATGGTCCTGCCTTTCCATGGACTTTATTACTGGTCACCCGCCTTCTGAAGGCAACAGAGTTATCCTCACCATTGTGGATCGGTTCTCAAAAATGGTCCACCTAGTTCCCTTACCCAAGCTCCCCTCAGCCAAGGAAATGGGCGCAATCTTGGCTAGGGAAGTTTTCCGTCTACACGGCCTACCGGCCGACATCGTTTCGGACCGAGGTCTGCAATTTGTGGCCCAATATTGGCGGGAGTTCTGCGCCATGTTGGGCATATCTGTCAGCCTCTCCTCTGGTTTCCATCCGCAAACCGATGGCCAGACGGAGAGGCTCAACCAGGAGGTCGAGACCAAGCTCCGCCTCTTCTCCCAGTCCGACCCCACTGAGTGGGCCCAGAATCTGCCCTGGGTGGAGCATGCCATAAACGCTACCCCTTCCAGCTCCACCGGTCTCTCCCCCTTCTATGTTGTATATGGGTTTCAGCCACCGGTGTTCTCCATCGAGGAGAGGGAGTCTAGGGTCCCCTCTGCCCATCTGTCCGCCCTGAGGTGCCAGCGTGCCTGGAGGAGAGCTAGAAGAGCTATTCTGGCTTCTTCTCAGGCCCGGGCTGCCAATCGCCGGCGGGTCCCAGCCCCGCATTATCAGCCGGGAGATATGGTCTGGCTCTCCACCAAGGACCTTCCTCTTAAGGTGGAGAGCAAAAAGCTGGCACCTCGGTTCATTGGACCCTTTCCCATCTCCAAGGTGGTGAACCCGGTGGCGGTCCGTCTCCGCCTGCCCCCGTCAATGAAGATTCACCCCACATTTCATGTCTCCAAAGTCAAACCAGTCAGTACCTCGAGTCTTGCTCGTACAAGCCACCTGTACGAGCATACCAGCGTTTCCTTGTTCTGCCTGTCCGTGTCTGACCTGATTCTGCCCTCCGTTACCGAGCCTGCCTGTTCCCCGTTCTGATTCTGCCTGGAGCCTTGACCCCCGACTGTGAGTACCGGATTCTGCCTTGCCCCTGTGATTATTCTGAGCCCGCCTGTTATCGGACCTGGACCGGACCTGGACCTCGCCTATCGGATTCCCCTCTCTCTGCTGCCGCTGGATAACTGCCTCTCTGTGATCGGACCCGGACCCCCCTGGATAACGCCCCTGGATTTCCCTGAACGGATCGTCTGCCCGCCTGTAGTCGCTCTACGGCTTCAGTCCTGGAAGCCGTAGAGCAGCTTCCAGGACTCCGAAGCCCAAGCTTCGGAGTCCCACTACCAGGTTAGTGATCCAGCCTCCCTCATTCTTGCCCGACACCACCAGCTGATCACTAACCTGTTGTCTCTGCTGCAGGGAGGTTTCCGGTCTCTGAGCGAGCAGCGAGCTCCGAGTGCCTGCGGTGGCGCATCTTTAAAAAAACTTGCTTAAAACGTCACTGACCTGTCTGGTTTGAATTCTGGATCCAGTTTCCTGTTCGTTACAAATAAAAACACTTTAGCTCTTCTTTCAGGGCTTGGCAAAGAGGTGATCATTTGTTTGATCTGATTATCTGGGGAATATTTAATTGTATAGAAATAGCTTGGTTTAAATCCACTATTGCCATTCTTCAATCTTCACTGGACATGCCCATTATTCAGTGTTGGCCACTCTAATGAGTGCTGTCAAATGAATCAGTTTACCATTGAAAAAGGAAACTACTGCTGGAGTCAACATGACAGCACACTAGAAATATGTAAGGTTGGTTTTATCTAGTTGACATTGTCGAGCCTTCAAAAAAACTCCTTTTTCAAAGGTCTAAGTGTCTGTTACCATATATTTGAGCCTTTATGCTAAATCTTGACCCTGTGTGGAGTGGAGAAAATCTTCATTAAAGGGGACCTACAGTATTACGCTTATTTTTTTTAAAAGGTTTGGAGTTATAGGCTATACAAAACACGTTCATTACATTTTTAGCACAAAATCATTCACAGATAATGACATTTCCCATCCTCAGATCTGCCTATTTTGAACTCCTTTCAGAATGAGCTGTTTTAGGGCTCAGTCAAATTATTGCAAATAAGCTGTGGCTGGCAACAACCTCCAAGTCAATGTTTACACTCGCACTTTATAGACATGAAAATGGCAGCAAATAGTACATCGCTGACCCTGAGTCAGACACAGAAAAAGAAGTGGAGCTTCCTGCACAACCAGTAAGGATGCAGGAAGTGATTTCTGAATGGTACATTTCTAAATGGACACAGGGCTATCAGTAGCCTATTGTTAGCATTGGCTTGTGTCAAATCATCGGAATCAAGTTGATTCCGAAAAGCCACTGTACATACAGCGGTAAAACCAGCAGATGACGTGGGTGGATCTCCTTAGGTTGCTGGTCAGTGGCAGTGCTGCAGATTGTGACATAATAATCAGGAAGTGATATACAGAAATGTGATTTTGTATAATTCAAGTTTCCTCTAATTCCCTTAAGTTTAAACTTGTGTATTCAATCTTTGTTTTGACAAAATATTGCAGTTGGATGTTTAATGAACATTCTGCCATGGAAAAAGAAACTATAAATCACACAAAGCCCAAAACGAAAGTCATGTCCAAGAAGAGCGTGTGTAAACGTCTGAGCTGCACGGTATGCCAGTTGGGTTTAAGAGTTTCATTTTATGTGTGCAGGCATCGGGAAATTATTTTCTGTGTACTAAATTAAAAATATATTTCACAACTTAACCACATGAGGTAAAATTCAATCACAATGCGTGTTTATGGTTTAGCATTTATTTAGCTTCACATGATTACGGCACATGTAATAGTAATCCTGTTTAACACAAGAGAACAACAAAAGAAATTTAACAAAACTGCAATTCACCCGAGCGAAAGAGAAACACTAAAGAACATGCAACACTAAAGAGAAACCGAGTGAAAGCCAACACTATTACATACAGAAGAAGAAAGGCAAGTGGATGTTCTAGCGATCTGAAGATAATACTGAAAGGAGATCTGCTATTTCCATCACTTACTTCCATGACAACAGTCTTTCAGGCCCCCCACCCCCTTGGATTGTCTGTAATGAATCATCTGTGCTGGAGGTGTGGTAACACTCGCACCAACACGTTTATGCATGCAAAGAGTCACACATACAGTATATGTGACAAAACCTCCATTATTGGCATTAAAAGCACGCACACACGACACAACTGTACCATATGGCTTTCTAAGGACTCCTGTTTATGTGGATTCAACGAGATGTCGAGGAAACCAAGAGAAAAGGACAAACGACTCTTCTTTTCCCATGTGTAATAAATCTTTAAAAAAGAAAAGAAAACCGGGTATTCTTTCTCATCAGAGACATAACGCACTTATTAATGGCCAACTCTGATTGGAGGCTTTGAGTCACACCACTAATGACAACACCTCGATGTGCGCGAACGTGTCCAGTCTGTGTGTTTCTTCTCAGGTTTTGTGTGTATTTTATATCCTTGGATCCCACACCAGCATGAATGTTTGTCTCTGTGAACACTGCATGTGATTCCCTTTCTCTGGACAGCTGCTCCGGGGAAAGGAGAAACCAGGCAGATACACTGTCTGAACCATGTCCTCGATTAGGTTTCCAATGCTAAAGTAAAGTCAGTTTCCGAGGGAGAGACGGAATATTTTTAGTCTTGGGATGCTTAACAACTTCAATATTTCAGCCCACAAGCTTTGGGCACAGGTTACCTTGAAAATGCAGATTTACGCAAGTACAAAATAAGCATTTCTTAAATCAGATTAGATCTGTTATTTCCAATGCTCCTGCCTTTAAAAAATCTTGGGATTATTAGGGGTATAATTTATATAATTATTCTTGCAATTTTAGTAAATGTTTAATGTTACATAATCTGTACAACAGTAGCATTTGATTAAAGGTTAAAGATATTTTTTGCTGGCAGTTCTGATGTCAAACTTAGTATTTTTTGTAAAACTTTTCCTCTAATTTTGTAAGGTTTTACAATAAAGCAAAGCAGCCTAATATATAGGAAAATAAACAAGATGAAATAATCAAAGTATGGTCTTAAAATGGACAAATAAGCTAAGAAATCTCACCAGTGATTATGTTCATTAAAAGGATCCTAAAACCCATAATCAAGCTAAATAGGCCAGAAATATAATTCAGTCAGATTTTGTGACCTTCAGACTGTAGGTGTAATTTTTGGAGTGCATGTTTTACACTCCAGAATAGTGTAATTGCATGCTCAAATAACTACTAAAAGGTATATGTCACTGTTCATTCTATTCCAACAACACTAACATTATACTTTACTTAAAAATGTAATTATGAAGTTTATAGGCAAAAGTGAAGTTATGATTTTCAAAAGTGAAGTAATGATTTTCCTCCTATGTGGGCTTTTTGTTAAGATAAAAGATGAAACCAGCAGGACTAATGGCAGTGATTCTTCTGATAATTTGGGACCTTTTTTATTCTTTGAAGGGTTTTGAGTGGAGAAAATGCAAACACCAAGTTGCGGAGTCATACAATATAAATTGTAATTCATTACCTTGCAATGTACAAATACTTCACACTGCTTTTTTGGCACAAGTGGCCTTTATTGAACAGTACTCTGACAAGAAAGAGGGTGGCGAGAGAAGAGAAAGACATGCAGCAAATGGCCAGAGAACGGAACCCAGGACGGCCGACTTCAGGATTATAGCCTCCCCACATGGTGCACCTTCATGCTGCTTTGTGAAGTAAACCATCTGCAGTTGAAAAATGTCAGGACTTGCTTCTGTTTCAAAAGCATGGTTTGGTATTCTTAAGGCACCTTGCATCTTCCTACACACCAGAATCATTCATGTCAGGAAGTCTAAAATTACAGTTGTTGTGTAAGTGTGTTGGTGTTGTTGCAAACCTTCCAACTTGGCAGCTTTGTTTCTACCAAATCTGAGACTTTAAATGTCCTGCCGTGTCCCAAAAAAATATAAGAACCTCTGGAAAGTTAGGTACTTCCCCCAGCTATTTAATTCACCATGAAACACACAGAAATTAAGACGAACAAAAGTAAGAACAAGAGTTGAAAATGTTGATGAATTTGGACAAAGACAAGGAGGTAAAAAGTTTTTTTTCCCTCTAATGCCATCCACAGAAAAGGGCTCTTTATTTCTAGTTTTTTTGCTTATTTATTTCTAGTTTTTTTGCTTATTTATTTCTAGTTTTTTTGCTTATTTTGTTGGAAATATGTCAAAACACTGTGTTGCCAAGTTTAGTAGGAACACTGGTGTTGGTGTGAATATACATGAACCATTCAGCATCTAGGATGCCAGGTGCCGATTTCAGATTTAGCTAAGGGATGCGCCACAAAACCATTTTAGGCAATCAAACATGTTGCGGGCAAACTTGCAGACGTAAGTCATCTGTTCGGTCGTTCTCGACTAAGGAATAAGGAAGGAATGAATATCCTCACTATTCTCGAAATTAACAATATACCAGGAAAAATATTCACTCTCTTCAAAAGTCCAATCAAGGTAAAGAGGCTACTTTTGGAAATATATTTAGAACATCTGTTTTTTTTTTTTTTACCTTTAAAGCAGACACATCTCTTGGAGGGTTTTATAACAGGTTTTGAATAACAGCAGCAGGGCTGCTGTTACGAAATGCATCAAATAATTTGATGTTTAAAAAGAAGCCATCACAACGAAAGTGATGAAGAAATGTTTAACTACCTGGGCTTGAATCTTGTTTTGAGGCCAAAACTTGTGTCTCTGTGTCCTACATTTCCAGCACTCTCCATCCTGACAAGGTGAATTAAGATGATGGGTCCGTCCTGCACAGGCCACCATGCTGCTGAGGATTTTCTTATCCCTGATGAATCAGCATGATATGCGGTGTATTTTCCAACCTACTTACCAAAGCATGACCTGTGCAGGCACACGGACTGACCATGAAGAGCTTCATGTGCAAGCTGAGGAAAAAGAGAAACCAGACAGGAGCTCAGTCACGTCCCATGGTGTTGGGACATGTGGGCTTTGTCTTTGTCTTTCTGTCTTTGTATTTTGTCTTTATCTCCCAATGACACAGAAACAAAAAGTGTAAAAATGAACAAAAATTGCAGATTCTTTGTGTAAGAGCCTGAATAAAACAGTACAATAATCACAAATGTAAATTAAAAGGCAATTTCCACAGCTATATCTTCACACCAATGCTGACTAGAGAAGTCAGGTTTTTCCTCTTTTTTTATATAGTCCTTGAGGTACATGGAGGTCCTGAGTCAGCTGCACTTATCTAGTTACGGTGCCTTGGAGGAATATCCTAACCCTTAGAACCTTTTGTCACGTTACAATCATAAATTATGTCTTTGATTTGGATTTAGATGATCCAAATCAAAGAAATTGAGATATTGAGATATTTTTAACATCTTTAGAAATAAAAGACAGGATTTGTATTTAGCGCCCTTGAATCAATATGATGCAGATGATCTATGATGTAGATTTAATTACACCAACAAGTCTTTTGGGGAATGCCTATTATGCATATAGTCTGAATCAGCTTTGCACATGTAGAGAAAGATGTTCCCATTCTTCTTTGACAAAAAGCTTGAATTCAGTCAGATTAGAGGATGTCTCTGAACAGCAAATCTTGCCACAGACTCTTAATTGGCTTTATGTACTAACTGACTGGACTAAAATCACACATGAATAGGGTTTGATGCAAAGGATCATTGTCCTTCTGGAAAGTGAACCTTCTCCCCAGTTCTCAGGTCTTAACCCATTCCATTACAGCTATAACCGTTTATTTTTCTAATGCCCTGTATTCATCTGGCTCTCTACGTCTCCCCATAAACTCTGCTCTGCTTCCCTGTCCCTGCTGAAAAGATCCCCACAGCACGATGATGCCACTACCATGCTTCACTTTGGAGATGGTATGTTCAGGATGAAATGCAGCCTCACTCATAGCATTTTGCATGTTACAAAAGAGTTAATGTTTGGCCTTATCAGACCAGAACACCTTCTTCAACATATTTAGTGTGTTCCCTGCATTGCTTGTGTGACGATCTCGGCACTGGCTCTGATCTTTTCCTTTGTTCAGCACACCTGCTCATTCCCCACCCTGCCCGCAATTAGTCCTCATCAGTTCCACCTGTTTTCACCTCCTTATAATCCCCGTTCAGATCAGAAGCCAGTGCCAGATTGTCTCAAGCCACCTGTACGAGCATTCCAGCGTTTCCTTGTTCTGCCTGTCCGTGTCTGACCTGATTCTGCCCTCCGTTACCGAGCCTGCCTGTTCCCTGTTCTGATTCTGCCTGGAGCCTTGACCACCGCCTGTGAGTACCGGATTCTGCCTTGCCCCTGTGATTATTCTGAGCCCGCCTGTTATCGGACCTGGACCGGACCTGGACCTCGCCTATTGGATTCCCCTCTCTGTGCTGCCGCTGGATAACTGCCTCTCTGTGATCGGACCCGGACCCCCCTGGATAACGCCCCTGGATTTCCCTGAACGGATCGTCTGCCCGCCGGTTGTCGCTCTACGGCTTCAGTCCTGAAACCCCGGCCCGAAGTTAAAGCCCAAGCTTCGGAGTCCCACTACCAAGTTAGTGATCCAGCCTCCCTCATTCTTGCCCGACACCACCAGCTGATCACTAACCTGTTGTCTCTGCTGCAGGGAGGTTTCCGGTCTCTGAGCCAGCAGCGAGCTCCGAGTGCCTGCGGCGGCGCATCTTTAATAAACTTGCTTAAAACGTCACTGACCTGTCTGGTTTGAATTCTGGATCCAGTTTCCTGTTCATTACATTACAATCTGGCCAGCATGGATCCATCACTGGAAGGTCAGTGGCGCGCAGGCGTTGAGAAATCAATTTTTCAACTAGAAACCGGCGTTGCCGAAATCCTCGCTCACCTCCGCAGCCAGGCTGCTCCAGCCCCGCCACTTCCGCAAACAGTGGCCCCAGCCGCCGCGTCACGCACCGTGACGTCAGCGCTACCCGAACCGCGTCTATCTCCGCCCGAGCGCTACAGCGGCGATCCCGATCAGTGCCGAGCGTTTCTCACACAGTGTGAGATCCAGTTTGAGTTACAACCATCTGCTTACCCCACTGAGCGCTCCAAAGTGGCTTTTGTGATTTCTTTGCTTGCAGGCAAGGCTAAGTTATGGGCAGTTTCGGAGTGGCATAATGATTCCCCTATCTGCCATTCATATTTTGCTTTCTCTCATGAGTTGACCAGAATTTTCAGCCCGTTATTACCCTGCCGAGAGTCCACCAGGGGGCTCTTATCCCTAAAGCAGGGTGAAAAGTCTATTTCAAACTATATAATTGATTTTCACCTGTTAGCAGCAGAGAGTTTGTGGAACGAACACGCCTTAATGGATGTTTTTATCACAGGACTAAGTGAGAGAATAAAAGATGAGCTCGCCACCCGTGACTACCCGAGATCTCTCAAACTGTTAGAGGATTTAGCCACCCGTATTGACCACCGGCTATCAGAACGGCGAAGGGAGCGCCGATTGGCTCCTTTACACCACCCCAGAACACTCTCAAGTTCTCCTGTCGCCTCACCACCCACACAGGGTCCTGCTGACCCCAAACCCATGCAGCCTGGGAGGGTCGGTCTAACCACGGAGGAGTGTTGGCGCAGGCTGCAGCAGGGACTTTGTTTATACTGTGGGGGTGAGGGTCACAGAGTCAGTTCCTGCCCAGTAAAGAGGCCTGGCTCAGTAGGGGGGGGAGGTTCCCTACTGAGTCGCACTAAACTCTCTGTCTCCCCAGATCTGCTGTTACCCGCCACTCTAACGTCCTCTGCTCAGTCCCATCAGGTCTCTGTCTTTGTCGATTCTGGAGCCGACACAGAGTTCATGGACGAGACGTTCGCCAGAAAGCTGAATCTAAGACTTCACCCTGGTCCGTCCCCTCATAGCGTCGTCGCCCTGGACGGTCACAGACTCAATCACTCCCGCCTCATTACGGAGCCTGTGGAGCTGCTGATGGGAGGTAACCACAGAGAGAGGTTAACTTTTATGATCATTGACTCCCCACAGGTTCCCATCATTCTGGGGGCTACATGGCTCAGGAGACATAACCCCCAAATTGACTGGCGCCGGGTCGAAGTTATGGGCTGGGCCCCCTCCTGTTCTGCGTCCTGCCTATTATCTGCTCAGCCCATCCAGGTTTCTAAGGGGGAGGTAGAACAGAAGTACCCTGATCTCTCCAGAGTTCCCTCTGATTACCACGACCTAAGGGAGGTTTTCAACAAGGCTAAGGCTACAAGTCTCCCTCCTCACCGGCCGTATGACTGCTCTATCGACCTGCTATCTGGGACGAACCCCCCCAGAGGTCGTCTTTATTCTCTGTCTGCCCCTGAGTCCCAAGCCATGCACGATTACATCTCTGATGCTCTGAAGGCGGGTATAATTCGTCCCTCCTCCTCTCCTGCTGGCGCTGGGTTTTTCTTCGTAGGGAAGAAGGATGGCTCGCTCCGCCCATGCATTGACTACAGGGGGCTAAATGACATCTCTGTCAAGAACCGTTATCCAATCCTCCTTATGAACACAGCTTTCGACCAGATTCATGGGGCAAAGGTGTTTACAAAGCTAGACCTTCGGAACGCTTACCACCTGGTCCGTATCAAGGAAGGCGATGAATGGAAGACCGCCTTCAACACACCAACAGCCCATTACGAGTACCTGGTCATGCCGTTCGGCCTCACCAACGCCTCGGCTGTGTTTCAGAATCTAGTTAATGAGGTTCTCAGAGATATGATAGGAAGATACGTGTTTGTCTACCTGGATGACATCTTGGTTTACTCTGAGAACCTCACCATCCACAGACAACATGTCCGCTCCGTTTTGCTCCGGCTCCTACAGAACCAGCTATATGTCAAGGCAGAGAAGTGTGAGTTTCATGTCACTTCCACTTCCTTCCTTGGCTTCATGTTGTCCCCAGGACAGATTTCAATGGACCCAGCCAAGGTCCGTGCTGTTATTGAGTGGCCCCTCCCGGCTGACAGAAAGCAGCTCCAGAGATTTCTGGGGTTCGCTTACTTTTATCGGCGGTTTATTCGCAACTACAGCCAGGTTGCCGCCCCGCTCCACGCTTGAACTTCGACTAAGCTCAAGTTCACTTGGGATGAACAGGCGGCCAAGGCGTTCAAGTGCCTCAAGGAACTATTCACCTCTGCTCCAGTGTTGGTCTCTACCGACCCAGACAAGCAGTTCATAGTGGAGGTTGATGCCTCAGGCTCCGGCGTCGGAGCGGTTCTTAGCCAAGAGGCCAATGATGGTCGCATTCACCCTGTGCCTTTTTCTCCAGGAAACTGTCCCCCTCTGAACGCAACTATGATGTGGGCAACCGGGAGCTGCTGGCGGTCAAGTTGGCTCTAGAGGAGTGGAGGCACTGGTTGGAGGGATCCAAACTCCCCTTCCTGGTGTGGACGGATCACCGAAACCTGGAGTACCTGCGGACCGCCAAGAGGCTCAACCCCAGACAGGCCAGGTGGGCTCTGTTTTTCGATCGTTTCAACTTTACCCTCTCTTACAGGCCTGGATCCAAGAATGTTAAGCCGGACGCCCTGTCCAGGATGTTCGAGGCAGAGGGAGAGAGCCACGCTCCGGGCCCGGAATTCATTTTACCGGAGTCCGTAAGGCGTGCGGTCACCAGACTCGGTCTTGAAAGGGAGGTCAGGGACTCCCTGGTGAACACTCAGATCCCCGAGGCCTGCCCTAAGGACAGACTTTTCATCCCAGACTCTCTAAGACAGAAAGTCCTCGATTCCTGCCACAGTTCCCGCCTGTATGGCCATCCTGGCATCATTAAGTCCCTTCGTCTGGTCCGCTCCCAGTTCTGGTGGCCTACCTTGGCCAGGGACGTCAGGGAGTTTGTTTCCGCCTGTTCCCTCTGCAACCAGGCTAAGGTCTCCCGTCGCCCACTTTCCGGCCTGCTCCGCTCTCTACCAGTTCCTTCCCGGCCATGGTCCTGCCTTTCCATGGACTTTATTACTGGTCTGCCGCCTTCTGAAGGCAACAGAGTTATCCTCACCATTGTGGATCGGTTCTCAAAAATGGTCCACCTAGTTCCCTTACCCAAGCTCCCCTCAGCCAAGGAAATGGGCGCAATCTTGGCTAGGGAAGTTTTCCGTCTACACGGCCTACCGGCCGACATCGTTTCGGACCGTGGTCTGCAATTTGTGGCCCAATATTGGCGGGAGTTCTGCGCCATGTTGGGCATATCTGTCAGCCTCTCCTCTGGTTTCCATCCGCAAACCGATGGCCAGACGGAGAGGCTGAACCAGGAGGTCGAGACCAAGCTCCGCCTCTTCTGCCAGTCCGACCCCACTGAGTGGGCCCAGAATCTGCCCTGGGTGGAGCATGCCATAAACACTACCCCTTCCAGCTCCACCGGTCTCTCTCCCTTCTATGTTGTATATGGATTTCAGCCACCGGTGTTCTCCATCGAGGAGAGGGAGTCTAGGGTCCCCTCTGCCCATCTGTCCGCCCTTAGGTGCCAGCGTGCCTGGAGGAGAGCTAGAAGAGCTATTCTGGCTTCTTCTCAGACCCAGGCCCGGGCTGCCAATCGTCGGTGGGTCCCAGCCCCGCATTATCAGCTGGGAGATATGGTCTGGCTCTCTACCAAAGACCTTCCTCTTAAGGTGGAGAGCAAAAAGCTGGCACCACGGTTCATTGGACCCTTTCCCATCTCCAAGGTGGTGAACCCGGTGGCGATCCGTCTCCGCCTGCCCCCGTCAATGAAGATTCACCCCACATTTCATGTCTCCAAAGTCAAACCAGTCTGTACCTCGAGACCTCTAGCAGCAACAAGTAGACAAACTAATGTTGTTAAAGGTATAAAATACATGAAAATACAGCATAAAATTAGTTTTTACGCAGATGGTGTATTACTCTATCTCCAGCACTCAAACACTTCTCTCTCTCAAGTAATTAGATTACTAGAATCTTTCTCAAAAGTCTCAGATTACTCTATAAATTGGTCTAAATCTACAGTACTGCCAGTTAAAGATGGAAATCGCTTCCAATTTCACTTATGGGTAGGGTAGCTTCAATTAAAATGATGGTCTTACCTAGAATTAATTACTTATTTTCAATGATACCCAATAAACCACCATCCGACTGGTTTAAATCTCTAGACTCTTCCATCTCTAAATTTCTTTGGAAAGATAAACCCCCTCGTATCAGTTTAAAGACAACTAAAGATAGAGGGGGGACTAGACCTGCCTAACTTCCATAACTACTACTTAGCAAATAGGCTACAATACATCTCTAAATGGATAAAACATAATCCCTTAGTTGAGCCCTGTATAGACACAGAACAGAAATTATGCAATAATATCATGATTTCAGATTTGCCGTTTATTAGCTCAAATATAAAACGGCATACATGCTTTAAAAATATTAACATCAGCTCTTCTCTGACAGCATGGTGGGAGTTTCTTTTTTATTACAATTACAAAGTCATCACTTATTCCGTGCAGTCGTACACCCACCTGGAATAATCCTGACATCCTACAAAATAATAATATGATAAACTTTCTGTACTGGAATAATAAAGGTATTGAATACCTGGAACATTTATTTGACGGAACTGAGTTTATCACATTTGCTAGATTAAATATGCAATATGGCATTAATAAAAATAAATTCTTAGAATATGAACAAATTAAATCTATAATTAGAAATAAAAGGTGGTTTACAAATTCCAACTGATATATTAGAGTTCCTAGAGTTAAACCCCCCAAAACTACTGTCTAAATTATACAGGATACTAACTAAACTAGATAATTTAATATCTCTTCCTATTATGAAATGGGAGGAGGATTTATCAGTCAGCTTTGAACAAAACATCTGGGCTCAGATATGTCTAAGTACTTTTAAAATGACTAGAAACCCCAATTTACAACTAATTCAATACAAAATCCTTCACAGAGTACACAGGTCAAAGATTATTCAAGATTCTAATATCTGTCCACAGTGCACAGGCAATCATCCTGATAATTATTTTCACGCATTATGGTTATGCACACCTGTTCAGAGGTTCTGGGTTCAGATATGTAAGGACTTATCAAAGTGCCTGAGTTGTAAAATTTCACCTTCCCCATCAGTTTGCTTGCTGGGTAACTTTGAGGAAAGCTCTCTGGGGGAAAAAAATTGTTTGCATGGCTTTCACTGCCTAATGTATCGCAAAGAAAACTATCCTCATGAATTGGAAAAGTAAGGAAAATCTCTATCAATCTATCTAATCATTCCTGGCGGCTGCTTCGCGGGGCCTGGACCCCCGGAGCTCGGTCGGGGCTCCTGCTGGGGGGCGGGGCGCCCCTAGGGCCTCGGGTCCCTGGGGCCCATTGCCGGTTCCACTTCAGTGTAGCTAGCTGCCAGCGGAGCCCACGGACTCGTCCCCGCGGCTCCTGGGGGCTTCGGCATTGCGGCAGCTGGGGGATTTCCTTGGGGCCGTCTCTCCTCTTCCCTTGGTGGGGGGGGGGGCAGTTTTCCTGTGTTTGCCCCTCTTGGGGGGCCTTTACTTTGGGGGTCCCTTTGGGCATCTGGGGTTTTGGGTCCCCCGGCGCCTGCCTCGGTGCTCTAGGGGGGCGGGTCTTTGGTTTTTCACAACCACTATTGAGCATTTTTCTTTTGGATAAACTTTACATGCACAAGTGCACTATCACAAACAACTACAGGTGCTTGGTTCCAGGTACTCAGAGATTCACTTCCATACAGAAAGCCCATATTTTTATCTTCAGCTACCACATTATACATGTCGGATTAAATAATACTACATATACTTCAGCGATGGTATCAAGCTGTTACTTTATTGTATCTGTTATACTATATCCGTTGGTTGTGCTGTTCTTTTTACATCTCTCTTTGCAGGTGATGAAGCAGACTGAAGACGTTTTATCATTCTCTCCCTTTTATCTCCTGTTTCTTTCACCTTTTCTCCTTTTTTTCTTGTTTTTCCTTTCCTCTTCTACTTTCTCATTGTAGTGTCCATATAATTTGAAATACTCCCTGCATGAATTATAATAAAACTATTTACATGCCTAAATCAAGCGGAGCACTATGGCGAAAGCTGACTGCTCTCCTTGTGAAAATAAAATCTGTTGGGCTCTTTTTGGCATTAAGACAACAATTCTTATTGCCAGACAGGAAACTGTTAAAAAAATATGAACTGCGGTCGTTCAGATATTTAAAGTATGAGATTTTCTTTGAAAATCTGAACCCTGCTTTAAACTTCCCCACAACCTGTCTGCTGTGTTCCTTCATAATGCTGTTTGTTTGCTATTGTTGGCTAATAAACCTATTGGGCCTTCTCAGAACAGCTGCATTTCCTGAATAATGGGATCAAATTGCACAGAAGAGGAGTCTGTTTACTTTACCTGCCAACTTCTCTAGCAAAGTGGTAGCACAGAATTGTATTTCCATGGATCAAAGTAATGGAGCTGGCCACAAAAATGCACGTCTCACTTTTCCACTTCCTCAACAATGTTGAAAATCTTTTTTATCCACTTTCCAACAATGCTCTTGCTTGTGTTTGGCTATCACAAAATCTGCAAATTACAAAAAAAAAGCAATAAAACAACTTTGTGGATGTAAGGCGACAAATATATTCACTGTGTGTATGAATACTTTTGCATAACCTGCGTCCTGTTTTAATCCTCTTTGGCGGACCTAATATGGTCCTGTAAAAAAAGTACATTGAATGTTCAAATTCTTTTACCCTTAAATGAAACATTTTAAGTTTTCCTCCTTTGGAAGACTGGAAAGAAGTCCTTTTGTGTATGCACTGCTTACTCGTTTTTTTTTGTTAGTGTTTTTTGTTGTTGTTGCAGTATCAACCGGGTATTGCAACAATAACCCATTTCAACGACACAATGACCCCTGGTGGTGAGATGAAGTAGAGCGTAATTGCTCAAAAAAGAAGCCATGTTCTGCACAGCTGCTCTCTGCCTCTGATGTAAATGGAAGCCCATGGAGCTCAGTGATTAGAATGAAAGCGTTGTTATTCAACTCATGGGTGTGTGTGAGCCCAAACATTAATGTGGTCTGTGATCCAGATTAACCAGTGTAACACACAATCACAGTCACTCGATCATTGTTATGCAAATTCACTCTCAGAGAAATTTCTGTGCAATCCTGCTAAAATCGGTGGTTTAGCCTTCTGTCACCTTTGGGCGTCCATCTTATTTTCTGGTCTTTCAAAATAAACGAGATAAATCAAGAAATGGAAACATTGAGATGCTGTGGAGTGACTTGAAACGGGCAGTACATGCAGGAGTCCCCTCTAACATAGCTGAAAGTGAGGAGTGGGGTATACTTTCCTCAGATTGATGTCAGACTGCTAGATGGCTAAGAAGTGTCTTACCGAAGTTGCTTTAACCAGAAGGGGTAAGATCGGCTGTCAGGGGCTGGTTTTCCTATCTCCTTCCTCAGATAGAGAAGCTATTTGTGTTTAGATTTAATTTGCAAAACAAGCTTCATTTCTACTGTTTACCAGTATTTAAATCAGTTTCTTTCCCAGATAAAAAGAGACTAAATATCAGTATGTGAACGCAGTAGTTAGAACAAAGCCATTTTAAAAATAAAAACTGCATCCTTTTAAAGTTCCCCACAAGCTCTGTAACGGAACCGGCAAACATGTAGGAGAAAGGTTCGCCGGTCAGATGAGAGAAATGATCAAACTACTTGGCCTGGAACAGCTGAGCCAATCAAACTGGCTGATCTTGTGTCCACTGAGATAATTTCCAAGCAACTACAAGGCCTGGAACAGCGCTATAGATCAAATGTCACCCTGCTACAAAGAAAAAGAAAAAGAAGCTTGGTCCACCATCAGCGGACTGTCCAGTGGTAGCTCATCAGGCCAGTTACTAAAGCTGGCAGCTTTGTCAAATGTTAATTCACAAACTTGATTTATTGTAAAGTGTAGATGAATAATATCTTCAAACTTACAATTACGCTCAACAGCTTTGAGCATTTTCAATTTGAATTCTTTTAAATAGCTAAAAATCAGCTAAAACAGGGTATGACCAGCTGTTAGCCTTACACAGCTCCAAACCTGCTCTGATATAAGGCAGATAATAAGGCAGATAAATACTGAGAATAAATCATGGGTTTCAGTCTAATTAAGAACAGTGACACCTGGTGGCCAAGTAAGGCCACAGCAACCTCTTGAGGGTACCAGTGAAGCAATGTTCAGAAAAGACTCAAGTGGTTGCTCCAGTCTGCTGGTGTGTTTTTTATTTATATTAATGCATGAGTGCATCGTTTCATATCAAACATATTTATGCATTTGGTAGAAAACAGTTAGATCCCGCACCAGAAGAAGCACTATTACGTTCTCAGATAAAATGAATAAGACGTGTTAAAACTATAGCACTTCATTCCAGATTAAGATGATGAAATGCAACCATCAAAGGACCAGGCCGAGGCAAATGATGACACGTGAAGCTTCAAACATCATTGATCATGTGACAGCAGTGTTCTCACTGAAGCTCCAACGAGCGTTTCAGGTCACTCCTCTTCTGGAAGACACAAGGTCCGAAGCCTCTGCGTCATTTTCCGATCACTACCAATTATGACTTCAGACAACCTCCCTTCAAAACATCTGAACTGGTCAATTTGATCATTCTATGGAAAAAAAGAAGACATAAGACATGTGGATGCATTTCTTTGCAAAACTAGGGAGAGTTGTGGCCTAGTGCTTAGAGAGCAAGGTGCATGTGTCGTGGAGAAGCTGCAAGTTTCCTGGTTCAACTCCCACAGACTGCTACTGGGTCCCTGAGCAAGACCCTTTGCCCCAGAATGCTCCCCTGGCCATGGCTCAATGGGCGCCCGCTGCTCCCTACGGCATGGGTTAAATGCTGAGGACAAATTTTATTGGAATGTATGTTACACTGACAATAAAGATATTATTAACTAAATTATCTACTTATTTTAGCTTATTGAAGAACCACTGTTTGATTGTTTGTTTTATTTGGATCCCCACTAGCTTCAGCATAAGCTAAAAGCTATTGTGTGAAAGACAGGGTATTTACTTCAAGTTGGGTCAAGTCAAAGCTGATATTTTGTTGCAGGTGATCCAGAGTATTTAAAAAAGTAACAGTTGTAAATTAGTGCTACTGGACAATAACTGAGTTTATGTGAAACCCAGTAAAACCTTCAAAAAGTGTCTTTCCTTTTTCTGAAGGATTGCAGATTGTCTCCCTCCAAGTCCCAGAGGAAAGAGATTTATCTACAGTATATGTTAATTGTTAATTTCTAGGGAAGCAAGAATTTCTTTCATGAATGTTTTATATTTATTTGTTTCTTTCACATAAGCCAAAACCAAAACACTTAAGATGATGAAAAACAACTGAAGTAAAAATATGTGAACAGAAGGGGGTAATAAAGAAAACAAAATTTCATCCCTTCAACACGTTGTCTTTAGCTCCTTAAATTAGGTTTATTTTGCCTCTAAATATAATATTATAATTCCAATCCACACACACACATATTACTCAGGTCAGCATCAACATAGGAAGAAAATAAGTAAATAAAGGATAAAAAGTAGAGATGGTGAGAAAAGCTACACATACAAAGACACTTTTCTCTTCACTAAAGCATTTGAACTCACAATCATTCTTAAGGCTACAACACGAACAATAACGTTTTAAATGTGTACAATGTATCCAGAGCATCTTATGCACCGCAAGTTGCGAATTTTTTCAAACGTTGTTTTAAATAAGAGAGAGCACTTCCTGATTCATATGATTACAGGGAGGACTCAAAAAGTTTAGTGTTTGTTGCCATGCAACCGATCCTTTTCTTGTCCTGCTTAATAAATAATGGCAGACTTCCTTCTTTATGAAAACACTCTTCTCCACATCCTTGAAGTTGGAGGGGGAGAAAAAAACACATATTCATCTACAGCTTATCATACAGTTGAATGAGCCATGTCGTCAGCTGGAAAGACTGTTGTCTTTACTTTTTCCCTGCCAAATAATGGCTTAATTATACTCCAAAGCATCCACATGGGATGATTTATTTTATGGAATGTATAACGAGACATAAAATGAACAACTAGTAAAAAAAAGTCTGTTTTTAAAAACACGTTTGGAAATCTGCTTTTTTAAATGAGAAAACAATTGACAGCTTCTTTATTTGCAAATAAATATGTAGTAAAGTGTTAATTTGAAGGATGCTGTAGGCTTAGAGAGGTGCACTCTGGCCTACATGAGTATCTCGATCGGTTTAAGTGTCTGCTATTATTAAACTGCATACGGTCTGAGGAGCACAGCTTGAATTAGATTGTTAATTGTGGCAATCATTA
This sequence comes from Fundulus diaphanus, assembly GCA_037039145.1. Lineage (NCBI taxonomy): Eukaryota > Metazoa > Chordata > Actinopteri > Cyprinodontiformes > Fundulidae > Fundulus > Fundulus diaphanus. Next base: position 31,917,470 of record CM073128.1, read on the forward strand.
TTAGCTGGCCTTCTTACTTGGTGTGTAGCATTCCTCATTACATAAAGTATCAGTAAACAAGCCCCAATTAGTGTGACCTGATGCAGACCATGCCAGAGGTTGTTAATAATAGATTGGACACCATCTCTGAACCACGTCAGGATTTTTCCTTGTTTGATTTTAATTGCTTCAACTTTTTAACCAATTTTTTTTTCTGCAGTGCACATGCCAAAGACCAGAACAGAGGAGCCTGGAACAACTTGTGACGTTTACTCAAAATAGGGAGGAAAGGAAATTACATTTGTAAAAATGTGGCAAAACAGGCTGGCCTCAGAAATGAGGAAAACAAAGCCGGCGTTTGTTTTCTGCTCTGGTTGACAGTCTCCGCGTTTGGTCCACGTCTTGTGATTGCAACTTGTGATCAGTTGCACAAGTTGTAGATGAAAGCCAGGAATGGACTATAGTTGGCGAGAGGGAGAAAAAAATGGAAATACACTGGGATACGTTTGTGCCAGTGTAAATATTATTTTTGTTGCATTCATTTAACAGCAGCGTGTACCCAGTTTAAGCCTCAGACCTTTAGTTTGGTGTTCTGTTGAAATGTGAGTGACCACAATGGTAAGACAACCCCCACACTGCATCCTCTCTCACCATCCTCAACAACCCATCTACCGTGGGTCCATTGCGGTTCCTTGCAACCGCTCTCTCTTTCTCTTGAGATGACACTCACTGTTCAGAGGAAGGCCTAGCAGTGACTGTACTTCCTGTAGCAACTCAACAAATACAGACTTCCACTGGAGCGGCTTTACTGCCACCATTCAGTGACCGCAGGGACAGGTTCTTCCCCCACGCTATTTCTGTGATGGACACTTAGAAGTCAGAGGACCAAGATAGATAGCATGCATATTTGCACCAATAGAATCATGTACTGTAAAGATGCATATTTACACATTTTTCTTCTATTTTCATTTTCTGTATATTTGTACTAAGAACATCATCACTGAGAGCAAAGTGGAACCAAAGTTTGATTCCTTTGTTTGTGTGTACATACCTTGCAATTAAAGCTGATTCCCACTCTCTCAAAATCTAGACCTAAATCCAATTGAAAGTCAGAATCAGAATCAGCTTTATTTGCCAGGTATGTGTACACATGCGAGGAGTTTGACTCTGGATTGTGCAATGCTCACGATGTTCTTACTTATACAATAATACAATAACACAGTAAAGCAGTAATAAAATCAAACAGTCTGTAGTGTAGAAAACACGTATTGACACACTACAAACAAAGCAGACAGATTGAGACAGTGATTGAGACAATGATGCAATGAGCAAAGGAGCAGGGATAAATCTTACTTCCATAGTTATTATTATGTAGATGTCAGAGGTGGGAGCGATGTACAGATGCAATTTTGCATACAAGCATACGTGTCCACAGAGTGATTAGTGCAGAGAATGGGAATGCTTGAATAAATTAGCATTACACGTGGTGTTATATATGTGAAGCAGGTGGATTTGGTATACAGTATATACAATATAAACAGCACAGAAATAGAGAATAATGGATAAATAACTGGTGAATGGCAGCCAGTAACAGGTGGTCGAAGAGAAACAGAATTACTGGGTTATTGCACAGGAGTCGTTTTTTATTCTCAGACACTCTCCGGGCACTTAGCCAGAACCTGAGCAATTTCGCAAAGAAAAATGGACCAAAAATTCAGTCTCTAGAGCTATAAAGCTGACGGCGACATACCCCCCAAAAGACTTGCAGCTGTGATTGTAGAAAAGGATCAGGTAGGGCTGACTGAAAAAATGCAATGCTCAGATTTTAATCAATAAATTCTAAATATGTGCTGCTTTTAGTTGGTCTACTCTATTGCATAAAACCAGGGTTGTAGTTGCAACTCTGTTTAACAACGTTCACTCTGGAGCACAGTCTTTTATTTCCTGGGCATAAACTTTACAGATTCATCTTCTAGATCATTTTTCGTGTTTATTTTTTTATGTCACTGACGCAGAGGGGTTGTTGATGTTAAACCTGGAAATCCTAATTGGCAGCAGGTTTTGTTTATGCCCCCGTCTAAGTCTTATAGATGTGCTAGAAAACCCTCAGTTCATCCCCTCATAAATGCCACTGTTGAAAGGGATAACAAAGGGCTCTGTTTTACAGTGATTTCTAACAACGAAAAGACTCAAATAACACTGAATTCCAAGTGCAAGGAACAGAAACACAACTACTCACAACCCCCCTGCTGCTCGTACGTTGACATGGAAACCTTTTCTTCACGCGAGCCTTGGTGTGGGTCGAGTTCAAGGGTAAACATCTCTTTTTCTGGTGTGTTGGAAAGGAAGTTTTAGAAATGAAGTGGTGTTTATGTAAATGGATATGCAGGAACACAGAGAAAGAGAGGTGAAGTAAAAAGGATGTGCTTGAACTGTACAGCGGTTGTCTTAAAGCTATTTTACCGCTCTAAATTGCATGAACACCTGAACTTTGATATGTTTCATTTTACTAATGTTTAGATGCATTTTTACCTAGAAAAGGTTCTCAAGACTTTTGTCTTGAGATTCGTTTATGAAGGTGATATTTTCTTTTAAATTGGATCCACAAAGAGGTGTTGTTGTTTTACTAGTTATTGCTGTAAAGAGCAAATCAGCCTACAGCGGATGTTGTTGCAAATGTGCATGTGAGTAATTGTCTGACGATAAGCTGTAACTGGAAACCAAACTCAATAATTGGCTTCATTGTGTTCTGTCTGACGTTTTTCATTTGTTATTCGCGTTGTTGTAATGGCCATGAGCAGACAGGGAGTTGCTCCGTCTCCATGGTTGATGTCCAGCTCCCCTTCTGGTAGCCTAAACCCAAGTTTCACAGAGTTTCCACCCATACTTGTACCAAAATCTGCGCAGGTCCAAGTAGTCCGAATCCAAGGGTAGGTTGAAGCCTGACCTGTGCAGGTGCTGAAGGTGTGGACTCTCCGTCTAGTGTCTGGTAGCCCAGAACCTCCTGACATTTCCTAACTTTTCCTGCCTGTCATCCAGATGGTTTCTGTTGCCAAGTGCCACCAGGAAGGGCTTCAGCTAAGCCTGTCAAGCCCGACCTGTAAACCCCTGATTGTTATCCATGGCGTCCTCACCTGTCGACTGGTCACCTGGCTGTCCCTCCGGGAGGTTTTTCCTGTTTGTCCGCTGTTACTTTCTAAAGAAGGCTTAACAGCCTGTTTATCCTAAAATGATTCCCTACACACACGCTTACCTGCCTTTTAATTTGAACCGTCCCATTATGACATGTTTTATTGTGTTTTATCTCCCGATCCATTTTCCTGAAACCCAGGCTTTGTTTGCTTCTGTCCGAAGTATCTTGCATTTGTCCCTGTGAAAGCGTCAGGTTCTCACTTTATGAGCTTGGTTCTGGTTTCATTCTTGTTTTCATTCTTAAATTTGCAGACAGAGAATCAATACAATGATATAAAACAGTTATCTAAACTTTTCACTTGTATGATGCTCTAAATGTAGCCTTGTCTGCATTCTTGGTTTAAAACTAAAAACGAGCCATACTCAAATGTAACAGATTGTATACTACTAGATGTTAAAATCTCTTTTTCAAATACAACCATATATCTATGAATTAGAACACGCTCTCTGATGAGACACGTCTATCAGATAAAAAGTACCTTTCTGAAATAACCTTTAGGCAGGTGTTAAACATACTTTTCATTAAACTCACATTTCTGTGTTGAAAATGCTTTTTTTTTATTGGTCTCATGTAATATTCTAATCTTAAATGTCAAGAATTTATTATCTGCAAGTGGAAGATTATCATAATTGACTGAAATAAAGGGTTTAAACACTTGTTTGTAATTTATTTTGTGTAACATGGTTTATTTATTCAACTGAGTTGCTGAAATAAGTTAACTTTTCAATAATATTTCGATTTATTGAATAGGTTACACCGATATGTACATATAGGTAAAAAGAAATGTAATCAAATTCAGCTTTTATGGCATAAGGGTGCAACAAACTGCTAATTTTATGTACAAAATTAGTTTTTTAACATTTGGTCGTTTTTGCCACCATATGAATGTACTGGTTGCATTTTTCAAATTTCTTTCAGTGTGAGCTCATGCTTCTGCAATAAAAGATGGGGAACACACCAGCTTCTGTTTGACTGCATTTTGTACTTACAAGCTAAGTGGTAAAACTAAATGTAGTCTTATCTGGATGTGCCACTCAATCTTCCATCTATTGTAGTAGTTTTTCCCTCAATATGGTTAAAAACTAACTGAAGAGCTGACATTGAGTAGGATCAGATCTGCCGCTGAGCAAATGGTGATCATATCAGAGGCTCTGCTCTGTAGCAGCACTGATGGTCTCTTGTCTGTTCTAGTCGCTGGAGTTACAAGACGAGGCACAAGATAAGACTATCATCAAGCTCAGGTTTCAGATCACATTGCAACTACAAACCTTAATGTATTTCACTGGAATCTTGTGTCAATGGTCAACACAAATCAGTGTATAAATGTGATGTCAAAGAGTGAAGAATGGCTTTAAAGATTTTTTACAAATAAAAGTCTGAAAAGGAATTTATGCGTTCAGTCCCACAGGTCAATGTTTTGTAAAACCACCTTTAGCTGTAATAACAGCTGCATGTCTTATATCTCTACCAGGCGGTCATTCAGGATCAGTTTGGGAGCATCTGAATAGCATGTTGGAAGCCTTTACCATATTATCAAAGGAATTCAGATTTGGATCATCAACTCTGCCGAACTCCAGTATACCTCCCAAGGAAAAGCATCCATTTAACATTATACTGCCACCTCAGGGTGTATTCATTGTAATGTGGAGTGTTAGATTCTGTACAATGTATATAGTATTTGACATGTAGGCCAAACAGTTTGGTTTGTCATCTAACCAGAGCACCTTTTTTTTACAAGTTTGCTGTGTCCCACTTGGTTTATGGCTAACTTTAAATTACATTTATCGTTTTTTTTTTAGAATGGCTTTTTTTCTGCCATACAGGTCACATTGGTGAAATACCCTGACTAATAGTAATCAAGTCTACAGATTCTCCCACCTGAGCAGGGGATCTGCAGCTCCTGCAGAGTTACCACGGGCCTCTCTGCTGCTTCCCCGATCAATGCCTGGCTTGTCACATTGGCAACCATGGTCTTGTGCCGTGCTCTTTAGATTTTTTATTATGACCTCTACAGTGGTCTGTGACATGTTCAAGGCTCGGGATAACGTCTGAAATCCTTATCATTCTCTGCAGCTTCACAATGGGACTGAGTTACATGGATGAGGACTTTACCAATTGGGTTCCTTTAATAGCTGGACTTTTGTGGTAAAAACAGAGTATATTACCCCTATTCTGGCCTCCATCCATTGGCTCCCAGTACATTTCAGAGTTAATTTTAAAATTCTTATTTTCGTTTTTAAGTGTTTGAATGACCTTGCCCTGCCGTACCTCTTTGAGCATCTTCATCCCTACTCGCCCTCTCGGACCCTCAGGTCAGCTGAACTGCATCCCTTTAACCACTAGTGAGACTTAGTTTTCATTTTAAATTGGTTTTATTGTTTCTTTTAAGTGTGTTTATGCATTAGCTTTTTATCTTTGTTTTTTAATGGATGTGTTTTAGCTTGTAGTGATGTACAGCACATTGTTTCAGCTGTTGGCTGTTTTTAAGCACTTTATAAATAAAGATGGTATGGTATGGTAATGTTAAAACAAAAGTAAAATTTACAAGTGATTTTTTGACTCTATTTAAGTTTTCTCAAGAAAAGCGGTTCTTTTTTTTTTTTGGAACCTGCTTGACCAGCATGACACAAATCAATACATCATTTTCAACTCTATGTGGGAACGACAACACAGACAGACTGGATTTATTCAGTCTAATCACAGTCTGAACATCTGGCCCAAAGCACACCTGCATGTACTGACCTCTGAACCTGCTTTCCAGAGGGACACTGGTCACCTCTCCGACTCACTCACAAAGCCCGTAAACACCTTTTTGTTTGGGAGTGAACAAATAACAGGCAGAGTTGGCTTGAAAATGGGCGATGATTGAAGTTTCATTCAAGAAGACACAAAAGTAGCGAAAACACGGTCATCACAGAGAGAACAGCATGTTGCCCTTCTGTTCCAATAAGCCCAGACCCACAAATTTGCCAATTTTTCTTTAACTGTGTCACGCTGGCAGTTTTTTGCCATATAACAAAGAAAATACTGTTATTTAATGTTTCTTCACATATGCTGCCCTACATTCACTGCGTGGCGAATGCAGACAATGAATTCACAGATTACACAAACTAATGGATGTTTCATCAAACTGCTGTTGGTGTAACAAAAGTTGTGATTGCTGTCATTTTTCATTTTAGCCGCTAGCAACAACAAAAGTATTCAGAAGCCAATTTTATACAATGTTTTGATCAAATACAGTTTATTCACCATGGAAACCCTCCTAAGACCATTATATTGTTCATTATTCATTAAATTGTTTTGTCCGTTTTGTTTCTGCTGACACATGAACTTCTGTACTAATGAAATAATATCAAGGTAAAACTGCAGGAAACTGTGAAAATGGTGCACAATGTTATTAGCATCCAATTGGAATAACTATCGGATACTATAACGTCTTTTGTTATGGCAGAAGCTGCTAAAGTTTGTTTCCGCTGATCAGTTTGTAGAAGGGGGTCAGTTTACTGCCAAATGTATCACATGATAATAAATGAAATATAAACCAGACAATTGCAAACAGCATCTGTAAATCAAACTATAAAATAACATGCAGTTGAAAGCAAATATTTACATGTACGGTGTAGAAAGACACATAAAATTATGTGAAAAATTATTTTTACTGGCCAAGAACCAAAATAATGAGTGATTATTTTTATTTTTGTTTTCATTTACCGCCTTCAAATTCCAAAGTCTACATAAATTTTTCCTTGTTATTTAATCAAATTGCCTTTTTAATCTGTACGACCTGAGTTAATTATTTTAGGTATCTTTCCACAGTAGTTTGCTTTAATGTTGGTCCATTACTTACTTACTGATAGAACTGCTGCGACTCAGTCGGCAAACATCAATTTTATTTTAACCAGACAACAGGACATGTCTCCAAAAAATACGGTCTTTGTCCCTGAGTTCATTTCCAAAATCTAATCTGGCTTTTAAAGTTGATTTCAGAGTTAGGGCTTCTTCATCAAAGGGTGGCCTTTCAGCCCATTTTGGTGCAAGACCGGCTGCACAGCAAATAATGACGTTCTCTTACCAGCTTGAGCCGACATCCTTCACAAGGTCTGTTGTTTTGTGTTTGTGAATCATACATTTTGCACCAACGCATGTTCATCTCTAGGACGCAGAGTCTCTTTCCTGAACAGTATGATGGCTGAACATTCAAATGGTGTTTATACTTGCATATAACTGAATGATCATAGTATCTCCAGGCATCTGGAAGTTGTACCAAAGGATGAAATCAGATCTGTGGAGGTCCACAATTCTCATCTGTAAATCTGATTTCTTTGGATTCTCCCATGATGTCATTCAGGGAAGCTGTCGGTTGGAGGCGTTGCCTCAAAATACAGCCATTACCACACTGTTTAATTCAAATGTTTTGAAATAATCTATCAAAAACTTAGATGGTCATGAGAGCATCCCTTGGACTGTCCTTAATTGTTCGAAGACATTCAGATTTTATTGTACTTTTAAATTTGAAGATGGTAAATCTAGATAAAAATTACATTATTGCTCTTTATGTCTAAATGACCTCAAACAGAAAAAGTTTGGTCAAATTTAACATCTACGGTGAAAAAAAAAATGTTTAGTTTATTTATCCAGTTTATGTATTATGTATATGTTTGGTTTGACCCATCCTCGTGCTTGTAATTGTCACCATTTATTCAGATTTGTACAAGTAGGACCACCAACAAAACAGCCTACTAAAGCCTAAGAAACTTAAAATATATATAGCCCATAGACAACGTTTTGAAAAAGCACAGATTTTTGGTTGTTACCATTTAATCCAAATTTAAGAAAGAGCGTGGCACAGCAACAAACTCAAGAAAAGGCAAAGCACTTTTCGAAAGGACAATAAGAGGGCTGAAAAAGAAGTTTAAGTTGATCCTGGAGGTGCTGCAACCACTCTACAGCAGAAATATATTTTCCTTGAAGCTCTAAAGCTGTCGATTCTAGAAAGTTGTTCAGTTAAAATGAAAAAAAAAAAAAATACGACTGGAGTTTGTCAGAAGACAAAGACAGGAAGTTTGGTCAGACAAACTTCAAAACAAAAAAAGCTGCAGATCTAACATCTCTCAATATATCTAATTAACCCAATATAGATACAGGGTAGGCGGCCCAGTTTAGGGGGCGACCCATTAAGGGGGAGTGAGGGGTTGGGGGATAACATTTTGAAATAATAGCAACATTAAGTCATCTTAATTACTCTACTACCACATGCACTGTCAGTGTGAATATGTGTCTAGCTCTGCAAAAAATACTTCTGTATGCTGTGTATGTCTAATGACACTGAAAAGTGTTATGTGATTTATAGCTATTGAGTTGGTGCGAGGCTGTGAACCAGCTTTTGGTCTTTCTGCAGGGAGTCTTCTTGTTCTCTACAGGAAGCTACACGTGCCCCTAAAAGATAGGTTCTCGTCCTCCCTCAGTCCGAAATCATGACTCTTAGGGTAATAAGTGCCTCTCTAAATTGCTGTTGTGTGTGTGTGTATGTGTGTGTGTGAGAGAGAGAGTACTTGTATTTGCAGCTGAGTGAGGACCCATGTGTCATTTTTATTTATTTTTTACCTGCAAAGCGAGGACATAAATTTTCCTGGCCCTCACTTTTTTGGTGGGGCGAGAGGGTAAGGTGTAGGACTAAGGTGTGAATTAGGTTTAGGTTAGGGTTAGAGTTAGGTATGTAGTGGTAATGTTTAGTTTTAGGGTAAGGGTCAGGATTATGTCATAGACAGGATTGAAAATGAATGTAAGTCAATGCAAGGTCCTCAGTAAGTATGTAAAACACGGATGTGTGTGTTCATGGTTGTCTGTCCTGTGTGTCTTTTGTGTTGCCCTGTGATGGACTAGGGAACCTGTCCAGGGTGCGTCCTGCCTCCTTCCCAGGGACCAGTGGAGGCCTATATTGTGGAGGACGTTAGTATAAATGAGTCAACTCCCTCCAGTTATTCAAATTTCCACATTCCCAGATCTGTGGGAAGAGGAGGAGGAGTGGCAACCATCTTTCAGTCTGATTTATTAATTAGTCCCAGGCCAATTATTAATTACAGTTCTTTTGAACATTTAACCCTCAGTTTCCCTCATCCAAACTGCAAAGCAATAAAACCTCTTCTGTTTATTGTTTTGTATCGTCCACCAGGCCCTTACACTCAGTTTTTGGATCAACTGTCAGACTTCTTATCTGATTTGGTGTTAAATACTGACAAGGTTATTATAGTGGGTGATTTTAACATCCATGTTGACACTAAATGTGATAACCTTAGTGTAGCCTTTAAAACTATCCTAGATTCAATTGGTTTTGCTCAAAATGTGCATAAGCCAACGCACTCTCGGCTCCATACTTTGGACCTTGTGCTGACATATGGCATTGATTGTGAAGAACTAACAGTATTCTCTCACAACCCTATCCTATCTGATCATTTTTTAATAACATTTGAGTTTAATCTAACCGATTTCTCCACCCCCAAAAGAGGGTTCCATTATAGTAGATCTTTATCGGATAATGCTGTATCAAAACTTAAAGAGTCTGTCCCCCTCTTAATATCCTCAGTATTGCAGAAATGCCCTGTAGATGGCAGCAATGCTGTTTCTTCCCATTCACAAATAGATACATTTGGTAACAGTGTGACTTCCTCATTGCGTTCTGCATTAGATAATGTAGCTCCCTTGAAAAAGAAGGTGATAATTCACAGGAAGCTGGCTCCCTGGTTTAATTCAGAGCTGCGTTCCTTGAAGCACAATGTTAGGAAATTGGAGAGAAAATGGCGCTCTACACACCAAGAGGAATCCTACTTAATCTGGAGGGACAGTCTATTGTTGTATAACAAGATCCTTTGCAGAGTTAGAGCAGCATATTTTTCATCATTAATTGAAGAGAATAAAAATAATCCTAGATTTCTCTTTAGTACAGTTGCCAAACTTACTCAGAGCTGCAGCTCTGTTGATCCATCCATTCCCTTAGCTCTTAGTAGTAATGATTTTATGGGATTCTTCATAAATAAAATTGATGCCATTAAAAATAAAATAATTGGCATCCTCCCAAACATGATTACCTCATCCCCAGTAAGTAAGGCAGCATTGGAGGAATCTTTAGAACCTGCGCTGTGTCTGAACTGTTTAGAAGCAGTAGAGCTTTCTGAGCTATCTAAAATCTTAGCTTCATCTAAACCTTCTACCTGTATGTTAGACCCAATCCCAACCAAGTTGTTTAAGGAGGTATTCCCTTTGATCAGTGGTCCTATTTTAGACATGATTAATCTATCCTTAGTAAATGGATATGTACCACAGGTTTTTAAAGTAGCTGTTATTAAACCTTTACTTAAGAAACTTTCTCTTGATCAAGATGAGCTAGTAAACTACAGACCTATATCTAATCTTCTTTTCTTATCTAAAATTCTTGAGAAAGTAGTTGCTAATCAACTTTGTGAACATTTACAAAGCAATGACCTACTTGAAGAGTTTCAGTCAGGCTTCAGAGCTCATCATAGCACTGAAACGGCTCTGGTGAAGGTCACTAATGATATTCTCATGGCCTCAGATAATGGACTTGTGTCTGTACTTGTCCTGTTAGATCTTAGTGCTGCATTTGATACAGTTGATCACAATATTCTCCTACAAAGACTTGAACATACTGTAGGGATTAAGGGGAAAGCATTAGGCTGGTTTAAATCTTATCTGTCGGACAGATTCCAGTTTGTTCATGTTAATAATAAATCTTCCTCAAACTCTAGGGTCACCTGTGGAGTACCACAGGGTTCAGTCCTTGGACCAATTCTCTTTACTATATATATGCTTCCGATCGGCAAAATTATCAGACAGCATGGGATTAATTTCCACTGTTATGCTGATGACACTCAGCTATATCTATCCATAAATCCTGATGAATCCAATCAATTACTTCGACTGCAGTCATGTCTTGATGACATCAAAAGCTGGATGACTTTAAATTTCCTGCATCTAAATTCTGACAAGACCGAAGTTGTAATCTTTGGGCCAGAGTCCTCAAAAAATAAACTTCTTAACCAATCACTTAATCTGGATGACATTAACTTGGCCTCTGGTAATAAAGTAAAAAACCTTGGTGTTATTTTTGACCAAGACATGTCATTTAAATCCCATATTAAACAGGTTTCCAGAGTTTCCTTTTTTCACCTCCGGAATATCGCCAAAATTAGAAACATTCTGTCCAGGAGTGATGCTGAAAAACTAGTCCATGCATTTGTTACTTCAAGGCTGGACTATTGTAATTCTTTACTATCAGGAAGTCCACAAAATGCAATTCAAAGTCTTCAGCTGATCCAAAATGCTGCAGCAAGAGTTCTGATGAAAATCAACAAGAGGGATCATATTTCTCCAATTTTAGCTTCCCTTCATTGGATTCCTGTTAAATCAAGAATAGAATTTAAAATTCTTCTTCTAACGTATAAAGCCCTTAATAATCAAGCCCCATCATATATCAGAGCTCTGATTACTCCGTATGTTCCTAACAGAGCACTTCGCTCTCAGACTGCAGGTCTGCTGGTGGTTCCTAGAGTCTCTAAAAGTAGAATGGGAGGCAGATCCTTTAGCTATCAGGCTCCTCTCCTGTGGAACCAACTCCCAGTTTTGGTCCGTGAAGCAGACACCCTGTCTACTTTTAAGACTAATCTTAAAACTTTCCTTTTTGACAAAGCTTATAACTAGAGTGGCTCGTGTTACTCTGAGCTACCTTTATAGTTTTGCTGCTATAGGCTTAGGCTACTGGAGGACATCAGGGCCTATTTTTCTCAATCTACTGATTTCTACTGTTCTCCAGATTTGCATTGCATTACATTGAAATGACTGTTGTCATTTCAGCTTTTAACTTTTTGTTCTCTCTCTTTTTTCTTCATAGTAGGTACACCTGGTCTGACGTTCTGTTGACTGTGAAATCATCCAGGGAGGACAGATCACCGACTGTTACCATCTGATGTAGAGCAGATTACTGGATCAGTGTGTACTTCTGTGCTTTTTTGTCTCTCTTGTTGTGTCTCTGCTCTGTCTTCTGTAACCCCCAGTCGGTCGAGGCAGATGACCGTTCATACTGAGCCCGGTTCTGCCGGAGTTTTTTTTCCCCCGTTAATGGGTGGTTTTTCTTCCCACTGTCGCTTCATGCTTGCTCAGTATGAGGGATTGCAGCAAAGCCATGTACAATGCAGACGACTCTCCCTGTGGCTCTACGGTTCCCCAGGAGTGAATGCTGCTTGTCGGGACTTTGATGCAATCAACTGGTTTCCTTATATAGGACATTTTGACCAATCTGTATAATCTGACCCAATCTGTATAATATGATTGAACTTGATTTTGTAAAGTGCCTTGAGATGACATGTTTCATGATTTGGCGCTATATAAATAAAATTGAATTGAATTGAATTGAATTATATAGGGTATAGGCTATTGATGGATTGAATCGGTGCAAAATTAGAGGCCAATTTCTGTATTTTTAAGAAGTCCACTCTGCATTTATCCATATTTAGTTCCAAATCTTGTGTAATCCATGTTTGTTTTAATTAACTGGATTATTTCAACATTGATATTTTTGAAAATATTCGTTTACAACCCTCAAAAGAGCAGTGTTCGTGCTTTCTTGACATTGTGCCAGTTAAGAGTGAGACAAGTGTGAAATCTGGCAGCCTGTCTAAACTACTTAATATAGGATCAGTACCTTTATTGGGCCTGTATTATTGTTCTAAGATGTTACAAAGTAAACAGTTATTTTGTGCAGTTGATTTTTGGGGAACTGACTGCATATTTGGTTGGGGCTTCAGAGAGATAGTTAGAGTTGGGCACCATTAGAAGCACCACTAAAAACAGCATTCCTGTAGAGAAGGATGGTGATCATAGAATAATTTTTTAGCCAAGTTTGTCAAGTTATTCATCTGCTGGGGCTGGGAAGTTTCTTAACTACATTCTGGAATAAACCTGATCTCTGTTTTCCCCAAAAACTCAGCTAGAGGAAGATGTACCCTTGACGACAGTCCATTGAGCAATACTTGGACGGGTTAAATAAACATTAGAATTCCTGACACTGTTCTTGTCAACGTCCAGAGATGAGCCTGTCAGAAAATCAGTGGTCCATGTTAAAGGATGATTGAAATCACCCAGCCTGAAGAAACTGGAGCTGTTCTGCCGGAAGGAATAGTCAGCAGGATTTGTCAAAAATATATAAAGTGGAGCCGGTCTGAAGACAATACTGAGCATCCTGCAATGACAAACGGATCCATCTTAGATGGCTAACATTAATTTAGCATCAGCTGTAAATTAGGATAATGCTTATTTGTCATATTATATATTGAAGGTTAAATTACATGTTTTAACATAACCACAGACAATTTGTTGGCATGAATTGTTAAAAATATGAAACTTAAAACGGGATGATGTAGAGCTAGAGTCCAAATACAGAGGACGTTAGTTCTTGATATACCCATCTGCTGTCAGGATTTGGGTTTTGTTTTGGCTGTTTGTTAATTTTGATTTATTAGTTAACTCTCCGGCCTTTAAAATCAGTTTTGGGTTTGGGTTCTTTCTTGTTTGGTTTCTATTATAGCTTGTGTTTTGTTTAGTCTTAGGTTTAGGTTCTGTTTTGGTTTATGGAGTAGTTTGTTATTAAGTCACTTGGCCTGCTCAGTTCACTTCTTCTTCTTCTTCTTTTTGTTTAATGGCAGATTGCAACCTTAACTTTTAGGTGCATACCGCCACCTACTGTACCGGAGTATGTAGCATGGGCCATATCAATTTTATGATTATTTATATCTATATCCATATTTCTATATTTACATACATTTATATCCATATTTCTACACATCTATATCTATACTTCTATATACCTATATATCTCTATCCATATTCCCATATCCATATTTCTATATATCTATATCTCTATATATCCATATATATTTATCTATCTATACATATACATATATACATACAAAATATACATACATCCATATATACATATACCTTTAAATCTTATAATATAATCCTGTATTCTTAAGATATTTAATAACAGTTTTCTGCATTTCCTTTATCCCCTCTCCTGTTGTTCCTATTAATCCTTTCAAATTCCATTCCCTTCCAATTTGTCTTGTCTTTTGTTTTAATTCTATCCTTTCTTTATCATATTTCCTACAATATAATAAAATATGTTCTACATTTTCTATTACTTTACATTCTATACATTCATCTGTTTCACTTTTCTTTAATAAAAATAATGTTTTATTTAACCCAGTATGATCAAATCTTAATCTAGTTAACATAGTCTCCTCTCTTCGATTTTTCCTTGTCACACCCTTGGCATTAATAGATTTCTGTATCATATAATAATTTCTTCCACTTTTATCCATTTTCCATCTATCCTGCCATTTTTCCTTAATTTCTTTTTTAATTATTGCCTTAGCTTCTCCTTTCCCATACGGTATATTTATAATATTATTTGTTCTAATTGATTTTTTAGCTATTTGGTCTGCTCTTTCATTTCCATTTATTCCTACATGGGCTGGAACCCAACAAAACTTTATATTTATATACATTTTTTGTATTCTGAACAAACTTTGATGTATTTCTAATAATAAATCTTCTCTTTCTGATTTCATATTTTGTATACTGTAAAGTGCTGCCAAAGAATCAACACAACAAACTACTCTATCAGGTTTTACTTCCTCTATCCATTGTAATCCTATAATTATTGCCATCATTTCTGCTGTATATACTGACATCTGATCAGGTAATCTCCTACCGATGCTTACATTCATCATTGGAATATATATTCCTATACCTACTTTTCCTTTATCATCTTTAGATCCACTGCTCAGTTCACTTCTTTGTATCCAGCCTTTAATCAGTCACTCAGTTCACCTGCCAGCTCACCTCTTAGTCAACACCCTGTCATTCCTCTTCTCCAGTCACCATCCAATCAGTTTCAGTTACTTCCAGTCACTTCCCTGTTCCTGATAAGCTCCACCCATGCCAGTAATTAGTTTTCACTCCATTCACCTGCTCTCTCCCCTATTTATACCTGCCTCTTCCTCCTGCAATCTGCCAGATCAATTCAAACCACTTGGTGAGTCTTATCCAGCGTTGTATTTCTGATAGCCCTGTTGATACCGACCCGATTGCCTTTTTGACTCTGAGCCAGCCTGATCCCTAAACCTGATTTTCTTGCCCTGTATGATTGCTTACCTGTTTTTCTGACCTGGACCTGCCTTGGGATATTCTGAGTTTGCCTTATCCTTGTCTGTACTTCTGCCTATTTTGGACTGCCTTTTTGACCATTGAGCCTTGCCTGTCCCTGTTTATTAATAAATCCTGTTTTTTTTGCTTAACCTCTCTTGTCTGGCTGAAAACTGGGTCCTCTGTCTCTGGTTCGTGACAATCTGCGATTTGATTTCTGACCTCAGGGGCTTTGCTGAGTGTCTTCCTCCTTTCTCTCTATGGCCATTTCCTTTCTGATTACTGTAAATAAAGGTCACTAGCACCACAAATGTTTTACATAAAATAAGACTTAAAATCAATTCATCATTAACATAATCTCATACTTAAAAACTTTAAAAGATTCAGCTTTTACTTGATTATATTTGGCACAGTTATTGGTATGCCTCATTTTTTTTTCTTTCTACTTTACTTTGTATATTGATTAAAGTTTCTATTCTTGAACTGCAGCAAATTGTGACATCCTTGGGTCACCAAGTCTCCACAAACAATTAAACTAATTAAAAGCCAACTAGTGTGGGAGCAAAAATGTTCTTTCCAACCTTCACACATAAATATGTGAAGTTTGCTAAACTTCTGCTTGGACTTTAGCCTGATCTGTGGGCTTTGATTAGATGTGATTAAACAGAACAAACACCCCAGGTGGGTCTGGAATAAAACAAAGGATTAATATGTGGAAAAACACATCATGCTGACTGAGTGGTGGATATCCTGGGATGCTAGGGGCCTGTTTTGTCAGGGACCATTGGTACAATGGTCAGTGTCCTTGACTTTCTGTTTGAGGAGTGGTGGCCTAGTGGTTAGAGCATTGTGCTTGGGTCCTGGAGGTTCAACTCCCACAGACTGACATGCTAGCTCCCTGAGCAAAACCCTTAACCCCAGACTGTGCTGCACACACTGCTCCCCAAGGGGATGGGTTAAATGCGGAGAACAAATTTCATTGGAATGTATGTTGCAATGACAATAAAGATGATTATTATTCTCCCTCAAAGTCCCCAGAGAGCTTGGTATGGTGCATGGCATCATGAACTCTTTAAAATAACTGGGAACTGTTCGGGATTTTTTTTTATATATTTGCTGATCTTTCACCAGAATAATAGTCCAAAACTTATAGCAACATCAACAAATAAAATGGTTCCCCAGATACAAAATCGAGGTTTCTTGACAACCATGCAAGTCCACTGATGTATGTAAATTGTATAGAGAACCTGAGGTCTGAGCTGAATAAAACTTCTCTTCCCCACTGAATAAATTTGCTTATGTTAAAAGATTGGATTCTTCTATTTTTAAATATACTTTGATTCCACATGCTTTCTTCATTCACCTTCACATCGCTTCATATACCCTCGAAATATTAACCTTGGACCAATTGCTGTGATCTTACTTATTCTAATCCCAACTGGTTTCCTAGTGGAAGCTGAATAAACCATTAACCACCAAACAAGGTATCCTTGCTGTTTGTTTTGTTGATGTGTATTTCCCCACCTACACTGTTTGCTGGTGGCACAGCTGCAGACCTTGCTCACTTGCCAATTAGTCTTACATATTTAGTCACTTACCCTGATCATTTTTCAATTACACCTACACAGTGATGCACGGGTGACTGCAATTAGGCCTCCACACCCTTTGAGACTCACAGATGTACACATGAAATGCATCTGCACAGGTTAATGCTGGTAATGCACAGCTGACTAACTCCACTTTCAAATGAGTCAAATTCAAAGTAGAAATGATGTGAGGTAACATAAATTAATGTCCTTTGAGAGATAGTGGGGTTTATGATGAAAGTGGTTTTCTTTGTACTCTATTTTAAATTGTGCTCAGGATTATAAAGCTACAGTCATATGAAAATATACAACATCCAATTAAACAGCCTATCCTTGTAGAGTGCGCTCATTGGAGGAGATACTGTGGACATTTGGGCAGTCTGCCCCAGGGCCCGTTAAACATTTAGTTCTTTGTCAACAAATGTTCACACATTGATGTCTAGTCTTTATCTCATTTAGTTTGGATACCTTCAAGAAATAACTTCAACACAAAGATGTTTTCCAACTGGGGAAAATGGGAGAGCTCTCAGGCCCTTTCCACAAACGTGGCCGGAGTCCACTCAGATTTCCGCACTTGTTTCTGAATCACAGTCGTGTGTTTCCACTGAAAAAACTGCGTGAAACGTGGTTCTGCTCGGGCACAGCAGAACATCTGGTTCTTCTGTGGAACCGTGACGTCAGAACACAAACACAGTATAAAAAAAACAACACAGGCAAAGTGCCAAACACAGTTAGTGAATTACTCAACTTATTTGTAATGTTCTTGAGCTGGTAAAACAAACTTATAAATTGATGTATAAAAACAACAGGAAAACAGGCTATATATTTATTAAAATACTATCCTTTTAACCCGAACGCTCTCCTGAAATGTCTCCCAGTCCCTGGTCAAACAGTATGGAATGACATTAGTTTATTGATAAAGCATAGTAACTGTTTCTACACATATTGTCATAACCATCTTCTTCTTTGTAAGATCCGAGCTGCAGTCATTTCTCTTTAGGAGACACCTCCATCTACCCTTCAGCCTCCCAAAAGCTGCAACCCTTCGCCTTTCCATGATGTTTAACAGTGCCTATAATGTTAAAATTAAAAATATTAATACTGTTCTACAGATGCATTGCGTTGGAATGCTTGATGTCCAAAACGGGTGGAAAAGGACATCGGCTCCCGACACAACACCGACGTTCTGAGACGCGCAGACCGAGCAGGTAACTCGCACTGGACGCAACGACAATGCGTCCAGTGCGTCCAGTGCAAAAAGGCTATCTGTTCCCTTTGGAAATTTTCCATTTCTTTATTCTCAGACAGTTCTCGACGGATTTACTGATGTGTTTTGGTTCAAAACCATCTTGCAGGGTACAGATCGGCTTCAGATCGTTCTACAGATGGTCTTATATTTTCCTCAGTCACCCTTTGACACTCAGGCCAGGTCCTGCTGGAGTACAATCTCCAATCCAGGACATTCCACCTACATGCCTCACTACTGGTATGAGGTTATTTTCCTGGAAAGATGTATTTGGATTATACAAGTCATGTCTTCTGTTCTAGTGTTTGAACAGTTTAACTTTAGAGACAACTGTCTAAAGAACACTTTTCTATAAGGACCGGTCTTTGTCTTTGATTCCCTCTGGAAACTTCAGTCCGGCCTTGATGATTTTCTTAAAGATCAGAGGGTTCCTCCATGCACACCTTTGAGATGTGCACTTTGATGTCAGCTGTAGCAAGAGCCTGCCATAGAACCCACAATGACAAATGATGGTTTTAAAAACTTCTTAAGCATCTTGAGCTTTTCTGTCAGGGTGAATTTTCTTCGATGGCAAGAGCTAGGCGTGTTGGAAGTCGAATCCACTCGACAACTATTTCCTGTGTAGTGGAGTGGCTTGTTTTAAATAATTTTGTGGCATCTTTAAAAGTTCATAAGCTGTTACAATCTTTCAGCGGCCCTCAGACCGCTCTCTGGATCTCAGTATGGTATTTACTCTCATCTCAACAGTCAGAACCACAGCAAGCCATGCCTCAGGTTCAAACAGAGCAAACCTCTTTCAGGATGATGAGAAATATTGTTCTTCTCAAGTGTGTGACATTATAGGTCTGTGATTTTTGCCATTTTATGTGAGACATATTACATTTTAAAGGTTTTCACATGTATTTTATTCACTTTGTAGTATCGTTATATTACTTAATTTTCTCAGTATTGTCAAAATGGATGTTTAACATCCATATGTCAAATTATGGACAGTCGTGCCTTATACGTTGTATGAAGGCAGCCTTCCAATCTTCAGTTTTTTAGGATGCTTTGAAAATTCTGAAACCAGAAATTTATTTTTTTGGATTGAGAATTATAATAATTGATCCATCACATAAATGTCTTTTCAACCTAAACATATGTTTTTACTAGACTATGCATCTGGGTCCCGACACTGGCAGTTTCCTGTAAATAATTTCTTCCCTTTTAAGATCGTAGCCTAAGCGCCGCTACTGATGTCAGATGCAATTTCTTAATTACATTACTTTTATTTTTTAAAAGGGCAGCACAGAAAACACTTCTCTATCTTCTGACAGCCTTCTGCTGACTGTGTGACTGACTCAGTCAAAGAAGTAACATTTCATAAACACTCTGCATCAGCTACGCTTTGCTTCTGAAGCGGTTCTGTGTACGCCAGGACTTAAATAATTCTTACAAACTACAGATAGCATGGTGGTAATATAGGGAAATTCATCCCTTAAATGAAAGTTTCTTCGTTCGCAACGTCTTATCATCAAAGCTAAACATTTCCACCAGTCACTGAGCCAACATGAAAATGGAATTTTCTCAACTCCATTTTCAGTCTGTGCTGTTCCCCATGTGTCCACCTGGGGGCGCCCGTCTTCCACTTAAACTAAACAAAATGCACCTGCCTCCCAGTTCCTTGCTCTCCACTGCAGGCTCCCTTCCTGTATCTTGTTGCACATTTTAGTTCTCTTGGTCATAATTTCATTATCTCTCTTTTATTCCATGAAGTTCCTCTTCTTGATAAGACCCATAACCTGTAATTAATTACATATAAGACAACAAGATGAGTCTAATAAAAAAAAACAACAACTTCAGAACAGACTACAAAAAGTAATGTACGTTCAGCCGGTTATGAAACGTGGGGGGAGTTAAATGATGCATGGTAAACCTCTTCAGCTTGTTCTGATCTTTAATAGTCAATACTGATACCTCGATCACTTACATTTATTGTGTTTTGAAAATTTGGCAGTGCTCAGGGCGTGCAAGCTACGTCTCTGTGCTCTACATATGTAGCAGATGTCAACTCATTAGTGTCGTGAAGTCTCTGTGTGGTGTCAGGAACGACGCTGTAGTTACCCCAAAGCAAACACGTGAAAGCAGAGCTGTTGTGATGCGCTGATTGCTGCTCCCAGGGCTTTATCAGTGTTGCATGTTTTGGTGTGTGTGTTCGAACTGCTGCTTCATTTATCAGTATAGTACCAGGTCAGAGTAAACAGGAGATCCTAGTTTATCTCACCTGCTCCTTGCAGGAAATCTGTCCCATGTGAAGTCAGTCCCTCCACATAAAGTCTGACCTCCATGGACTAGTGGCACCTAGAAAGAAGAAGAATTGCCCTTTTTTTTGCAGTTCGCCACAAAACATTTAGCGGAAGCAACAAACACGCGGAACAAGCTCATCTGATCGTTTCTGACACAAATCTTACTTTTTGGATAGACATGCTAAATGCTGTGTGGTGGAAAAACTAATTTTGCATATCACCCAGAAGACTCCGTCCCCTTGGTGAAACATGGGAGGGGGTGGGGGCAGTATCATGCTGTGAGGGAGCAGATTAAAGATGGATGGAGCTAAACAGGATCTTGGATGGAAAGCTGTTAGAGACTAGAAAACACTTGAACCTGGGCTAGAGATTCACCTTTCAGGACGACGATGCTAAATGCAGAGCTTCAGTGGAGTGAATAGCAGAAAATATGCGCTTTGCAACACATGAGGGCTGACTTGATTTGTGATTGCTTTGCAACGTGGAAAGCTTCCCTGGTTCATCTCACGCTCCCAAAAGCACAGCTTGTGCAATCCCTGCCTTGAGCCTCATGCAGCGGTTGCAGTGCATTGTGGGATATGCGCTGTGATTGGTGTGAGCGCTACGCTGGTGAGCCATTAATCACAAATAGCCTATGTGAAATTATCTCGCGGACTGGATATATTGGTATCGCTGGTCCCATGGGGCCTGTGGGCCTTGAGCTTGACGTCTCCAGTCTAGCAAAATAAATCAGATTTTAACTGTGTAGTTCGGAGGGGCAACTTTGCAAAATGTGAAAAAGGTCGAGGGGTATGTAAACTTTTGCAAGCGAACTTTTGGTTTGTGTTTTACAATCTCCTGCCGAGTCATATTTTCGCTGCTTCCTTTTTCCTTTCACCCTTTTCAGGGTGAAAAGATGTCCAAATGCTGAGATGGAGAAAGAGAGGGATGGCCTTGTTCTCAGCTCAACTGTGGAGATGGAGTCAAATCAAAGAGAGTACCCACTGGCACTGTTTCAGCCTTTTTCATTAATCAGATTCATCATAATGAGTGTGTAGCTGCAGGACAGGGAGACAAAAGAGGATGTTTGGATGTTTGGATGGACTGACGGGCAGGAAGACAGAACCTGTATCTTTGGGATAGACAGACTTGGGCATTTTTTTTTTCATCATTATTATTCTGGCATGAACTGGGTGTAAACAAGCTGTAAATTATCCCGGAGGTGGCACATGCAGTCAGTCCCTTCAATCCTGTCATTCGAACGCTGCAGCACTGGAGGGCATTCGCTCCCATAAAACACAAGCGAATGAGAAGCTCTGACAAATCCTCTCAGCCCTGCACCGCTCAACAGATGTGAAATGGGCTGATAGGCTCCCTTGAGAGATGATCTGCTGGATTGGGAAAAGTAGAGGAGAGAAAAAGAGGTCAAGAAGCAGACTTCACTGGGCAGCATGAGCTGAAAGGGACATCAAGCAATAAAGTGTCTTATTTAATTGAACTTTTTAAATGCTGACAAATGTAATACAAGTGCCAAATGCTTGTTTCAGCTTGGGCATTAAGTGACACAATAATGCTTAGTGGTTTTTGATCAGCAGAATTCTCCTTCTTAGGATCTAAAGAAGATGGCGGCACTTTTACTTTGTGTTTTTCCTCAACTGCAGGAGCCTGTACCCCCCCCCCCCCCCCCATGTTGTGATTAAACGCCCGACGAGCTGCAGACCTCAACATATTCTTCCGCAGGTTTGAAAATCACTTACAGCCCACTTCCACACTAAAGGACTACCGGCACCCTCAGTCAATACTTATACAAACCCCTCCCGTCTCCCCTCTGACCCCCTGCCAGCATTAAAGATGTTAATATGCTCTTTCAGCATCAGAGGACCAGGACAGCTCCATGGCCTGATGGTATTTCCCCCTTCGGCCTGTGCTGACCACCTGGGCCCCATCTTCTCGCAGCTCTTCAACCAGTCTCTGGAGCTGCGTGAAGTTTGCTACCGGTTCAAGCGTTCCACCTTTATCCAGCTCCCCAAGAAGCACACCATTAATGGGTTAAATGACTGCAAACCTGTTGCCCTGACATTCAATCCTTTGAGCAACTGATTTTGAAACACCTGAAGGACATCACAGAGTCTTAGCTGGATCCCATGCACTATTTTATATATACATATATACATATATATATATATATATATATATATAAATATAAGTGTGTGTGTGTGTGTGTGTGTGTGTGTGTGTGTGTGTGTGTGTGTGTGTGTGTCAAGGGCTCTGTCGTTGCTGCATAAAACTTACATTTATTAGCCTTGATGGGCTCTATATAATAACAAATGACCTTATTTCTACCTTTTCAGTTCATGTCAGTTTTAACAACCTGGAATATATTATACTGAAATAAGAATAAATCTGTGCTGAGAAGTTAGTTTTTAACCCCAACAGCCTTAGTAAGATTTCAGCTGATGGTATTAGGTTGCTGATTAGGGGCTGGATAAAATTACTGAGCCATTTGTTCCCTCATGAATAAATGTCCCATGTGGCTCCGTCATGATTGCTTGCTCATTAAAGCAGATAGTATGAATTTTAGTGAAGGAGTTATAAAACTGTTCCAGTTAAGGAATCTTGGTACTGAATATTTCATCAGCACCAAATGTAATCTTTAATGTGCAAGTAGCTGTGGTTTAGATTTTCTTCTGTCTTTATGTTTGAGCTGTATGTTAGTATGAAAGTATACTTCTTTTTGGATGTTCTATATGTTTAATTCACAGTGAAACGTAACAAAAGCGCACCTGAAAACCAGCTTGGAAAGGTGAATACCCGCAAAAGGTCAACACTGATTATATTACAATAAATAATGCAACACTGAAGGCTGCTGTGGCTCAGACGTTAAGAGTAGCAGTCCAAAAATCAGGATGCTGGGAACCTCTCACTCTCCAGCTCAACCCTCGTTGGAGACGTGCAAGACACTGAAAACACCTATGTGTTTTCCTACAGTGGAAGTGAGAGAAATGCATTCTAAGCACCTTTGCAAGGCTGAAAGGCTGGCC
This sequence comes from Fundulus diaphanus, assembly GCA_037039145.1. NCBI lineage: Eukaryota > Metazoa > Chordata > Actinopteri > Cyprinodontiformes > Fundulidae > Fundulus > Fundulus diaphanus. The sequence goes on from CM073128.1 coordinate 31,940,998, forward strand.
TTACATAAGTAGCTTTTACTTATTTTATATATGTTAATGTCACATGGTACGTTCTGTGAAAGTATTTGGTCTCTAACAGATTGCCTATTTTTTTGTCACAATTAAATGATTCTGATCATCAAAGAGCTTTCAAATAATTATGCCATTTGTTAAGAGGAAAAATCTATCTAAACCAGCCTGGATCTAAGTGAAAAAGAAGTCGCACATCACAAATATGCTTTACAGGCACGTGCACAGACAGATTTAACACGGCTATAATCACTGTTCACCAAAAAGAACAGAAAGACTTTCTTTAAAATATTCTGTGGATTGACGCGGCAAAGGAGGACCTTTTTCGATGACGTGTCCTGTTACATTTGGCAGAAAACTCCTTATACCATGTAAGAAAAAGAACATCACACTTACAGTAAAATATGGTGGCATTCATGTAATGGTCAGCGGTGGCTTTGCTGTTCTGAACAGCTTGCTGTAATTGATATAACCGTGTAAAACAATGTAAGACCGTGAGTTCATTACCTTAAGTTCAGTCACACTTTAGTTATGCAGCAGAATCAAAGTCTGGACTTAAATATGATTAAGAGGATGTAGCGTGACCTCACTTAGGCCATGCGTGGATGAAAACCCTCCAGTGTTGCTGAGTGAAAACAATTCTGCAGAGATGAGCGGGTCAAAATCCCTCCGCCATGACATCAAAAACTCATTGCCAGATACTGTAGATACCTAATGGCAGCTGTTGATGTATTCAACAGCTTTTTCCCCCCTTAATAGATGTAATCACCATTTGAAAACTGCATCTCATGTTGGCAATGACATGAAACATTTAATTTCGACAGTTCTATAAATCTTAATTTCCCCAGACACTTTTTTTTACATTACAGAGCTTAATTTTCAAAAACAGAATATTATAGAGACAATCTCTGTTCAGTTATACCATACATAATATGTAACATACTCATAAAATTGAAAGTCTTCTATATAAAAGTGGATCTTAAAGGTACAAATGACTGTATTATTTAGATACTTATACATTCACAAATCCACATTTTGAATGTTTCTTCAAATTAGTATTTGTACTCATAGATTATAAAAAAGACTGGTCAAATACTTGCTTTTCCAAAGTCTTAACAGCGTTGATGTTCCGAGGCTCGGAGAGAAGAAGCGAGATAAAACAACACCCACAGTTTCAACCACACAAGGAAGAGTGAGTAGATGATGACTGTGATCCTCATAGTTTTAACAATGTTACAATTAGTTAATAAGGTTGATGATGAAAAGACGTCGAAAAAAAGTTTTGTAAAAATTGTTTTAAAAATAATAGATTAGTTAAAGATATAAGACATGAACATTGCCTTGTTTTCTTTTTACTAAATTAAATCACTACAAGATAAATATTTAAGACCATATAAAACTATTCAAGTATGACAAACATTATTCTTGTCCTTCGTGTGAATTCTACTTACACGTATGATGAAGTGATCCTCAGAGGAGCAATGAAAACTTTGCATCACTACCCTTAGCTTATTTTGGCTACTACAATAAACGCCAGCACCCCCCCAGAGGTGTGTCCTCTCCCCTCTTTGTACAATAATGATTGCACATCTGCGGACCCATCTGTGAAACTCCTGAAGTTTGCAGATGAAACCACTGTCATCGTCGGGCTGATCCAGGATGGTGATGAGTCTGCACACAGACTAGAGGTGGATCAGGTCCACTAGTGCGCCAAAGCCACCTGGAGCTACACCCGCTAAAGACTGTGGAGATGACGGTGGACTTCAGGTCTTCTGGCTCAAATCTACTCAGCATCCCCAGAACCAGACATGGAGAAGCACCATTCAGTTCAAACTCCCAGAAGACTGTCTAAATGCTAAAACCATGAGTTCCTTTAAATCAAGGTCAAAAATCTATTGGTTTAGAGTTGCTGTTGAACGTTAATGTTGCAGTTTTTAGTTCAACGTATCTTATATCTTGCCCTGCAGCTACCATTCCACTTCGGTGTACTTTCCTCGTTGTGTTTTCTTTTCTCATGTTCTGTTCATTTACAGCCAAATGAATTGTCTTGTTCATGAGGTGTGCTGTACAAATAAACTTGCCTTGCCTTGTAAGAAGGCCCAACAGAGACTGTGATTCCTGCAGCAGCTTAAGAAGTACAACCTCCCTCAGGAGCTGGAACACTGCCATCATTCAGTTGGTCTTGTGCTCATCCCGCTCTGTGTGGATCAGCTCATCCACAGAACTTGACAGGTCCAAGCTGCAACAAACAGAGCTGCAGAGTGGATCATCAGAACTGACCTTTCATCCATCCATGACCCTTAGAGGTCCAGTGCCAGCGAAAGGACAGCTAAAATAGCCCTCGACCCAACTCATCATGGTCACGGGCTATTCAGACTCTTACCACCAGGTCGGCGCTGTAGAGCGCTGATGGCTGCAACGAGTCGACACAAAGCCAGTTTCTGTGTCTCTGATGCTTTACAGTCAGGGTAGCCAGCTATTCTGCTGTGGAGAAAAAAAAAAACCTCCTGTACATACCACCCCTGACCTTTTTCCACAGAATAATGTATTTTGTGTTATAGACTGCACTTTGCTGTTCTTACTTGCCTGCCTGTGTATTATACGATGCGAGCATTGGAAATCTGAAGTCAAATTGCTTGTTTGCATCCACAAACTTGGCGAACAATGTCTGATTCCGATTCTAACATGCCATCATTTTACTTTTGTAATTAGACTGTTATGCTGTAATGTTTTTAAAAAGTGCAATAATTTTACTATAAGCCTCCCTGATAAATTCTTAGGATGGTTCAATTGAAGTAAAAAGTCAGTACTCTGTTTGTTGCCTTATGTTACTGTCAAGTTATTATGGTAGAATGAAGATATTTGGTAAAGGAAAATATAAATCAGAGACACATGGTCCCTTCAGCTCAATGCTTGGGTTTGTTTTTACTCTGTAAACAACCTTTGTCTACTAAATGGCTCCTGTAAAGTGGTTATTAAACTTTAGAAGACATGAACACATGATTCCAATTTTGAAAATGTGTTTTAATGGATCAGTTATGGACGGTATTGTAGATGGTTGCACTTTTGTGTATGGAGTGGGCAGTGTAGGAACAACATTTCAGGCCATTTTCTCTGCTCCAGAACACCGCAATAATGTCTCAAATTCTGACAAAGCTCCTGTGCAATTATTTCCATTACGCAACCAGGCTTAAATTATATTAATTTCATACAATTTCAGATTAGCTTCTCTATTTTATAAATTCTCTCCAATCAATGTTTGACAAAGATGTGAGTAGTGGTCACATCTTTGTCATTACAGAGTTTGTAATGTCCTAATTGCTACTATTTATATTGTTGTTGCTTTAAGAAGGTAATGGTAGCTCATTTTAAAAGGTATCATTGCACAAGGTTGCTGACTTTGCTAAACACGTGTAAAACATGAACCAATATTAAATCAAAGTGTTCACAAAGTGGTTTTTGCTCAGAAAAACCACAACTATTTCTTAAAAATAAATAGCTGTGAATCATAATTTAATCAGTACAGGGATAGAATCTGGCATCCAAAAATCACTCATGCCTCTACAGTCAGACTAAGCACAAATTAACAGACTAGAGTTTGGTACCTTTATTAGTTTTTTTCTTGCTTTTTTCTCTTTAACATTTTTAATCAAACTACTCTTTAGATCCTGTGTTTTAGACATCTACAGAACAAAGCATGTGTCAACATTAAATGGATTTCAGGTAAATATGGCAATATTACCATTTACAGGATAGATAGGGGATAAACAGGTTTTGGTTTCATGACTAAAATGTATAATCTAGAACTTTTTCCATTTTAACTGGTTCAGAATCCTCATTTAAATCTGATAAAGTCACTTGTCTGTCATAATCTTTACTTATAGCAAACTGTAAAAAGGCACACCATCGTAGAAAAAGTTGGTTGCTGTTTTTAAATTTTGCGTCAGCTAAATAAAGTAGTTAAATAAGAAGTCCGAGACACTGCAGGCGATGATCACAGCTCAGACAAGAATGTCTGAGTGGTTTATTAGAATACGAAAAATAACATAGAGCAAAGTCTCCATGCGGAGGGACAGGCCGAGCTCGGGACATTGTGGAGGATGGTGGACAACTGCGGGAGTTAGACCAGTCTGCGTGTGTCTGCGTGTGTGCTGTGCAGCTGTCGGAGGGTGCATGCATGTGTTGGTGTGGTTGTTTTGTGTGACAGGAGACACATTTTGTTTGCGGACACAAGCGCACACAGCCGCATGTACGGTACAAATTCACACATCGCTACTTCAGTACACGCACACACGGAGGCTGTGTTGTCATGCAGCTACTGCACTGAAATTACATGTAAGCATTTAGGTTATGTACACATAGCAGGGACATGTGTTGCCATCTGATGACAGCCATACCCAAGCCCCCCCACTGCCCTCAAGCCCCCCCCCCTTCTGTTGGCTGACTGGGAGGGGGGGCTACAGGATGACAGGGATCCTTCACAGTAGCAGGAGACTCCTCATTAGTCTTTGTAAGGTATTTTACTTGCTTTGTTCTTGTAATTCAGCTTTCAAACAGGACACAACACTTCGGTGCTCACAGTACTGCTTCATTATAATAATAATAATAATAATAATAATAATAACAATAATAATGATAGTCATCAGGGTCAGCTTCATTGTCATCACTGAAAAAAATTCGGCACACCGAAGAATTGAAACTGAAATCATATACATTAACATCCCATATAAGTTTTAAACCAAATATCTACCACAGAAACAAACCAGAGTAAAAAAAGAAAAGCAAACGAATGATCAGTGCCGACTAAATACATCTACAAGTTTACAAAAATCCAAACGTCGACTGGAATCTTGCTTTTGTGCTCATTCCTTTCACACATTGGCTTGGATGGGAGCAGCTTGATGGCACGTCTCTCTTCCCTTCAGTCCCCGTCTCTGAACTCTTTTAAGAGCATCGCGAAACATGCAGAGGGGGCAAGACGGCAGTTATCGGCTGGGGGCCCACGCTGCAGGGCCACGCGCTGAATAAAAACCCCAACCCAAACCCACACTGAGGCGTGGTGTGTTCGACAAGAGCAAAGACACGAGATGTTGAATACAAACACAGAGTAGATGGGGGCTTTGTGCAGGAGTAAAACAAAGACGCCTTTGTTCTGCTTTGCAAAAGTATTCACATTCGTTGGGATGTTTTATTTCCACAATTTCCCACATTTTTAACCACAAACCTGGAATTTAATGTGATAGAAAAACACAATGGTGCGTAACTGTGAAGTGGAAGGGACACAATACAAGCTCTTTTAAAGAAAATATCTGAAAGGAGTGGCGTCCATTTGCAACCAGTCCCCCTGTCCCCTTCACTCTAATACCCCTAAATGAATTTCAGTAGCCTTCAGAAGTCACCATCTAGTAAAAAGGGTAATTTAATCTCAGTAAAGATACATCTGTGCTGTGAACGTCTCAGAGATTTGGTTGAAAATGTTGAAAATAGGGAACAAACAGTATGATCTCAATTAAATCCGGTACAAAAGCCATTCTTGAAACTAAGCCATGAGAAAGCCTTGTAGGGGACACAGATGCTCTGGGCAAATTCGTCCAAAATTTAAAGTTTTAGCCCACATTCAAGCCACTCTGATAGGAGAAAAAGTTCAAGCGGAGCTAAATGCAGTGAAGAATTTCAAGAGGATTTAAAAGGCAGGAGCCCGTGGTTGAGGTTCACCTTCCAGTATGAGACTAACCCACAACATGCAGAAAGACTGGAAGTGGAATATGATCAAAGCATAGCCATGTGCTAGAGCGACCCAATCAAAGTCTAGACCTAAATCTAACAGCGAATCTGTGTCAAGACTTGGAGACAGCTGCTCTCCAAACCAATCTCACCGAGTTTAAGCTATTTTGCCACAAAGAAGGGGCAGAAAATAACTTTTTCTAGATTCATAGACCTGGCAGGAATGCTATTCAAGAGGGGATTCTACAAAGTACTGACTGAAGGGGAAAGAATGCAAATGCACACCCTACTTTTCAGACATTTGTTTGTAAATGTTTTTAAAAAAATGACATATTCTTAACAATCCATTTGCAATTATGCACTACTTTGTGATGTAGATCATGGCAAAATGTCCAAAGGGCATGAATACTTATGCGAAGTACTGTGTGTTTTTCAAAAAAGAAAAAAAAGAATAATCCAAACTAAATCAGTGACATCAAAGAAAGGTAATTTCCCACATGAGAGCGTTAGTAAGTGTCTAAGAGACTTTGTCTTTAAAATTTTGACATGAATTAGTGTGTGTTTGTGGTGGTGGTGGTGGGGGGTGTCTCTGATTTCTGTTTCTGACTCATTAACCTGCAGACCTTTAAGAGTGAAGAACACAATGAAAATCCCGGCTTTTACAAAGAGGAGATAATACAACTGTATTTCCAGCCAAAGGGGTTTAAAAAAAAAAGAGAGCAGCTGTTGGAAGAGGAAGGATGTGAAGTATGGAGAGATGAGGGACGATGAGGGCTTTAATAAACAGACTTAACTCTGTGAGGTTATACCTGAATTCTTTAGTTGCCTTGTAATGCTGAACTAAAGTAATCAAATTGTGCAGTCGGTAAGATAACATCACAACGTACTCTACCTTTATTTGAACCGGCCTCTGTCAGGCTCCGGCCCCATTTCCGATGTAATTCAATTACATCCCCCAATTTGTCAAATGGGGTACTCGTGTGCATGTGTGTATGGCTGGTGGTCCGTAAAGGGTCAGGAAGCGCCGGTTGAACGAGTGAATCCCTCTCAGGGACGACGTGTCTGCAGCAATCTTCTCAGGGGGCATGTCAGGCCATTAGAGAGGCCGGGCGTGGACTTAGCCTAATCAAGCATGTTTAGTGAAACACCAGGAGAGATGCGGAGCGAGGACACGGCTGGGTGGGCACGCCGGGCCCAGATAAAGCGGCCACATTTACAAACACGCGCATATAAAGAGCCAGAAATGGGGACACGGGATCAGGATGAGAGGCTGGGCTCTCAGAGTGGAGCGGCCCTCGACACTAATGACCCGTTTCAGGGTCGAATGTGTAAAGAATACACTGTGCTAATGTGGCGAGGGAGTAATGTATTAACATCACATTGGGCTGTCTGACCTCCTGCTCTTGCTCTCTCCTTTATGGATCTCTTTAACTGCATTGCCTAATATATGACCACTGGTGCTTGCTGTGGCTTTATTGAGGCTATGTTTTAAGCCTCAGCAGAAATTCGTTTGCATCCTTTAATTCACTCTCCTTTGGTCTAAATTTCTCAAAAGAAATTGTAGATTCTTGACAGATCCGATTGCGTAGCTAAGAAAAATGTTTCGACCCAGTCATGCCAGTGTACATTTTTAGGTTTGCATTTGGACAGGTGGAAGAACCACACTTCACGCTTCACCTAAAGTAAAAATTTGACTTTTCCCCCAGCAGACTCTTGTTGCTGTCCTGTAGACGTGGAGGTGTATTTCTTTCAGCATCCTTTATCATAACAAAAGTTTTGCACTAGCTGTACTGTTGCCTTGCAGCAAGAAGGTCCTGGGTTCAAATCCCAAACAGGGGTATTTCTGCAGGGAGTTTGCATGTTCTCCCTGGATACTACAGCGTCCTACCACAGTTCAAAAACAGGACTGTTATGTTAATTGGTCGCTCTAAATTGCCCTTATATGTGTGTGCGTGCGTGGTTGCTTGTGCTGTGCGGTCTGTGTTGCCTTTTAGTGGACTGGCGACATGTCCAGGGTGTATACCGCCTCTTGCCCAATGACCGCTGGAGATAGGCCCCAAGTCTGCCCTGTGACCCTGCGTGGACAAATGGTTATAGACGAAGGATGGATATTTCCAATCAGTAGACTTCACTGTAGTGAAATGGATGTTAGAATTACCTCAGAAAAACTAGAAGATTCCAGGTCCAAACCTGCAGGAAACATTTTTTTGGTACATTTTTCAAACCTCTCACTGCAAGAAACAGGTAAGCCTACCCTATGCTGCACAACTTACTTTGGAGTTTGACATTTTTAAGTGTGCAAATTTGTTACCTGGAGAGTTTTTTTGGTGGAGTTTGAAAATAGTAACATTATTCCTGCCTTTTACCTATGATATGTTTGCCCTGATCATGAGTTTCTGCACGTAAAGCCGGTAAATGTAATGGATAAGCAGATCGACTAACATATGGCACCATCACAGTGTCAGTGAAACTAGAGAGCTGATTTTTTATATGAGGAGCTGTCACATGCATATTCGTCATGTGATTTGTCACATGTGCAGCGAGTTTGGGAATGGCTGTGCACATTTTCAAACAGGCCCCTCTTGCACTATGAAATATGTGCTTTATTTTTCGATGATGCAGAGCTTTTCTGACAGAGATAAGGATAAACCTCCATGTATTTAGAATAATAGATGGGGGAAGATGCACAGAGAATTGCTTAGAGCAGACCTGCAGGAAACAACTGCAGGTTACTTTGAACTGCAAGTATACAGGCAAGATGTAAATCAGCGAGAAAGAGGCCGCCATGTTTTTGTTTTTGATTGTCTCCACAGCCTTTATCCTGATGCTATGGTTTGCATCTGAGTTGAAATCTGAAGGTGTAATAGAAGTAGTGGAGGGAGCCACCACCTGTTGGCCAGTACAGCAGACGGTTACTACAGAGGCTAAACAAAGGCTTTGAACAACCTGGGCGTCAAGAGACGTGGCAGGTGCTGCTGCCCTGACTGCCAGGTGTTTTTGGTACAGTCTCTAAAGGAAAGAAATTGCTTTATCAACATCCTCCAGAAAAGAGAAATGCAATTTTTGTTTTATTCAATACTTTTAATATATTTGAAATCATAAATGACTTGTGTTCCATGGGTTAATCCAGCACTTTTTGTGCAAAAATAAAGATTAGCAAGCAAAGTGTGTGATTAAAAACACTTTAGACATGGTATTAACTTCCAACTGAGAATATTCTGGCAGATCAATAGATGTGTGTTTAGTGGAAATATTATTTTATGTATGTATCAGATAACACGCTGGAAGTAAATGACTTTCAGGTGCTTGTGATTTCACCCCTTTCCGCATGGTTTAATTTTGCATTATTGGTCAACTGATTGGTAATCTTTTTAAGGTACAATAATTTGTCAGCCATGGGATGTTTCGTACCCGTTTTGACAAATCATGATTTTAGAAATGGGTTATGCACCTCCAATGAATAATATCTACCAGCACGATTCTGCTTATAATTATTTTACTTTGAACAGGTCAAAATCTCTCATAATTCATAAGAGTCGACCGGCCTGGACCGGTATTATAATGGAAAATAGTGATAACATGGGTAGAAAAATGTTTTGCTTACATGAGTGAAATAAAAAGAGGTTGGGACAAAATTCAGACACATGGGTCTAAAAGAGAAAGAGGCAAACTGGCACATGGCCGTCTGTCCCCTGGCGTCCCTTCATAGCATGAAACAATTTTTTGGATTAAGGTTTCACCGGGACTTCACAAGTTACGTCATGCAGTTATTTTTCTACATTCTCTAACTCGGCCTTGGGGTCTGGCGTTCACATGCTCAGTTCAATAATCCATCTTATTGCCAAACAGCAGTGACTGGAAACACTAAATTTCCCAATTTATTGTGGAGCTTCTTAATTTGGTTCAGATGTGTGGCATATTAGAGGAACAACTAGTCCTGTACCGTGCTTCAAGAAAGTTTTCATAGCTTTTGAAATCTCGTCCTGTTAAGGCAACTTTTTGTGTATTTCTTTTGAATTTTATGTGATAGACAAACTGTCTAGACTGTAAAGCAGTTCGTGGAGTGGAAGAAAAGGGGATATATGGATTTAACATGTTTATAGCATTTATTTATTTGTCTTCAGCCCCCTCCATTCTGATACCCCAAAATAAAATCTAGTGCAAACAGTTGAGAAACAGGAGTCCACCTGTGTGTAATTTAATATCCACTTTTAGTTTGCCACAAGTCAAATAAGGGGACACAGCGAGCATGCTACGCTTGGTGGAAAACTAATACTGAACATCCACCTGATATGACTTCTCCACAGTGAAACGTGGTGGTGGCAGCAATATTTAGTGGGAATGTTTTTCTTCAACAGGGACAGGGATGCTGGCTGGGGTTGATAATACCGGGACAGAGGTTCACCTGCCAGCAGGACAGAAACCCTAAACATGCAGCTAAAGCTACTATGGAATGGTTTAGATTAAAAAAAACATGTATGGGTTAGAATGTCCCAGTCAAAGTCCAGACCTAAAACTAATCAAGTTTCTCTAGCGAGACCTAAAGAGGCATGTTAACATTTTCTCTCCACTCAATCTGACTGAGTTTGATCTTATTTGTAAAGAAGAACGGGCACAAAATGTCACGTGCGAAGCTGGCAGGAACGTGCGTCAAAAAAAGAGTGAATGCAGCACAATGTACTTCTAATTCTAGTCTTTTTTCCTGCTTTTTAGATCTGTGTTTGCAAAACATTTTAAAACCCGTGCATCAATCTTCTTCCACTTCAGTCGTTCAGTACTTTTTATTGGTCTATGAAATAAAATCCCAGATAAGTACATTGAATACTGTTATAACAATGTAACATAATGTGGAAAAGCTTAGGGCGGCATGAACACTTTTGCAACACGTTGTGCATTATTGAGTTTTTTTTGGGGAACAAAATCTCAATAACTTTGCCAGAACCTTTTAAATGGAGGTCTAAATCATAAAACATGTCTGAACTTGTATATTAACCACATCGATCATGTGAAGAAAAAAAAAATGTTTTTCCATTTCAGCGAGATTTTTGGTTTAATCTCATGCTTTTCACCTATATGTTAAAGCAGCACACACTGTTCCCACACAAAGCCCTGACACTAGAAGCTATTTGTAAATGTAAGGCGGACCGAGCTTAAAATAAAGAAGGGTGGGGTGAGAGCGAAACTGATCAAAGCCGTTTCTTGCACTCAATATGAGCAACACAGTGATATAAACAAGCCCTAAGAGACTCCACCATACACCGACTGACACACACACACACGCACACACAAACAGAGCTAAATACAACCTTTTACTGAACCCTGACCCAGATGGATTAAAGCTTTGCGTATCTACATTTGAATCAGGAACGGATGAAAGTGGACAAAAAAAACATAAAACATGAAAAGATCAGACAACGGAGTGAAAGAGAAACTCCACACCCAAGTGTATGCATGACCATCCGTTTTCTTTATCCAGCTTTTGTTTGGAGACACACTGAGAGGGAAAAAAAGGGACGAAGCCTCCAGGGCTGACCATTGTGATGGTTAGCTGTGTCCTGACACTGACCCATGTCGCAGCTTCAGGCCCCGACTCCTCCCGGCACTGCCCAACGAGCGATTCACCACAACTGGCAATCCACCGGAGATGCTCAAACCCGACTGGATGAAGCTGAAGCCCTCCTCATTGCTATTCTGCTATGCTGTGGCAAGTCAGATCCCTGACTCTTAATTGTTATTTGTGGCTGGAGTTTCTTCCTGCGCCTGGGGCACAAAGAGGCTCAGTGTCGGGCAGAGGAGACTGAATGGAGCTCCCAAGCGGCCGAGCCTCTCTGCTCTCGGTCAGATCGCCAGACAGCCGGAGCTCACATTCCCCTTCTTCGAATGCACAACGGAGCCCAGGGAGGCCTCATTTCAGGTTGGGTCAGGCCGACCCGGGCATGTGGAGAGGCAGAAACTGTCTTTGTCTTTGATTTTTTTTTACAAAAATACTTAAATTAAATGGTCTTTTTTCTCGTAATTGCCATTCATATAGCTAATTATTGCTTTCTCTTACTCCATCATGGCTCTGCACTGCCCTAACCAGCCTCTGAGCAGCCACTCAAACTACTGATTGGTAAACACATTTAAATTACACACAATAAAATCATTTCTGTATAAGCAATGTTATCACCAAATTCATTATATAGCCATACTTCACAGTTAAGACAGGACGCTGGTTGGGCATGTTGGGTCCAAACACACACCCATACATGATGCACAATTTCTGTCTTTTTTTCCAAAGTCGACGCCCTCTGGCAGAGCTACAACAGTTTAGTCTCATCTCAAATCCTAAGTAAAGCACATTGTCGTCTGCTGGATGCCACTGGCACAAGAAAACAAACAAGAGAAAGAAATTCCACCAAAAGAAGATCCGGTGGTGATTTAGCCATGAACAAAATGGTCAAAGGGGGCCTTTCAAACTTGCCACTGCAAGGAATATTGTCTTTTATTAGGAATAAAACCTTCACTTGTCCTTTTAAGAAGGTTCCTCTTTCTTCTTGGCCCCTCTCTTTACCTTCCTGTTAGACTCGTTGCACCAGAGCAATGAACTGTGGGTGGCACACCACAGGTTATGAACAGAGAAACCCTCCGTGGTTTGAGAATTTTCTCATCTTTCTACTCTTTTCTCTCTGTCTCTCTCTACAGTTTGCCGAAAGACGTCAGAACATTACATGAGAGGACAGAAAGGATAAGGTCGGATCAGGACAGTGAGTCTGAAGGGTTGATGTTTTCCGGTTTTCTTTTGGCAGGAATGTTTTTTCGAGGGCTCAGCACCAACGCTAACCCGGCAACAAACTCATTGGCCACTGGGGGCGTGCTCTCCCATGTTCTTCCCCAGAAGGTGGCTGAATTCAGCCAGGTCTCCCAGACCTCGAGGGCCATTCATGTCTGGCCTGATAAGACCCTGGCGCTGAGCGTAATAGGGCATGCCATTGTTGCTGTTGTAGTTGAGCGCCTCGTGACTCCAGCGAGGCTCTCCGTAGTCCACATGTGGGGTGGGAGCAGAGACCACCCTACGGCGATCGGGAGAATCTTGTGGCGTGGCAGGGTAGATGTACTCCCCTGCTGAGTTCCTCAGGCTGCCGGTGGGACGGCTGTCTCCGTACTCCCCTCTTTGGGTAGCAAGGATGAGGTAACGCTGGCGATCTGAGTGTGGGGGCAGCACCACCTCGCCGGGATCCTCTATCCGTACCAAACCCCCTCCTCCGCCGCCTCCATGCAGAAACTTGGAGCTCAGGTAGATCACGGCATTGTTGGGACAGGGGTTTCCCACGGAGGTAAGGAAGGTCTGGCTCTGGTCCCAGTCAGAGTCTGGGAGACGCATGACTCGTTTCTGCTGCAGTGGGGTCTGCTCGGGAGTTGGCAGTAAACCTGGATCCATCTCCCCTTTAGGCCAACCATTGGGCATCACAAACAGGCTATCCGGCTGCGAGCGCCGTCTCTCGCCTCCGCTTGTTCTGGTGACGCTCATCACCGACCCGCTGCGACCCTGACCCAGCATGCTCTGCTCTTTGTCATTTTTGCGTCGGGCGCCATTGGCTCCAGAGCCACGGGAGTTCCTGTGGCGGTGGCTCATGATCCAGCAGACGGTGAGACCAGAGAGGATGGCTCCAGTGGAGAAGGCTGAAACGGCGGACACCACCAGCAGGTTGACCGACACCAGGCCGTCGGGCTCCTCGATGAAACTCTCCTGAAACAGCATTCCTGCAGAGAAGATACGATCACAGACAGAGGGGTCGTCAGTCAAATGGAGCCATCTTAATGGCGTAAGTATTTCCTGCCTTAAACTTGTGGGAGTTAATGAACAGCCAAATAAAACAATTTATTTCCCCCCCTTCCTTCTGTGGGTGGGAATGAGCATATGTTTTCCAGCCAAGGTAGCTCTGGTTAATTGCCTTCATTACATGAAGTGGATAGTGATTTTAATGGCAATAATAACTGTCTTCCTGATTGAGAATGGCTCTCAACCGTAACATGTTTTGCAACATTAGCTTTACAGGGAGAGAAGCCAAGTCTGGCAGTAACGGTGAGTAATAATCAAATGTTTTCATTCCATAAAATCGGCCCTGTTTACAGTATACAGCAGAGGTGAGGGCAACCATGTGCAACTTCATCTACAAAAATTCAGTTATGCAAAACTGCATCATCGCTCTATAATTGCATTACATCCAAATTGAAAAAACTGACTAATTGCTTTCATACACAATAAAATAATTTGGGGGGGGGGGGGGGGGGGTGCGGGGAATCACTGGAGCAAAAGTAAATATAAACCTATTGGATCTTACAAGTCAGACTTACTGCTTTTACATATTTATGTTAAAAGTGAACTACTTGAGGAAACCTTGATGGAAAGGGGCCTGTGAAATGCAAAGCTGTGTAAAATTTGAACCAATTGACTACATCTGTTATCTGCCTCCTCATCATGCCTTTAGAAACAGCTATAGTTGAAATAAGGAGGTACAAAATATTCTACAGCACCACTAATCACAGCAGCTGAGGTGATGGCTCCACAATCGCAGCACAGAAAATGAATCATGTTTTTTCATTTCATGTTCACAGCATTTATAATGTAAGCTTTGACATTGCAAAGGGTTTTGCAAAATAGGAATTTCTAGGAAAATTACATGTGAATTAAAAGAAATATTAAGCATTAAGAAATTAGCCGTTTAACGGGAGAGAACCGGGCCAAAACCCATGGCAATGAATTCATAGTCCCAAAGGTAAAGCACACAGGTGGGATAACGTTACAGTAAGAAGAATAGTTAGAAGAACACATATCGTCAGGTCAGGCCGTGCAAATGACATTGCAAAAATATTACATTCTACGATAGCACAAGTTTGATTTTATTTAGTAAAAATGCTAATATAAATCCTTTGTAGATCGCAAAACAATCCTCACCATTCACCATTCACCACAATTCACCATGCTGAGGAAAACTGATTCTCTCACAATATACATAAGTGATATCGAAACAGCAGACATTTGATTACAGGGTTCCTGTTGCACCTTTTTACAAGTACTGCAATTACTGTGAGCTGAGAGTTTGAATTAGCTGACATGTACAAGCAACATCTGAAAAACATGCAACAGTTTACTGTAGAACATTCATTATATAGTCACAGATGTTGTAACTATTCTGTCTAATGTGATATCTGTACAATTTAGTTATTTTATCTTGAGCCTTTCTTTCAGCTAAAGGAAATACGTAGACTGTTGCACTGGCACAATACAGTAAAAGCCAGCGTTTTTTGTGAGCCGGAGCATATATGGGTGGGTTTATAGATAAAGAACACCACATCTGCAAATTAAACTATACTTTATCATCTTTAGATAAGTGCATTTAATGAACTCCCTCTCCGTGAAAATGCTTATGAATTATTGAAGACATGACTACAGCGAGACCACAGGACAGGCTGCCATGGATCAATTAGAAAAATGCCAGAAGAAAAGTTGTTTTTTTGGCTCCCCGAGCTCCTGGGACCAACAGCGGCAAACACAATGAAATTGTGCCAAGGGAAGCAGATTGGAGAAAAGCAGATATGGAAAAGAGGAGTGAGTTACAAAGAGAGAAAGAGAGATAAAGAGGGAGAGAGAAAGACAGAGGGTTGCCTAAAGCAAGCGTGAGCATTTGGGGCCTTGGACAAACAGTAGTAATAGTTGTTGAATTACAGCAGCTATAGCGGCAGAGGCAAAGTGTCTCCACAAGGACAGGAAAATAAATCCTTTTCCACAGAAAATTAATGGATGTCATTAATAGGGATTGGAAAGCACTTACTCACTTACACACTATTCAGAAAAGGCAAGGGCAGGGAATATGAAAAGGAATAGAACTATTCAAGAAAGCAGTTCTACTTTTTTTGAATAAACAAACTTTAAGTTTTTTATTATTATTTGATGAATTATATTTTAATGGGGACACAGGGAGTTGTTTGTGTGGAAGATCCTGCAGTGAGAGTCGGCCTGGTGGGTAAGTAATGTGGCCTGTGGTTTTGTAATGTAAAGTGTTGCTCTAGACACATCGCCATTAAGCTGAGAAATGGTAGATTAAACCCTGTGAAAAACCTTTAAACCGCTGCGCCGCACCAGGGATGATGTTGTACATTTTAAACTGTTAATATGCACAAAAGGGAAACTACGATTTAATGCTGATACTCTTATTTTTGCTCAGACTTGAGAGTGTATAAGGAACGACGACTGTAATGGGAAAACACACACAGCAGGTATAACAACAGGGTGAAAGAAGGATGCCAAAAGAAATGTAAATGCCCCCACCGCCAAAATAATTTTATGTAATTACCATCGCAGCAAAAAGATAGACAGTAACCCTGTTTAGGATTCAAAGCACAGCTGCACCCTGTGGCCTGGGAGAGTCTTGAACATTTCTTATGATAACAACACCCAAATAAAAAGAACGTTTAAATTGTAAAAGAAACTGATATAAAAAAAACCTGACAGGGATCCAAATCTAATACTTTTCCCAATGACTTGTGTGGTAAGACATATGTTTGCTCAAAACAAGAAGGTGAAGCTGAGCAGTTATGGTGGTGAGAAAATAGAGATTCTGGAAAATTGTTTATGCCCGCCAACACTACAGTGCGATTCTAGACTTTTTGAGCTAAAAACATGGCGCTAAATAGTTAATATACCGTCTCAGGCGTCTTGCGTAATGTGCAGGCATCAAACAGGAAAAGGTCACGCAGGGTATACTAAAACATCAAATGTGAAGTTGCAGAGCTTATAACTGATAAGAAACTTGATCCATTTATTAAATGATCAAGCTCAGTTGATCAATTAATTATTAACTGGGCTTTAATGATCTCAGTTGATCATTAAAGCCATTTTGACATAATTGCAAAGCCTTAATGAGGACATGATTTGTTGTTCAAATTCAACATTAAATACATTTCTGGTCAATATCTCTCTGGCTGTGGGCATGAATACCATATTATGATTGTGTATTTGAATAGCTAGTCTTCGAGGATGGAATAATAAAATATATAACGTTAACATGTTCTTTCCACCACCCTGCTGGACTTCGTTCTCTTAGATTTAAAAGCCTCGCCATGACTGACTAAATAACTCTACCTATTCTGATAAGAGGACTGGCAGAAACCTGTTCATGAATTTAAGCATGTGGTTTCTCTGTAACCTGGTTTGGATACATTTAGCCCGCATGGATCATTCTCATTATGTGATCAATAGAGAAATCCAGAATAAATTTACCACTGTGTGCCTAATTTTTGTTAAAAAAAATGTTGTATGCACTGCTATCAGTCGGTTTTACTACATCACTAAGTTAAAAGGTATTGAGGCATTCATGCCAATGATGAATGTATGTAAACTTCCACCTGAAAATATAAAACGTTGCTTTTTTTAACAATTAACTGTTCTGTAAAAAAATCTGAGGAGAATCTTAAAACACATTTGTTTCATATTCTTATTTTCCATTCCATACTCAGCCACAATTAGACAATGCTAATAGACGTTAAGACTGTGTAGGGAGCAGCTAAAACCTAGTGGCATAGGCAATCTTACATTTCTCATTTCTGATGGAAAATAAATGGAAAAGACTGAAAAAAAACTCTTAATTCTATTTATTACTTTTAGTACAGCTACAAAATGCGTGGAGCTTTTATGGTAGGAACAGCTTTCAGCCTGTCAGCATGATTGCTTCTGCTAACTGGTAATCAAAGTACAAGATGAACACTTTAGGGAGATGCTGTTGTTAGATACGTCTTAGTCTCTAGTCCTCAAACATAACATTGAACACATTTTGGTGCTGGATTAAAACAGGTCTGGACTGGTATTAGCGTCCATCTCAAGAGGGCATAAAAACATCAAATTTAATTACAGCAAGTTGATTCGCTTGCTGACAAGTATTTAATAAAAAAAAGTCAAAATTAAGAACAAGTGTCAAAGATATTTAAATGGAATAACAATGTATGTTTTTTTCCTTCTTTTAGTAAAAAGTTTCACTGTTGAGCTTTTCTTTTACAACCCTTTGGCATTGTTAGCTTGGCTTGTAGGGGGGCAGTAATGCCAAAGACATTTATTAAGCCATTTATCCATTCTGTCATCAATGATTGCACCTCAGAGCTCAGACAAAGGATCCTCAGTGCTGTCAATGCAAATCAGTGTCCTCAACAAGTTTGCCTTTCTCATTGATCGAGACCTGCTGTAAATCAACAGGCCTTGTTGGTGAATCAATATCCTTCCAGCATTAATTAGTCCTTTATTACAAGCCTGATAAGCTGGGAGATCCGCATGGAAGCAGGTTGTAGTTATTGCTTGTTAATGATGTGACAGGAGCATTTCAGGTCTTCTCATCATCAGAGAAATCCTCCACTACATTTCCCATCATATTTTATCAGGGTATTGAGGTGAATTTATGCAAAATTTGCTTTTAATTCACTCTTCTGTATGATGCCATGACCCTCTCTTCCCTAATTTTCTTCACATCAGCTCTGCATTATTTCAGCACCACTTCTGAATTTTAATTATTTAGGAAAAAATTAACTCCTCCTGAAGTAGGTCCAGGCTAATATAGTAGAATTAGCCATGTGTTTTAAGGTATTTATTAAAGGTTTCTCTAGGGGGTTTGCTTTCCTGAACTGAATGATTCACAATAACTCAAAACTATGGCAGTTTCTACTTTAAAGCCTCCTAAATGTATTTTTTTAAATAATCCATTACTGTTTTCACATGAATAGTTTTAAGCAAACTGATACATATTTTTAAATTGATGCTTCAGACATTGATTGTAAAAAAATGTCTTCTTGAAAATGTCATCAGGATCTTGGCATGAACAAAGACCACATTCTTGCTGTGAACGGCCTTGCAAAAGTAACCTTCTAGCAAGGTTTCTCTAGCTGCCCTGCGTTCATCTTTACACATCATCACAGGTCATAACTCTGACTGGCTTCTGTGTCCCCGCTGACGATTAGCATCCCCACAGCATGGTGCTGGCCCCAGTGTGGTCCACAATGGGAGTGGTTTCATTAGGGTGAAGTGCAGAGTTTCATTTCTGACAAACCAAAGAACGCGGTTTAATTTCAAATCTGACAGGACCACCTCGATCCACTTATCTGGGAGGCCCTCTACACAGCTTGTGCAAATACAAGTCCTGTTTGCAAAAACTGCAAATATGACTTTTCTCTCTTTTCTGTTAGGGATGGCTTTCTTTTGTCCACTTCCCAAGAAAGGCCCAGTTTATAGAGTGCACGATAAATAACGCTGCTGGGGCTGTTGACAGAGTCTGCCACTCGAGCCGTGGATCTCCAGGGTTTTTTGTTGGAGCTCTTGGACGCTTCACTGTGTGATGACCTCACAGTTTAGGTGGACAACCATGTCTCGGTAGGTGTGCGGTTTTGCTATAGCCTTTTTTTTTTCGCTGTGTCACGTTCAGAGACAGGCACTTAGGGTGAGCATGGCGGAGATTTAATAAAACGTACAGATCTTGAAACAAGGCGAACATGGAGAGTGATAAGAGGAACCAACTAAGAACAATGAAAACCAGGGACCTTATATACTATGGGAAGAGTGGGGAATGGCATTGAATGCGGGTGAGTTATTTAGGGGATTTGGAACAACTGTAGAAGACAGCAAACAGGCAAACAGAGGGAAGGTGAATAATTCACATAAAGTTGAGCTAAACACAAAGACAGTACAAACCAAGACTAACACTGATCTATGGTAAGTAAATTCAAATGTGCAAAGAACAGAACAAAAGAAAAAAATAAGAAACTGAACACAAAGGATTAAACTAATATGGTAACCCTATTCTAGCTATAATGAACTCAGAGAAATAAACACATTATGGTAAGAAATTTTAAACATTAATAAAGAATTCAGAAGTAATTAAAACACAAACGCAAGTGAAAACCAAAATCCCAGCAATCATACATGATTTACCAGCACTTTGTGTTCAAAGTTTGGGATATTGTGTTAAAAGCTAATCCAATCTTCTTCATTAACTTTCTCCCTGACTAGTCTCCTGTGATCTTTGGTCTTCATGATGCTCACTAATGTTCTCTGGCAAACCTCCTGAACAGCCGCATTGATGCTGATGTTTGATTACACACAGCTGGATTTTGTGAGTTGTGTGGGATTTTATTTAGAGGTAGCACAGAAAAAGTGTCTGATCCCAAGTGTATGCCAGACTTTTCAGATTTTTATTTGGAAGATTAAGAAACCGTGTATTGTGTAATCAATGTCCTACCCCACAGTTAGGCACGGCTATTTGTTTGTCGGCCACAATAAGTCCTTGTACAATATGTCAAAGTTTGTTGTTGCAATGGAGAAAATTGTGAAAAAGTTAATCTTTGCACAGTCCTTTAGCAAATCTCATGGTTTCCCAATATTTCCCTAAATGTTTTTACTTTTTATGTGGTCAGAATGCCAGCCAGCTCTTGTTTACTGAACCTAATCACCTCAGACGCCCCTTTTTTCCAGTAAGTGTTCAGCAGCTAACGTTCAATTTTGAAATCTAAAAGCATAGCTAGAAAGATAGCATTTTTCAGTGAAGGTAAAATTCCTCACCTCAGAAAGACAAAAAAAATAATATTTCTGCTGGTTATATCAGGCATGAATGAAACGAGGTCAACAGGGTCAACAGGGTCAGGTTTAAATGATTGACCGCATCTTTGATGACCTTCTAAACCAAAATGAGAAACCTAAAAGCACAAACCAATTCAGCGCAAAAAAAAAATAAAAAAATTAATAACCTCAAATCTGCGGTCTTTTACGTGCGCGCTACATCTGGAAATGTTCTGCAGAGGTTGTTGATGGCTCCCTGACATTTATCTCCACCGTAGTTCAGGGTTGCTGTGTGACACTTCTGATTAAGCTCTGCATACTGCAATAACAGCGCTGTCAGATCCACACAGAGGGAATGGTCCTGACACAATGGAGACAGACTGGTTCAGCTTCTTCTTCTGCACATGGACACACCATTATCCCAAACATGTGTTGTTTTTTTTTCTTGGATGCACTACAGCTAAACAAATATTTTTAGCCAGTGGTCCAAAGTTCTGTTCTGGATACACAGATATTTGCCAGCATCTGTGTGAGTATGTGTATGTGTGGGTTGTTGTGACATTCCCTTGCATGCTACCAGGGGTGACAATAAAAACAGCTGGCTGGGCACTCTGTCTTTCCACAACTTCTTCCCCAATCCCGATCACTTGTTAAAACTTAATGGAAGCCAACAGTCTGCCTGTCAGCCCGACGAACACTGAGCTGTTTGTCTCGAGGTTTCCAGCTCCAATTACAGCAAACGAGGAGAGGAACGGGGAGGCAAGCCAAGGAGAGGAGAGAGATTTTTACAGTATGTGTGCTGAAAGGAACTGGGAGGACAAGTGACAAAATGAGACAAAAGAGATGACACAAAAGAGTTGAAAGTACAAGAGGAGGATTCAGCCAAAGAAAACAGCTTGGGCAAAAAAGAGCAGATAGGAGATGATTAAAGCACCAAACAGAGAGAGAAAAAGGCATTAGAGGAGCGAAAAGGACCAAAAGCACTGGAGCTGTAGCAGCTCTGTTGCTACAAACAACGCCTAAAGTGTATTTGTGTTACTATAGTTTTACACCAGTTAACGCTTAAAGCACAAAGGCAGCTTAATCCCTACTTTTGTTTTTCCTTTTTTTATGAACTTTTCTCTACACATGTTGTACCATCCTTCCGTCCCAGGTCTCACTATTAACTTTTAATCCTTTCCCAATATCTCTCTTGTAACCACCTGTCCTTTGATACTAAAAATGTTGGCACGATGGAGATAATTCAAAATTCCATAGAGATGGTGGAAACATCTGCACAGATCAGTCAGTGCTGGTTCTGCGCTGGCTGAATGGCCTTTTTCTTTGTATACATTTTACTTATCCTCGTTTCTCAGTTTTCCCTTCCAAGTACAATCTCAACCCAAACCCGAACAGCAGTAAGAGAAGAAACTCTTACAAAGCTCCGCTTATGTGGCCACTAAGACGTTGTTAGACTAGTTTCTTAAATTTCTGACACTTGAACTCTGATATAATCACAAAAAGAGTTTAGCTGCACTTTGCACTTGTGTATGTATCTGAATGAAACAATTTAAGTAATGGCCTACGTAATTTTTTGCCAAAAATTATCTTTTTGCCTAAATCAACTTAACTTATTGCCATATTATTTTGTGGGCTTTCTGGAAAAACCTGAAAAAATTATTTAGGCCACTGTTTTAGGAAGGTGATGATATATAACAATCTGGGCTGTATTGTCATTATCCTGGCTGTAGGTTTGGGAAATTGAATCTATGTCATTATTTATTACATAAATCATATCTTACATAGGTAATTGTGTCACTGGAATTTGGAAAAAGCTTTTCACTAACACTACATAACCAGGGCACTGGCAATTTTTTAACAGTACCACACTTAACTGAGGCAACCTTAAATAGATATGTTAAAAATTGTGTAATCTCTCTACTATGGCCATCGGTTGGAGACCAAAAGGAGACTTTTCCTTTCAAATGCTGCTAAAAACTTAAAGAAAGTAAAGAGATGCATTGATCGGGCTGTACTGGCCAATATCATCCTCCAGTTTTTATTTTGAGGAATTAGGAAATCACAAGGTTATTCCCACCGGTGCCTTAAAGCATATGTCCCTGATAGCGACAGGTTTTTAAGGACTTAAAATTCTACTCAGATAATTTGTAGTATGTTTCATGATAATCATGAACTTCAGCCATGCTGAAATTATGCTGATTTATTACAGCAGGCATACTGAGCTGTGGCCCTATGCATCTAAACCCTACAGATTAACCATTCAATCACATTTTGAAACAGAAACATTATTTACTGAAGTTGTCATTCAGCTAACGGTAGAAATGTAGGCCAAACCTCAAAAGTTACAATCAAAAAACATAAAAAACATAACCAGTTATAATTTATCATTATTATTCATGATGACAAACAATGTGACATTGCACATCTCCATATAATCTTTATCAGGCTTTAGCTAAACTCAAAACAAAATATATTGCTGATAATACCGTCCCTTGATGCATTTAAAGACCAATAAAGGGATGATTTTAGTTTTGATGCAAGCAATGCTCAATAAAAGAAAGGTTCTCATTGTTCACAACATTAACAACATCACAGCTTGTGCATCATATACTATAATTTTTGTCAAAAAGCTTCTGAGATCATCTTTCGTTAGTATCATGATTTGATTAAATGGAGTCAAAGCCTTCATGTGAACATATAATCAGTGGTTGTGGTTTCTTTGCTGTGCTGTTCCTTTAGGATTGCCTTTGACTTTTAGATTATGGTGTTGCCCACAGTATACACTTCCATGAAGGTCATTTCAGAAATGATGCAAAATAGTGTTCAGTGTTTTATAATGTGATGCAAGATGTGCAGACAACTGAGCAACTAATGAGTGAAAAAAGGCGCCATTATCAGAAATCAAATCACTGCATTTTATTTTAGACCTGTTCCGATTTACACGTTTGCCAGATTTCAGCGTGTTTAAAAAAAAAAAGATGAATTTTAAATTTGACACACGTTTAATTTTCTTCCAAAAAGGCACCAGGTATCCAGTTATTCACTGGAAACCTACAAGTAATATTTTTTTGCCAGTTGGACAGAAGTATTTGTACACATAAAAGGTAAAATGAAACAGAAAAAGCACTACTGTATATTTCTTATAGGCCTTTTTATTGCACACCTCAAAACATAAAGATGCACCACAAACCTGATTTAGTGTTTGATTTGATAGATTGTTAAACCACTGGCTGGTTTTATTGTCTAACACACAGAAAACTGTAGCTTCAGGATTATAACATACAAACTAATACATCTTTAATGCCCATTTTCATCCAGTATAAATGTGTCATCTGCTTACCTGGCAGCTGGTGATGTAGATGAAAAGCTTTTGCTGCAGCCTATTTATACTCAGAAGTTGCATTTCTTATAACGATGTCAAAGATTTCTTAGCAGCCCTTAGTGCAATATTCAACATGGCTGCCAGGCACATAAATCACCTAAAAGTTGCAAATTAAAAAAAAATGTAATAGCCCTTTGTTTTTTTTCCCCTTTTGTTTTTATCTCATTGAGCCAGACTCACATCTGTAAAAGCTCTATTTGTGAACATACTGCTTTTGTATTTCAATGCATAAAACGTGGAGAAGTACCTGGTTATAGGTTTAATTTCCGACTAGGAGTCAGCCTCACAGCAATGAGCAAATCCCACTGGTTTTCCTAACTTCAACTAAAACTAAAAATGCTGTGAGAAATCTGCTGATGATCAAAAAGAAATTCATTTCAAAACTCAAAATATTAGATCTTGTTCCAGTCTGTAGATGCACCAGTCTGTAGATGCACCATTCCTAAGTGCGATCATGCCATACTTACAACAGCATCCTTTGGTGTGAATGCTGTTACTGCGTGAGAAAACTCAAAGCTTGCTCTTTACAGGGTTGGGAAGGTGTCGAATGAAGGAAGCACAGAGGTGTAAGACGCTAATTAAAAGGAGACTGTGTTTTTTAAGACGTACCAATGCAAATGAATGCAGTACCTATAGGCTCCGAAAGACAAAGAGAGAGCAACGCTTACAGCAGATAATAGGAAGAATAAAAGTTACACAGCAAAGTTTCCATGTTTTATCATTTTGAGCTTTCATCCCGTGTCTGTACAGTAAAAATTCTGGCTTTGGAAATATCACAGTTAGGCAAGGACCCACATTCTCTAGGAAATATGCATCGACTGCTCTTTTTCCCCCCAATCCTAGCCATGCTAGTTGCTAAAAACCCTTTAAAACAGACCTCAGATAAATTTTTCTTTTCTTTAAAGTTATATTCTGCAGCGACAGCTGTCTCACATGTGTGGTACGTCGTCACCTGCTCTCCTGATCTCCTTTTCTATATCATACTGGCTTGAAGATTGCAAATCAGTCACAAACAACTCATTGGTGCATCAGTAATTAAAATGCAAAAGGTAAAACACATGCAAAACTAGAAAATATCTTGTTCATGAGCTATAGAACAGTTTACATGAAAATCTTTGCTTTCCTTGTAACACCTCTTTTACCTCTTGTTAATTTCTTAAACAGTTTACATAGATTAAAATCAGAAGTTGTCGCTTTGAAAGTGTGTGTCATATATATATATATATATATATATATATATATATATATATATATATATATATATATATATATATATATGACATATATATATATATATATCCATATATCCACAGGGGATTCAGTCTGTTGACTGGAGTGCTGGCTGAACTTTCCTGGAATATAAGAAAGCCCAAATAATCTTTGCAAAGAAACGGTCCAAAAACATTAACAGTAGACGGCCATAATCATGTGAGACACCTGCTCTGCCACTCGGAGGTGGGGGTGCGAGGGTAGGTGGCTAATTAATTTCAGAGCTATCGTGAAGCTGCCCATGGTTCGGTAGGTTTCTTAATCAAAAGCCGGACCTGGGAACTTTTATTCTCTTTCACAGAATAGAATACATGTATTACAAACAGGGCACATCAAGCCTGAACAAAGAGACTTCATCGCATCCCAGCGGACCCGTCGATGGCATGAGCCCACACTTCTAAGCTTGATAGGTTACCGGCTGTGTCATGGAGCAGCCGTGGATCTGAAGGGCTTTCATCTCCACAATCTACCATTTCTATGCATAATGCTAATGTGTTTATGTACAAAGTGGAAAAGGGATGCACTCCACTGTGAATATGTTTGCATTGATGCAGGAATATAAGTGTGTTAATAAGTAAAAGCTCACACTGCTTGAATCCATGGCTGAGCGACTTTGCTCATTATTCTCTTCTCCTTATGCTTTGTTTAAAGGCTGCCTTTTTGTCCCTGCAGCTCTCTTGCTCTCAACATTTCTTATAGATATATTTACATCTACTGCACCATACGGTACCTCTCGTTTTAGCTGTCTAACACTGATGTTTGTTATTTAAGTACAGAAACAAACCAATAAAAAAATAAAGCTGCTTCTTCTTCTTCTTCAAAAAAAGCTCAGTTCCTTACTTGGACTAATCCCTGGTTGCACATAAACCGCGTTTACTCTCTGGATGACTGTAAAACATTTTATGGCCCTTCTCTGACAGTGTTTTCAGAGCTGGGCTTTGGAAAGTTGCTGGAGAGTTCTGTACCAGCCTGTTTAGAAAAAAAATAAGGTTAAGAAAAAAAAAAAAAATCATTCAGCCTTGTATCCTGGGGGCCTGTCAGACGTGCCTCGGCTGATCAATATGTTAAAACATTTATGCACACCAGCCCTCCATGAGTTTGTAATTAAAATTCCATATAATCTGCACCGAAAAACTCACTCCTAATAGATTCAGGTCTTCTTCTGGGTTTATTAGCAGAAGTAGATCAGGCTGAGAGTCAAGGTTTGCTATGATGACTGCATAATCACATACCGGCACGACTCTCCTGCTGCCTTCACGTTCCTCTTTGGCATCTCTGGCTTTCTACCACTACCTGGAAGAGCTTCATTTTTAATTCAGCTTCATTTAGCTTTCTTTTTCGTTCTTAGAGAGGAGACAGTTTTCTGTGAGGGGTAAGTGTGGGAGCTCTATATTTGCAGGGTAGGCTATGTGTTAAAATTATCGAGGGGGTTGGGGAAGTAGCCATGTAATCAAAAGGCACACGCTTTATTTTCCTCCTGAAGGCTTTTCAGTGCCTGGCCGCCAATCACGACTATGCGGGTTCAATTATATCAGCACACTTTTTAGTTTGTTTACCCAAATCTGGTCAATCTTTTTAAAGTGCGGCTTAACAAGTAGTTTCTGCTAAATCCAATTCAAGCTCAGCCACCGGGTTCTGGCGGGCTCTGTGGTGAAATAAATCGTTTTATGTGCATATTTGCAAAAACCCTGATTGGGTTGGTCAGTGGGAGGCGGTGACTCTCTTTTCCTTTCAACAGTGGCTCTCAAAAGTGTACAAACTCCTTCTAGCATATCAGGCTTTGGTAATGGAAAGCAAGGAGACGGTTATAAATAATGCCAGCCCTTTTTCTACCATGTATCCTGTATCCTGTATAAGTTTTAACTGAAAAGCAAACAAATTTAAGAAGATCTGTGTAAAAATAAATAAATAAAGAAATATGTAATAACCTAGTTGCAAACATGTGCAGAACTTGTGACCTAAACTTTGCTGAACCACATACTGATTTAATTTCAAATTCAATCTTATTGGGTACAGCGCCAACATGAGTTATAGTGAATCTGATTATACAGAGATTTGAATCTTCATGAAACATGCCAATTAGCATCCTTTAGCTAAAGCCAGAATTTGAAGAGAGGTAACAAGATCTCCACGGGACCTCAGTGCACAAAGGTGCCGGTCAGGTGAAGGGCACAAAAAGCTCCACAGCGTATCCCAAGGGACGGTGAAGACTGTCTTCAAAATAAAAAAAATTGAAAATACTGTGTGACATTTGGAAAACTGGACATTTCTCCAAAATGGATGAAAGGAAAGAATAGAAACTTGTTAGAGGAGAGGTCAAGAGACCGGTAGTGATAGCAAAGGAGCGACAAGAATTTCTGCCAATTACTGGTTCTGTTCTACATGAGAAAATCTTTAATTTTTCTGTGTCAGGAATAAAACTGTAAAAAGGTAACCTTTTCTTCCTAACATCCAGACCTGGCTAAAATCTTCTAATACCTTACGTTGGTCAGGTGAAGGGAACAAGGTTCTGTCATCCAGAACATGACAATCCTAAGTGCCATGTAGAAGGCCACTGGACTTGAGTTCTCCTGTTTCTTGAAGTTGTTACTCAGTTATGAAGATGGGTCCGAAGAATCAGGCTTATAAGTTGAAGTCAGAACAGCCAAGGGTGGAAATTTCATTTCATTTTTGGGATGAAGTGGGCACAATAAGAGATATTTCTCCAGAGCAATGTGTGGAGGGGGGTCAACAAAGGTGCAGTGAAATGTACTGTTGTAAAAGGTACAGATGGAGCCTTATCAGTACTGGATGCAGTGTACAGAATATTTGGAAAATAACCTGGTTAACATGATGGCCAAATGGTGAAAGGTGGCCTCCGCCTATCAAAACTATCAAACTTTTAATGTCCGTTGCTTTGAGCACTAATGTGCCCATGGGCATCATTAGTTAATACGTTTAGACTGTCAAGTGACAGCGACACATGCATTTAGGGCCCGTTGATTTATGACCTCAACCGCCCAATTATCTAACCTCACCGTCTCATTAGTAGTGTTGTGACTGCAATTCTTAAGCCTTAAACTAGAGGTGAAGAGGTAAAACGTCTTCAAAAAAACAACAGAACTGCCTTGTATTAAAGCGCTTAGGCCTCTAAAAAGTTGTGGAAGAATATGTTTTGGTCTGATGAAAGCAAAGTCGAACTTTGGGCCACAGCTTTAACAGGTAACTTTGAAAAACAAAACCCAGTGCTAATCATAATCAAAAAGTACACAACGGCCACAGTGAAACATGATGGAAGCACGATCTGGGGTTAATTTGCTTCTGATAGAACTGGTTCTTTTTGTAAAACTGGATGAAAACTGCTTTGAAAGCCAATTGGTTTTTAGACAAAACCTCTTGCTGTAAAACTGAAGATTGAGATAAAAGTTTAATAATCAGAATAGACCCCTTGCAACCACGTGACTCCGTTACCCAGAACCCCTTGCGTGGCGGCCATATTGGTTGGCATGCCACTGTCTACACAACGCGCCAACATGCAATCAAAGTCTTACGTGGATGAGTTACAGCCTTCTGATAAGGCAGCTTACTTCGCTAAATGTGCAAGGATCGGTAATGCGGACCCTTTGGCTCTTCCTGATAAGGATTTTTCTAGCAATCCCGATGATTGGCCATCAGTTTGCTACGCGGATCTGGTGAACTATCTTGTGTTGTCACCCACCCCAACGTACAGTGGCGATCAGATGAAGGCCTACAAGAGTTTGGAAGCGCACAAACAGTTCACTGCCGGATGGATACGTGAACTGTCTGTTTGTTACCTGAATGATGTAGCAGTTGTGCTGCCGCCTGTTTCGGCATGCCTCCGCTCGCGGGGCGGGCCTGGCGACCTGCCGTGCCGTGCCGCGCGGCCGCCGGTGCGGTGCGTGAGCTGGGCTCTACCCCCTGCTCTGGGTCCCTGTTCACCCACCGTCGCTCCCCTGCCTCTGCCACCTCAGCGAGCGGTCCCAGAGGGGGCACGACTTACAGTGTGTACAGTCCGGCCGCGTCCGAGCGTTGCGCCGCACAGATCGTGAGCGGTGAACTTTTAAACCCTGCGGTTCCGTCGCACAGTTTGAGATGTTTATAAGTACCACGACTGAAAAACTCGTACAGTGTATGCCCGGCTTTTTTTAGCCGTGAAAACACTGTAGGAGTTAGCAACGCCACATGCCTACCAGTCTATCTAACTAAGTACTACTCATGCTACTAGGCCGTTCCATTAATTTAATTTACAATCAACATATCCATTGATGAATCAGCACCTTACCTTTTACAAAGTGATCGCTGCACACGCGTGCATTGTTGATGTTCACGTTCTCCAGATCAGCACGTGAAATTCGTGTCAGCCAAACACGCCGCCTGCGCCTTGAAAACTCAAGTGTCTTAGCACACTGCCAGTCTATTATGGTAGGCAACCTATAGAAAGACTTTTTGTCCCTCCCAGCACGATTCCCGCAACCAACAACGCAACAGGTTTGCACCATATTGATTAGTCTTTTGTATACGCTCCGCCGGCCATGCGAGTAATAAGCTAACTGGGCCAGTGCAGTGGTGGGTAGTCACGCTAGCCTGCCCACCAAGATGGCGGCGCGCACTCCCGATCACGTGACCGTGACGTCAGATGCAAGGGGTCTATTAGAGTCCAAGCATACATCTGAACGGAGAGGAAAACTGACATTTGTTAAAAGACATTGTGTGTGCCCAGAACTAAGGCCCTGTCAACACGAAAACGAGCATGATAAATGTTCATAAATGATGAAGAAAAAAATGTGCGTCCACACGAGAGGACACAGCACCACTTAAGACGCTGTAGTAGGTGGTGCTGAAACACTGCCATGGAAACATGCATAGAAACAAAGAGCATGAGCAGAAAACTCATGTGAAGTAAACACAGCAGACACAAACATTTACACGTGTTCAACATGATCTTTATGTGGGTATGCAGCGAACACTTTGTGTAGAGCAGGCTCGTTAGAAAGGAAGAGTCCAAGGATGCTACTAACAGCCACCATCTTTGTTGCTATTAAGTGAGAGTGAGTGCGGGTTATGGAGAGAGGTGAAACCACAAAGTCATCGTTTAAGAAAAGACGAGGCTTTCATGTACACACAAAACCAGCATTTTAAAATGTTTCCACTGTGGGATAAGTTTCAAAAATGACCGTTTACGTTCTCCCAAAACGGCAGATCTGCGTGGACTCACAGACGAAACAATAAAATACCTTTGTGGATAAACCTGATCTTGTCTCCATGCAGACGGGGCCTAAATTTGACAGGAAATCTGTCAAAGAGGTGTCCTCACATTCTGGTAAATTTGGAG
This sequence comes from Fundulus diaphanus, assembly GCA_037039145.1. Classification (NCBI taxonomy): domain Eukaryota; kingdom Metazoa; phylum Chordata; class Actinopteri; order Cyprinodontiformes; family Fundulidae; genus Fundulus; species Fundulus diaphanus. The sequence continues at coordinate 31,971,289 of CM073128.1, forward strand.
AAAGGTTGAAAAGCTGTTCTGGCAAACATTTTCCTGTCAAAATGACGCTTTAATTTACCAAAGAAGAGTGCATAAAGAGGTGCCTTGATAAAATATTTAAGGGTGTGTAATCTTATGTAACCAGGTCATTGCAGCTTTTAAATGTTTTAATCTCTAACAAATATGTTTATTTTTCCGTTGAGTTAGACATGTTTGCTGTAACTTTATTCGTGAAAAAAGGCCTGAAGGATTTCATCAGGGTCCTGTTCTTCTACATCCCAAAAACCTGGGATTTTCACAGGGGCTGAAACGCTTTTCAGAGCCACTGTATATGAAATGACGTACGGATTACGATGTTGGCTGTGCAAACCTAAATGCATACCGTGGAGAGCTAGAATAAACATTTCAAAATATGCTGTGGGGAAAGATTTAAAATAAAGGTCTGCATAGAATTAGTCTAACAATCCTCCCATAAATCTCCTTCCCAATTTATGAATCAAGCTGTTTCTACTAATCTCTCTCACCTGCTGCAAGCAGACATCGAATCAGTGATATACTTTACAATACTATATGCCCACCAACAATAAACAAAACATTTGTTATGTTCACACCCCGAGAGCTGAAGCACCGGACCCAATTTGTTGAAAATTTCTGAAGGTTTAACAGAATGATTGAACGCTTGTGCCTCATGGCTGGGCGGCACAACATCTGGGTGGCTGACTGAACTGCCCTCACCTCATTCCGTCCATCGCCTGTGGTAATTCACAAATCACTTCTAATGAGATGCGTCCTCTGTGACACGGGGCCAAAACACCTTCGACTGGACTTGCTATCAGGGTGTGCGACTTGAGCTGAATAATCACTCGGGATCACTGCGCCTGTCTGGACCTCGGACTACGGAGAGTTTGAGCCGATCGATACTGAGGTACTGCGGTATACTCTGGGGTTTTAAGGTGATGGGGAAGGCGGCGACGGAAAGACGAACAGAGGGAACGACGTTGGCAGAAGTGACAGAGATGGAGCGCAGAGGATGTGTCACAGAGAAAAGACGCGTGCACAGGGGGAAAGCAAATGAGACAGTGGAGGAAAGAGAGTGATGGAAGTGTGAAGGAAGGATAGCGGTGTTGCTGATATGCTGCAGAAAAGAGGGGAGGGTTACTTAATGCAGAGTTATTCAAACTCATCTGGGGGATTTTTTGCTTTAGTGACAGACAGAACAACACTCCACCGGTGGTAGGGGTGAACAGCAGCCCTAAAGCATGTCACACTAAAGGACTCCCTTAAACTATTAGCCAGTGCCATCAAGACCTGCCCTCTACTAACTGTGCACTATCTGTCACACAGGAGCCGTCATGATCACAGATAGGTTCAAACAATGAAAACACGACGGTTATGTTAATTGGTCTCACTAAACTGCCCTTTGCTGTGAGTTTGTGTGTGTATGGTTGTTTGTCCTGTGTGTCTCTAGGTTGCCCTGTGATGAACTGGCGACCTCTCCAGGGTGGACCCTGCCTCTTGCCCAGTGACCACTGGAGATGGGAACCAACTTGTTAACGCGGTGAAGTTAAGACTTTTGCTTTAGTTAGAGCCTAAAAAGTCAGCAGTTTCCACCACAGCCTGGTGGTTGTGTGTGTTCCTGTGTCGGGTTGGTATTGGGCTTTGGGAATCAGCCGGGAAGAGAGGCAGAAGTTCGCCACGGATATCAAGCCATGCTCAGATTGTTCATCTCCTGGGCTGGCATTGTTTTCTTGTGGATGTATTTCTTTATTTCTATATAACTCTCATTTGATTGGTAATTTTGCATTAAATTGGAGGAAAAAAAGAAACTATGCAGTCATATAGAGAAGGCCATAAACAACAACATAATGCTGCTATGAGTAGAGACAGACTATGCAGAAAGCTAATACGCAAATCAGTTTTCTGCAAGATGTTGAATATATTCAACTTGTCTTGAGTGCTTTTCTCTTGTCACAAACTGTTAGCTGAGCCACATCAGAGCAAATGACTCGAACTCTAGGAAGGTAAACGAGGCTGGATCTGTTGTGTGGACGGCTGCACAGAGACCCTTGAGCTCACTCAAAGCAGAATGTGGAGTTGCCAGACATAATGGAAAACACTCCACACAACATGATGACAAAAATCGGGAAACTTTCTTCAGCTGCAGATCTGTCTAGCTCGAGCACGAAAAGAAAGAAGAAGAAAATCCCAGCTCAGCTGGTGATTGCTGCCCACACAGCTGTGGCCTTTATGACAGTATTAGCACAGTATTAGCTTATTTTGTTTAAATGAAAGTTTTACTTTCTGCTAATTATGTGTACACCAACAATCAAATATTCCCCAAGGGAATTAGGAAAGAATAATTTAATTCAGTTCAAGTCGGAAACATAATTACTTTGTTTTCAGCTCAGATTTTAAAAAGCGGTTCATTTAGCGCACAGGAATCAGAGAAAATGCTTTTCTATCTTGAGAAGTGTCCTTAAGGTGCTCTTTAAGGCATTCAGCAATTGTTTTTACAACTGCAATATTATGGAAGTAATGCGATATGATTTAGACTTTTTTCTAAAACGTTAAAAAGGACTGCAGGGACGTTGCTATAATTTCAAGATTTATTTCGGCGTCACAGATGACATTTAGGATTTACATACCCTAGTTAAGGGTCATGAGTTGTAACTGTAGCCCATTTTGTGTGGAGCCCAAAACACACAAACTCCTTTCAACAAGTCCTTGAACACGCCCATCTATCAGCGAGGACCCGCCGCTTGCTGAAGGGTAAGCCAGCCCCCCTCGTGTTTTTCAGGGCTCTCGCTATCTGAGGCACACACTGTGCAGGGGAAGATGTGACGAGCTGAGGAAGGATTCAGAAAAAGAGATCAGATGAAAGAATCGAAGCCTTCAGGAGTTCTTGCACCTCGCCAAGCGTTCCAAGAGCTCAAGCTCCTGCTCTTCTTTTAGAGATTCGCTAAAAGAAGTCTCTATGCCATAAACTGCACACACCACAAGGCCTTATAATATAGCAAAGCAAAAAATTATGCTGACTGCCATGATGTCTTTGGATTTCAGCGAAGGGATCAGCTTTGTTTCATAAGCCTCTCTGAAACTCACTGGGATGGCAGCGATGTCTACAGGGCCTTGCATCTGCTTTCAAAGCCCTTCAACTTGTTCACATGTTGTGACGTTACAACCACACACTTCACTGTATGTTATGGATATTTCATGTGGAAGAGCAACAACAAGTAAGACATGGTTGCAAAATGAGAAAAAATTATTTAAATAAAAGAAATAAAAAAGAAAAATCTGAAGTGCATGTGTGTAAAGGAAGAGACTTTGGCCATTTCTCAATATGCGTACTTGAGCGTTCTCGTGTGATCGTGACACGCCATCAGCCTCAGCCCTGTTCCAATTGCCAAGAACACCAGACGGAGAACGGACCAAGTCCCCGGATGTTGTTCTCACCCCACCCTCTTTATCGAGCAGATTTGTGCGTTCTTCAGACTGACCGCTTTCCCAGAATGCACCGCGGCCGCAGCTTGATTCTGGTTTTATAGCCACAATTCTGTAATCTTTTAGATATTTTATTAGGCTTTTTTAGATATAAAATTTTTTATTGTTATGATGTAGTGTATAAATAGTTTTGTATGTTAAAAAAGGCTAAAGAACTTAAATTACAAATGATCTTACACAAAATATTACCTCTCACTTTCAACAATGAACACATTATTCATACAATTATTTCATTTTATGATCAATATAAGTAATAATTTATTATCATCTAAAGACTATTAATAAGAAGAGGTGAAGTGCAGGTCCAGACGAGCTGTGCGTGTGTTGATGTCATGAGTACGCTTCTGTTCCAATACACAGAGATACGTTCTGCGTGCTCCCGTTCTCCCCTAGTGCGTACTTGGCCAAGAACGGACTTGACGAGAACGCGAGTCCTTGTGAATTGAGAAACGGCCTTTGTGAGGACGACTGCTCAAATACTCCGTTCTTTTTCATATCCTCCCTCTGTTGGGCTTTGGGCTAAAGGACAACACATTTATCACCAGTGGACTGAGCTAAAACTTAGTGTTTTAACTAGCTGTCATGTAAACCCAAGGTTTTCTTGGTTCCTTCTCCTAAACCTCAGCGCCAAGCCTCTCCTTCTCTCTCCAGACCGCAGCAATTAGAGAGGCGTTAGACGAGCCCGCTGTAGTAAATTTGCCAACAAATTTTCTTTCCTATAGGAAGCCTCCCACAACATTAAAGCCACCAGGCAGAAAGCTGCAGCATGACCTGGCTCTGCGGTGATCATCACCCGCTCTTACATGACGCCACAAGGAATCTCCAGTCTGCTCACACCTCATTGATGTTTCAGTGGACCTCATTTACTGAGTAACTACGTACCCGCTGTTCAACCAGTCAAAACACTGCCTTTCTTCGAGAAATATTTTCACAGCACCATAATTGCTCCCATCTGTAGCTACACTGCAGCAACACTAGCTGTATCATTACAGCCCGGCGAGTTCAAACCAAAACGGGTGGCAAGCGTGCGAGTGTGACTGAGAGGTTTCTGCTCCAGCCTAGATTGGGAGCTATATTCTGTTTTTATTAGCGAAGAGGAAAAAAAAACCTGACGAAAAGTGTTGTGACGCTCCTGCAGCTAGAGGGACACGCTTCCTCAACATACATCCGCTCTCACTACTAATTGAAACCTAATTTAATGCATCTGGATTAGCAGATTACAGAGCCGTGAAAAAGTATTTCCCCTCCCTCCAGATTTCATTGGTTTCTTGGGTTTTTTTTGGTCTCACTGAAAGGTTTCAGATCATTATATCAGGAAAAAAAGAACTGAAGAAAAACAAAAACCTGTTTTCTAATAGAGATTTTATTTATTAGGGGGACAAAACTTATCCAACGCAACCTGGCTGTCTGTGATTAAATAACTGTTCGCCTTTGTAAATAATTTAATAGCTGTGAATAACCAAATATTTTAGATAGCTGAGTTCAATTTCAAACTCAAACAGAACCTGTAAGGAGACATGAAGCAGGCCAAAAGGGCTAAAAAAATGTAAGAACAGACAATGAAACAAGGTCAGTGACATCCATGACTCAGTAATGGTTACAAAGCCCTATTTAAGGGGTTGTGAATCAAGTGAACAACAGTGAAAGCCATTAACCAACAAATTTAAGAAACAATATGTAATTTCAATTTGACTTTGGATCATTGTCCTGCTGCATAACCCAAGTGCCCTTGATCTTAATGTCATAAATTAATGAATTAGGATTTTCTGATTGAGAGCAGTCTTTTTGGTTCCATAAATAACAAAATCCTAATTCATTAATTTGTGACATTAAGCTCAAGTGCACTTGGGTTATGCAGCAGGACCATGATCCAAAATACAAAAGCAAGTCTACCTGGATAACAAAAAAAAAAAATCCCTTTTTGGAGTGGCCTCGTCAAAGTCGGCACTTGAATCCAATTAATATACTGCAGTATGACCTTAAAAAGGCCATTCATGCTCAAAAGCCCTCCGATGTGGCTGAATTAAAACAATCCTGGAAGAAGGTGTGCATTACAATTTCCCCACATTGATGTAAATGACCTATAGCCAGTTACTGCAAATACATTTATTAGCTTTAGGGAACACTTTTTCACATAGGACCTGATGGATTTGATAGTGTTTTCCTCGTTTACTCTGGTTATCTTTGTCTGGTATTAAAAATTGTTCAAAGATGTGAAAAAGTTAAATTTTTTTTTGAAAACAGGAATTCTCTGAGGGAGCAAATACTTTTTAATGGCACTGGGAAAAAAGAAACTGTATTACAAAAAAGGAGCATGGAGCTCTTCGCTAATGTAGTGTTGCAGGATCCCAATAAAAGATTTACATGCATGAATCTATCCTTTATAATTATTGTCACCTCAGAATAAATTAAAAGAGCGAACCTGGCAGTAAGGCAGCAGATTCAGTCCATGTTTAGGCTGTAACTGATTGGCCTGTCAGCAAAGGTCACGACATGCAAAAGCTGAAGGCAGCCAATCGGCATGTCGCGATAATGTGCAGCAAGTGGATCTGACATCCTATATGGTCTGTTGATGGTTGAACCAAATCTAACTCATTACGATGTAAACAGTTTACACCACCTGCCACACGCATGTTCACACCTGCTCATCGCTGGTGTGCACACAAACACAAACACAGCTTGGAGGTTTCTGTTTGCAAAGTATAGACGCTGCTGAAATAGTGGTTGCTGGCGCCACCAAGGCGTGTTTTTCTTTTTGGCATGCAGTACGTAAATGGCAATTTTCAGGATATTAACACATTTTTAGTTGTGTCAAGCCTTGTGAGTTCTCTTTCTGCAGTCGAGAATTATGACAAAAAGCATCCAAAAAAACCGAACATAGGGCAACCAAGTTACAGAAAGGTGACGAGGTCAAGTTTAGAACGTCATACTCTATGCAGCGTATCAATCATTGCCAAAGAAAGCACCCATAGCAGAGTTTACAGCCCAGATTTGAGCTCACGTTATGAAGACTAAAATTGGGAGGAAGAGGAAAACGTGACTAATGTTGTCTGAAAGGCTGAAAATCTATTAGCTTAGAGACTTAAAGGACTGTGGCCCAACCAATCAGAATCAAAGGCTCTGCTGCACGGACAAGGTGGAAGCCATGAAGCTGGTGGAGGAGGGGGAAGACCAAAATCAAGCAGCAAATATTGACCCAAAATTATTGTTTTTGAGTGTTTTTAATTATAGTGTAATTTTCTTTGTCAATTATTTGATACATCCTTAGTGTACAAAAGATCACTAGAACGGATTTTTTATTTGCATCGCACTATGATTGTTCAACTCACCAGGTAAGTTAGAGTCTGTCTTCTTACTTTAAGGAGGAAGGGACATAATCCAATATGTAGTTTTAAGAGTGTAATGTAATGTTACATAGTATGTATTTTTGTATTTACATTTTTACTTCAACGCTGTGTTTTAGAGTTTTTTTATATTTTATTTGTTAGTACTTTTTTAATGAGCTGCTTTCACAAGCGTATTTCTCCATTGTAGAAACAATACAATTTATTCTCTTTTATCTTAATTATATCAAGGACATTTTGATTACTTTTTCCTCAGCTTTTTTTATTGCCTTTTGTTTTTATTTTGAGTGAAATCATTTATTTGCCCCTGTTTATTAAAATAGCTCTATAAATTAAGACTGATTAATGGATTTACTCATTTCAACATTTGACATTGACAGAGCTGATCAAAAGTGTTTCAACACTTTTATGAGATGAGCTAATATTTACATGAACTAGGAGTATAAAAAACTTTTTATTTTTATTACGCTGAGTAATGCAAAAATGCTCACAATAAATGGCTTTTTTCACCAGTAATTAGTTGCTGCATACATAGATTGTTAGGATAAACCTTTGGTGTTTATTGCAGACAAGCAGGCTGGTTGCTTAGGATTGTGAGCACAGTCAAATTGTCAGACATTGGTAGCATTTTTACCACTTCCAAATCTCCGACATAACTTTTGCTTGTGGGTTTTCCAGATATTCGTGTTTGAGAAAACAAGCCTATTTTTGTTGTAATTATGTACATCAATAGACGATGGTGCTCTACTTTTCTACACACAACTATTTATGGTGGCGCACATTTTGTTTTATAAAGGATTCCCTTCAAAGGCTCTCATTGTGTAGGAAAAGATTAATTTAAAATTAATTTTCTGCTATGAAATGCCGCTTGTGATTTATTTTGGTTAGTACTGACAATATTAACAGGATTTCTGGGTCCCAACATGATGAAATAGATGTCCAACCCAAAGAAGTTGACCAAGTGCAATACATAAAGTGTTCAACACATGCATAGTCAATGCAGAGCACAGACCGGATTGCAAACAGGGATTAATAGATTAACATATTACTAGAAAAACAACATAAGCAGGAGTCACAGGCAACTTGAATAAGTGAAGATCCGGTTAAGTTTGTTTCTTTCCTTCTGTGTGTAAAAAAAAAAAAAAAACAATGTGGAAAAAGAAAACCTACATAGATTGTGGCAGTATCCCCCTTTTAGGTTTTAAGATGTTTGTTCTGTTTGTTTCTACTGTAAGACAAATATGTAACACAAGATGATAACAGATGATCTCAGGCTCAATCATACAGGATTCTATGAGAACATGTTTAATATGTGACATATGGTATTACTTTGTGGACAAAATGAAGATTCTGATTTTATTCTAAAAAATTTGTGATTCTTGTAATTCAATTTGTTTCTGAAGCCACTCATGAGACTTGAATTATTTTTAAGATTTTGGATGAACATGTTCCTCTTTTACAGACATTCTGATGCAAACGTGAAACTGCTTTTTGCTGCTGTGTTTTTTCATTTGAAGACAAACGGGACATGTGAGTGTATGTATGCATCAAAATATGTGTTTGCTTCTTTATATCTATGGTGTTGTACCAGAAGTGACTACATCATTGGTTGATTAGTATTGACGTTCATGTAGCAGCAAAGATTACTAAAGATGAAGTTAGGAAGACATAGAAAAGGTTGAAGACTGGAAAGGCAGTTGGTCCTGATGATATACATGTGGACGTATGGACGTGTCTAGGAGAGACAGATCTTAGAGAGCTAGAAGATGCCAGAGGAATGGAGAAGTGCGCTGGTACCAATTTTCAAGAACAAGGAAGATGTGCAGAGTTGTGGTAGCTACAGAGGACTAAAGTTAACAAATCATACAATAAAGTTATGGGAAAGAGTAGTGGAAGCTCAACTGAGGTCATAAGTGATCATCTGTGAGCAGCAGTATGGATTCATGCCAAGAAAAAGTGCTGCAGATGCAGTATTTGCTTTGAGGAAGTTGATGGAGAAGCACAGAGAAGGTCAGCGGGAGCTGCATTGTGTTTTTGTAAAGCTAGAAGAAGAATATGACCGGCTGCCAAGAGAGGAGCGGTGGTGTTGCATGAAGAAGTGTGGAGTAGCAGAGAAGTATGTTAGAGGGCTGCAGGACATGTATGAGAGCTGTAAGACAGTGGCGAGGTGTGCTGTAGGTGTGACAGAGGAGTTAAAGGTGGAAGTGGGACTGCATCAAGGATCAGTTCTGAACCCCATCTTGCTTACTGTGGTGATGGACAGGTTGACAGGTGAGGTTAGACAGGAATCTAACCTAAGGGCTATGATGTTTGCAGACGACATTGTGATCTGCAGTGAGAGATGGGAAGAGGTGGAGGAAAATCTAGAGAGACAAAGGTTTTCCCTGGAACGGAGAGGAAGGAAAGTTAGCCGCAGCAGGACCCAAGAGGAGCAGTGAGTTTACAAGGAGCAGACATAATGAAGGTGGAGGATTTTAGGTACTTAGAGTCAACAGTAGAGGAACGGCAAGTGTGGAAAAGAGATAAAGAAATGTGTCCACAGTTTGGAACCTGTGGCGAAAAGTGCCAGGTGTGTTGTGTTATTAAAAACAAAACACCTGTATCAGCAAAAACAAAAGTAAAGGCGTACAAAACTGTAGGGAGATCAGTGATGTTCTAAGATTTAAAGACAGTGGCACTGAGAAAGAGACAGAAGGCAGAGCTGGAGGTAGCAGCTTGAAGGTCTCTTTGGGAGTGACAAGGATGGATAGGATCAGAAATGAGTACATCAGTGGGACTGCTTTTGTTGAATGTATTGGAGATAAATGCAGAGAGGCCAGACTGAGATGGTTTGGACATGTACAGAGGAGGGATAGTGAGTATAATTGGTAGGAGGACGCTGAGACTGGACCTGCCAAGCTGGAGGCTTAAAGGAAGACTAAAAAGGAGATTTATTGATGGCGTTAAAGAGGACATGAAGGTAGTTGGTGTGAGAGAGGAAGACGCAGAATATATGTTTAGATGGAGACAAATGATTCCTTGTGGAAACCCCTGAGAGGTAAAAGCCAAAAGAAGAAGTTTAAAAACGGTTTTATTTTAATAGGAGAGAGCTGCCTATCAGGGGGTCCATTTGCAGCTGTAAGCTTTCAGTTTTAAAACTATCAATAACTCTCAATAATGGCAACCTATGCTATATTGATGTCTTTTCCTCTAAAAAATGCTTGTCCATTTTAATATTTCAAACCTAATTGGAATAACCTAATTTATCATAGTGCTTGCATGTTGGTTTGGACCACGCGAATACTGATCAAAAACAATCTCAGTGGCTTAAAGGAGGTAAAACCCAGAGACTAATAGATTTACAACACATTACGCACATACACATGCATAATTGAATCCAGACATTGCACCGACCTCCTCTCTTTCATCAGGAGTGTACCTCCCACAACACTTTGTCTCAGCTGGATTTTATGCTTCCAAAGTATGCTTTGATCAGATCAGGTTTAAAGGAAGGGCACGTCTTTTCTACATCCTCATATCTGGCTGTGTTGGAAGCGGGGGTGAGGTGAGCTGCTTTAGCGTCCAATAAACGCATTACCGTCGCTTGTAACCACAAGTCAATACTCAGCTCCCTCAGTTTCCCATTATGAAACCGATCCTTCTCTGTGGTTCTCTGATGCAGCAGAAAGACATTCCCTCAGTGATGCAAGTCAAGAACATCATTCTCATTTTATTGATTCTTTTATGACAGATAAGAGACAAAACCGAATGATGCAAACGTCACGAGTTGAGGGGCACAGAGAGGTGGGGTAATGAAAAGAAGAGATTAAGAGGAGCTGAAGCAGGTGGTTTACACCGACTTGACAGAGTCGCAGCCGGGCCACAGCTGAGGAGGCCACTGGCAGTGTTGTGACACGGGAGATGGCAGTGGCAATCGTAGCCCATTTGTCATTGTGGCCTGACTGAACAGTCTGAAAACAGATGCTGCTCTTGCCTCCCTGCAGCTCTCTTTGCTCCAAGACGTCAGGAGGCAGGTTCCAAAAGCAAACAGAGAGTGCTTCTAAGCTGACCCAAGGGTACAAAAATCTGTCTAACAAAACAGGCAGCAGCATGCCAAGGATTTTTTTGTTTAACCTTTATTTTACTAGGAAGTCCTTTGAGATAAAATCTCTTTTCGATGGAGGCCTGGCCAAGACGCCAGGAAGAGAGCGGCATCCAACTAATTTCAGCGATGTGAAAAAGTCACCCATGGAGCTGTCCGAACCAACCGTGCTTTGTGTGAGAAACTAAAGACAATGAGTACATTACATAATTTTGGAGGAGTTTTGCTTCACTCGTCTTTTTAGAAATGTTTTAATTCAGCCACATTAGAGGATTTTTATCTATGAATGATCTGTTTAAGGGCGTGCAACTGGATTTCGATTGGATTTTAGTCTGAACTTTTGACTAGCCCCCGTCTAATCCTGCATTTTTCCTTTAAAAAACAAACAAACATTCATTCTTCTGGTCGACAGCAAAATTCCTGTTTCTTTTAAATACTTAAACGCAAATCCTGAAGCAGCAAACCATTATGCTGCCACCACATCTGTATACTTGTTTTTTTTTTAACTGATAGCTTTAAGCCTTTTTATTTCTTTAGTCACCAGTGGTTTCATTTTAAAACTCATAGATACCAACTTTACCTAGTTTCTTCTTTACTTGTGAATCATGAGCACCGACCTTAACTGAGACAAGTGAGACTTGCAGAGTTTTAGATGTGGATCGTCAGTGGGCTTTTGGAGTAATCTTTGTGGACCAGCCATTCTTGAGAAGTTTCACCACTGTTCCATGTTTCATTCCTTTATGGATAATGACTCTCACTGTGGTTTGCTGAAATCTACAAGAAATATAGATAGATTTGTAATCCCTTTTAGTCTGATAGATATCAATGAATTTTGTTTCTCATTTAATCTGCAATTTATTCAGATCAGGGCTTGATGTGTTGCTTTTTGAGATCCTAACTTGAGGATAATTTGGGTAGTGTTGTTTGCCCTTAAAGAAGATTATTATTTGAAATATGCTTTTTGTATTAACTCTCTCTATTTTTTTTTGTCCCACTTCAGTGAGTTAAGAAATATTTAAGCAGGTCAATACTTTTTTCATGGGGCTGTAAATAAACTATGCATACAAAATAAAGGCACCAAAAACTACAGACACACAAATACAACTGATAAGTGATCTTTCAACTACCCCTTGCCTTCCTTATTACACTTTTGCCTACAGGTTACAGTTTTCTGTAACCTCACTCTCTCTGTCCTCTTGCCACTTCTTTCCAATATGCATAATTTTTATCCCCCGAACCACTTCGCCCAATCCATCCTCAAAGTTTTCCTTCGTCCTATGATCTCTCAATCTCCTCCTCATTCCTTTTCTGCTCTGCCCTTTACTCCTCGATTTGATTTACCCATCCTCCCCTCTCCCTTCTTGCTCCTCTCAGCCCCATTCCTTTCCCCTTGCAGCATCACCCTTGATATCTATTCGCCTGCCATCAGCCAGAAAGGAGATGAAAATCGATTCTCCTTCCAGCAACTTCTTCTCCCTGGCTAAAGGGAGAGGGGAGGCAGTTAGCTGGGCTCTAAGTAAGGCCGTCCATCCATCTCCCTTTGTGGTCTGACGACAAGGCTGCTCTCAAATCAGTGCAGAGCTGACTGAGACAGCAGAGAAATTAGTAAAAAGGAGAGGCACAGTGAAAGCAAACGAGCCCAAACTATACTGTGCAGTAATAGACTTGCAATAAAAATGAAAAAAGTATGAGTTCCAAACTTTAAATATAACCAGCCTAACCTGAAGGGCTTGAGTAAGAAAAACATCAATTTATTCACTAAAGAACCACTCTAATGATGACAATTCCCAGTAGTTTTGGTTTTGTTGGAAAATTTAGTTTAAAACCTTACCGACATCCTAAAAGATACTAATGTTTAGCTGGTGGTCAAAAAGCAAAAACATCCCGCCGCATCGGGGGTCTTTTGCACACCCCCGATCTCCGATCGCGGCACGGAGTCTGGGGCCTGGAGGAGGTGCGGGCCACTGTGTCCGGGGTCTTGGCGGGGGGCTGCTGCGGCTAGCCAGCGGCTTACCGGATCTGGGGCTGACGCCTCTGCTCTCCCCAGGAAGGGATGGGGGGCAGGGGTGGCTAGGGTAAGGTCGGGGTGGGAGGGGGTTTATTAGGTATATAGTGGGTGAGGGGGGGTTCTGGTCGGGTGGCCCGTACGGGTCGTGTCGGCCCCCCCTCTTTGGGGGGCCTGGTCCGGGGGGCGTCTGGTCTGGGGGCGGGGCCGGGGGTCGGGCACAGGCAGTGGTATTGTTGAATTATGGTGACCCCCCCCCCCCACTTGGGATTTTTGGATGTGAATACTATGTGGGACTGTGTGTACAGCGTCTTTTTTTTTTTGTGTCTGTGTGTGGCGAGTGGGGCACAAGGGAGGGATGGTGTGAATGAGTTTTTTTTTTTTTTTTTTTTCCAGGTTCGGGTCCGGTCCGCTCCCTCTCCCAAGATCATCTCAAGTCTCCGCTAGGTGCGGAGCCCATCCCCCCACGTCCTGCCCTCCTCCGCTGCGTTGGCGGGCGCCTTGGCCCTCTGGCGCGTTGACGGTCCTCGGGTTTGGGGCGGGTTCCCGGGTGGGCGCCGGCCCATTCCCGGTGGTGGCTTCGAGGGGCCTGGCCCCCCGGGGGGCGGCCGGGGCGCCCCTGGGGCCTCTGGCCCCCAGGGGCCATGGCCGGGACCACTTCAGCGCGGCCGGCTGCCGGCGGAGCCCACGGGCTCGTCCCCGCGGCTCTTGGGGGCGTCGGCATTGCGGTGGCTGGGGGATTTCCTCGGGGTCGTCTCTCCTCTTTCCTCGGGGGGGGGGGGTTGCAGATTTCCTGTGAAGGCCCCTCTCGGGCGCACTGCTTTGGTGGCCCCTTTGGGAGTCCGGGGTTACGGGTCCCCTGCCTCCTGCCTCTGTGCTCAGGGAAGGTGGGTCTTCGGTTCTCCACAATCACTATCAATATATTTCCTTCTGGATAATTTTCACCTAAACTAGTGCACTTTCACAAACTCCTACAGGTGCTGGGTCCCAGGTATTAAATGTTCACTTATATACAGAAAGGCTATAATTTATTTATTTACTTTCTTTTACTTTCTTTTTTAGGTATCACATTACACATGTCAGCTTAAATAATAATACATATGATTTAGCAATGGTATCAAGGTGTTACACGATTGTATCTGTTGCTTTAGGTCTGTTGGTTGTGCTGTTGTTTTTGTGTCTCTTTCCAGGTGATGGAGCAGACAGAGGACGTTTTATCATTCTCTTCCTTCTATCTCTTCTTTCTTTCACCCTTTTCTTTCTCTTTTTTTTTCTCTTCTTGTTTTTCTTTTACTCTCCTACTTTCCCATTGTAGTGTCCATATAATTTGAAATTCTCCCTGCAGGAATCACAATAAAGCTATTTACACGCACAAATCAAGCGGAGCATTATGGCGAAAGCTGTTTGCTCCACTTGTGAAAGTAAAATCTGTCGAGCTCTATTTGGCATTAAGATATCAATTTTTATTGCCACTTTGCTAGACAGGACACTGGAAAAAAAAAAAAAAAAAAAAAAAAAAAACATCCCGCCGCATGAAATTTAACTGTGAGGCTAAAGGAAGCATAGCTAAAATAGAAATGTAACAATAGTCAGATTCCACAAAGAACTACCTACTGAGTCACCAAGTTAAAAAGGCTTTTAAAAGAAATTTCTTCATGTCTGCATTTTGGATGAATGTATCAAACAGAAAAAATGTTTTTATAGCTTTTTATTTTTAGTTAACTAGTTTAAAGAGTGATTAACTTGGGGGACTTATGTTTGTGTATAGTTCTGATTATGATCATTTTTGATTGTTTTTAGTTTCTTTTTAAGATAGTGAGCTTTTGAACTTTGACGGACGGCCAGAAATTAAATTTAGTTCGACATGCAGCTACAAAGAGTTACTTACAGGTGGGTAATAATAATAATAAGAGGCAGAGGGAAAATAAGTTTACCGAACAGTGATAGCAGCCAGACCACGACTCTGCTTTCATCTGGCGGGTCAAGATACAAACAGGTGAAATGAGCCCAATACAGGAGACATGAAATATTCAGGAGGAAATATTTTGAGTTTGTGTTAATGTGCACAAATCCTGTGTGAACATGTTTATAGGTACAAAGATGAAGAGTGTGTGTGTCCTGAATACATGAACAACAAGGCCCATAATAAGGAGAAGCACAGAGGCAGACCCAGTGAGAGGGAACAGACAATCTTCAAAGTCTTGGTGGTGTCACTGACAGTTTGTCAAAACAAGCTTCAAGAAGCTGTGCTTCTCCATCTTTCTCTGACTGAAGATTGTGCGTGCAGACGGCTGTAAAGATCTCAGCCCGGCGGAAAGCATTAACAAGGACAACGTGAGCATCCAAGACAAGGAAAGCTGTCAAATTAAAAATATTTGATGAGAAAATGGGTCATAGCTCATGAGATCAAGTTTATTATAATATCCCACAACTGTGCACACAGCAGTAAACAATGTTTAGCTGAGGCCTATTCATTGGCTGCAAAATGAGCTCAAATATTCCAGAAAAGCAGGTCCAGGGAGCAGAACATTGTTACAAGACCAGCAGAGAGCTGCAGTCTTCCCATGCTCATGGGCGTCATGAAGAGTTTATGTGCTTAAATCTGAAACTAAACAGAGAAAGATATGAGTGCCAGTTCTTAGCAGCATGCCCACTTGCTCGCTCGGAGTCAATGATCCGGAAAATTACATCATTTGCACATTGTCTCACCTGCTGATCCACTGTAGACATTCTTCCTTGAGGGCTATATGAAAATGTCTGCACAAAGGTTCTTTTTAGCATATGTATTTATGGACGCTTTGCCTTCACAGGACATAATTCTTGGGACAAAACTATGTGCAGAAAATTAATTAGTGGAGTTTATTTGGAAGCTTCCTCTCATTCGATCCAAAGCACCTTTTTACCGCTGACAAAAGTGCAGTTTTTATGTCAGACGTCACAGTGCAATGGACTAACAGCAGCAGTGAGAGCAGGGCGTATGTGAAGGAATGTTTTCTGCTTTTAATTTAACATATTTGGAATACCAGATCAAAGCTCAGGGAGCCATTACATTTAAATAACCAACAGAAATCTAAGGCCAGGAACATGCAGCTGGAATTTTACAACATATCTAAAATACTGCATGGGTGAGGATGACGGGACCCATTTGTTAATGTAAACTCATCATCTCTTTTCAGAATTGATAATTGCTTATATTGGTGGCTGACAGTAGCCGGGGATGACAGTTGTCTCTACAGTATTCCCAATTTTTCATTTATCGTTTTCTACCATAAACTATAGAAACATAAACAAAATCTTTATATCAAGTAAAGCTGAAAAGTTGTTCAAGTAGAGCCAATAAACATTTACGTAAATGGGAGACAAAGAAAACAACTTAAATTATTTAAAGCGTTTTAACTTGGGTGCCTTTATGGTTTGTGTCGTAGCAACACGAAACAAGCCGGACCCGTGAGGAGTAGCAGCCGTCTGTTCTGCATCAGTTTTTTGTTTTACACGTGGTTTCCCTGCTCCAATCAGACTCCTTTGGTTAACATTAAAACTCATGTTGCATTATTAAGTATAACACAGGGCAAAGTCCTTTCATTTGCAACAACCATCCTCAACATCCATAACTGCATTATCTACAGTTAAATCTAAAATCATTCACACTCCTGGCAGATTTAGGTGCAAAGTGACCTTTCAATTTTTTTCAACATATTTCCTGATTGGAAAAAAACAACAACATCATTTTATAGCAGCCCAGCCAGCTGACTTGGATATGATTAATTTTAGGCTTAACTATATAATCCTATTTTAGTAGATCTGTCCCCCTGAGGTTCATTTTCCCTAAATTTGACATCCAGTTATGTGTTATGATGCATCTTGCGCCATAAAATGGTATTTGAAATGTAAAATAGCATGTTTTAGAATTGTACGAGTATACATTTAGCTTTTGGATAAAGTGATAAACAAATAGTATTACTATCCAAGCACCATCAAGTCAAAGAGATGTCACGGATAAAACTGGTGTTGTGCACACCTCGGACAAGTAGATCTAGCAAAACATTTAGGCACCAACACTGAGCTGTAGAGGTGCATAAAGATGCTAATGGCTTTCTCAGTAAGCATTACTCACAGTCTGCCTTATAAAAGCTTAATGAATATAAAGATATTGATTAAAAGTAGCTCTTTTTCGGAGTTACCTTTCGCAGCGGAAAGCTGCCATGGGAGTGGCTTCAAACATTCTCACTATGGGAGCTGGTTTCAAATGTTGGCCGTTCTGTGGACGCTTCGTCTTTAATTCAAATATCAGTTTCAATTCTTTTAACATAAACGGTACATAAACATTTTTTATACGTCTTCATCTCAAGAAAAAGTTTCATGTTTGGGCAGTAATTTAAATCAGCACAATGTATGTTTACCGTAGTGCGCTGTATTATTTGAGATTTAATCTGTGTGGGATGAAAATAGCGCCAGCTGCTCTGAAGAGTGAACTTGAATAACACTATGCTGCATTAAAAACTTGTTAAATTGCAATTCAAGAATATTGACCGATCCAACCCATAATCCAAAACTACAATTTGAGAAACAGAGATTAATTTATGAGTTTATGTCTGATAAAGAACACAATCATTTTTCATGACATTGAAATTAAATGACGACTTGAAGTGTCACCATGTTATAAGCACAGAGACTCTCTTTCCAGGATAATTATTACATTTTGTCGCATAAACAAACATTGTATGAGACTATTAAAAAAAAGGTGATTCCAGGCCTGAGTTTGTAGAGGACTACAAAAAGACAATAAATAATCCACTCATCTCCCAATCATGGCTGGAGTGGATGGATTACCATAAATCTGAAGGGTTTATGTGCGGTACAGGTGTTCTGTAAATATTTTTCTCAGATGAGGCTTAATGCTTGTAGAAATTAAAAGGGAAACACTGCTATCCCATTTGTGATTAGGATTAAGTGTATTGTTGAAAGAAAAAAGAGGAACCCTTCACAGCTGTGTCTGTGTTAGATCCACATTGAAAATTATCTGGCAGCTCTTTAGAATGAGGGCCAACAATTTTATTAAGGTCCCTCGCTTGCTCCATAAAATGGACACACATGAGCTTAGTGAAGATAAATTACTAGGCGAACTTCGCCACATGCCGCGACTGAGCGTCGGCCCTCGATTACAGGGTTCCCCCCGTGGTTCATCGGTCAGCGGCTCTGAAGTGAGAGCACAGCATCAAACGGGGCACCCATCTAAAACAGGATTAGACTTGTACACGAGCTCCTTCTCTGCAATATTTATCTCTCTTTTCTCCAGGAGCACGGCACATGAACTCAGGAAACTTTCACAAGTGAAGGATTAATTTGCACGCTTTGGAATTAGCACTAAGATCAAAGCGAGAAGATGTCAGGGGAGTCTCGTAAAAACCTCTGTGCATCTACAGCAGAGATTATGCTTTGCTTTTAATCAGCTGCTATTTTCATAATGATACATAGAAAGAAGGAAAAGGACTTGAGTTGTATATAATTAGTCACTTGTAGATGAAGTAGAGCCTAGCAGACAACCAGAAAGCTAAATAAAACAATTCTTTTTATGGTAACATGGGACAAAATGGGACCAGCAGGGTGTCATGTTAGATTTTGATGTTTACTCTGCAGAGAAATGAGACACAACAGGGCACTGAAGAGAACTGGAACATGTCTTTGAGGTATTTTCTTTGCATTTCTGTACAAAAGGAGACAACAGAGCTTATTTTCCCTTCTGCTGTCCTATTGTTTGCACTGAGAACTACAACAACAACAAAAAAAACCTCATGTAAAGATCTAGGCAAATACAAGAAATGCCATTTACTTCCACATGTCTAAGTAAATCGACAAAGAATCAACCCTCTTACCGTCGCAGTCACCCAAGTGGGCCACGTTGCCGTGTTCAACATCTTGCTCGAATGGCAGTCTGTGGAGGATAAAAGGCACACTCATTAATCAGAGGGCACACAAGCACAGCAAGCCAGCCACTGAAACACAGGTTCTTCACCAGGTCCATCCTCATTCGTCAAACTCAAGAAATGTTTGTTTTTATGTTGAGAAAGTGGATGAAAATTTCATTAAGTCATAAAAACGAGGCCCTTGAGGTACCTAATGTTCCATAATCATTACCATTCTAATTTAAAGATAACCATTCACCCCTGCAGCTGTGTCCATAATTAAGCTTATTTAAAAGCTGGATGACAAATATTTCTAGGTCAGCACATGAGCCTTCCCGCTAAGTATCTTGGCTGTGAATATAAACTCCATGTCTTCAAGGATTAAGGAGTTTGTGCAGCTTCCAAAAATCAATTTACCTTAAATGCGCTAACACGGGTTTTTAGAAACATGAAACCCACGTTAGACTATGTCATCATAAAAAAAGAATAACGTCTAGTGTTTGGGTTCCTGCCTCGCTGCTACTACATGTAGGCGGATAATGTTGCTTCCTTACTTCTTGTACTTTTGTCCAGCTACACTGACTCACTGTCCGATCACATACAGCAGTGGCAACAAGCATTTGATCACAAAGAAGTTAATAGTTTGTGCTTTTATTTGTTTCATATTTGAGGAGAGACAGAAACGTCAACAAGAAATCGTTTAAAACGCAAATAAAATTATCTGCATTTCATTAAGTAAAAGGTATTTGATTCCCAGCTAAACATGACCTTAGTCTGATGCCTTGTCTACGCGGAAACAAACATGGTAAATTTTCATAAACGATTAAGAAGAAATGTGCGTCCACATGAGAGGATGCAGCCCAATTGAAAAGGCTGTAGTAGGTAGGCTGGGCCCATTGATGGCACAAAAGAAACACGCATTGAAAAATGAAACGGGCGTTTTGAAATCTATCCGCTCTGGGACCCGGTCTAAAAAATGATCGTCTGCTGTCCCCCAAAAACGCCTAAATGGCAAAATACTTTTGCAGATGCACCTAAACTGATCGCCATGGGGACAAGGGAAAGCTTTCTTGCCAACGCAGTATTAAGGTGTTTCCTTTTGTTGGCCATGTTTGAACACTTCTCAGGACATATCTTGGCCCGCTTCTCCTAGCAGAAAAGTTTCTAAATACCTCAGGTTTCTTGGCAACTTCACGACTTTTATGTGATTCTTTTCAAACCATTTCTTTGTTGCCTTTGGTGGATTCTTTGGGTCAATGTCATGTTGCAGAACCACGCTAAAGCCAATCTTCATTATTCTGACTCTGAGGAAGGTTGTTGTCCAAGACTTTACTGTATATGGCCCCTTAATGTGGTTGAAGTTATTCTGTATACTTAGCAGAAACTACTCCAAAGCACGATGTTTCCAACTCCATGCTGACTGTGGTGAAGATTGTAGGGTCATATTAAGCATTTCTGATTCTCCAAATACAAGAATTATGAGGAAAAAACACATACAGCTGCAAACTGGTAAATGGATGTTTCTCAGTCCCGATATGAAAAGAAGACTCGGACACTTAAGGACTCTGTTACTTGCAACACAATGCAGCCTCAAGCTGAAGTTTCAAACATTTGACTCTTTATCAGAACAACAAAGCAGTGTATTTTAAATAACATGTGACAGTATAGTCACTGTATCGTGTAACCAAGAAGGTTGCAAAACATGTGAATCTGATCAGCCATTATTGGACAGGCTTAGACACAAGGAGAGTTGTAGAAAAATACTCTTTTAAATGGCCTTAAACAGGTCAACATAAAAATATGAATATAGTACGCTGTTCAGAAAAAGTGTAACGTTTCCACCTCTGTTTATGCCTGTGAGGTCTATGTTCTTCAGGTCACACTTAGCATTCCTCTTCATCCATCCCTGAAGAATTCGGTTATGGCCAAAGAGTTGGATTTCGGTCACCTTCTCACAAGCCTCCTCTCTGAATCATCTCCAGCAAACCAGTCAGGCTTGTTCAATCGTGTTCTTGGTGATTGGGGTCCAAGCTACCTTCAGATTTATCACACACAGTGCCTGCTGTTTAACTGTGGGATGATTCCTCAACTTTCTCATGGTAGTCTTCATCGCGTGAGCCAAGATCTTGCAAGGAGCTCCAGGCGGGGGGTGACTGGTGGTCATTTAATATTTCCGCTGTCACTGAATGAATGCACCAACAGCTGTCGCCCTGCCCGCCAGCTTCTTGCTGACGGTCCTAGAAAATATTGCAGCCTTCTCAGATTTACTCTTCAATCTCTTTGAAAGATCTGTGTTATTGCTAATTGTTGAGAAGAGGTTGGACTGTGAGGAAACTCATGACTTTGTGGACAGTTGCACGAAACCAGTTGAAGTCACGAGTGTCTTTAATTGCCTGATAGGCTGATCGAACCAATCTAAAGGAGTCGGCAACTACTCCTTTATCTCAATGACATGCAAATCATTTTTAACACTTATATTATGGATTTTTGCAATTTTATTTTGGTTGATATCATATATCTACTCACTGAAGGTAATGTACCATAGCTGTTCATTTCTTTGTGAGGAGGAGATCAAAAACTCGGTCTGACAAAAATTCTAAACGATATGGTCTAACTATTCATATGTTAAACTGGTAAAACTTTAACCCTCAGTTCAGAATTCCAATAAATCCACAAAAATCATAACTAATTGCATTTCTGCAACTAATTTCCTATTTGGGCAGCAGGGGAGTACAGGAAAACTGAACACAATATAAAGTATGATGAAGCGAGGAAGTCCAGAGGAAATGAGAACAGCTCGGCACAGGCCAGGTGCTCTCAAAGAAAAACACAACTGCTTTTGGTTAGGGCTCGTGTCGGGGGAGCTACACGAGGTTGCAACCGGGCAGAAAAAGAGAGTGTAGTTTAGTCTGAGCTCAACAATGTACTTGCCTGCAGGCTTCATTTAGTGCAGAGCTCATTTAATGAAATTCACGTGCAAAGGAAAACTTATTGCTTAGTGATTTACGGGAAACATATGCCAAACTGTTTATTTGGCTTTTTATCAATAGCAAAACAAAACATGCCGTGTCTTGCAAAACTATATACACTCACCGAGCCTAATTTTGTCAAGTTACGGCCACTACCTTCAGTGCATTTTACTGGGATTGTATGTGACAGCCCAATGCAAAGTAGTGCATAACTGGAAGAAAAATGATACATGGTTTTTCTCCATTTTTTACTTATCAAAATCTAAAATTATTCCCATTCAGGCCCCCCTGAGCCAATACTTTGCAGCTGCAATTACAGCTGCAAATCTTTGGGTGTGTTTCTACTCACTTTACAAAGAAAGTTAAAGTCCAGTCAGATTGAATGGACATAAAGTACATTTTCAAGTCCAACCGCCACCACCATGTGGGAATGGCAGGCTCAGGATGACGTGACGTGTTAGCTTCCTGACACACGCAGCATTGCACAGTTTGTGTCTCATCTGACCAGGTCACCTTGTTCCACATGTTTGCGGTGTCCTGTGCATGACTTGCCGCAAATATTAAACCGAATTTCTTTTGGTTTCTCTTTCTTTCAACCAGCAATGCCTTCCCTTTACAACTCATACATAAAGGCCAGCTTTGTGGGTTGCTTGACAAAGAGTTGTACCGTCAGGATAAATTCCCATTTGAGCTGTGGCTCTCTGCAGCCCCTCCAGAGTTACCATGAGCCTTCAGCCTGCTTCTCTAAACACTGCTCTCCTGGCTGGCGCGTCAGCTGTGTCTTGGCAGGTTTGTATTTGTGTAAAGCTTGTAATATTGCTTCGTAACCTCACCCTGCTTTAAGCATCTCTACAGTCACTGACCTCTAAAGATGATTGGTTGAACTGCATTTTATGTGGGGTTATCAAACTGAAAGGGGCTGAATTATATGCATGTCACAATTTTCTAATTTCTGTCTGAAAACGGTTTTCCTTCCGCTTCATAGGGATGGGCTTCTTAGTGTTGGTATAGCACACAAAATTAATTAGAATATACTAATTTTGATTCTGTAACATTAATTTGTTTATGTGTATAATTGCTTTTGCAAGGTGCTGTACTAGAAAGGTAGGGAGATTAAATAGTCAGTAGATAATCTACAGTAACTATTGCATTATATGTTATTCTTATACTGTAACATACAAACAGGCAGGCTTTCTATTCCAACATCAAAACCATAGAGAAGCAGTATCATGACTATCATACATAAATAAAAATGGAAAAAAAAAATAATTGAAAATGGTTGTCTAAACAGATTTTACTTTTTCTTTTTCTTTTTAGTTTTTACGTTTTTACTCTTAAAATGAACCAGTTAGATGGGTACGATTACAATAACCTTTGAATTTGGTTTGAAATGCCATTCTGATTAGTTTACCACAGATAAGTCTCGGTTCTTACGCTACAGTCCCCCCCAAAAAAAAAACTGTGATGCACACTGCAACGCGCGGTGACATTTACAAACCGAGAGCGACAGAAGTGCTGAGCGGAATTTAGGCTCGGGAGGACACGGAGAAGAATCTGTGGGAAAATGGCTAAATCTGTTAGGTAAAGGTGAAAGGAAAAACATCAACGCAGTGTCCCAAATTAAATAATATGGTCTCTTGCAAACAACATTACAAAACGTCTGCTCTTATAATCAAATCATAATCTGATTTGTCTGCAGAGTAATGATTACATATTAAAGCATGATCGAAGGAAATCGGTTGGTATGTTCAGATTCTTCCTTATTGGTAGATGGGGTTAGTCGATAAAGTTCTGTAATTGCATTTAATCTGTACCCCAAGGCAGCAGACCATCAAGTTAGCTTTACATAAAGACCTGAAACAGGAAGGAACAGTGGACCCGACACTGGCCAAAGCCTTTTCTGAGGCTCAACGCAGAGTCTGGAGGCAGGAATAATGTCTTGGCAACAGTTGATGAAACTCACAGCAGGAGAAAAACTGAACGCAAATCTTAAACATATGTCTTGAAAATCCTGCCTTATCTCAGAATTTCTTTTGGCCTCAATATTTTCTTGGTGAAATAAAAAAAAAATAAAAACCTTTATGAGCACAGTGAGATACAAGCCAGAGTTATGTTGTACTTTCTTGTACAATGCAGATAATGATGTACAATTTCTTTAAATATGTCGGGTTGTTTTTTTTTTTTAGGTTGCACTAGAAAAGAAATATCTGGCCCACATACAACATCTAAAGCAAAAGAGGATAAGAGACTGTACAGGGATGCTAAATTGTCTTTGGAAGTTTGTATTGTGCAATCAGAAAACAATGCTGCACAATAACCATTTGGCCTTTTGATGTCTGAAAAACACTTTGATGAATGACTTTAAATAAACAGTGAACGGGTGGCAGATGTCGCCATAATAAAGAATAATGTCTTATGATCAGCTGTCTACGTTTAGGCTGACAATGTTGTTGTTTTTTTCACATCTTGCACATTCATTCAGGTACACTGGCTCATTATTCAAAGGCTTGAAAACAGTATGTGATATAGTCCAGATGATGTCTAATAGTGGTGCAACATGGAGCCTCAAACTAAGGTCCTGAGAATCTTTGTTGCATTCCTACAAAAGACAAATAGGATCTGAAGTAATTACCATAATTTCCGGACAAAACATATGTATACTTTTACTTTGGACCAGTTTTTAAAGTATGAACTGCTGGCAAGAGAACAGAGATGTTGAAACCTTACACTGAAATGGATCCTGAAATTCATGACCGGATCACCTTCTGTTACTAAAGCGGCACAGATCCAAACTTGAAAGAGCAAATAAGATGCAAATTACGGTTCTAGTAAGAAGTTTACATGCAGTAAACATAAATGCCTTTTTATTTTTGCCTTTTTTCCAAAAAGATTTTGTGACATTAGTAGCCAACAATCACAGCAATCAGAAAGAGAGAGAAGAGGGGAAGACATGCGGGAAAGTAGAGAACCAAACACCCCAGGGGGTCACAGCCTTGGTAAACGGCGTTTACTCCTGTTATGCTGTGCACCACAACTATATTTGTCTGCAATCAATATATTTAAAACGCTCATTTTCATTCATACAACTTTATAAAAAACAGGATTAGAGTCCTACAAATTTGCAGTTATAGTTTTATCTTATTCATACAGTATTTTACATACATAATGAAATGGCCTCTGCTTAAAGGCTGGGACAGGGCTAGAAAATTAACCAATTTAATATATCTATACCAACTCTGCCAAGAAGAGTGTTCAATTATCCAGCCAGAATTATTCCAGGACCTTGCTGACAGACAGTTCAAATAAATTATTAGATAATAGGTAATATGACATTAATGCTGACGATGAGTACTAAGTATTAACTTCTGAAAGAACCTGTGTTTGGAATCACCTACTTATTTTCTTTGATTTTATACTAAAATCAGGAAAGCACAACAACAAACATAGCAGTGAAACGGTGAATCTAATTTTAAACCAACATTACTATTAAAAACACAAAAGCTGTCTCTCTTAGCGGCTGTCCACATTATAATAATTATACGACATATGACTCTCTCCTCTGGCGATGGCTACCTGAGAAAGGTTGCATCACTCCACAAAGAGGAAATCCTCAGAAACTCAATGCGGAATCGATTGCCGAGTTGACTGCCCTTGGTAAATCTTATGAAGCCAAACACAGACGTCTTTAATAGCATAAGCAGCCTGCCCGAGGTGGTCTTTAAGGCCCGTGCTGTCTTTTCAGCTGGCACTACACTTGCGCTTCAAAGCCTAATTCAATAAGCAGCTTGACTTATGTAAAATTTGATTTCAGTGGAGGTAAGCGTTCAAGATTGGAGGTGAGCAGCGAAGACGTACAACTGCAGCAGGAACAGAGACGGCTCTCACACAAAGGCGACACTTTCCACATCTACACCGTGTCTAGAATCAGCCATTCACAATCTACAAGTACACAAAGATCAGACCTTGGCAGACTAGACATAGGGGCACAAAGTCCAACTAAAGGCTAGAACCAAACTGGATAAATAATGCATCAGACATCTCTGAAGGTGCCAGTTCTGCTTCCAGAAGGCAATAAAATCCCCACGGAGTGACTAATGAAGAATTAAATCAACGCTAAACAAATCCTTAGGATCAAAGAGAAAGAATAAGGAACAGTGGTAATAAAACACGTAAAACTTCCAGAGAAGATAAAGAAAAGGTGTCACAGAGCAGACTGGAAATGGAAGCGTGGTGGTTGTGTGGCTACAATGGAAAAGTGTCCCACCTGGTTCCAGGTCTGAGGAAGGAGCAGGTGCTTCCTCTGGTCCAGCCACAGTACGGGTCCCTGGAGGCGATGCAGTTCCTGAAGGAAAAGCAGAGAAAAATTAATTACTTCAACCTCAAAGATTAAACTGGGTTCCCTTAAGGAGGTCTCAAAGTTAGCCTCAGATGTGCTTGATGATGAGAGCAGCTTAAAGGGACAGTCATCTAAAACAGAAATGCTCACAGTTAACCTACTAGTGTAGTTCTACAATTTTACATACAGGGGGAACATTTACACACAATGTATAGAAAAGACACATAGCCTTTTATTCTCCCTGTCTGACATGAATCAGACCAAGTCTTTCTAATTAAAGGTCATTTAGGATTAAAATCTGTATTTACTAAATGCCAAAATAATAAGCGCTATTCTAGTAAAAAATATATTTTAAGTTAAACATGTGGCTACATAAAATACAAAATACAACATATGCAGTTAAAACCCATTTTTTATTCAAAATTTGTGTGATAAGGTTGTTTGTAGGACATACATCAACAGAGGCCGTAAAGGATGATAATGTGTTTGAAAGACTATTAAACAACTATAAATAGCCATGCTTATGCTATTGACAGAGTCCATTAACGTTCACATGCATTCATGTTTAGCTTTGATTGGGTTTGTTTGAAATCTGAAACATTTCCCATCTGTCAATCAGGCTGCCATCCAGTGAAAATGAATGTAACTTGTGTCAGCAATACCTGAATGCCTTTCAGCGATATTTGAATAGTTTTCTCCACAAAGCAGAAAACGGCTTTCACAGCTCTTTGCATTGCAGAAAAGCAATAGTAATGAAGATGCTGACTGCATCTAAATGCTCCGTCTATAGCCTGTAGAGGACATTTAAGCTTACTGCCAAGGTTACAACGCTTATTATGACAATACACCAGAAGTAATATGCAATACTTTTATGAAGTATTTCTAAAAAGTGCTCTAATTTATGGCAGGAAAGCTGTTTAATATGCTTAAAGTCTTTTGAGTTTTCAAATAACAAATCAGCGCGTGCACCTCCGAAGGAACTCACTAAGTTTCTTCAACAACTTGATGTTTTCTGTAAGTATTTTGCTAATTTTAATCATACCTGGGTGTAATATTAAATCAGCAGATCAGAATAATAGACAAATGTATGCTAAGCTAAGTTTAAAAAGTTGTTCTGAACTACATGTCTCCCTCAAGCAAACTGCAGCTTTCGCAATTTTCAAAGTGTGGAGCTAACAGCTCTAAAACATTTAAAATCCATCCCAGACTCAAAATCAAAACCAAAAGGACGCCTGTACCTTCAAGAAATGTTGCTGCGGTATCGAAAATGTTCTCGGGTATCAAGTATTTTTTCTAGTATAGGTATTGAGTTTTAAATTTTAATATCGTGACAACCCTAATAGGGACTAGTGCTCCGAGTCAACAAACGCTGAAAAACGTCAACATTTAAAACCTAAACGGATTTATAATGCTTCAGCCTAGATGGGATTTTCAACAAACAATACTATACAAGGTTTGAAATACAGACACAAAACAGAGTAAAAAGATAACACTTAATATGACTCAACAGTACACAACCCAATTTGATTGATTTGAATTAATCAAATGACATTTAAAGACCCAATTGACTCCCATAGGAATCAGCCTACAATCTACCAACACTCATTAATGGTACAGCTGTTGAGATTGTCAGCCAGTATAAGTATTTGGGCAACATCCTGGACAACAAGCTAACCTTTGAATACAGACGGCCTCTGTAAGAAGGACAACCAGAGGCTGTTGTTTCTAAGAAAACTGAATGGTTTTCCTGTGGATCTCTTTTAAAAAAAAATGTTTTTCTTTTAATAAATCTGTTTTAATTCTTGGAATGGTGTGCTAGTTTGGTAACCACCGCATGACAAATAACAAAGACGTTATTGGGTGTAGTTAAGGTCTGTACTAAAATTGGTGCTGATGTGAGAGACTTTAATTGTGTGTTCAGAACAAGAAAGACTAAAAGAGCAACATCAACCCTTAATGATCCTCAGCATCCTTTGTACACTGAGATACGATTGTACCATCAAGAAGGAAGTTTATGTATGCCCATAAGGCAAGATCTGACCAATGCTGGAGGTCTGTCATCCTGTAAATGCTGTTTTAATGTTTCAATGTCTCTATTTTTGGGGGTGAGTGCCCATTGTGTGTTAATTTTGTGGACTCTGTTGCAAATGAATTGCCCCTTGGGGACAGTAAAGTTTTTCCATTTAATTCAGTTAGGTTCAATTTGGACTGAGTTGCACTGAATGCACGTGGTTCTGAATCTGACTGCATGGAGTAGATTGGATTGGAGTGAACTGGACTGATTAGAGTTGAATTTGGACCAAAGAGCGTTCCTCATAATCGGATATGAATAGAATCAGTTTCTCTTGTAAAGTGCCTTGAGACTGTTTTTGGGACCCGGCTCTATACAAATCCTGTGAACTCAGCAACGTTTATTTAAAACCAACATGACTAGATTTTCTTTTGATAAACATAAAGCTTCATAAATCTTGTCACTGTATTGCTTGTGGCATGAATTTAATGCAGGAGATTAATAAATTACAAACAAAAATCTTATTTGTACGTCTTTGCACTTACACCACATTTTCATTTAGTTTCCAAAGCACCAAATGCCACAAGCTGTATAGAATAATAATAATAATAATAACTAACAACAACTGCCACACAATGAAAGAAACCCAAACCCAATAACATCTGTGTTTGAAAAAACAGAAATCTCTCTTGTAAAACACCCCAAAGGGGTTTATGATCCATTCACAACTAATAAAACATTTAAAACTTATCGAATTAGCCTGAGTTATTCAACATAAGCATAACTGTAAAAGTCTAAACTACATGCACAGACTGGAAAAACAATGACTTACAGTAAAATACAGAAAGAACATGACTACTTGAAACTAAACTGGACAATTCTAAGCGAATGGAGTGGGATCTGCACATCGTCCACCACAATGCTAAACAAACATTCAGAAAGCTCCCAATCACTGCTCAAAGGTAACAAAAAAAAAATCGGAGCAGGAACTACTGAAGAGTGACTAAGACATGTTGAACCTACTCATGCACAGAAAATGAACCCTGATACGCAAATCTAAACACATAAGCACACATGTTAAACACACCTCAGGGAGCGTATGAGTGGTTTCCAAATGTGGTCTGGATTACACGCCTGCATGACTCACCTGCTCCAGCGAATACGCGCCACATGTGCTGCCGGGGTGTGCACTGATTTGTGTTAGTGTGGCGGTGGACCCCAGCAGGCCGCAGCCACGGGTCTCGTGACGACAAGAGCGGGGGGCTGTGTTGCTCTGATTGCATGGGTGTATGCTGGTGGAACGCCATTATATCACATTTATGCATTTGTATCCGTGTAATGATGAGTGAAATTGCCCATAAGAAAAGAAAGCTGTCAAAATAGTCTGAGGATATCTTTAAATTGTTGTTTTGCGTCGTGACCAAACTTCACAATGTCAGCATATGGATAAAAAAACAAATGATTAATCTTTGATTATCATTTTAAAAAAACTATCAGACCAGTGGGGGATCCTTTATAGGTCAGTAGTTAAGTCATGCCAGAAGGTGGTAGTAATGCCATCATTTATCACAGTTCAAAATGCAAAACAGGAAACAATAGGCTGAATATAGTCAGTAATTCTCCAAAAACAAAGGATGTTTTTTCTTTAAAGAATTGTATGTTTTCAACACATGATCGAAGTTTAATGACAAGAGTACCAGAAAACAATATTTGCTAAGAGTGCACAAAGCCGTGATGTGGGAGTTCCCAAAGTGCGGGTCGGGACACTACAGAGGGTTGTGAGATGATTTGTTGTCGATGTATTAAAAAGATTTACTATTTCCTTATTTGTGAAACCGATAGAGTACAACTTTGGAAGAT
Source organism: Fundulus diaphanus (assembly GCA_037039145.1). Lineage (NCBI taxonomy): Eukaryota > Metazoa > Chordata > Actinopteri > Cyprinodontiformes > Fundulidae > Fundulus > Fundulus diaphanus. The sequence continues at coordinate 32,001,278 of CM073128.1, forward strand.
GCTCAATAACCGTCATTTTAACAGAGGAGGAAAGCTGCGCTTTTTTGTAAGTGCATTTTGAATTGTCCTGTTACTTAAATGTCATTTACAAATAAACTTGCCTTGTAAGAGTTCTTCTGAAAATGCTTTATTCTTGTAATGTCATGGCTTTATTCTCTGTTTGGGAACCTCTGGCGTAGTGGGCCTGCTCAAATATGTCATTGTTTACTAAAAATGCAAAATCATTGTTAGCTATGCTCAATCCACTGTAACACAGGCCAATATTTATTTAGAATATAATGGGTTTTTTCCCCACATGATTTTCATCTCTTTGGACTGGCGTTGCATTGCAGTAACGGAAAATCCCAAAAAATATCACAGCATTACTTTATGAAAGATTCCCCCATCTCCCATGCCACCTCTCTGATTGTGTATAAACCGTAATGCCAGTGTTGACTTGCGCCGCCCACAGCAGAAGGAAGTTAGTGTGTGTCGGGGAATTATTAGGACGTACTGCTTTCAAACAGCTGTGACTGAGCTCAGGATTTCCTAAGAAAACACCTGGACCTGAATTATTACTGCACTGTTTGATTTATTTATGATCATTTGCACAAAACATTAAACCACCCAGGAAGACGAACAGAAAGCATTCAAATGTAAACTGGAAGGGCTGTTAATCTCCTCAGCGCAATTGTGCACCACATGTAGGAATTTTAGTTGTCGTTTCAGTATGGTGCGACCAGAGGCTATTAAATCCGCTTCATGTTCCATTGTAGCGTTATGCCAAAATATAAAACCACGTTTATCTCTGGAGAAGGCAATATTTCAGGGCTATCCCTATAATGGTGTCAGAGGTACCTTAACCATGACAAACCTAACATTTTAATTTTTGCTTCTTTTTTGACAGTTTATAAATTCTTAGTAAATACACAATAGACCAACATGAAATCAATTAAGCTGAAAAGGGCCTACAAGTTAGACTGCAGCTATATACATCAAAATAAGCTATTTATAAAATTCCCCAATAATATATAAATATATAATTGGTTAGTTGTTTTTTTCTGAAACCCCCTCATCAGTCATCCAGAACTTGTCCTACAAGCATTTCTGCACCTGAACCTACGTATTCCCTCTGATAAAACAGGCCCTGTATGTCTTAAAGGCCAGAAAACTAAAAGCTTTCATTGGATAGTTTACGATCCTACAGGCTTGGCCATTTAAACGGGACTCAATTCAGTTTTAAGCTACAAATAGCCATTCTAACTTTTATCAAGACCAGAGATCGTTTCAAACTGAGCTGCCCTCTTACCGTAGCAGAGCTCAGATCTGCCGCAGCTGACAGAGCTCTTCTTTTCCCCCAGCTTTAAAGACAAACGTTAGATGGGCTCTCCAAGGTCACCAAACGTCTTTTAACTACCCCACTGCCCATTTATGGTATGGTTTGTGTTTTAAGCTGTGCAGACTTACTTCATGCACCGGGAGTAGAGCTGGCATCGGGCCACCGGCACTCTGACCACACAGGAGGGAAAAGCGAGGAGCAGCGTGTGGCTCGCCCGGTCCAGAGTGAGGGACAACAGCTGCCTGGCTTGCACAGAGTCCTCGGCACACCTGCATCACAGAAACAGGCAGGAACGCAGCAAAACAAAACGAAAAAGAATTTGCATTAGCCAATTTCAATCATCAGCATGCCACTGCACATTATACCCCTGACCTCGATCTGAGTACAACCACAGGAAGGAAACACCTCTCTTGACTCGGTGTGAAACACAAACAAACAAAAAGTGCCCTATAAATAAAAACCAGAACAAGAGCGAGAGCGACGAAAGCCCGATGTTAAAACGCCGACCCAAATTTGCGGAGCTGATTGTGGTACTTCAACGGGTGAACTGGCCTTCAAAAGCAGCAGCCAGGATCCAAATCGCCTCTAATTGGCACTTAGAGCCACAAGAGCTGGCAACAACCAGCCTTCGTGCCGCAGACATACCCCATATTATGCACATGTGCACCCGTGCATTAGTTACATCTAGACGCTTTATGGTAATAAGATTGCGGATGGCCCACAGTCATTAAGAAGAATATATCATTCTGCTAAGGCCAAGCTGTGAGTCATTCTTCACAGGCAGCATCATGAAATGCAGAGAAATGAAGAGCGAGAGCTCTGCAGAGGAGAAAGAGTGAATAAGCCTTGAGAAGAGCATTAAAGAAGCAAGATCAGGGAAGGGAAGTAAACAGAAGGAGATGCATGATGTGCTACGGCTCATAGGCCTGTTTCACAGCAGACGTTCACAGAAGGCTGCAGTACACCTAAAATATGTTCTTTCTTTGAAATGAAACTAGCGCTTGAGACGGTTCTGCTAGTTCAAGTAAATGTGTCATTATTATGTGTCGTTGTGTGTCATTAAACCTGTCTGTTTTGGAAAACAGCATCTCAAAGGTTTTAGCTTCTGTCTGTGGTAACGTTGCTAATTGTAATTTTTTTGGTCTAATATGGGGTTTATCACTTTATGTTTTTTTTTTTTTTTTTTTTTTTTAGAAATGCACAGAGAAATCAACTGTTGACTGGAAGGGGATAATTTGAGCCGATGAGTCGACTTTAGCAGAGCAATACTAGGAAGGCTCAATGTGTAACAGCAAAGTTGCTTTTTTATATATCCTTTTGGCTGTCAACTTCATAAATACTGAATTTAGAAGCATTGGAAGAGTTTTGAAAATCTTCAAAAAAAAAACAGGTGAGGATCTGGATTCTTTAGGGAAAAAACACAGGAAGACTGACATTCACTGTTGGTGATGCTAACGTTGCTAAGTGCTAATATAAGATGCGGAAACATTTTAGGATAACTATCACCTCAAATCATTTTTGTCTGTTTAAAAAAAAAAAAAAAAAATATGATGATTGTTCTGTCTTACAGGTACATCTCCCTGGAAGGATATGAACAATATTTTGACCACAATCAGAAATGGCTCAAATCAATATTAGCAGGTCACAGCATTACAAAAAGCAGAGATGAGAAATCAGCAACAAATCTCTAGGGTTTTCCTTTTTTTGTTTGTTTTTGATGCACAGGTTCGGGTGAAGAAGGCCTGGAGCCTCTGTCTTCTGATTAGCCGGATGCCTGCTGTGATAGCTGGACTGTCAGCGACCTCCCGGTGAGCTCGCCAGGCACGCCAAATTATTCCTAATACACTGGCTCCAGCGCTCACCAGCTTGTTCATCACACCGTCCCCCTCATTTCACTTGCAATCACTGTCCCTCATTTTTGTGGCAGAAATAGCTAGACATAGGCTGAAGCAGAAGGGAAGAGACTCAAAGAAAAACAATAGTCTGTGTTTAGACAGTCAACTGAAAAAATGAACACTTGGCTTTCACTTATCGTTAAAGAAAACTGCACTATATACTCACAAGCCCAATTAGCACAGCAGAAATTGTTCAGAAACGCTTACTTTCTTTTTAAATGCCTCTAATTATCCTTAGTGAATGATAATCAAAAGCTTCCTGCACCCCCCCCCCCCCCCACACACACAAACTGCCGTCATCCACCATGTGGAACGCCGCATTTAAGCAAAGAACAAAACACAAAAAGGAGTGAAAAGGCAGTGCATCCAGTGTTCATTACGTAATGATCTACATCAAGTGAAGCCTCAAAGCTGTGTGCCTCATGTAAAATGCTAATTACAGAAGCACAAGACACCCTGTTTAATCCAATCTTTTGTTAGGATGCAGATAAGGAATAGGATTAAATTCAGACTGAAGATAGGAGGGGGGTCGACCTTCCTGGCAATAACTCTGGTCATGATCGAGGACAATTGGATTTTCACCTTTCTTTCATTATTTTCTAATGTTTGCCCATAACACTTTGTCTCAACCTCATTAAAGGACAGTCAGATTTCATGATAACGATTATTAGGCTCTAATTTAAGTCACATCTACTTATCCTATTTCTCTTTCTTGCATGTTATTGGATTGTCTCAGACACTGCATAGTGATTTGTACCTTGGTGGGCGCATTCAAATGAACACATTTATTAGTAGCATTCATATTTTAGATGAAGCTTGAACTTTATTTTATCTGAGAACCTCAAACTGAGCACAATCTAGCAATCTCTTAAGGAGTAACAACTTCATGCACAAAAAAAGAACCCAAAAATGATCTCTTTTAAAGAAAGACCTGCAGTTTGCTGTCAGGCTGTTACAAAATGATTAAAAATGTTTGGACATTGTGAAATTTTTTACTTTCCTCACTACTGACTTTATTTTGTCTTTGTTTCGACATGAGTATTTGCTCTTCAGACGGGGTTGAGCACAAATTAAATCAAAATAGTTTGAAAGCAGAGCACCAACCTTGAACCGATTTAAAAATGAGCGCTTTTTCCACCAAACCAGTTCTTGTGCTGAAGTTTGAGTTCCTTGAGTGAACTCTGGCTTTAATCAGGAGTTGGAGACAGGCTCATGGGAACAACAGCTAATCAAAACATTTAGCGAGCGCCGTGTTTAAAACGTCAGAATTTAGTTCAGTGTTTTGTCTAATTCAAAAATAAACAACATTTGTAAAGATTGAGCTTTCACAATAATAAAATGTGACATTAGCACCAGAAGAACACAAACCGAGTGTCTTTTGTCTTCCTGTAGTGTTTTTTTTTTTTATCTCATCCATGCTGGAGTTTAAGTAGGCCAAAGTGCTTTTTACAGCTAACATCACAGCTGATTATATTCCGCTAAATCCACAAACCCCACCTCTAACTCAGTTTTCCAGCGCTGAGAACATGGATGACAGATCAGCTGATAAGGATTGTGAAGCGTTCACAAGCACCACGTGTTGTCTTTTAATTTTGAATTATTCTAGTGATCATGAGGGTGTCTTTTTGCAGTGATATTGGAATAAATAATGTGATTGGTTTAGTTTAACTGTTTCCATGTATTACGATGCTTCAGAAAAACACAGAATAAAACAGGGGGAGGATCAAACAATATTTGAATGAAACATTTATGACGAAGTAATGATGAGGCTCCAGCTTGGGAACCACCGGATAAGCACTTTGTTCCAAATCACTTTAGCTTTCTACCTCTGAAGTTTGAGGTAGTTTTTGTGTGAATGTGCACAACTTTGTTTTAGTTTAGCCTAAGCTAACGTGCTAGTTTCATTTGCTCAAAAGCCTTCTCCTAATTCCTGGGAATTGTTTGGAAAGTGCCCAAACTAATGGTCTGCAGCCAATAAAATCCTCCTATGACATATTGATGCTTTTTGATTTAGCAAGTAATACACAAGTGAAAATAGGTCAAGGTAGGATATTTAAATAAGAGGTGTATGTGAATAGTTTTCCCATTTTCTGAATCCACTTTTCTTTCTCACATGCCTAAATAATTTTTAACCACATTCTTTAACTTCAGCTAGAGATTCATTGGGAAACTGGGTGGTATCCACAGAATCCACTGATTTCCTGTGTCACTGGCCCTGACTTTTTCCAGTCAAACAGGTCATTCTGTATGTTTGGGTGTGTTTGGGTGTGCTATTTTTAAAAAATGCAAAGTATTTTTTCTTGTGTGGTAAATGTGCCCTTACTTGACGGTCTATTTTTGTTTTGTATTTTTACCCTTGCGTGTATCTACAAGCTTCCATTCATGTTTCACTTTGCTGCTGTTACACCTGAAATTCCCCACCGAGGGGCAATAAAGGTTATTTCTGTTCAATTATTGTTGTTAAAGAGGAACAAGACCCAAAAGCTCTTTTTAATACCACTTAGGTCTTTAAAAATTAAGCCAGGGAAAGCACAAAAGGTGTCGCTATTTAAAAGCAAATAGTATTTTATCTGAAGACTAATCACTAACATAAGATGCTGCTAATTATAGCTTTTAAAGAGAAATCCGAATTGTCCAAAAATTGGTAATGGCAGGTGAAAGTTATACAAAAACAAGGATTTTAAATCAGTGCAAAACTCTGATTCATCACAAATGACAGCCACCAAGCTGTTGTGCAATGTTCTTTGGTCTTACTTGTCAGGGTTAAATCCTTCCAGCTCCTCCAGAAAGATGTTGCTGCTGGTCACCGTGTTGTCTTGGTTTGGCATGATGAGAAACTTGAGGATGGTTCCTCTGCTTGACCCGAGGAAGAGGACGGTGCGGTTTCTATACGGCCCAGCCTCTGTATCCACCACTATCTTATTCAGCTGGTACCTAAACCACAGGAGAGAGAGTGCTGCATTAATGCCACCGACAGAGGCAGCCCATTTGGGACCCTCCATCTATGACAGCTAAAAGCACTGTCAAGAAACTTGAAGTCAGCCTCCGATTTAGGTGCATTAAAATAGATTGGATGATTACAGACTTGTGAGGTGAAATCAAAATATGCCTTTTCTCTTGAATAACCCGAAAATAAAGTGAAATCCACAGAGCAGATTATCAAATGTATATAATACAGTGATTACACCAGACATTTCTGTTATTAATGATATCCGTCAAGTGAAGGGGTTTGAAAAGAAACAATAGCAGAGTGCAGTGGAGCTACACACAGTCCTGACTGTGTGAGTGAATGGATGAAAATAGGAGCCATGTTGTGCAGAGTTCAGAATATTCTCGATACAGCCAGTCCCCTTAATTCCTTGGTGGTTGATGGACAGGGGGACTGCATGCATTAGATAACGAGGGCAGAAAGACACAACAAGTATCCATTAATCTAAATAGCACTATAGCTCAGTGGTGCCCAGAGTCAGTCCTCAAGGGCTGGTGTCCTGTATGTTTTAAATGGTTCCCTGATTAAACACACCTGTATCAAATGGATAGTTCATTACCAAGCCCCAGCAGAGATCGATGACATACTGGGGAGGTAGTTCAGCCATAGGAATCGGCAGTGATGAAGCAGGAACAAATCTAGGGCCCTGTTTACATGACAAGCCATTGAAAATGGGATTGTTTTTCCGTTTCTGTTAATGCATCTAGATGACATTGTTTCAATTATGATCTCTGTGCACCTAAGACTTGTAAAAGTGTTACAAACAGTGTAATTCTCCTGACATGCCTCTAGTAGGTGACATGCTCTTTAAAGGGGACATATGCAAAATCCACTTTTTTCCCCATTTTGTTGTGTACTTGAAGTCTATAGGAATCCAGAAAATTTGAATTTAGTGTCTCTAGTAGGAGCTGCGCATATATCTTTATATTCTGTTTGGCATTTATTTTTCAAGACGGTACGTTTTCTCCATTATATATATATATATATATATAGATATATATATATATAGATATAAATATATATATATATATATATATAAATATTCCTTTTTCTGTTTATTTACGGCACTAATTTCTCTTTTTTAACAAAAGTAGGCTGACAGGAAAAACGGTTTAAAAGAGGGGGGAACAGATGCGGTAAAGGACCAACGGCTGGAATTGAACCTTGGCCAGCTGCATCAAGGACGAATGCCTCCTTATATAAGCCCTCCGACTTCCGGTTTATCAATTTCACAAATCCGCCATTGTGTCGTTTTCAGGAAAAATATGTGCCATTGCTGTGTACACGAACAGTATAAACACAACAAAACCTTACTGTTATCACCAAATAACATTATCATGTGCACAGGGTTTAAAAGATTAGCGGCTAGCTGCTTCTTACTATTATAAGCTTTAAAAGTAAACCAGAACAAAAGTTCAGATAGCTAATTTTTATGATATAGCTCATTTATGTTTCATTGTGCATTAATCTCCGTATGTTGGAAGGTCAGTCCATCCAGCCATTTTTTTTTATAATGCCAAACAAAAGTGTATCAATCATCACCGAATAAAATAATATAGAGGAGAAACAGGACCCTAAAAAGGAAAACCGTAAAAAAAAGTCTCAATGGTATTGTTTAGAGCTATAAAACTCAGACCAAACTACTGCAAAAAAAAAAAAAATCAGTGTTTAGGTAAAATCTGGAATGGCTAATACTTGGAGAAACAAGAACTGTGAAGCTTTATTATCATAGTGATGAAGATGAACATAGTCCAATGATGTGTCAGGATAAAGAATAAGACAGAAGAAGCTTGGTTAATTCTGTGTTCAAGGTTTTTGAATATACACACTCAACTTCAAACAAGTCTGACTGAAGTGGGTATGTCAATCCAAAGTTAATTGGACAATGCTTCGAAGATAAATGACTCATAACCCAAAAGCAAATCATATGGTTTTGCAGAGAAGGTAATAGAATATTTCACACATGACCTAAACCTAGCTGCTAAAGAATAGGTTAAGGACAGAAAAGACAGATAATTTAAATATAAATGTGTGGGAAAAACCTTACAAAGCAGGAAATAAACCCTTTTGTGATTTCCATTAACTCCAGATTTTTAGATACAATTTGTGCCCAACCCAACAGCTTGTGGGTAGTTGTGTTTAATCCGGTTATATTAATAACCAGGTAGTAATGGTTATTTTTTTATCTTATTGCATATCTAATTTCCTGAAAAATATCAACATATTACTGAGTTAAAGTTGCTATTTTTTTCTAGAATTTTTGTTTGATTTTCTGGGAGATAGGAAGCAAGACAGTCACACCAGCTTTTCTCACCTGACCATGGTTCTGACAATCCAAGGTCTTTGTCCGAGTGATGGAACGGCTTCATCCATCAGAGGGTGTGTCTTGACGAAGTTCAGCATCTCATCTGGGAACGAGTTGGAGGAATTAAACTTGGATCCTTGAACAGCACAGCCACCAGGTCTGGGGACAACAAGATGGAGCACATCAAAAAGAGTGGAGCGAAATTATCTGACAACATCATGCCACTCATGCTTCCATAATGATATACGGTATTATTAAAAGGACAGTCTAGACTGTCGGAGTGACTCATCTTCATACAGCAATTCTTTTGCAACAACAGTATTATAGAAAAACCTTTACAAAAAAGAGTTTTCTTTAAGATTTTCAGACTTTCTCCAAAATGAGTTACCTTTCACTTATAAAAAAAACCATAAAAATGTCTTCATAAATTAGAGGAAACTTTAGTCATGTAATAAATGTCTCCCTGTGAAAATACCAGACATGCTACAGTGATTTGCAAAAGTATTCATGTCTCTGGATTAGGGCTGGGCAATATATCAAGATAAAAAAAGATGTTTTTCAAAAGAAATATTAGATGGCGCTATATTGCATTGCATTATATTAAGATAGTTTATGTTACGTTATAATTATACTTTTACCTATTCCAGTAGATTATTTTTCAGCCGTTTCTCATATTTATCTACAACTGTTTGGTAAAAATGTGCTTGACAGACATTTGGGATAAAGGTTTGATTCAGAGATGCCTTTTCATAATGACTTTATGAAAATAAAAACATATTGAAAGAAATATTGTATATGAGCATTGAGCCTAAAAATATAAATATATCATTTTTGGTCCATATTGCCCAGCCCTACCCTTGATCTCTTTCACATTTAGTTTATTACAACCACAAACTTCAGTATATTTTTTACAGGGATTTTGGTGACCAGCAAAAGAAATAAAATAGTGCAAAATTGTTATGTGGAAGAAAAACAAAACATAAAAAAGTTCTTGTACGTTTAGGGTCGTTTAGGTTGGAAAGCCGTGTCTTGGCAGTTGTGGCAAAATCTTTCTGTTTTCAGATGATGGATGGAAAAGTGCTCTGTTAGATGTTCAGAGCTTATAATATTGGTTTCTAACCTAACCCTGCTTTTAACTTCTCCACAGCTTTCCCGTTGATCTGTCAGCTGTGTTGCTTTTTCTTCATGAGGCTTTTTATTTGTCGATGTTCAGGGATACCTTCACAGAACAGCTGTACATATTAAAGTACAAAAAGGATAAATATCCATTGACATTGCACTATTTTTAGTTTAAATCGCAATAATGCATTGTTTTCCTTTCTCTTCATAGTGATACAGTACTTGTGTTCGTCTATCACATATAATCCCAATACTATACATTGGACTTTGTTGTTTGAAAGGGGATATCATGCAAAATCCACGTTTTTAGCACTTAAATGCAAATTTGTTGTGTACTTGGAGTATCCAGGAAAGCAGTCTGCCCCAGTATTGTGTAGATATCTTTATATTCTTTTAGAGTCATTTTTCAATCCGTTTAGTTTTCTCTATTCTTTCTTATGTTTTTCCAACAATTACATTGCAGTATTTCCTGTAGAGCTGCGATACATGGTCATAGACTTCCGGCTTATCAATTTTGCTAATCCGCCAATTTGATTTTTCGCTGCGATGTTGTAGTGCAAGCACTGAAAGATGCCAAAGCCACAAGTAGATACGTGAAAATGTTCGGTTGTTGGGTGTATAACCCACACAATTCATTACCCTATCCGCCATCATACTAGAAAAATAGCTGAACGGGGTGGAGTGAAAGGCTCTGCGACCTGGAGGAGGGCGTGGTGTGAAGTGACTTATTTGCAATTAAAGAGACGGCACCAAAATGTGTTGCTCTCAGACACACCTCAGAACAGGGGTAAAAGAGGGGCTGTGGGGTGACAATAATGATGAATTCAGACCAGAGCATTGCAGTTCCACTTTATATAGACCACAAGTGAATGGTTTAAATGTGAAAAGGAAAAACTTAGACGCATGATATGTCCCCTTTAATGTGAAAAAATGTTCAGTACGTACGGACACTTTTGCAAAGCTCTGTTAACCGCCTTTCATAAAAAGCTACTTTCTGCAGCAGCATCACATTTCCATTGTCTCCCCCCAGCCCGTTGATAACAATCTGAAAACACAGGTGCATGCATTGAGCACTGCCATCTGGCTTCACCTTGGCTTTGGGATGAGTTCATCTGGAACAGGCGTCCAAATAGACTCTGGAGATTTCTGCTCCTTAAACCTTCCATCAAACACGGCAGCCAGCTGCTCCATGTCAAAGGCGCACACAGCCGAACCCGGTATGCTGCAGAGAAGGAGATGGGATGGTGAGACAGAGGCAGATAAAGCACTTTGAGCTGACACAAAATGACTGTCAGCCCAATGTCAAGCAGGCTCTACTCCCCAACAAGGATAGAGAGAAAAAGTGACAGAAAAAAGAAAGATATAGTGGATTATACCCACACTAAAAAACTGATGGTAAAACTAAACTCAGATGTACAAACTGTAAAAGAATTGGAGCCCATCTAAAATGACAAATTACATTTAGGCTTTTTTCTTCTTTTTGGAGCTAATAGTGGAGCACAGAGGAAATTACAACTGATACAGGCTGAGAATAAAGAAAAGAGAGACACTATCCGTTCTGGGCAATAGTATATAGATGTGCAGCCGACAGAATAGCTATTTTAGGCCAGAGGAAAGATCCTGCCGGAAATTCCTGGAATATAAAGCAACAATAGGAAATGAGTCACTCAAAATTCAGTTCCCCGCAAAAAGGAGGCGGTAAAGATTCTCGTAAAGGAAATGAACCCACAAAAACATTCCATTAAAAGCCCCGTTACACCTCAGAGGCCGTTGAACCGCTCATGAACCCGGCTGCTCCAAGCTGTGCATCTGCTCAGAGAAGTGTCCAGTGGACCCCCCCGTGCAAACAAACACGAAGCGACACAACCAAAATCAGAGGTGACCAAACAGTCAGGCTGTCTCTGTATGCTACATTTGTGTGTTTTAGCTGGAGATGGAGAGAAGAGAGCGCTGTCCGGATGAGATAAGACATGAGTTTAAAGAAACAAACCATGCTTGCTGCTCCACTCTGAAAGTTCTCAAAGTGTTCTCATCAATGAGAAACAGTGGACATGGAGGGAAAGCTTCAAACTATTTTAGAAATATACACAGAGACTGAAACACTTGTTATCCGGTGCTACGTGAGTTCCAGCTGTTTATTTCTTTTTCTGACTTTTTCTTTAAAAATAAATGTCCAGCTGTTGATTTGAGTCCCTCCTGGATTATGTTCTGGGCTGAGAGGCGTTTCCAGAAAGCAAAGTTTGTGGGCTGGATTTTCTGGCTGCAGCTGGGATCCGTCTTCTCCTGAGGGGGTCAAGTTATCGCTCCTCCGTACTCATCATATCCAGGCATTTCCAGGCAGCAATACAACCCCGGGTTTGGCCAGAGCAGCAGGGCGGCAGTCGTACAGTGCTGTGAAAAAGTGTTCCCCCCCTCATTTGTGTATATATTTATTTTAGATTCATTCTGATTTGCTTGTTTGTCCTACTGTAAAGTTTCAAAACTAAAATTTCGTTATAAAATAGTGAGCAGATTTAATACAAAAAGCAAATGATCGTCATATAGACTGGTGGTATGGGGCGCTTTGTAGAGAGGCCTCATCAAAGTCTGGACTTAAACCCCACTGAGATGACGTGGCATGACCTTAAACAGGCTGTCTACTCTTGGAAATTACCCAACATGGCTGAATTAAAACAATTCATGAAAAAAGAGCAAATTAAATTTCCCCCATGGAACTGTAAAAGTACTTATTGCTTGGCTACAGTTGTTTCCTGGGGCGGCAGCAACTAGTTGTTGCCCCCAACAAGTTGTTTAGGGGCAAATTACTTTTTCACATTGCATCAGTTTGGTTTGGATCACCTTTTTCCTGTAATAAATAAAATAACTATTTGAAAGATACATTTCTTTTTAGTATTTACTCGGGTTATCTTTGATATATAAATTTACGTGATGGTCTGAAAGACTAAAGTGTGAAAACAAGTAAAACGGAAAAAGCCTTATTTTTTCACAGCACTTTATATGTGGATGAGCAAGCTTCTCAAAAAGACTGAAAGCACCAGATGTTATCTGTGACAAGTTTGCCAGGGCTGCCAGCCTTCTCTACCCTCACCTAGCTCTCCAACCTCCCGTCACTCTGCTTGCAGGTCACTGGGTTTGCCCCATATATGACGCTGAATCTAAGGGAAGAAAGCCAAAAGGCCTCGAGCTGTTTTTTTTTCGCAGAAGTGTCTTTTATTATTCTCATTTCCGCCAGAAGTTTCTCTCACTTGCGCTGCGTTGTCATGTTTTAGATTCCTGCTTATATTTCCCTGCAGTCAGTTCTTTGTATATATTTTTTTCTTCCCGTAGTTCTTCATTGTTGTTGTTTTTTTTGTTGAGGTAAGTTTTGCAGACTGGATACCGTTTGCTGGAAATAAGCAGCTTTATTGTTTAAAAACTCTCAGACAGCATGAAATTACTCGTCTGATCAGTCGGGTGATTGAAGAGTTAAGCGGAAAAAGATGTGGGGAAAAAATGGCAGTCAGGAGATCTTTAATCTAATCCTTTAATTACAGGGTGCAGCCACAAATTTTCCATAATAAAATTAAAATAAAGATTTGCAATTATCTCAGAGAAGGGTACATAATAATTTCTACAGAAATGTTCCTAAAAAAGCTCAAATTAGACTACCACAGTGGATCACACACTGCATTCTTCAACAAATAATGTTCATTAGAATAAATGATTTGGCCACTAGGGAAACCTGAACTTTGAAATGTGCTGACTGCCAATCTTTATTGTAATAAACTTAGATGCAGGGCCCGCTCAAGGTTGTGTGGGGGCCTATACAGGATTGCATTCAGGGGCCCACTTCCAGCAAAGACCATGACAATCATTACAGACTCGAAAGCGTTGGTGTGCGGAGGTGCCAAGTTTTAGGCTTTGTTCACAAGGCCACCACAGTAAAAAAGGGCTTTTTTTCTGTCATTTACTTACAAACAGTGAAAGAGTGAAAGCAATGGGATCCCACCTCAGACACAAGCTACAAAACGATTAAGTTGGCTTTTAAATATGAGTTATAATTTAACTTTCAGATTGAAAAGCTTTTCTTTAGTATGTTAACTACTGGTAGTTTTTTTTTGGGCTTCGCTGAAGAGGGCCTAAGGAATGGTGTGGGTAGACGGACAAGAAGAGAATGATGACCGGGAGCCTGGCTGGACAATTCTTAGGGACAAACGGATTAAATGCTAGATCTGCTTTATTGCTGTTGTTTTGTTTTTGTTTTTTTTTCTTTTTTTGGGGGGGGGGGGTATGTGGAGCTTTGCTGTTTTTGCTATAGCGCTCCAGTGTACCGCTGGTGCTTTTATAAAACTATCTTGTGCAAATTTAACTACTTTTAAACCATCAGGGACCTGGGGGCCCCAACGAAGGCTGATGTTGATGAGAAATATTTCCATAAAAACTGTATTTCTCATGTGGCATGGGTTTCCAGTCAGACACATGGAGCGTTATTCTCCTGTACCAGTTTCTCTAACTCTATCTTGTGACCTTATTATGTATTCCTTTGCCTAGTCTGCTTGCGGGCCCAGAGGGGGTCTATTCTGCACATCTGTGCAACCTCCCCAGCATCGCATTCTTCATGGCATCATAAACCTGTTCTCCTGCTCCCCGTCGCTTTTTTTTTTTTTTTTACCAGAGGGACAACCTGCTGTCACACAGTATTCTCCACATGCAGAACCGGAGACGGCAAACTGCTTTCGGGATGCACAAGATTTCATTTACAAGGTGAGGGAAATTATATGGCTCTATTAAACCCGAAGAGCCCCTGTCAGTCAGCGCCAATGACATTTCCAACTGGCAGAAGAAAAAGCATCAGATAAGGAGGAGAAAACTTATTTGCTTTGCCGCTCTTATAGTCGTAATCTCGATGGTATACTTTGGGGAAAAAAAGGACAAAAAAATATTCCACAAATGCAGCTGGTTTGTGGTGGGGAAATAACCCTTAGAGAGTGTGGGCACAGGAGGAGATGAGCTCCCTCAGAATGTCAAGGGGGAAACAATAAATCCTCGACTTCATTTCGTCGCTCCCATACCACAGTGCAGCCTGTTGTGTGTTGCAGTGGGCCAAGAGGTAGGAGTGAACAGCTATTACCTTCCTCCAAGGTCCTGCTTTCATGCTGCTTCCACTACACTCTGCCAGCCAAGGCAATTTGTCTGGCAAGCACTTGGCCAGTGTGCCGCAGCAGGCCACAAGGTGCCGATGGGAGTTTTGCAACCTATCTCACAGGTTTTCTCTGATGATTCCTGCTCGTTTCGCTCCACCTTACATATCCATGCCTTTCCTTTAAGAACCTGCATTTCTCACTGCCATGGCTGGAAGTTATTTAAAGCAGGACCCGGGGGCAGGTTACCCAGGCAAGGGTTGGCTTCTCTGTGTGTTCAGCTGGTCCTCCTCTCCTCTGCACAGAGATGCAAAAGCTTTTATCTGGGAAAATTTGCTTATTTGTGTATGAGTCTGCATATGCGAGGCATCCATCTGACTCAGTGGGTAGCAGCCCACCCTCTCACAGCGTATTCTTCCAAACACGCAGATAAGATGCAGCTGATGAAACAGTTTCAGGTCTCAGGGAGTGGGAGGCACACGTGTTGTCCATTACTGACTTCCTTGTCCTTGGATTTCTCATCTTCCTTTCTGTCCCTCTTTTACACATCAACATCTCCTCTACTTTTGCTTTTGAACTATTTTTCTCTTTCTTCCTCTAATGTCAGTCGGAAACATGCAAAAGACCTGCTGGTAAATGATGCAACTGAAGATGTTAAATGTTTATATCCCACTAAATGTATGCTTGACAACCTACCAAAGTTAAGTAGGCTTAAAAATAGATTTTTTTTGGTGAAATACTGGTGGCACCATTACTGACACCTCTGCTGTTAATACTTTGTACAACCCTTACTTGCCATTAGGATAATGCTCACTTCTTACCATTTCTTCTGTAATATTTCACAATGTTGGAGGGCATGGAGAGAGGAATCTGCTACTATGTTTGCAAAATGTCTCCCTCATGGTCTTGTCTCAAGTTACCCTCCAGGTTTTCTTTAGGATTTATGCCTAAAACCTGTGGTAGCCATGGACAAAGGGTGATTTCACTGAATTATTGTGTTGGTTTAGTTGAACGTTTTGAATAATTTGTAATTTAATGACAGAGATCCTCTGATTTCTATTTAATATATCCTGGTGTTTTAGGAGTTCATGATGCTAAGTACTCTAACAAGGTCCGTAAGCACTTTGGAAGAAGTACTGGCCCACAGCATTATAGATCTTCCACTACACTTAACAGTGGGCATGGGAGGATTTTTTCCATACATTAAACGTTAAATAGCCACATTATATGCTCATAACAAAGGACCAAAAACCTTTTGATCATGATAAAATATGGTTATAGACACCAAACGTCAATCCTGATAGTGTATTGATGGTCCTTTTTGAGCCTGAAAAGAACCCAGAACCGGGTGCGATGAACAGATATAAACAGACGTGGTGACATCTACCGGCAGTACCGGAGAACTATCAGAACGCCATTTACCGATTAATAAATCACTATTAATAATGATGCTGGACTGAGCCTGACCCTCGGAAATGCCTCGCGGTAAAGCGGCAGCTCGGCGTGATCGAAGACCAACCGTTATTAATTAAATAAACCCATCTATAACAACTTTAAGAGCCTCATATCAGAACATTACAGAGAAAGAAAATTACTATTCATAAATGGAAACAAGGATACAGCTTCAAAGTTAGAATGCAATCAATCAATCAATCAATCAATCCATCTATTTGTAATGTTTGTACTTCAGACTGTAGAGGCTAAGAAGAGCATTGCTATTACTATTATCACAGTATAAATTAGAACATTTACTTACGTCAATCAACTCTGCAGTCAAATCTGCACCATCAGCAGCTTTAGCTTCTGCTTCAGTGAACACCAACGTTCATACTGTATACACAGCGCTAGTTCAGTCTTATCCCTCTTGGAATCATATTTTTTTGTGTTTCTTTCCCTTGGATCTTGGACCTTTCTGCGTTCTTTACACAGTTTGCTGGGAGATGCTAATAGCCGTTAGCTGCTTCCTGGTTTATCCCCTGTGGCACATGCGTACTACAGTTTTTATTATAGATAAACATGAAGGGCTTTATTTATTAAACTGAGCAAAATCAAAGCATAAAATGCCAAAATAATACCCAATACGCCAGCAGGACGTGATAAGCTTTCTTAAAAACTTTGCATGCAACTGGCGTATAAATTTTAAAAATGTCAAATAACGTGGCTATGCATCTTTAATTCTTTGTTTCATACTAAACCCACAGTGCATGTTTGTTGCCAAAATGCTTCATATCCTAACCCTGATACACTATTGTGTATCAGGCTATAGTTTTAATGCAGGTATAGGGCATGATCATGCGACAACAAAACCCTCATATTCTGTTTCTATGCATTTAAAACTGAAGCATAAACAAACTTGATCACTCCCCAAATCAGGACTTTTTTGGACGAGTTGAAAGGTTCAGCAGCTCTACATGCCGACACGCCATAGTCCACCTATGTGGACCACTGCTACAGAATCAACTTAACTGTGACTCAAAACATTACAGCAATGACCCATTTTCTGATGATTTGCTGTGCAGATGGTTCGCTCGCCTAAGGAGGCTGGAGGCCTCAGACTGATAAGGAAATTCAATGCATCCCTAACAGCCTGAGTGATTCGGCCATTAACTGACCCCTATGGGAGTTT
Organism: Fundulus diaphanus; assembly: GCA_037039145.1. NCBI lineage: Eukaryota > Metazoa > Chordata > Actinopteri > Cyprinodontiformes > Fundulidae > Fundulus > Fundulus diaphanus. The sequence continues at coordinate 32,018,650 of CM073128.1, forward strand.
CATAGAGCAATTAAATATCATTGCTCCATGGTTGGTTGATTTATCCTTTTTAATAAATAAAAGAATAAATCAACAGTGATGTCCCATAAAAGTTTAGTACCTGCCTGGTCATGGCACATCATAACAGAGTGAATTTCACCCCATTGTTTCCAGTATAAAAAAAACACTATATTGACACACATGCTTCAAAGACATCACAACACTTGATGTTCTACAAAATCCCGTTTATTTTCTGATGGTTAGACCCAAGTAACAGGTGTTACCGCACCAGCGGTACCTGGTCAGGCAGAAAACCGTGCAACAGCAAATCTAGTTTCATCTGACCACAACATGTGATTCCAGCAAATGGTTATGAAGAGCTTCAACTCCACATCCTCACGTTTGTGATGGAAGGTCAGAAAATGCTTTTTTCTCCCCCTACCACAGTTCCCAAACACAACTGAAATTAAATGTTTTTTATGCTTATCCGAATATACCACTTTGCTGTATAGTCCACCAACAAGTGAGCTCTGGAGGCTTGGGAAAGGGTTTCTTTTTTTATCTCCCTTACCATCCTCCTCATTGTAGACCATTGTGTGTGCTTCTGCTTTTTGGCCAGTGGCCCAAATATATATATATTTTTGTCCGAGGTGAAACAAAACACCATAGATTACAATTTTAAAGTTTGTCGATTTGAGCCGGAAACCTAGCAAAACTCCTAAGCAAACATTTGAGATCTGATACTAGGATTAGCATGACAGCATACAGTATTAGGTGCTTTGGGTAAGTGGTACGTCCTCAAAAATGGATGACAAGGAGATTACCATGTTGAGAAAGACTCAGGGAGAAAAGGGAAAATGAATACTGAAAACAAAGCAGTGACTCTACATGGATAAATTAATTCATCTGTGTACATTAGTGCTGCTGTAATTAAAGCATCGCCCTGTATTTAGATCATTTGAAGCATTTAAACCTATAAGGTGCACACACACACAATACTGTCAGATTCCTTGTTTACTCTACTGTTCAGTTCCCTGGTTTACTGCTTCTATTGTGTTTGAGCCTTCAAATCCCCCTCAGTCTCCATGTTACACCATGTGTGGCTTAAATCACTCTATACCCGACCCCTCAGCTCTCACCCCCTCTGGACCTTCACACGGCCACTTGGATTTTTCCCAAACTCGGTTTTGTCCGTAGGAAGACTCGCTGTTTTCAGCTTCACAGAACAAGGAACAAACAGCAGTGGTTCACTGAATGCGGCTACATAGGGGGGGTCTGCCTTGGTCTCTGTTTGAAGGAGGCTCAAACGGGTTTTTATTCACGTGGATCCAGCTGTTCTCTTGAAGATGTTTTTCATCACTATTGTTTGTGTGTGTGCGTGTGTGTGTGTGATTTCAGTCTCTAATTATATCCATTTCTATGTAAACAATGAGCTACCAAAATTTGGGTTATTATGAGACAGAACGTTCTCACTGGTTTTTAGTGTTTATCAACCTTATTTGTGACTCCAATCAAGAGGCCGATCAAACAAAGTTCTCTGGAATAGGGAGTGGCTCCACTCCCCGTTGTTAAGGTCTATCAGTGTTTGTATAAAATGTATAAAACCCTAACCTGGGGCTAATTTAGCTGCAAACAAGGTCAGTCAGACAGAAATTGCATCACCAAACTGTTTTCAGGAAGGGAAAATAATGTATTGCTTCTAAATTTAAATTCCTGTTTTGACCAAAATCATATGCGTTTTTTTAAACTGGATATATATCAATAGGAACAATGACGGATATAAAGGCTAATCATCTGATTCTCACCAGAAAGAAAAGAAAATGTGGCGATACAAGACACACAGGAGACCATTTTGCAAAGGGGCAACACAAAGATAATTATACGTCACTGTATCCCTGAACAGGTTTTTTGTTGCTCATTTCCGTGTCCATTAAAATGAGAATTAGGCATCCTGTGAAACAAAATAGGACCCTACATTGAACATACATTGCAGGTTAAGTAGGAGAAGAAACTGAGCACATGTCTGAAAAGAGAAGAGGCACGTGTGTGTGCTTGTGTCGTACCTGTTCGCCGGTGTGGAGAACACGCCGAGGATGATGTCCCTGCCGTGCATCCTGATGACTGGGCTGGTGGAGTGCAGCAGGTTGAAATAGAAGTGGGAATCTCCAGGTATGGAGCAGTTGAGGCGGGCCTTAAGGAACGACGTCCACTGCTTCTCCAGGACACGCTGCGAGCCGCCTTGATCCCGTTTGCAGACGCGGGCAACGCGCGACACCACCACCTGTGAACGGGAGGCCGCAGCGGGCTTTATGATAGGATTTGACACTAATGATGAGCGGAGGAAGTTTGAGTTTTATCTACCAAAGGGAGATATTAAAAAGCTCCCTTCAGCTGCACTGTGACAAGTCATTTGCATGCTATTTGCAATGTGATAACCCGGTCTTGACAGATCATTGTTTATAATGCTAAAATCGGCATCAATTATTCATGAAAATGTCAGGGAATCTCAAAATTGCTTCTTTGAACACACAATAGCAATGCTGTTTAAGCATCCATTTACTCTGTCTCTGTAAACATGTCAACGCCAGAAAGCTGCTGCAAACACTTCTCCCAAAATGTGAATTGCTAATTAATTAGTAATTCCTGTTTTAAAGAAATAAATAATCTCAAAGATGCAGGATCAGCTAAGAAAATAGAAAACAAGCACTGAAACCATTAAATTAAAGCCTTTCTCAGGTATTTTGTCAAATATGCGTATAAATGGGTAAAATAACAAAAGGTCATTGTGGCTGTGAATAAAACAGTAGTGCTGGTTTAGAATCTACTTACCGTGTTTGTTTTTTAAATAAACACATATATTACCCTAATGTCCTTTTTAAAAGGATGCACTGACAGTACAGGCTGCCTCCTCTGCATGAAAATTTCACACACAGGAGGGGAATTATATCTCCATCCGGTTCACTTTTATACCTTTTCCAAGTAGTTGAACTCCATGGCTATCTCTCTGAAGAAGAAGTAGATGTGAGGTCCCCACTCCACGGCGCTCACAAAGTAGGGCTCTGTGTTGGTGCAGAGAGAGAACACATGGCCTGTTCATGGGAACGTCCGCATCCAAAACATCTCCACTTGTGAACGCAGCATAAATTCCCACAACACTAGAGTAACATGAGGGCAGGGGCACAGAGGCACAAGCCAGGCCTAATTTCATTACACGCTGAAAGGGGATTTCACAGCAAATAATAAGAGAATTGTGTCTCACTGGCATTTCTGAGAAATGACTTTCATGCTGATTTTGGTAATAATTCATCCTGGGCTTTCTACAACATGTATCAGCAGCAACACGGAACATGACGCGGATGTTTTCTGTAACCGGCGATCAGCCTGCTGAGTCAAACCTCTGCTGCTGACGCATGCACCAGTCCGCAAAGCAACGTGGACACGCATTCAGAGCCATCCGACTCTGGCGGCAGCAGGGACAGAGGGCGTGACTGTGAACGTAGGAGACACTGCAGCAGCGGAGCGGTAACGCTTAAAAGCGCAGACATACAAGCAACACCCGGACGAGCACGCACATTCACACAAGGTGTCTGTTGGTACCTCTGAACCACTTGGAGTCGTGCTTGATGGTGCGCAGAGCGGGGCTGTCCCCGAGGCTACGATAAATCACCGCATCAATGGCCAAGAAGTCTGTAACCGTGGCTGTAAACAGATTCCCCTCTGAAACACACAAACATACAGACACTGGTGAGCTGCACAGCCTCATAAAGCGACTGCATACATTATATATAGGAAAATTAGAAAGCGGATAGACCCTCCAGCTCACTCTGAAAACACTTCTTTCAGGTTTGGTTTTTTTAAGCTTCTTCTTTCTTTGGGTGTTTTGTGCTCATCCTCATTGGAAAAGTCTCTTTTGTTTAGGACAATGTTTAGGTTGGAGTACAAGCAGGCGTCTTGAGTCAATTTTCATGGCACATTATAATTTCATACGGTACGTTAAATTTCGTGCCAGACATTTATATCGTAGCGTTAAAAATCGTTCTACACTCAATCAGTGAAATGTCCTCTTTGAAACTTGCTGCTCTACCATCAGGATGAATCGATCCCTGTGGAGATGAGTTGTAGAGGCATGATTCTAATGAGGCTATGTACCTTTTCCAATTCCAACATGCCAACCGTAGATAAAACCTCTGCTTTAACTCAATTTAGGGACTGCTCAGTCTTTGTCAGAACAGTATAGCTACTGGGTAAAGTCATCTTTTAGTCAATCCAAAGCCCTATTTGGTACCGTTTCATCGCTTCCAATGTCCAGTTCATTACTGCAAACATACCGTTTTATATCCATCTACTCAAACATAATGTACACCATGGTGAGGTATTCAAAAAGAGTATTGTAGCACCCTATGAGTCTGATCTAGGGTTTAAAGGGCTCTGAAAAGTATTTGAAATCAGCTATTCCACTGAATGGTAAATAGTTTACAGATGGCGGACATTTCAACAGGACTGACCGAGTTCACCATGAAAGCAGACAGCAAGATGCTAATATAAGTCTTCAAAAAGCAGGACCTACAGCAGGCTACTTCTACTGCTGATGGGAAACATCCTAATTGCTAGAAAAGGACTGCACACATTTAGCTTTCATAGACTGCAAAGCAGAAACCGTTGCTCTCTATTAAAAATATGAAAGCCAGACTGAAGAGAGAGGAAATACGTATAGCACCAAGGCCACAAGTTCTGTGGTAATGATTCTAAAAGTTAATTATTTAGACACCAAAACAGAGGACTTTTTGAAGACAACTTACTTCTAAATTTAGCCATTGTTTTCTGTATATCTTTTTTTGATCTCCTCAGCTGTCCAGACAGCTTTTAGACAGCCTGCAGGATCGATGGTGTTTTAGCAAAAAACGACTTTCATTGCAGTACCTGGGATTATGTTAAAGATTTAAACCATGACTTTTCTATATATCAATAGCTGACACCGATTTAGTAACACGTCTGTACCTGAAATAGTTTAAAATACAGCACACTCAGTTGTTTTCTATGGCTTTCCTGGTGAGCAAGGATGCATGAAAATGTGAATAACTAAATGCTGTAATTATCAAAAAAACTTATTTTACTTGTTACATATTCAGCATTGCAGTAACGTCTTAGAATATTTTAGCAGCAGAAGTAAAAAAAAAATTCAGTTCTTTAATAAAAGAATGTAGATCAGGTTATTGATTTTTTACATTTTTTGTCTATATACTTTCACACAGTTGCTAACATTATTAGACATATTATACATTCATAGTATATAGAAGCTTTCATAGTGGCTCTATATCTGTTTGGGTACACAACAAAAGTAACACAAATGTAAAAATCTGTTATCAGGCTGAAAAACGATGACAGCGTACAGCTTCCTTTTTGTGTTTGCACTGTTTGAATGTCAGAGCGTCATCTACTAAACTATCTGCAGAGACAAACGAGGGCTGCCTTAACTAATTCAAACCATTACAACGGCAAACAATAAAGCAAAATGTTTGTTATCATAAACATGACAGCTGACTAGACTGAAATATTACTGCAATATAAAAAAGAAACATGATGACTGTTCCATTATGGCCCTCCGCAGTTTATCTCCACAGAGCTGATGATTACATTATTAGTGAAGTAAACAAGCAAACTGCAAAAAAGCTAATTGAAGTTGAACTTATACGGCACATTAAAGTGACAAACATTAAGTTTCATAGAGGAAATAGGTAATTCTTTAGTTTTTGAACCGTGCGTGACAGCGCTGTAAGATCCAAACACAGACGAGCAGCGCAGGGCCGAGAAGGAGCGTCTTACCGGCAAACAGAGCAACGTTGGCGTGTTTAGGGTCATAAGGGCACCTCGCCATTCCATTGACCGGGTCTCCTATCATCTCCAGAGTATCGCCCTTGGAATCCCGCACACACAAACAGAAAGAGAGAAACAGGCTTCAATCAGGGCTCTCCAAACAATATAAACGCATGTACGGCAGCGTCTTGAAAACCAGCCGCAAGAGAATGGCAATTAGACGGTGTTACCCATAGCGCAAGCTAATGATTCAGTGGTGGCAATTAGGCAACAAGAGAGTCACATTCTCGTAGATAAATAGGAGACCGACACACGCATACAGACGCCCACATGAAGTCTTGTGAATAATTTACACAGGTTTTCAGCCCATATTTGCACCGTTCTGCATCTATACGGCGAAATCTCTGCTTCTGTGTCAATTACAGCGCATGTATATTTAACAGGTAGCTACAAGCAGTTCTTTAAACTGTTTCTGGAGAAAAACATAACTTTGAGTACCTCCCATCCAGCGTCGAGAGCAAAATCATTTATAAATGTCATTTCTATAAAACGGAGCTATAAATAAAAGAGCAGCTTGCATTGCTAACTAGTCCCCTGGGAAACAGACAGCCTATCAGGCAGAGACAGGTGTTGTAGGGCGTAATTAGTGGCTGACAGATAATGGGCCAGGTTTGTTTCCATGTTCCACTGTTGCACCAAGTCTGAAATATAAGAGCGGGAAAATAACACCAATCCAAAAAAAAAAAAAAAAAAAAGCTTTTGATGGTGGAAGATTTTCTTCATTTTCCCGAGCCGTTTCTCTTGCTCCGACTCGACTGCTTGCATTGAATGGTTTCGAAATCAGCTGAAGCTATTATTAATATTTATGTGTATTTTTCCCCCTCTCCAGCGATTCTCGGATTGTTACTGTAATTGAGTGAGACAGCGATTGCCTGGGAAAGTGGAGCGAGCTGTGCGGAGGAGGATTCAGGTGAGTTGCAACTTGATGGGAACAAACCTTCAGATTCTGACAATTGTATTTTAGGGACAAACTGTGGGGGTAATATAAAAATGTGGGATAATTGACTGAATTAGGCCAGCTGACACTTTGACTTTTAGCTTTAAACGTCTTCACATCTGCTTCTTTACAGTGCCTTGCAAAAGTGTTCATAGCCCTTGAACCTTTTTCCCATTTTGCTACATGATAACCACAAACCTTAATGTGTTTTAATAGTATTCTAATTGATATTCCAAAAAAAGTAGTGCATAACTGTGAAGATGAAGGAAAATTGCTTTTGTAAACCAAAAGTTAAAATGTGTTACATTTGTATTCACTATACTCTGACACCCTAATTAATATCCAATGCAACCTGTTGCCTTCAGAAAGCATCTAAATAGTAAACAGAGTCTGTTTTGTAATGTGACAGTCTACTTTGTCTGCATTGTAGTCCGAGTATAAATACAGCTGCTCTCTCTGGTCTCTGAGGTTTGCCTGAGAACAGTGGTGAACAAAAGCATCATGAAGACCAAGGAACCCAGCAGGCAGGTCAGGGATGAAGTTGTGCAGAAGTTTAAGCAAGGTCAGGTTATAAACCAATACACAAAGGTCACATATCCATCACCTGAAAATAAAAAAGACGACTTAAAAAGTGCAAACCTAGCAAGCAACCTGAACTGACAGGACAAGCAAGGAGAGGAATAATCCGAGGAGCGGCCAAGAGGTCCGTCATAACTCTGGAGGAGCTGCAAAGAGCCACATCTCAGGTGGGAGAATCTAATTATAGGCCAACTATAAGCCATGCACTCCACAAATCTGTCCACGGTGGAAGAGAGCCAAGGGGTAAGCCACTGTCGGAAGAAAACCACAAGAAATCCTGTTCACAGTTTGCCCCAAGCCACTGAGAGAAGCGAGCAAATATGGGAAAACATGCTCTGGTCAGATGAGACGATAATGTATTTTTTTAGTTTGCATGCAAAACATAATGTGGAAAACACTAGATCCCACCAAGAACACATTATCCTCAAAGTGACACACGGTGGTGGCAGCATCACGCTGTGGGGATGCTTCTCCTCTGCAATTTCGGAGAAGCACTTTGAAACTGGATGGAGCGAAATGCAGAAACCCTCTGCAAGCCTCTAAGAAGGGAAATATTTAAAAATACCATTCATACACCCCCTCCATTCTTTCTGACCCATGTTGAGCTATTTTGCAACGAAGAATGGGCAACAATTTCAATCTTAAAATGTACAAAGCTAGCAAAGACATACCCCAAAAAGATGCTCAGCTGTAATTGTGAATTAGGTGGTTTCATAAAGTACTGACATGGGGACTAAATACAAATGCATGCCACACTTCTCAGATTTTTATTTCCCAGATAATGTAAAGAAAACATATATCAGTTTTCTTCCACTGCGTAAATTTGCAGTACATCAATGTTTGTCTATCATATGAAATCCCAATGAAAGACACTGAAGTTTGTGATTGTGATGTGACAGATTGCGAACACGTTCAGGGGGCATGAACATCTTTGCAAGGCACTTTATTTGGAATGCCTGCTTTTTCTTTACCACAAGTAGAACAGTAAAAGAAAACCAAACCAGGTAAACAAGTCAAGTCCCCAGCCTTCCTCTCAACCTACTCTCTTTGCCCCCCTTTTCCCCTCTTTTTGTTCCCCTTGATTTTCTGCCTTCGGCTCTTAAGATCAGCAGACCAGAAAGTTTAACCGCAGAGAAATAACAAGTGTTGTTTTCCTGAAGAAAAAAAAAAGAAAACAAGGAACCAGAACTGCCAGACAGAAAAGGATAAATAACTACTTGGGAGGAAGTCAACATCGACTCCAGTGCCAAATCAAGATGTGTGCGTTTTCACCTGAGTAGATGTACTAATTACGCTGCTAAAGAAAGATCTCCCGTTGGGAAAAATAGGTAAGCTATTTATCAATTATGTGAAAGCATTTCTAGGAAGGAATGTATTATTGGCTGGTCTTTGTAGAGGTCTGAGAAAGTTACTCCAGAGCTGGCAGATGAGATGCGGTTGCTTACAGTGTAGTTGGCACAGAGCGGGTTGAAGGCGTTGGTGCCGCACAGAAACAGGCCTCCCTGTCTGCTGAGCAGCACTTTGATAAAGTTGCGGCATTCGTCCTGCAGGAAAGAAAAAGACAGACAAAGAGAGGGAGAGTTTAATGTGCCGCAGGAGTAAGGAAACAAAGAGCAAAACCGTGGTGCAATGTGGGGGGGGGGGGAAACAAAAAAACAAATAACGGGACTGATTACCCAAAACACTGTGTGAAATGAAGCTTTTTAGCTGCCTGATGTGAGGAATTATTACACCATTAACGCTGTCAATCATATTGATACACTCTAAAGGAAACCTGCGGAGACTTCAAGTGCCTACCTGCTACACACATGTGCTCAAAGGCAGCTGTTTTTGATTGACAGAATGTAATCCAGACCAGCCTCAGGATTTGTTTTTAAACGCGCAACAGACTTAAGGCTAATTTTAACACGAGGAATCAAACTCCATACAAAGCCAGCTGGGTGACTAAATCAAGTTGTGTCGCAGTATCTGTGTTTTTGATTTGCTCTTTGAAATGAGGAGTCGTGATGTTTGTAATGCAACAAACAAGAGCTGTTTCTCCCCCCAACGCCACAAGCGTTAATCCCTTTCAATCTTCTGCCTCAATAAATGGGAACAGAGGTAAACTTGCATTTAGGCACATGGTATAAAATATATTGTGAATGATACGTACATTGTAATTGTATTGGTACAGTTCCTTCCACTAGTATTCATACCCCTGGACATTTTGTCGACTACCACTTTAAATCTCACTTTATTAGGAATTTTTGTGATAGAGCAAGTGAAAGGAAAAGCTGGTTTTCAATTTTAAATTTTAAAAAATCTAACAAACGTGGCATGCACTTGTATTCAGCTCCCCCTGAGTCGATGCTTTGTAGAACAACCTTTTGCTGCAATGACAGCTGCAAGGCTTGTGGGGTGTGCATCTCCCAGCTTTACACATCTAAAGTTTGAAATCTTTCCCCATTCTCGTTTATAAAATGGCTCAAACTCAGTCAAATTGGATCGAGAGAGGCTGTGAAGATCAATTTTTAAGTCTTGCCACAGATTCCTAATTAGATAACGGTCTAGAGTTTGACTGGGCCATTCAAACACACGAACGAGCTTTGATCTGAACAATGACGTCGTAGCTCCAGCTGTATGTTAGGGTTGTTGTCTTACTGGAGGGTGAACATCTGCCCCAGACACCTCTAACAGTTTCGCTTTCATAATCCCTCCAGGCTTAGTGCCCTCAATCCCTCCATTAACTCTAACCAACTACCCTGCCCTAAAGCCTGGTTTATGCTTGACGCGTCCGTGCGGCCATATTACATCATTTTGGCTTCCACGCGACCAAAGGTTTGCGCACCACGCACCTGGGAAAATTTCTAACCTGGCGGTTATTTCTAATATGACGGAGGAGCAAGCACTCCTTCTGGCGGAGGTTCGTAAATATAGACATCTTATTGATTCAGCCCAAAAAGATCACTGTGATCAACAAGTTGTTAACAATTCCTAGACAGAAACTGCCGTTACTGTTGGCTTAGGAGCGCAATGCTGCCCTCTAGAGAAAAGTGCCACTTCAGAGAACGAGCCGCATGGAGCATAATTATTGCTGTGTCCACACGTCTCATTTCCACGTAGAACATACATGCATCAAGCATAAAGCAACCTTTACTGTAGGAAATAATCTCCATAGCATGTTCAGCTACCACAAAGTCTGACACCACGGCGATGGTGGGTTCAGGGTAATGTGTATTAAATTTAGGCGAAAAGCAGTTTTCTTTAAATTCATTTACCAATTAGGTGCCATCTGAAGTCAAATGTTTGCACTGGATTTTATTTGGGGGTATTAATGCAAAAAGGGTGAAAACAAATAAACACATGACATCAAAAGTTTCCATTTGCTCTCTTACAGCTTAGTTTCAGCGACGACTTTCTTCTTGCATCGCTTCCAAAAAGGCCATATTTGTTGAGTGCACGATTATTGGTCAATCTGTCAACAGAGTCTCCCAGCCATAAAAAGTGCAAATAAATTAAAGTTTCCTTTCATTTTGTGTTGATCTGTTACATAAAATCCTTATAAATATAGCGAGTTGGCTGTTGTAACCTGACAAAATCTGAAAACCTTAACAGGTATGGTATTGGGCAGAAATTCCAGGTTTGTCTTATAAAGATCAAAGTAAAAACTTCTCGAGAGCCGCTTGCATCGGCAGAGAGACCAGCAAGCCGCCTGTGAGTGTTGGTGTAGAGTACATCAATGGTAGTCAACAAGCAGCAAATGCCCTTCCCCAAATGGCAACGGTTTCAGCCAGCATGGCACCAGAAGTGACACACACAGATCCACAAACACCAAATGGGGTCTACTTCAAGACCAACACCTGCACTGATGTCATCTAAAGGAGCAGCGGGGCTGAAGCGGAGGCTGCAGAGGAGGTGATAGCTGATATGTCAAAGCAAAGTGTGAGTGTGTTTGTGAGACAGGGATCAGAGAGAAAGCAGCGATATGAGAGACGACTGAATGTTATTCCAGATGCTCCACCCTGCCCCTCTCTCTCCCCTTCGCGTTCCCACTTCATTCCCTGCAGGGTTCTCGTTTTTCACCGGAAAAACAGACACAGGAAAGAAGGAAGTGTTTTCATCTCCGAGGAAGCAGGGCTCTGGTGCTCGGGGTGTTTCGGGGTGTGTCAAGTTTGAGCTGTTACTTCTAATGCTGCAGCGAAATGTGACAAACTGAGTGGAGACTGTGAGGGTTTATTTGCGGGCACGCCGCCGCACATACACGCAGCTTGTGCTTCATTGGGTGCCGGCAGCTCATCTGGTGATTTCAGAGCACAGGTGCAAGCTCACATGAGGGAACCTTTTGGATGTTGCTTGTTGATGGGGTCGTCAGCTTGGTCTGATCTGTGACGACAAAGTCAGATGAAGCACTCCCTGATAACAACCCGGTCCTACTGCCAACATCTCAGAGAGGGGCGTGAATACTAAGAAGACCCAGACCACTGCACAAATGTTTTCATTTGGCACTGATTGTGCAAATAAAATGAAAGATTTCAAGACAGCGGGATAAAAACAACACTTAGAGCCTTTGTGGCATCAACAATTGAGCTCTGATTGCCATTCCCACTGTAGCACCATCATCAGAATTTATGCAGAGCTGCATACGTGTAGCATCAATTTACCCAAATTCAAATATTCCAGGAAGTGATTCTGTACTTCCACGAAGGAGTCTTAATTCAAAGCCCAATTCAGCACACCGAATTAAAGCTTTATTATGCTCTCCACACAAAATTACAAACCAATTATAAAGGATCAAACAGTGAGTCACTGATTCAAACAATTACATATAAATCCAAAGGCTCTGTTTCCTGTTGCCTGCCTCTTCTCCCCACTGCATTCCCCTCTTGTTTTGCACACTCGCTCCCAGTGCAAAATCCAGACAAAATGCCACCTGTGCAGGCTGGCATTGCTCCCTAAGACTCAAACAACCGCAAATCTTCTAACCTTTCCATCTCCTCTTCGTAGCCAACCTGCTTGGAACTAACCAGCAGCAAAGAGGAGTACACAGGGGCAGCGTGCCACAATCTAAAACATAAAATATTAACTTACATTATTGTTACTTATTTCTATATTGCATCTGATCATTTAAAAAAATAAATAAATCAGATGTGACAAGCCACAGTTTAGACTATTTAATGATGCGCACTAGCTCAGAAACTATTAAACATTACAGACGTGTAAATTTAACATACAATGAAGGAATTTGTAATTTTTTATCTATCAATTTCTGTTTATTTTTTCATTATATATTCAATCATTTAAACAAATAAAAAATCTTGTTTGTTTTAAATGTAACTTTTTATGTTATTGACCGAAGGCATGGGTAGTTATCGTATTGTTCACCTTTACTGTAGAAAATAATAATCCTGATAAGAAACAGTTCACATGTGATGATAACTATAAACTCTGATTACTTATATTTTTAAATCCCATAAAGTGCTTGCATGAATGGAATTGTTGCTTTTGTTTTAGGAATGATTTTCACTTTTGGTTAGATGGGAGCATCAATAAATACCCCATCTACATTGTAAATCAATAAGAGCAATTATTGTGCACTGTTTAGCAGCATAGTTGCATTACTTAATGGAACTATTGTAGTAAATTAGCTGTTTTGGTTAATAGTAAGTACCATTATTAAACCATTGATTGTTCTGCTGAGCCTCTGACTGGATGTAGAGTTAGATTTATAGAAAAGAATGCTTTCAAAATACTTTTTATTGTCAATTTTATTGTCATGTTAATACCAGAAAATACTGTGAAAAAAAAATATAAATCCAAAATTGCCTATCTGTAGTAGATCGTGGTACTTTTGTACCTCCACACAGAAGCACAACTCTCAGTGTGAATACAGATGTGGCCGTTAATGTTAGGGAAGATGAGTGGGTCCTTTTTAAATATAAACTTAAAGACTTTTTATTGAAAGGTCAGATATGTGAACATTAATAATTTAACTGACCTGATCTTTTATCTGTGATGTTTTAGTGTGTAATTTGTTCTGTTGTGCCTTGTGTACAGTCACTGTGTTTTGTGTAAAATCCCAACTGGGGACAGGCATTGAGAATTAGCCTTAGCTAAAATGTTGTAGTGTGTGACATGATTCATGAAACATACTTGTCCCTATCAAATAAACGAATAAATAAAATAAATAAAATAGAAATGATGCATGAGTAAGGATGTGTTTGGATATGCAAATCTGTGGTTATATAAACCAGACACTAAACAGGTAGCACGTTTTAAATCAGCTCCTCGCTCTGGAGAGAGATATTAACCAGGCCAGTTTTTTTTCTTCTTCTCTGCAGATGTTATGTGAGCAAGTGAAGTTCCCAGCAAAGGCACACATCCACCATCTTTCTTTAACTCGCACACAAAATAGGCTCATCCAAAAAGCATTTACGAGGCTATAAATGCGGCTGGCGCGCACACAACACCGGGACTGACGGTGCATTCTCTGTTGCTACAACACGTTGTCTCCAAACAACCTGCAGCAAAGAGTCACCATTAAAACACTCAGGGGGCTCCAACTTTAGCATCTGCTTCTCATCTATCGTCTGGAACTCAACATTTTGCTTTTAGATGACAAACAGCTTTTCATCTGACCAAAGCCTGGACTTAATGTGTTTTTTCTAATGATGAGAAAGGAAAGATCTTTATGTGCTTTACCTCCGGCTGCAATCAGCATTCCTGTTCTGAGTGTGACCAAACTACAGCACTGTTTATGGCTGCACAACCTTTGGCACACAACGCTTTACTCTTTAGGGAGTCACCACAGCATTTTTTTGTTGTGTGATGAAATATAGAAAAATATCCCAACGTTATCACATTAGGACCTGCACAGTAGGAGCCATCTGAGGGAGTACAATGGCGGGTCGTTTTTAGCAAGCAGCTAAATCTCCAAAGTTTCCATTACATGCCTGGCTGGTCCCCTGATGTTCAAGGCGACTGCTGTTCTCCCAAGAGCTGCTGTGAGCCAAAACTCTCCCACACACATGCACTCATACTGTATACACAATAGACATGCACACAAAGCCCTTTTCCGAAACCCACTTCTCTGCTCATTAAGGACAGGTCTGTCATTTCAAGAAAAAATAATCCCTGATGCACAATTCTGACTGAAAATGGAAAGACTCTCTGTGGCAGGAGCACAGCGTGAGTCTATGTTTGTACGCACGTGGGTGGAGGGTAAATTAACAGCGATACTAATTTAGCAGTGCTGTTCCGAGTGCTGCGGTCTTACTCAGCATGTTAAATCTAATCCTCATCCCTCTTAAACCCCCTTTTCCGTGTTTGACAGTAACTGTGAACTGACCACAGGCCACGAACAATCAGCAGAAAAGGAAGAGTGAGAAGAAAGGAACAGGGAAGCAGTGAGGATGAGTAAAAAAAAAAAAAAAAAAGAGTTTTCCAGGTGGGTCAACTAGACAAATAACGGCAACAGATTAGCCAAACACACATCTATAGTCTGAGTGTGGGTGTGAGCAAAATTTATATCAATATCACAAAAGACTGTTTGAAATGCAGGAGCTGTTTGCTAAAATATTCATATCGTCACATGTAGCATGCCAATAGCATATTAAGCGTATTGCATTTGAGTCGCGATGCAGCAGATGCCAACAGCTGATACACATTACAGTGACCAAGATACAAAGGGTCACAGAGCGCGCGGAAGCCGAATGGAAAAAGAGAGGGTTGAGGAAAAAGGGTGATCTATAAAACCTTATGTTCTCCTTTCAATTTTTATCATTATTATCCTCCAATCCACCACTTAGCTTTCAGAAAGTACCACAGGAAGCAAAACCACAATGACACAGAATGCTTCTTGGATATTTTTGTACTTAATAGAAACAATACCACCTAAGTTATAAGTATTTATAATTCTGGATTTGCCATCTGGTTTTCTCTCTCATTCTGTCTGTCATAAAGAAACAAACACGAGCTTCAATCAAATACCTCCACCCTCAGTAAATTAAATTAGTCTGCTTAATTAGCTAACATTTGTATCCGTAATGTTTCACATACCTGGCTCTATGTCGACCTTGTCAACTCACTGGAAAGAACACTGGTATTAAGTTATCCTGAGCTTTGACAAACGATTTCAAACTCTGTTAAAGTTGCTTTTATACTGCTCATGTGGTTTACATTTTGTTTAAGCAGGTGCAAGGGAAAGTCCTGGAGGGCCTCTGTTTTCTCTGGTTGTATGGATTACTATATGGATGGATGCATTGCTTCACCTCCCACACATTTTGCTGCATACTGCCATTCAGCTGGCTGAAAGAAGGATGTTTCTGGTTATAATGTAGATGGCCAAGGCGAGGAAATTAGAGTGCCTCCTATCCCTCTGCTTAAGGTGATGCTGTTTTACAACTAAACTTTGCTAGCTACTGGCTGCAAGCGGTTTTAAAAACCATTCGGATGATGTATAGTTTTGTTTTAACACTTTGTGTTGATCCAGTGAATATTTGGGTGCTTTCACACAAGAATAGTCTGGGGGACTGTCTTTGTTTGGAAGTGACCCTTTATCACTATTACAGGAGAACTCACCACAGATCTCAACAGGACAAATGTATATTCACATCTGCCACGTTTGGACTGCTTTAAACAGATCAAAGTTTGTTTCCCAACTTTATCTGGGGCGCTTATGCAGGTGTGTATACTCTAAAGCGAACCCTGGTCCAGAACAAACAACTGGACAGAGACCCACTTTTTGAGGTGGTCTCAGTCTTCTCTCAATCTGACTCTGGTGAGGTTTGCTTCGGGTATGAATACAAAATGGTTTCCATTCGACCCAACTACAGGAAAGATGCGTCTCTTTGGACTTAACATGCCACCGTTACAGTAAATGTGATCCTGAAATCATACCTGTTGCTGCCAGTATGCTGTGGGACTTCCTCAGCTTACAGGATGCAATCTCTGATGGCGTTCCAAAATTAGAAATGCATTGTTTCGAAACCTGTGTTGAATGAGCTGCTCTTGTCACTCCCAATGATTTAGCAACTGTAATTACAGCACAAATATACAAAACAGAGGTGCTGCTCGCAGGATTTAAATAATGGTGTTCCTCCATTTCCGGGTCTGTGCTCCATCTCCTAGTCATTTCCAAATGCATGTAGCATCAAAAAACCAATTGCCAACTGTTCCCATGAGCCCGAAGTCATAACAAATGCCATAGGAGTGTACATAGCAGATAACAGTATGTGACCATATTCAATTGCTAAACAACTTGTTTTGGTCCAGAGCCTCTCTGCTGCCTGCTTTGAGAGCGAGAGACAGAAGCTGAGAGGTGGAGCCGTTTAGTCTGCAAGCTCCGGGCCTCTCAGCCGAGTTTGAGCTTCCCTGGACTGGCCACCGGTGCCAGGGGCAAAACGCTCCTTCTTCTGGCTGTTTTCAGTCACAGTTAAAATGCACACCTTTATATGAGATCTTGTGTCTCAGCCATGGCGGGGGCGAGGAGAACACGTTAATAAAAAAATATTTTAACCACAGTGAGATGGATGGATGGACGGACGGACACTTTAAAGACAAAACTTAACAGGTGTGGTTCATGGTTTGTAAATAATAAAATTATATTTTGGTTTGACCCACTCTGCTCATAGTGGTCCTTAATATTAATCATTAATCAGTCATCATTCTTCAGTTTTTGTTGACTTCCTCTGAGAAAACCACATTTCTCCTGTTCCCTCAGCCAATCACACAAAAAGCAGTGAGTTCACTCAAAACTCCTCTCGAGTTCGCTCTGTTTGACCTTGCTGCTCAGCAGAGCCGGAGGAACCCCCGG
This sequence comes from Fundulus diaphanus, assembly GCA_037039145.1. NCBI lineage: Eukaryota > Metazoa > Chordata > Actinopteri > Cyprinodontiformes > Fundulidae > Fundulus > Fundulus diaphanus. The sequence goes on from CM073128.1 coordinate 32,035,809, forward strand.
CTGGTCCTGAAAAAACTGCTCCTGAAACACTCATATGTGAGCGGAGCAGAGCCGTGCGCGGCCAATAAGAGCCGGTGGAACTGTGCATATACTGTATGTTTTAAATGCAAGCTCAACGCAACAGAGCCACGTTACATATTTTCCCTCATAGGCTTTTTATTGTGATTTATACTAGCATGATGACTTCAACTTATCCAATTCTTCAATTCAATCCCTAAATGTCCACCAACTGGACATTTCTTTTCTGCTATTGCTGGAAGGTAAAGCTAATCCGAATACAAGAACAGAATCGCGGTCCACTTCATGTTTTAAATGTGCACTTTAACGTTTTTTTTGTTTTCCTTTTTTTAATTATTATTTTAAAGATTATTTTCAATTTTAAGCTTTTATTCACTGCTGGATAAGGTAAACCCTGTCAAGCAGATCTGTGGGAGCAGGTATTCTCTATGATGAACAAGAGTGCAACCAGAAAATATCATACTGTTGCACACCTCCAAAGTATTCTATTCAAAATATTTCAAGAATCAAGAGTCTTTACTGCCATTATGTGTTACAGTAATTCAATTTTGCTGAGCCACCAAATCAGAATGCACACAGATGCCCACTCAAAACACGGACACAACAAGACTTAATGTTTTCAAATAGTTGAATGCAACGACGGTCTTCCTGAGAAGCAAAGGTTCAGGACTTTGTACTAAACATGAATGCACCAGTTGGACTTATCGCTGAACATAAATGAACCATTCGCCAACAAAACAACGCCATGTTCCTCAGACAAAATGGCATGAACATTATTTTTACTGCTGGGGTTTTACAATTTTGTTGAATTTTAAAGATGAGAGAGTTAGATGGATCTTTACATCCCCACTATGCATCTTTGTGCAAAAGCCAATCAGAGGATTTTTTTAGGGTTTTTGAGGATAATGTGAAGTAAACGTGTTTTACATTTCTGTCTTGTGCATCTATTTCTGCAATTCAGGCCTGCAACACATTCCTAGAAAAGTTTAGATGCTGACAAATTGATCTTAATTTTGTGCAAAATCAGTAAACATAAATGTTAGAGGCCGAGAAGCAAAGATGAAACAACTTGAAGTTTTTTTTCTAAAAGAGTACTAAATAAGTAATTGAAGTCCTAAAATACGCTTCAAATATACTTCAAAGAATGTACACATTTCTCCCTCTACAGTTGAAAATGAGTTACCAAGCTATTTAAGGAACTTGGATACATTTTAATAAGTCAATCTCAGAGTCAATCTAAAATCGCCATTCCTGATATTAAACTCTACAGGCAGCATTGCGTCATTAAGAACTATTTTTAACATATGTTATAATATGTGTGAAGGAATTAAGATTAAGCCTTTTTCCAGTATTACGAAATACAGTCATGTTAACTAATATATTTAAAACTCTACAGCATAATGAAGAAGCCTCCTGTTAACCATCTCTAGAGGTGGCTTTGATTCCCCTGGACTTCAAGGCCTGTATAATGGGCCATCACAGAGGATAAATCAGTATTCTTGCTCTCTCTTTGCCCTTGGCAAAGCTTGTTTAAACTTCTGTAATTGTGGTGTTATTGCAAGAAAGCAAACTGAGATTTTAGATCAAGATAAGCTGCCTTTGAGATGACATGCTTTCCAGGGATTTCAAAGCAATTTTTAAAAAGACAGAAAAAAACAGCTTTCTGCACACATTACAAAAAGAAGGCAGTGAAAGAAGAGGGCACGTATTTTATTTTCTAGAGCAGTAGCGGACTAAGCATATTTTATATTTTTGAAATGTAGACAAAAACATTGACAACCAAATATGCTTATATATATCTTAAGTTTTATTTACAGCACCTCCAAGGATTTAAAAATTTCTAGGCCATTTAATCTAATACTGTCAATGGGTTACCAGAGACAAACCAAGTTGATAACATCTCTAATTATTACTACTGTGGACAATAACACTCTCTTACCAGCTCCAGCCAATGTCTTATAATATTTTTCTGGTGTTGATATGCACATTGTGCGCCTAAAACACATTCCTCTCCTGCCCTAGCAGGATGATAGCTGGACATTCACATGGTGTTTATACTTCCGTGGATCTTTTCCAAAAAAATGAACATGGCACCATCAGGGATGTTGAAATTTTACCCAAGGATGAACCAGACTTGTGGAGGTCCACAGTTCTCTTTATAACTTGGCTAATATCTTTTTGATTTTTCATGTCGTCACACATGGCAGCAGTGTGTTTGAGGCGCTGCCTTAAAATGCATCCACAGATCTGCCTCAATTTAACTCAGACGCTTACAAAGCTTCTGAGTCATCATCTGGCAATTTTGCTAATCATAACTGTCAAAGAAAAATGGGGCGCATGTAATGTATTTTTCAAAAATGAAGCACTGGGTGAGATGAAAGAAAGAAAAAAAAAAAATCACTACATGAACAGCCCTTTTTGCGGCTTCATATTCATAATTTCGCAGCCAGAAAACGGCAAAGAGACACGTTTTGCTTTTCATGCTCAACCCAAGTAAAGGTGCTTTGGTTGGACAATTTGAAACCCAAGAGCATGATCAAGGCAATATTGATTAAACAATCTTGCTAAGTGCTGGTCATAGCAATGCCCAACCACTCTTTAGAAGTGCATGACTTTGTTTGCATGCAAATGTGTGCCACCACTGCCTGATATTGGCATGGAGCCATTCTGCTTTATTCCTTGCTTTTGTAGAAGTGGAAGGAGAGAATGAAACAAGGAGAAGAAATGACAGCAAGAGACAATCAAATGTCAAAGATAGAAAAGAAGGGGTGCTGCAAAAAGCAACAAACAATGATCTGTCAGGATGGTAAAGTGAGGCTGGTTGTAGCAACAATCCTGTGGTCAACACAAGGAGATGAAAACAGCAGAAGAGTTAGGATATTGAATTTTAAGCCTAATTAAGGCAGAATACTGTGTCCTTCCTGATCAGCCAAGCAGAAATATTTAATTACAAAACCAATTCTGAGGTGGCAAGTGTATCACATCCGACACAACCTTCCTCCAAGCAGAACAGGATGTTTTAAGAGGGCAAAGAAGAGGAGAGAAAACAAGGAAGGCATAAATGAATTGACAGTGCTGATTCTGGGGGATTTGGAGAAAAATCTTGTTTATGTCTGTTTAGGACAGACAACATGACAGCGAATACCAAAAAGCAAACCCAGAAGTATAAATACTCATACATAACATATGTCAACTTTGATGGTATTGTTTATAATAAGTGTAATACTATCCAAGAAGCACAATGTTTGTTGTGTTTTAAATTAACATTTTTATCAGCTTAATTTCTAATGGGATGATAAACCGATCGATAACTTGCAGGGCCAACGATACATCAGGCATCCTGATGTAATACAAGGCAAAAGCCACTCGGTGAACTTTCCAGGTTACATTATAGACAATAATAAAGTAGAATACACGATTAAAAAAATAAGCTATTATAAAAGAGATATAGATTCTAGGAAATGTACACATTTACATTAAGATAATGTAAAAAAAAAATGCTTTTTTTTAAAAAATAAATTGTATTTGTGGAGGGCTTTTAAGTTTAAAATTATTTCAAAGGTTTACAGTATAAAACAATAAACACAGTACAAAATCAACACACAATAAACTAAAAACTCAAGAAAAATACAATTTATAACAGTATGGATTATTAGGATATTATATTGATACTTAAATAAATATCATGCTGCTTTCCCACCCTGAATTTCAAATACGTGTTAATTTCCAGACAACAGAATGTATTCCGACTATATGTATAAATTTACATATTACACAGTTGCTGCATATTTCTTTAAGTGTAGCACCCATTCTCATCTACTTTGCCATGTATGTGAATACGCTGTTTATCACTTTCACATCAGCAAGTTTCACTATATGTAATAACAGAGGACAGTTATAGGGTTATAGCAGGTAATGTAGACTTTTTCGGGGGTCCAGAGATTGTTTATATATGTTTACTGTAAATCTTTCACATGTTTTGCCATTGACAGATGTAACCTTTTGCATACAGTTGTGAAACTGCATTGCCATTATTTGTCTACTCCACAGTAACGCAATATTTAAACCTTAACACTAGAAAAATGGAACTCTCAAAGCTAAACACTTTAAACGTTTTGAGTAAAGGACCCTATGGTGGAACTCAGTGCTGACTGTGCAAAGATGTCAGTTCAGCACATAATAGCTGGGTGTACGATGCTGGCAGGCAAAATGAGTATGGAATGCCATTACGACGAGGCTGGAACAGAGAACATGAACATCTGTGTTTAGTATAAACTCAAAGTCCCACAGTCCAACTGGGAGGAACCACCAAGGGTGCTTGGAAATTACAGTGCTGACATCCTGTGGGACTTCCAGCCCCAGACTGACAATCAGATAATTGCTAACCAACCGGACGTTGTGGTGGAGGACAAAAGCAAGACACTAACGCGGTGGGAAAGACACAGTGATTCCATGCAACACCAGGAATAAGAATAACAAAAAGGTTGAGAAATACCAAGGGCTTAAATAGATTAGAGTAAAAAGTAATCTTTGAACGCCATGATTCTTCTAACTGGAAGATAGCCAGATGGAAGACAGCCCTTACTTGAACTCAATAAAGAATGCGTGGAGGGAGCCAAAGATTAGGGTGATGATAAGGAGGCCTTCCAGCTACAAACACTTAGAGCTCATTACCTGTTCACATTACCAAAGGTAAATCATCAAAATACCAGTGGAAACATGTGGAAAGGTGGTCAGCAATCATAAAAAGAGCTTGATTTCTGTATTGTGAATAAAATATTTAGGAAATATATTCATTTTTAACATGCCCTTTTATTAAAATCTAGAAAACAACAACAACATAAATCACTCATCACAATTTATAAAAGTTACCCTACTGCAGTCGCAGCGCTCTGCCATTTTTACAATTAATGCCAGAAGTTCACACTGGAGGTTTTGGACATTTGCAGAGACTGAGAGAAAGGTAAGGAAACCTAAACCTAAGTTCTGTTGATTCAATATGTCTCCATTAACTTCCTGTTGGGATCGACAGCCAGAAGACGTCGATTTCAAGAGTGACTTTCCAGCGATTCTGGGGGCGACTTCCAGCAATTTTGTCAGCGGCAGCTGGTACGGTACTCTTGCAATTTATACACCTTTCAATTGGTATATTATCTTTTCGAAGAGGCCTGTCTCATTTCCAATCAGAGACAAAATTTTAGGTTTAAAATGATTTTGATTAAAAAAATTTGAGGCTGAATCTAATGCTTCTTAAATTGTTTTTATGAACCCATTCAGAAAAGATTGTTAATTACTGCCAATACTTCAGTTTGAGTGGTGTGAAATCAAACAAACTGGTTTAAATGTTAAGGAACTGAGAACGGCTCATTCTGGTTCCATTAAACAGTGTTTTATCTAGGAGGGAACCGCCGCTGCAAAGTGAAAGACTTTTTGAATCCAGCTACGTCATGTAGAAAAGGGTTACCAACATGTTCTACGAATGACAGATTCTAGTACTCTTTTGTATCCTAATGTTGGATTCATGCTGGACTTGTGTGCCTCAATCTTTACTGTGTAGCTATGTATTTAGCTATAAATACCTGTATGTGTTACTTCAGCCAAATTTACAGATTCAACCTTTGCTTTAAATTGGATGTAGATTTGTTTGCCAAGGCCATTGTGCCCAATAGCCTTGAAATAAAAAATGCTGAATACTGAATTTTTGTCAAAGACTTTCTCAAAGGAAAATTAAGTAAGTGGTGAATTATGAGCATAATTGCCATAATGTTTTTAATGTGGGTGGTCAGAAGTTGAAACTAGTTTTGGTTAGTCTTTGCTAAACATCGGTTACATTATACTAATATTTTCAGCAAATGTATATATAGCTGCTCACTGACATAAAAACTTCATCATGCCATCTTTTTTAGGAGCAACAATGAATATTGACCCGCAGAGTGTAACTTCAACGTATTTTCAAAAAACATGAATCCAAACATACAGTATTTTCTTTTAACATTGTGCCTTTAAATGTTAATATTCCTGCACAATACAACTACTATTTTTGCACTAAGAAGTATTTAAAATAAGAAGAGTTCAAGCGCAAAACAGCAAGAAACGTTGACCTTACAGTAAGTAAAGGTCTACAGAAATCTGTATGCATTTCTATGGGCATGGATCTCCATTGAAGAAGCGCCTAAACCCTCAGAGAGCTGCCTGAAAGGAACTGGCAGTGTTCTTATCTTCCTCTGGTTGCTGTGTGACTCACGGCATTAGAAGGCAGCGCAGTCATTAGGGGCAAGAAGACCTTTCATATCTCCGTCAGCCCCACAGCCCTCCTCAGGGTCGGCCAGCAGGGACTCACACGCTCCCTGCCCCCCCCTCCGAGCCCTAGCTTTTTGTCTCAGTCCCCCGATCTTCCATTGTGCCTCCGTCTGGCACTGTCTCGCGCGGATTTAATGTCAGGTGTTCTCAAGCTGTGTTAAATAAGTCATTTTTTTCTGTGCCTGAGGGGGACACAGCCCATGTGGCCCCCTTCAACCACATCCATCAACCACTGCATAAAACCACTCGCACCCATAAGCCTAATATGTGCTGTTTAGGTATGGCAGACAGCAGCTCCGAATATGAGTGTTGGAAATATAGGAGGAATTCAGGCGTGGGCTGCTGGCTGCTGTTGGGACATATCACCCCGTCTCTTCCTCGCCACAATGGTTTTTTGACACCCGCGTACATTTAGCGAGGACACAGACTTTGGTGTTAACCCATGATGGAGGGACAGGTTTTAAGTAGGGAGAATTTATCCTGCAATTTCTTTCCTGTGTGAGCGAGTGGCTCATAAGAAACATGACTTCCGACAAGCAACTTACATACGCAAAACTGTGCTTTTCTAGGATAGGTAAGGTCCGTTGGGGTTTTAACGAACACGCATCAAACAAAACTAATAGAAGCTGATTTTGTGCAACAAATTTTTTTTACATATTGCCAAGGAATGACCATAATGAAAAATGAAACAGCTCGCTGACTGGTAATGAAGCATGCCAAAATTGCCAGTTTCTCCAAAATTGCTGATATTCTAGCACAGGTTTTTCATCATTATTAGTTTTAATTTACAGCCCCTTAGTTTAATAGAACTTATAATAACCACCAGGTGCTAATCTATTGTACAGTACGTTTGCAGTGATACCTTTAGCATGAAGCATTTCATTAAATCAACCAGAACAGATGTTTTTTGTTTTTTTTTTTACTTCTCATCATTTAGGAGCACAGCATCATCTTGGAAGATTGAACTGAATTACAGAAATGAAATTCTCAAGTACACGCAGGGCCAGTTTTCCCACATCGATGTCTAACAAGGTTTTAAAAATCTTAGGAATTATAAAATTTTAAAGTTATCCATTGCGCTGTTCCTACTGGGTAAACTTATTTTTATGAAATGCTAGAGAAAGTGTCGGTGTGATCAGAGTACATGGTGATGCAGTGCCCCCCCCCCCCACCTGTTGCTGCACACTGACAGTCAGCAGACTGAAACGAGACCACTTATCTCCCTCACCTACAAGGAAAATAAAAAACAGGTACAAATACAAGCATTGTGCTTCCGCCTGTATTTGCTGTTGATGCTGTTTGTCCTGTTGTCTGTAGTGCTAGCAAATTATTTGATGATCGACTGGTTAATAATAATAATATAGCTTATTATTAATCTTTTTAGAAACAAACACAGCCTGTGATATGATGTAGTAGCTGACAGATTTCAACACCTCATTTCATTTCAACACCTCATTTCAAAGTTCCTTTGTGGCCTAAAAATAAATAAACCTAAGAGTCAGCCGTGTGTAGAAACAGCGTCTTACCTCATGCTTGCCCTTCATCCTGCAGATCCTGATGTCATTTTTGTTCGACTCCCATGTTCTTTTCTGTACATGGAAAGAGATACAAATTATCCCAGCTCGTAGGTTGCACATGCACGTCTGTGCAAACATCAAATAACGTCTCTACAGCAGCGGTAAATGCTACGTGTGTCTTTCTAGCAGACATACTTTGCTGTAAAACATCTCGTCTCCTGCACTGTTGTCCAACTCCACACGGAAAAGATCATCCCTGTACAGGGCGACAAAAACACAGAGAGAAGGTGACTGAGCCGTGTTATTCAGAGCGGCATTATCCACAGCTTCAAAGCAGGCAGGACTGCATTAAGCAGACGATGAAACATTATCGTCTGTGCAGGATTAGGAAACAGATATTGCTGCAAGCCTAGTATCTTGATAGTTTTGGAGTATTTCCAAACGGCACATTTATGACAAGCTCACAGCATGACCCAAGTATGTGTTGTGAAGTTAGGGATTGTAATGTAGCAAAAGGTGCTATGGATATCTTTGCAAAGCTAGCGTGCTTAACAACTTAGAAAAATAATATTTCTAAATTGGGAAGATTTTTGCTCTAGCACAGCACGCAAATCGGCTATATCCATCCATCCATCCATTTTCCAAACCGCTTTATCCCTCATGGGGTCGCGGGGGTTGCTGGTGCCTATATCCAGCGTTCACTGGGCGGGAGGCGGGGTACACCCTGGACAGGTCGCCAGTCTGTCGCAGGGCAACACAGAGAGACAAACAACCATTCACACACAGACTCACACCTAAGGACAATTTGGAGAAGCCAATTAACCTAACAGTAATGTTTTTGGACTGTGGGAGGAAGCCGGAGTACCCGGAGAGAACCCACGCTGCACAGGGAGAACATGCAAACTCCATGCAGAAAGACCCAGGGGTGTACTCGAACCCAGGACCTTTTTGCTGCAAGGCAACAGCGCTACCCACTGTGCCACTGTGCAGCCCCAAATCGGCTATATTTATTCATTAAATTCAGTTTATCAGACAGACATTTAGATCCCAGCTTTTTTCAAGGTCTTCAACTTGTCTGCAATCAATGGAGAAATGATACCAGACTATGTTATAAAGTCTCATATTCCGCTCTCAACTTTTGCCTCTGATCATTAAACTTGACTCACTGCCTTGAATTTGCTGCTCAGCCTCCCAATTCTGGCTTATCAGTCATACTGAAAACCCTGTAATTGAATTAATGAGTGATTTAATCAAGAACATTGAAAGTTTCACACCCTCACATACTGCCTCCACGTGGCCCAAAAAACTTACACAATGAATAAATACATAAAACTCCAAACGCCGCTTTATTGCACTTTTAAGCCGCAAATAATTGCGTGGCAACCTTGGATGTTCCTGTGAAAAATGCCGACTGAACAAGAGTTACTCTGGGCAGATAACAGCTGTCGTTTGCATATTGATTAAGGCCTTCCTATCTGCTGGGATGGATCTGAAGTGTGGGCTTCAACTGAGCACAGGGCTACGCTCTGAATGGCCTTATCTGTAAATCTCCGATAGCCATGTTAGTGCTGTGGTATCGATCCCATCCCTCCTCCAGCCCCGTCTCTCATCTGTGCTGCGTTTTCGCTCTTGGTTTCACCTTTTCTCTGAAGAGGCTATCTTTGTGTACAAGTGCCCGCCTTTGTGAGTCCTCTTAAAAAACCGACAGTGTACATCCAGATTATGCGTGGATTTGCAGCAGATTTTATTAACAGAGAGACCTGTAGGAGTGTGCGCTTAATGAGACTGCAGGTACCGTCTGATTATTCTCCCCTTGAATAATTCATCTTCATTTCCTGTTGTTCTGTTAGAAGATTACCACCCTTAGTCAGCCTTGCAGAGCTCAGGGGTGAAGAAGCACAGGCTTAGTGCACCCCCCCTGCTTAACAGGTCAAAGTCTCAAAATAGTGTGGAGTAGAGAGTCAGGCCTAATCTCATTGAGGCTGCCTCAGCATTCCATCAGCATTAATGCAGTGATTAAAGCTTATCATAGTTAAGATGAGCAGGGGTGTCTTTTTAAACGCTTTTATTCATTTCTATCCGACCGTCAAAATTAGGCAACATTTGTGCTTTGAGAATGCATGTTTGCTTGTTAATGTATTTATAGGATAACTCACCTTGCATTAAAAGCATAACGCCACCCCAAGACAAATTTTGAAAAAAATGGCTAAATGTGGGGAACGTGGAACGTTCAAAACAGTAACACGAGCTAAACGCTATCAATCAATGTTCTCTCTGCTCACGATTATAACTCCTGATTCTGACGTGCTGCAGGGGTACACATCTGACTCATACCCGAACACGGGGCTATGATGAAAGCATGTACCGTTTGAATCAATAGGAAAATTCAATTGCAATAGCCATCGTTTAACCCAAAGAGGGCAGCACCAAGACGGTTTTAAGACAAATATCGTGGAATGAAACAAGCTCACATGAAAATGTGAAAAATATCACAGTAACAATAAAGTAGTAGGCCCAGTTTATATTGTTTATCTGCAAAAAAAAAGAAGATTTTGATGTAAGTTACACTTTATGGATTAAAAATTACAACCGAGTATAAAAACAGTTTGTGAGCCATCACAAACTGTTTTTATACTTTCACACACCTCCTCAATGGAGGACTGCAAAACAAATTATTGGTCTGTGTAGTAGATCCACCTTCAAAGAGCCCTTCTAGTGTTTTATATGCTGCCTGGCCAACAAAAGTGTCACTCACTCTGGGTCTTAATTAAACAGTGTTAAATGGGTCTTAGATTAAATAGCAGAATAGAACAGATGGAGAAAAAAAACTCCATTTATCTATTTTCTTTAGAAATTCTTTAACAATATCATGCACTTACTATAAAAAAGAATCAGGAAAATTTAGTAAGGAAATAAAGAGAAAAAAAACAATAACTAACACTTAACTGTGATGTAGGTTTTTAGTGCTACAACTAAATTTGATTTAAAACATTTAAATAAGAGTGGTTTGTCGCCTTCTGTTATATCACAGAGGCTTCCCTAAAGATATTGCTATATACTACTATGAAATAGTAGTATATAACTATACTACTATGATAGAGTGTGGGCTTCAGCGTAAAATAAAGCCCACACCAAATAGTTGTACAATTTTCCTGTCTAAATTTCTCTAAGAATTTGTCTGAGTAAAATTTACTCAAGTTGAAGAAAGTTTACTCAGAAACAGACAACATTTGGTCCCACTCAAAATAAAATTCAATTTGAGGAAACTTTACACAGACAAATTCGCTGTGTAGACCATAATTCTTATGAAATCATTATTTTGTAAATAAATGACCAAATCTTCTTTCACCGCTGCCCTCGTCTCCTGTCTTTGTTGCTGTCAGTCAACTTGCATTCGTTCAGTATGTTTAAATGACATTCGTGCTTGCGTATCTAAGCTACCAAAGGTGTGACTTTGATTGACACCCATCATCAATTAATCAGACTGGATGAAGAATGACACATAAAGCATTGATTGGCTACGGGAGCAGAGAGCTGGAAGAAAATCTTTCTGTAACCAATTACAAACCAGCAGGAAGTCACATGGAACCCAAACGTTTAAGAACATACATACGTATATATATATGCTCCTTTGGCTGGCACCCCGCTCCATTTAAATGTGCGTACGCCTACACAACACCCACCCCAGACCCCCTAAAAAAGCCTGCTAGTAACAAGCTGCTGCCTGGTATGTAGTATATTTCTTAAAAATGTCATATGGGAAAAATTATATGTTAAAAGAAAATTACTTCATTCTGTGGGCAGGGATTAAACGAGCTCCCCTAAATTGTTCAGACCCAAAACCCTAAAGGAATTGTTTTTACCTAAACCTCAATTTGTAGGACAGTGTGAGCAATCGTTTGCAAGATGTGGCAGAAAATAATGTTGTACCTTTTCCAGCAGATGGTTCAGTGTTTCCTGTGTTAAAGGCCATAACAGGATGCACATTGAAACTCCTTATCTCAACCTTTAAGAAACTTGAATGCTCTACTTAGCTTAGCTGCTACTTGGATACTGCAGGATCACTGCAATTGTCTTTCCTAGCATCAGCTAGGAAGGACAATTGTATGTCATTGAACCATTGTCAGCTTTGATTACAGCCTCCATGCTGTGACATGGTGTCCGTAAATTTATTACCATGTCCCAGCATCCAATTTTTTTTTTTAAATTAAGGTCTAATTTTCTTGATGAGTAAATCAGACCACTGCATAAACTCTTCTACTAATCCCAGAGGTTATTCGCGTGGCAACCACTCCAGATGTAAAAATCCTGCCTAAAGCTTTCTGAAATACTTTCACAATCAAAGAGAAGTAAAAGCTGGCATTACCTTCACTAAAGGTCCTCTTGTTGATCAATTGAGTATGTTTGTATTAAACCCACGTAGGAACTTTCGCCCCTCGAACGGACCCTGTTTGAACCCATGACTCCTCTCATCCACGTTAACTCAGTTTGCCCTGAAATTGTACATCAAGTTTCATATTTCATTCTGTCAGACCTTTGTTTTTGTATTCATAATATGTGTGTCCCCATTACCTGTCTCATGTTATTAATGGCTTTAACCCCTCTGACCCGGGTATTAAAAAGTCAACATTTGTTCCCGATAAACTGTCAACATTTCCTAAATTTTTACTTGACCACCTCATGAACCTTCTTCTTATAGCTCAGCCAGACAACAGCAGAGCTGAGGTCAGGACCTCTAAAGCCTCACATTTTTCTTTTAGGTTCTCCTGTCTTTCTTATTAGGTGCTGCACTGCAGTTCAGAGGGAGCTGCAGAAAGACTTTCTAGTACACCGGAGATGAAGTTGCTCTAATGGATTAAACAAGGATGGCTTGAATCTTTGTTTGAGTGGCTTATCTTAAAACCAGACGTGTAAAAGAATAAAGTATTTGTGTTGTTTTTTAAAAAATGAGCTGAAGCCGAAAGAAGATCATTCAATCTCTGGTCCTGAACAAACCTTTCTTTAAAAAAAGATTGTATTTAGGGAGGCTGTAGACCACTTACTCTTATTTAACAACTAATAGAAGACTAATCAGTACATGAGAGGGTGGGGTGCTCGAATCTAGGCAAATAAAACTTGAACTTCATTGCCCATGAGCAAGACTGCAGGTGTGGAAGAACCGTACCTCAACCTACCCTGCAGTACGAAAACTCCACAACATGCTTTGGTAAAACAAATTAAATAGAAAAATTGTGTTTAAATAACAACAAATAAGTGCTGTCTCTCTTATTTTCTTTACCTGCTTAATCCTTGCAGGGTGGCTCCCTCAACCCTCTTAAAATGCAATGATGAACTAAAAGCTGTAATTACTGTTTTGTTGCCAGATTTGCTGTATTGGCAAACCTTAAAGACTAAGACATTGAACAACTTTCAATTAAAACGCTTTATTTTAAGCTGTAGCAAATAATCATGAACTTCAGCACTGATTGTGATGCCAAACCTTAAAGGAGGCCATCATATGCAAAACATCCAGAGTGGTAATATTCTAGATCATAAACTTTGGGTGGCCTCACATCACCTGTGGGAGTCTGTCTTTCAAACACACTCCTGTCTGCATTCAAAGCCCAGTCTTTCAGCCCCATCAGACTGGCAGCTGGGACCTCCGAGGTTTTCAGAGTTTACACCAAACTAGTTTCATTGTAGCCGTCTGCCATGAAGCATTTGACCTGACTGTGACCAGAGCAGGACCCCTGTTGACATCTGAGGTCAGCATCTGTGGGCTAATAACCGACCTCCAACCTGGCAGGGAGAGAGCAGTTCGAGCAAAACCATTGCACAACCGGAACTAGACTTTGCTTTGTCCTTTTATATTGTAAAATATAAACACTTAAACTGGTTAATATTTGCATGGATTAGCCTTTGGGATCTGAGTGAGTGCTGGCTCCCGCAGCATCCACAGCTGCTCCTCATTACAGCTATGAAACAGGGCTTAACGCAGCAAGGTGCTTACTCCCACCTGGCAGCAGGCAAATACATAGTTTAATTTCATTTAGGAGGGCTGGAAATAAAGCAGGGAGGGGTACCTTCCCACAGCAGGTGCTTGCAGCAGGGATTTAGCTCTGCTTGCAGTCTCAGGAGCAGCTATGCTAACGGTGAAAGGATTCAGGGATGATTGGGGAGACTTATCAGGCCGTGCACTCCGTGGGAGCTTTTGGCAGCTATATCCATGCCACTACAGGCACTTATTCATTCATTGTACATTTTAACATGCATCCGTTTCTTTCAAGCTTAAATTAAAAAAAAAAGAATGTTTAAATAAGCTCTCTCTTCATACTCTCATACCCGTAGAATAAAGACATAATTTAATTGGAAAGTGTCTGACAGCATTAACAAGGCTAGGAAAATCTTTAAAAGCATTACATCACTACATCCGTTAGAACAGACAAAGTTAATGACCTCTACCAAAAGACCCTGGAGGGGGTTATAGAACAACTTCTAGGGCATCACGACTGAAAAATATTCTGTGGACTGAAGAAACAAAAGTGGAACTTTTTTTGGGGCGTGTGTCGCATTACATTTGGCAATAATAATAAAAAAATAAAAATACAGACATGTCATACAGACATTCAAACAGTGGTAGTGTGATGGTCTGGGGCTGCTTGGCTGCTTCGGGACCAGGACAACTTGCAGTAATTATTGCAACCATTAATTCTGCTCACTATCACGAAACCATGAAGGAGAATGTCTGGTCATCAGTTTGTGACCTTAAGTTTAAGGTCACTCACACGACTTACACTTGCATGCAGGAGGACAGTGATGTGAAGCGCACCAGCAACTTCACCTCTGAATGGCTATAAAACTAACAATAAATTAAAAAATAAAGATTTTGGAGTAGCCTGATTAAAGTCTGTACAACAGATAGAGGTGCCCTGGCATTAAACAAGGTCTTCATGCTCAAACACCCTCCAATGTGGCTAAATTAAGAGAGAAAAATTGCAAAAACAGAAAAAATTCCAAAATGGACAAATATTTTTTTTTTTACAGTACTATACCTTTGCCCCCCCTGCTTCACATTTATTGCTGCTAAGGCAGTCGAGTGTTTTACTATCATGAGTTTGGTTGAAACATTTATATCCCATTACCTACTTAGTAAAAAAATGTTACCGCTGTAAATCACAATGAACATTTTGTGACACGGTTCATGGCTCTGGTTAGTTTTTAGCGCAGACCTTCAGACAGCAGTAGCTTTGGTTGTTTCAGACAGTTTTATTAGCAGTCTGTTTGAAAATATGCGTCTGTTAGCTTATGGACCGTCTGAGTGCAGACAGAACGGCTGCAACCATGTTATATAGTTTGATAAATTTACAACCCCCGACACAGAAGTGAGGCGGGAATGGCTGGGGGCCGGGCAGTGGGTCATTTCCTCAACCACAGTGCCTTTTCATTTTTTGGAAAACCTCAACTTCTCTTTCAGGAAAAACGGATCCTGATTTGGATCGTCCATTAATTGATCCATTCAGATTTAGGCTGTCTGATAATTGCTGTCTCAGTAGTTGAAGACGTACCTTTGCAGTTTAAGCAACAATGAGTCATTTGTCTTTTGCTCGCCATCTTGACCACCACGGTTGCGGTCTGTTCAGGATCAGCACATTCCCCAGACCGACACACATGTGGAGAACATCATCCCATTGAGACAAAACAAGAACATACTTGACCTGCCATTTGTCGGCCTCACATGTTCCTACTGGGCCAGATTTTTTTTTTTTTTTTTTTTATAAATGAGGAGTGGCATTTACAATTTGGGACACATGTCCCTTCAAAAAGGACTGCACCAATTATTCTGGACAGGCTACGACAGATTATGACTCGAGTGAAAGGTTACTTGGCTCCTAACACCTATTTTAACATTTAAAGGCTGAAAGGTTTCTATTACTCTGAGGATGAGAGGAGTCAGACGACAGCCGTGGCTTTAAGAACTATTTCACCAAATGATGGCAAAGCGACCAATACATTTATTTTCTGAGGATTTAGTGAGTTTTACACATTGCTCAAATGCAGAACTGATTCTGCCCGAGTACATGCCTTGATTAATTTCCCCCACTTAAGGCTGGTTGAATTGCACGATGCGATTCCAGAGTCACATATGCCCTCTATAAGACCACTGTGTTTTTGTGTAATATCACCTGAGTTTCCCTTTTATCCTCTCCTGCCTAGATGTTTCTGCAGAAACACTGGTCACTGAAAATAACATGCTTGGAATCGGGGAAAGATGACAATTTCAGGTAAAATATAGCCTTTCAAAACCCCTGTATGTTCTTTTCACCTGGTCACTGTTTGACAAGGTGGGAGGAAGAGAAGACTTTTGGCTCAGCAGGGTTGAAAACCTCCTGCGCCTGTGCCCCCACAAGCTGCGCAACTTTAGAAAAGTAATGGTTTTGATTTGTGTTCGCATGACAGAATGACCCAAACCTACGTAGAGGAGTAAGTAAGGATTAGATGTAGCAGTGCGTATATCTTTCACATTAATGCTAACATTTCAGTGTGCTTCCTGTAATGTATAATGACAGTGAGGAATAGAATACCTAATGTGATCTATGTCTGCCATGATTTCTACACACCCTTTGTACTTTACCATATTTTATGATGCTAAAACAACAACCCTCGGTGTACTTTATTGAAATATTATGTGGTAGACCATTTTATGTGGATGGAAAATCATTTAAAAGTGTGGTGTGCGTTTTGCTTTCAACCCCTTTTGCTCTGATGCCCATAAATAAAATCTAGGGCAACCAACTGCTTTCAAAAGCAACTCGATTAGGAAATAGTCTACTTGGGCATAAATTAATGCTAGAGTAGAGTAGAGTGATTTACTATAACTTCTTTGCAATCAGATGTCAGAGATAAAATAGGCTTCAAATGATTTGGAAAAAAAAAAATCCTCAAAAAGTTTAAGAACACTTGCAGGAGTAAACTCAAGACAATAGTCAAAACAAGAAAAGTTAGGAGAGAAAAAAGCAACATTCAAAAGAAAAAGCATTGTGAAAACAAACAACTCTGAGGAGAATGTAATGCAATAAGACGCTTTATGAAAGACCATTGTGTTCGCTCAGGGAGGCTGTGTTTTCAAACTGATATAAGCAAGCATCATTTGTTTGAATAAAAACTAGTGTAACTGTATCATGTATCGTGGACACGCGGCGCTGTGTGCATGTGTTAGCATTCCTTGTACCTGGCACCGATGTAGAGCGTCCGGTTGACCTGGATGATCCTCTGGATGTGCAGCGGCTCTTGTCTCAGCCACGTTCGGTGCGGTCGACCCAGAAACACGGAGTATCTTCTCACCACTGTTAGTCAACGACAGGAAGAGACGCACAACAACTGATGTCACACCGAGATTCGTCTTTGTCAAAGAAAACAAAAAGGCTTGGTTTGACATTTTAGCATTTGCAACAGGTATTCCACATCAATAGGAAACATTGTGTCCTTGCATTCACAGGGTTGGACTGCTGATTAATTTTTGGAGGAATTGTTCATTTGCTTTAAGACTCTGTTTTGTTTCGTTTTGTTGTGCGGAGATTTATGTTCCACAAGCTGATTGAAATGATTCAAAAAGAGACGTGCAAATGTCAACACCTTCAGCATTTCAGAGGACATTGTATCCTTTGTGTTGGGGGAAAAAAGTCAGTTTGAGAGCAAGGAATAAAAGATGAAGGCTGTCCAAGAATATATAGAGAAAAAGTGAGACCAGGAAAAGCAGAAACCAGCTAAATCTAAACAAGTTTCAGTGGAGAATCTGTATTGCTATCGGCTTTGACCTTCGCTTTAGATGCAGAAAGGAAGTTTTCATCTAAAATCCTTTCATCAGCTCCCTGCTCTACCATCATTACTTTTTTATATGCCTTTCTATACTCAGTTCATCACTTTTGATCTTTTAAACCTTTGCATTTTGTCTTATTTCATCCCTTTTCTTAGGGTGTTTACCAATTTGTATTTAGCGCACACAAAGGTGGATATGACTGACCACACGGGACGTTGCAAACCGTCCTTTCTGATTCAAAAAGAGTTTCCATCTCCACATTTAGATGTAAACTGTATATTTACCATTTTAAATATGCATTGAAAGCGGTAGCCACAAAACCTTATGAAGCCTTGAAGAATGTAGACTCACTGGTCATTATATTAGGTACACTGGTTTGTTACCACAAATAGTGGATGCTTCTAGGTTTGGTGAAGACGGTTTACTGAATTTCAAGCTGAGCAACAGAATTGTAAAGAAAGGGGATTTGAGTGACTCTGAATATGGCATGGTTGTCCTGGTTCAAGCATTTCAGAAACTGCTGATCTGTGTAACAAAATATCTAGACATGAAAAGAGAATGGGCAGACTGGGTCATGATGATAGTTGTGGTACAAATCAACAGGCTGTTGTGGGTGGTGTAATGGTGTAGGCAGGGGATATTTTCATGCCACAGTTGTTGCAGACCACGTTCAGCCCTTTATAAACAAAGTGCACCCATCTCCTGATGGCTGCTTCCAGCTGGGTAATGCATCAAGTCAAATTGCTCAATTAATCTCAAACTGGTTTATTGAACAGGACAATACATTAGTTTTACTCCAATAGCCTCCATAGTCAGCATGTCTCATTTCAACAGAGCACCTTTGAAATGTGATGGAACAGGACGTTCACATCATAGATCACACAGCAACTGTGTGACGCTGACATGTCAATAAAGGTTTCCAACACCTTGTTTAATCAGTGCTACAGACAATTAAGTTCACTTTGGAAGCAAAAGAGTGTCCAACCTAGCAGGGTGAATCTAATAAGGCAGGAGAACTGAGTGTATATACCCTTCTTCACCCTGACAAGGGTATAGTTCCCCTTACAGAAGAAAGAAAGTCTCTTAAATGTTTCTAATGTCCTTACCTTGCGTCATTGGATCGAGACAAAAAAGATTTTACAAGAGCATATTTGAAAGGCTGACATTTGTGAAATGCGTACAATAGGTTTGACAGATGTTGCCCGGGATTCTCAGAAATAAGTCTCTGTGTAAAATGTTCCAGTTGAGATCAGAAAATCCTGTGGTCAGCAAGCGGAGCTGTAACTCTTGGTTAAAAGCCTTTTCAACCTCTTAAGAACCGAGTATTTGTGTCTAAACATTGGCTTTTGGACACCTGAAGAAAGGCTGAAAAGGATCAGTTTCTCTTCAAACATGTATTTTTCTTTCTCCTGACAGATCTGTAAATAAGGTTGATAATTGTTTAGACATATAGGTTTGAAGAGAAATTGATCTTTTTCAGCCTTTTTTCAGGTGTCTAAAAGCCTATCTTTAAACAAAAGTTCTTGGGTGTTAAGAGGTTAAGGGAGCCTATTTACGACGTGTAGTTTCACCTGTTACTTATCATACTACTTAACATGTTCCTTTTACAGGGCTGTGCAGTTGGTAGCCCTGTTGCCTTACAGCAAGAATGTCCAGGATTCAAATCCTGACCTGGGGTCTTTTTGCATTGAGTTTGCATGTTCTCCCCGTGAAACAATGGGTTCTCTCCGGGTACTCTGGATTCTTCCCACAGTCTAAAATGCCCTTAGGTGTGTGTGTGTGTGTGTGTGTGTGTGTGTGTGTGTGTGTGTGTGTGTGTGTGTGTGTGTGTGTGTGTGTGTGTGTGTGTGTGTGTGTGTGTGTGCATGGTTGTTTGTCCTGTGTGTCTCTGTGTTGCCCTGTGATGGACTGACAACTTGTCCAGGGTGGACCCTGCCTCTCGCCCAATGACAGCTGGAGATAGGCACCAGCCCTGCTAGAAGTGAGCATAGACAATGGATAAATGGATGTTTCTTTACGAAATATGAAAAGCATGTTGTCTTACATGTGAAGCTGAGCTGCAGCTTTAGAGGATCAAAAGAATTATACTTTCTACAACATTTAACTATTTCCAGATCATGCCTGAATTAGAAACTGCTGCAACATATATTTTCCTGTCCATATCCTATCTATTTCCAGCTTTTACGTGAGGTATGGGACAATAACAAGTGCCAAGGTATAAGTAGGTTTAAAATAAGTGTATGAACTGCAAAAACAAAAGAAAATCCTTCGGTGTTTATCAATTTTGACAAACACAAACATTTATGTTACTGAAAGCGAAAGGAGCACCATTCTTTGATACAGTAGCGCTATCTGAGCAGATAGCCTGACTTATTAACCTGCTAAAAGCAACTCGTTATGTTGGCGTTATTCCACAAAGATGATCTATTTTTCCATCACGCTCTCTGTTGAAATCCAAATAATAATAAATAAATGTTACAGATAACATCGTTATAACTGTCATAATCAATGTATACTATTTTAGCATAATTGTTACTTTCCGTTTTCAAACTAACTGCCATTTGATCAAGTCTTTAAGTTGCATTTCTATTCCTTTGTTTTATTCTTTTGTTTCTTCTCTATTGTTTCTCTGTGACTCTTTGGTTTAGACTTCTGCTGGCTCTTAATCGAAGCCGCCCACTCTAATTCAGCTGATGCACTGTTGAGCTCTGTAGCCTGACAATGTCTGCTCTGTATTGATGCTAGTGAAGGGTCTGGACTTGGTTGGGAAACCATCAGTCACAGTTATTGAACTGTAATCAATCAAAGTCTGGTCAGAGCTGGAGACTGCCAAGCTGATGTGGAGACGTAGAGTCTGAGGCTGGAGGAGTTGCCTCTCTTGAGGGTCTAAGCATGTTGGCGAGGGGAAGTCATGAATGTGAGAGCCCCTTCTTACACGCATGGTCTCAATCCTGAAGGTGGCCCCAAACCACCTGACCTGGACACCAGTCAACACGCTTCGTGTGAGAGCCTGTGTGACCTCCATGACCTACACCGCGACCTTTCTTCGTACCCCTACCCCCTCAATTCATCACCATGCGTGTTTGGCTGCAGCCCAAAACTTAGTACTTTGTGTCTTGTGAGTGAATGCACACAAGGGAATGAGAGGCTACAGAGCAGAAAAGCCAGGAGGTCATTACCTTCAGTGGGGATGAACTTCAGGGGTCCAGGTTCCTCTGGGAACGCTAAGCTGGCAGTTCGGAGGAACCAACACATCAGGAACAAGGAGCGGGAGACCTCTGCTGCCATCGCAACACGACTATGGAATCTGTAAACAAATACAAAAACACATGAAATAAATCAGTACAAGGGGAAAAAAAGCAATATTAAAGAACCTGCGGACTTCAACTGACAGGCTGGTTTCCTGTACTGCCGCTATTTCTTTGTACTCCAGGAGCTTCTCTATCTCCATGCTCAGATGTGCAGGGAGATTACTGGCCACTCCAACTCAGGGATTAGGACATCCTCTGTGGTAGAACTGTCTAGTCAGCGCTGAATGCAGCCAGATCACCGTGGCATCAAACATCACACCACTATGACACGTCTAAAACCTTTGAGTAAGACACATGAGAGCAGAGGAGTGGCTAAAGATCTCGGGTGAAGCGGGGGGAGAGAGATATGCCATTTACATGGATGAAACCAAATATCCAAAGGAGCAGAGTGAGTGAAGTGCTCCAGACGTCAGGCATTATCTAGGATATGAAAGCGACTGACTGAGAGAGGGAGAGAAGTGGTGGTTTACTTAAATTAAATGCCTTCCAGCGACACAAATCACCCCTCTGCCAACGGAGCTTAAACTGATGGTGTTTTTTATCGAGCAGCACCGAGGCACATGCAGGTTCTGGGATGTAATTCATGTGGAAATACAAATGATACCCAAATGAAGTTGCCATCCACGATCAATCGAGAAAATGACTCCCGTGCTCTGCCTCTTTGGAGAAAAGCTTCTGGGATTCCCACTGACTTTAGCCACAAACCTCAAAGGATATGAAGTGGCTGACCACAGCCTCCACGTTCTGATTCTGCAATTTTGCTTCAAAAGTAGATGTGTGACTCAAAGTGCTTCCAAAAGGCCTTTTGTTAAGCTGTTACTGACTCATCTTTAAGAATGTGTCAGGTTTCTCCTTCATTGCTGGCATCAAATTGTGTTTTTACCGAAACTGCGAACACAGTAATTTGAAGGATCCTAAAAAGGCACACTCATCTCATTCAAAATTCTGCTTGAAATTGATCCTTTCCAACCACTATAAACACAAAACATTTCTTACAGTCACGCACAATTGCAACATCTCACAATTTGAATAGCCAAAGTTGGATTTCTTTATGCAAAATGCAAAGGCATTTTACTGTGGTCACAGATGTGCATTGTGTGAAACTATTCAAATATCTGAACAGTGGATACTTCAGGG
Organism: Fundulus diaphanus; assembly: GCA_037039145.1. NCBI lineage: Eukaryota > Metazoa > Chordata > Actinopteri > Cyprinodontiformes > Fundulidae > Fundulus > Fundulus diaphanus. Next base: position 32,057,888 of record CM073128.1, read on the forward strand.
AGTTTCTGTGCCAAAGGGTCGTGATCAGTTTCTGAAAATGTTTAGAATAAATTGAAAATTTAAACTACCATCAGAGACCCATTTCTGTTCTAATCCTGTATTTGCCCTAATTCTGTCTAAGGTCCAGCCAGTTACTAAGGAACTAATCAGGGTCTCACTACAGGATGTTCATAGATATAGCTACCATGGCTACGTAAGGTCTGCTAGGTCTTATCATTTTGGCTGACAACATTAGAAATTTGGAGTCTTTTAGCCAATAGATCCAGATTTAGCCTAAATGAAGGTGTTAAAAACAATCAGGCTTGATTCGCCCATTTTATAACCTCAATCACTTTTCAAGAGTATATAGACCTCACTAGATTTATTTAATTTGATGTCTTTACCTTCTAAAGGTTTTATGTTAAGAGAAAAGGCAACATTGTCTTTCATTTATTTAATAAAATATATAAAATTGAATGGAAATAGCCAAGGTTTACCATCACATCTTCCCTACAGTTTAAAAAGGTTTTAAATAGATGCCAGAAGGCTCTATGGGCCATTGAGTGATGCAGGTCTGCCCCTCCCCCACATGTTGCAGTGCAATGAAAGCCAGCTTGCTCAAATGAGGCTACCACACATTTTCCATTCAAAAGGTTGGATGTGTGGAAATTGAAGGAGTTTGAACCATCACCCTAGACAAGGTACCCATGTTTTAAAGCTATTGTTGGCAAGCTACAAGTAGCAGCTAAACAGCTGACTGAAGGCTTTACTCAAGCAGATAAATTAAGTAATTAAGTAGTTAATAGCATCTTGTTATATTAGTAGTACTCTGTTTAAAACCAAAGGTACATTAAAAGTATATTATTTTGTATAAGAAGCAGTTTAATTAAGCAGATGTTAAAGTATTTTTTTGCTAAAGTATGTGTATCAAAATCAAAATAAATAAATATTATAGATTAAAATATAACTAATCATTATGTTGCAATACTTTAGCGGCAAGCAAGATCATCATATTTCTTTTTTGTTTGAAATTAAAGCAATTTGTTCATGGTGTACAATTTAAAGTGTTTAGCATTCATTAGACTTTTTGTATATTTACAGGAATATTTACAGCATGTTGCGTAATGTCAGAACTTTTATGATTTACATATTCAAGGTAATGCCATGGTACAGCAATACCATGGTGTTTTTTATTGAATCCGTTTTTCTTGAACTCTTTATTTACTCTGTGTATTTATTACACATGTTTTTATTTCCTCCACCCCTTTTATTCTTTCATATTTACTTACACCCAAATGAATGATTGAAAATGAGTGGTTTAAATTAACATATAATAAAGCAAAGAGATAAAATATGGCAATTAAATACTGACATAGAAATACATATTTGTAACTGATCAATTGATCAAATATTGAATAAATTCCCTTTTGTATTTGTTGCATTTCATGCCGCATAATTTTATATTTTAGCTACTGTATTTATTTTATTGAGTCATTTCTGCCTGTATATTGTGAATTATGGCAGGGTTGGTCCTCCATACAGTTTGCATTCAGCACTGGGTGGGTTTTAAATTAGGACTCTGTGTGAGTTCATGGCACAAAGCCATATATGTGGATTCCTTTTCAGATACAGTATGTAGGGACTGTATTCATTTGGTCTACTAACTTCTTGAAACACAAGCAGCACAAAAATTACTGAATAGAGAAATAAAATGCATTAGTTGTTATCAAATCTGTACATCAAGATCAATACGCCAGCAGATGTAAACTAGAAAGCCTGTAACAATATAATCATCTGCAAGGTCACTGAACAGCACTGGCAAGTTCTTTCACATGAGCAGTGGCTCCTTTATTTATTCTGCCTTGCTCCAGAATTTCAGCTGGAGTCCTAAAAATCACAATCGTAAAGGAAAAATAATTAAATCTTGCCAGGCTTTAAGATATCCATTTGTGACTGAGGCAAAGGGATTTTGACCAAACATCATCCTATACTGGCTGCTTCAAGCAGGTTTTAGGTGACAAATGACGATTACTGCGACTCTGAAAGCTATCTGTGCTGACTGGTATGATGCTGTTTTGACTATTGCTTGTACATTTGTGTCAATGCAAAGGTATAACAGTGCATTAGACACCAACATAAAACCCTGAGACCCCCATTATACACTGTTTATGGATGAGTAAGAAAACATTATTGAGGAAGCAGATCTGGGCTGGAAAAGTCAAATAAGATTCAAATTTGAAACCAGCTGTTCTTTCTTTTCATTACTTTTTGCTTGATGTTTACCATTAGCTTGAGCCATCGTTTGTTTTGTTTTGGGGAAAATAATTTTCTGGTTCGATAAGTTAATGACTATAGTTGAGGATAAGGTTCAGAGCACACTAAAACTAAAGGTTTCATGCCGTGTTGATTTGCGATGCCCGATAAAACAACCCCACTGTCAAAGTGAAAAATAGCCACTAAAATTAGGTGATAAGGATGCTTAAGTATCACTAAAATTAAGAGATGAATGCAAATATTGAAAAATGTGTTATGTTTATTGAATATTTATGGTCAGAGTGCTGCAAACGTTTGTTATACAGTCTGGCCAATCAAATGACACGTGATTTATGTTTTAGAGGTTACCTTTATATTACAAACATTGCACCACACACACGTTTAACTAAAACCTCTGACCCATTCAGCCATTTCCAGCCAGTTTGTTATTGGTGAATCATGCAGATCCGTGTGTATCAATGAAAAAATTGCTAATTTTTTTTTATCATATAAATTCAGTGATGCCTTTTTATTCCCTTGAAATCACATCATGTTTGACTTTCTGTAAGATAAAACATGGATCTCTCAGGACAGTTTAAGTTGCTTGCACCAAGACATCACCGTCTAATTTTGTCCTCTTTCTACACCTAATTATTACCCCACCCTGTGTTAGCCACTTCAAATATTAAGTATGTTGACGTGGGTAAACAAATGTTTGTCAGTGCAATCAGTGTCTCCATAGTGCAGCATGAGTTTAAGTAAAGGTTTTATCAGATCATCGCTGGAAAATTACCGTACTATTTACATACCTTGCATAGCAGTGGCACGTTTGTGCAAATCACTTTGTGTCTCTGAGTTGCAATGCTCGCTTGTTCACAATAAAATCCGTGGCAGCCTGGTTTAATTGATCAGATTATTTAAGTTACAGTGTCAGACGCATAGAAGGGCAAAGCAGGACTGTTGTCTACTTAAAGCTGAGTATTTTCGTCAAACGTTGACCAACCAGTCATTTGGGCAGCAGTGTAAACGCGGTATGAAAAACTCCCAACAGTTTCTGCTTTTTTCCTAATTGGGGACTTTTTTGGAGGCATTTTGCCTTGACAGTTCACAGTAAATGAACCCTAATTGTAACTTTTTTTTGTTTAACTCTTCTTGTCCAAAGACAATTATGCATGTCAAATAGTCTGATATTAAATTAAATGTGGGCAAGCTCTTATAGATTAATAATACAAGGATGTGCAGTTTTATGGTTTGCCTGTATACAGAATGACTAAAACTATCAAATGAAAAGCAAAATAAGCAGAAATACATCTCCAATTTCTGTCCTCATTAACTAGATGCTTCCTTAAACAAAAACATTCTGACACAACAGTGTGTAATTTTTACTTGTTTTAACTGCAAGACAACCCCAGTAATATTACTTATTTTATCGAAGTAAAGACTCTAAAAGCTTTTTTCCACTGCTGGAATGAGCTTTCCATCCGAGGTCATTGGTAAGCTTCTCTCTCACATGCTCTCAGTCTTCCCCGAAGGATACAAACAGCCATTGTGCAGCCCATCTCTTTAATGGAGTCACAGACATAACCTTATCGAGACACATAATCTTCATGGGACATTTCTCAAATTCCATCCACTGACACCAGAATAAAAGTGGGAGGCATGCTAATTACTCAACACCCACAAGCAAAATTACAGGAGGTGAAGGTTAAAGAGTCACTCTGAGAAGAAAGAAAGTCATTGGGTTGAAAGTGATAGATTTAGAGAGAGATAAGTGAGACCAAATAAGACACACACACACACACACACAGAAGATGAGAAGTCAGGAAGATAGTATATCCAATCAGAGAATCTTTTGTTTCACCTATTAAAAATGTATGAGTAAATGTCAGGCAGTATGCATTCGATTAGTATAATTAGACACCCTGGGCTATAGAATTTCGCAGGCCAGCAAAATAAGTAGACACACAAGTCATAAAGTAAATGTAAGAGGGAGTTGTTTATTGTATGTGTGCGTGCGAGAATAAAACTGTAATTATGACAAATGGTCTCAGCCAGGTCCATTCAGAGGCATCTCTGAGGGGTAAAAGCTGTATTTTAGTACCATTATTGCTGGACAAGGCAAACTGTGGCTCCTTTTTAACATTTGAAAAAAAACACTTTATTCAACGTGGTGTCATAAACGTCTGTGTTAACGGAAGTTTGCACACAGTGTGAGCTCCAAGCACAGCAAAGCATTAACAGAAAAATGAGACCATCAGAGGCAAACAGACGGTTCAAATAACCAAGGGGTTTTATTTCGACATGCCTATTCAGGGAAGGTCTTGATTTATAAAGCTTGGTGGGTTTCCAATTTACTACTTGATGTCATTAGGATAAAATGCCACTACCTGCTGGTCAAGAGAAACTTCAGCTGCATAAAAATATAAAAAAAATGGGAATGCTGAATCAGCAGGAACACAACAGTTCAAAGTAGGGATGTCCTGACGTAGATTTTTGGCTTTTTCAAAATCGTTAGGCGTTATTTAAGATGAAGTATTTCCCAATAAGAATCCCAATTTCCATACCTACGTTTATTTTTTTGTTCTTTTTGTTTACTTACTACAGAGGCATACATTCAACATACCTTAAGAGCAATACATGTATTCAAATCATGCTGTATTTATGATCTCAGCAGCTTTACAGAAGTTTGAAGCACATCAAAGGACGTCTTCCTGTATCTTGCTCTTGGTATCCACAGTTTCTAAAGCGTGTGTTCCAAACAGCGCTATATCTGTTGTTTTAGTGGAGGACTCAAACACAGGTAGGATGCAGGCAGAATCATGGGGAAAGTGAAATGTCGGCATAATATAGAGTTTAAAACTAACCTAAACAAGAAAAAAACGTCAGCAAGGAAAGCCAAACAGTAGGGAAAACTTTGAGCAGGAGAGGGACAACGAACCATGAATGCTATTTTTTTTATTTCATCTGTTTAACCAATCGCCAACACCCACATAAATGCAGCACCCCTTGTTTTTGATTAATCAGGAATCCATCCAGTGTCCATTTAGGCTAAGCTAACGCCAGATGTCTTTTCAGCCTGTGGGTGATGGATACCTATTTTCCACTGAAGGGTTGGCAAAGTAAAGTAAACATCTACATTCTCCATCACCAGCAATGGGTGACTCATCCAAAGTAAAAAAAAAAATCAGTCACTAATGTAATCCTTTTTACCTCACTTGTGCCCTTTGAAAACTTGAAAACAGTTTTCCCTAAAGTGCACAGCTTCGCCTATGCAGAATTGATCTATTAGTTAGGGTAACTCGCGTATACAGCTCTTTCGCAACCACCGTGATGAATACCCATTTGTTGAGTTTGCAAATGGTGCCTGAAAACGGAGCAACGCTATCTGGAACGTTCCATGATAACATTTCAAAGCATGATGACGTTACAGCTTTTACAGCGCAACTGATGTAAAATCACAGAGCAGGCGTGGCCGACTCCTGTCCTCAAGGGCCAGTGTCGTTTTCCTGGTTCAACACCTGAATGAAATGAATGGTTCAACATGAGGCCTCAGCAGACATTCATGAAATACTGAGGACTAAATCAAACCATTTATTCAGCAATGTTTATGAAGGGACATGTTTAAAACACGCAGGACGCCGCCTCCTTCACACTGGAGTTGCCCAGACCTGCTGCAGAGAGTAGAACCACAACAGGGATCAGGAGTTTAGCACAGTCAGCTCCTCTAAATGGATCATTCAAGAAGACAATCAGGAACCCAAGCTAATACTTGAGATTGAAACATGACATTCCAACCCTAAGGATAAACACACTGTTTTTTTCCCCCTATTTTATTTAGTTTGCTACAATTAAAGAGATCCTGGTGTTTTACTCGTTAGTGATCCCAAACTGTTAGAGATAATTTAAATGTCAAAAAGTTAGGGTGGGTTTAGGGTAAAGAGCTTTCTTATTCCTGCTACAGTCAATTTATGTTACAAATTAGCAGAAAAATCTGTGATGTGTGCTCTCGTAAACCTGTTAAAGTACAAAGCTATATTGGAAGAAGGAAAATAATTGGATTGAAAAGTCGACATCTGAAGAATGTCTGCAGTGTTAAATTGGGATGCTGCTTACAGACAGTGACCCTGTATTTCACAGGTCTGGGTGCTTTGCATGAAAAAAGAACACATCATCAAATGAAGACACTGATAAGCTCTGAAATGTTTTTGTTACTTATTACAGTTGCCATGGTGTCTCTTGTTTTCTCTCCTCGTCTGTCTTTTTTGAAAGTTCTGCACCTCGTTATGCAGCGGTTTGACTCTGACTCTGCTTTAACCCTTCGTCTTGATGATGTATTTTTGTAACACAGCTGTGAGGGACTTGCAGTGGGGAAAAAAAGAAATATTGGACTAAAAGGGGGGTTTAAAGAAAGGCAAGATTATGCATGTCCTAGATATAAAGGAGCCTGGTAATGAAATCCAGCCGAATTAATGGGGAAATGTAGGGTAGTGTAGGTTGGGGAATTTTTGATTAAAATATTTAACAGGATGGTTTCAAGTATTATGCAAAGGTATCAGAATGCAGTAGTGCATAATATAATCCCTTTTCACACTTGCCGCCCTGCTTCATAAAGCCTGTGCTGAGGAAAAATGAATGTAAACATCCTCCACTTCCAATCAAATCCTTTTATCACTATTCTACAGGGGAAAGTGTTTTTTCCCTGTTCACAGAAAACGAAATTCTGCTTTTTCATCTGAGGCTTTCTTATCTATTACAACTGGCTTCATCAAGGTTAACATAGGCTTTATTACAAGGAACAAAAAGTGGTGTTATTTTAAAGGGGACGATCCGAGGATTACAATCTAATTCTGCAGTTACCCTCAGTAAAGTGAATTAACTTGCTTCACCCCACTGTCTTCGAGATTTTTAAGGCTCAACATTGGTTCTGGTTTTATCTGGCAGATTTTTATAAAAGCCCTTCCAACGGCAGAAGTCTATTGTTTCAGTGGAAAAGCTTTGAGGGAACGGTTGCACATTTCATGTCTTGCACAAAGTGCCAGCAAGCCTTAAACAACTCGTGAACACGTCGCGCATTTAGTGGGTGAAGAGCCATATATTTTACTGAGAACATAAACAGGGAACAAACTGAAGTGATATTCATTAAGAAGGGAATTAAGAGAGCTCAAAATAAATTGTGCCATTGCTGCTGGATGATGAAATGACAGCACGTCACCACATATTAGCATCCTGCTTTGATAAGACAATAATTAAATGGGGTGTTACTGGGCTTACAGCTTCTTGCACTTCCAAGCCGTTGGTTTGAGTAATTAGCAAAGTTCTGAAGTTTTTTTTCCCCCCAACTTAGTCCTTCTTTGGTTCCTGTGAATTTTGCAAAGATCTGAGCAGAAACATTCTCAAAGAGATCTAAGTTGTTATCTGCCATATTCTGTAAGACTTTAATGTGGCTTGTGATTTCATGAGTAAAAACGGCTGATGCTCCACGAGATTCTTGTTTTTATTAACGATTCAAACCCGCAGAGACGAGGGGACGTGGTTGAAAAGTAGCAGCTTTTTAATGCCCCCAACAGAGCATGGGAACGTTTTCTAAATGCTCTGTTATTTATCATTTTCCCCAAGTAAAACTCACTGCCTAAACCAGAAACAACAGCAGGTTCCCTTGGGAGTTGTGTACAATACCTACAAGGCTAATCAGATAGCAAAATTAACTCTAATGCCCACCAATTCATTGCACTTTGGTTAAGCTTCACGAATCATGGTCAAAAACTTCTAACCTTTAAATCACATCTACATCAGAGATGCTAGGCTATGCCCATATCCATCTTGAAAATGTTATTTTACACTTACATTTTAAGGTTTCTTCCCATAATTGCCTAAAGTTTACATGTGATACCAACATATGGGCACATTGTTTTGTTGCCGGCAAGATAAAAAGCTAATTGGACATACATATTTGAGATATCATAATGGAAATTTAGATGAAATTCCTTATTAAAACGAGAAACACAATTATGAGGTGATCATGAAACGTCCAACCCACAGGCCAGAAATTACTTTGACATTTATGATGGGAAAATTGATTCACACAAAGTTTAAGATTATGTTCTAAAGCTTTAAATTCAATACGAGAAACTAAACTAAATTAGACCTTTAAACTTTTATTTAAACAAATCCCGAAAAAAAACGTCACACCGAAAAAAAAGCTCTGAATATAAGGATGTTATTCCAGTTAACCTGAACATTAGCTAGACCGCAATTTACAAAGAACCACAAAGTTTGTCACCCTATGTTTTAAACTTTTATCTCTAAATCTCTCCAGAACTATTACAATTAGATTGTGCATGCTTCTTAGGTTAGGTATTGTGCTCCTTTCTATGGACTAGGATATATTATAAATACAATTTGCTACTGACAATAAACATTTCTCCCTTAGAAAGATCATTGATCTAGGAGTATAAAGAAAATTCGCTGATAGCTAAAGTATTTCTTATGTTTTTATTGAGAATTGTTGTCAAATTGAGTATTTTTCAGGCAATCTTTGATTTCCTATGCCCAAAATTTTGATGCCTTTCCTCTTAGTGAGTTCTTTTCAGGTTTAAATGGAACCCATTTCATTATCAGGTCAAATCAAAAGTATATTTACAAGACAGGAGTGAGACATTAATGAACAAGCTGGCTCTAAGAGCTGCAAATCAGAATGTCATGACTTATCCCTTTCTTTTATTTATTTGCTGTAGTTCTTGTCTTGGGTTTATTTGTTTGTTTAAGAGTTTGATTCAAATGTTAAATAACATGATGAACCCTATCCACAGTTCATAAGAGAGAGAATTGAACCTGTAGGTGAAAACGCCCAGTGACAGACCTGCTAAGGTAGAGTTTGGCCCCTATTAAGACCAGTAGGCAAGTCTAGCTCACTTATGAATGTAACGCTCTCAGGATTACACATAAATCTGATTGGACTAGGCCCAGGATAGAATACATCAACATATGGCCTTTTACTGTTAAATAACTTTGGTTACATAAAGAAAAAAAAACACCTTCAGCTGCAACTTTCGAGTCTTTCAACTCTGTTCCTAAAATTCGTAATAACTACAGAGAAATTATTCATCCTAATAAACTTCCTGCAGGCACAGGAGTGGGAGACACTGTGATTACCTTCATGCTTCTGAACAGGAAACTGTGCAGGAACATGAGGGAGGACGTTATGTGAGCGGCTTTATGATTGTTCTTCTTTCTCCAAGTTAACTAAACTTGGATTTCCAGCAGACTGGGCTAATCATCTTATTAGAGAGACAGGATAGGCTGCTTTATAAAAGTGATAGGTAAAAGCCAGATGCTGCTTGGAGATCCTTAATGCAGCAATGACATAAGAAACTGCAGGGAAGAGATGTGGAAAAATGTGTGTCTGGGAGCAGGGATTTAAGGCAAAGATTAAAACAAACACGGCCACAAAAGATCAGGGGTGAGAAAACTGGAGGAGGACACAGCAAAAGAAGAAATAAAGTGTAATCAAAGTGAAATATGACAAGCAGAAATACAGAGAGGGAAGCCAAGGAACGTGTGGAATGAGAGAGACAGAAAGACAAAGACTAAAGAGGAGGAAGAGGAAGAGTTTGGAGCCAATACTCGCTCACTGCCAGATTTAACAGTCCTGGGAGCCAAAAGCAGACTAGCGGCGAGAAGCTTCTAGCTCATCACTCGCCCGGTACGCAGCTTATCCAAAGTGGTGATATTTTGTCTGTACGCCTCCTGCGGTCAGCGGTTGTATAGAATTTGAGTAAATCCAAATAAACGTCCTGCAACAGGAAACCTATTACGATCTTTATCCATGCAAGTAAATCTGAACAGCCTGGTTTGCTTTTATTTCCCTCCAGAGCGAAGCCACTATCAGTATCATAATTATCTGTTCATTATACATGCTTAACAGCTTTAATACCAAGATTTGTACATCTTCGTTGAGAGACCGTATCTACCACCAAGTTGATCAAGTTTAGATTAGTAATCTAAGCTTGATCATTTTACATTAAAAAGATGATACATCCCTGCTTTAATTAATGCCCAAAACCGGTAGAAAAAAAGAAAACTAATGCAATTTGAAATAAGCTCTCCATTTATTGAGGAACATAAAGGAAGTAACTGTAGGTTTCACGAGTTCTTTGTTTTAATGTTATTTTCAGACATTAAGTGAACCGTGGGCAGCATCTTGTTGGTAATGCTTGCACTTAGAGAGGCACGAGTGAAAATATGGCATGGAAAACTAATAGCTTGACAAAATTAAAACCAGCAATCATCTTGACATGTGACTCAAATTATACACTGTTATGATTGTTAAAGGAATGCATGGTTTAAAAACTATGAAGTGTGCTATATTTGAGCTTAGACAGGCTTCAATAATAAAACATTTCTTTTGTTGTTGGGGCTGCATACCGCAGAAGAGTAAAACGTCCAGCAAAACTGGTTCTAGGAATTTAACTATGCAGAACAAATAAAAAGTCAGCTAAGTTCTGATCTATGAGCATCTATATAATGTCACTACTTATTCACGCAATATAGATCGCAAATTTATGGTTACTGCACTATCCATATGCAGCATCCATACAACAAATACCTATAGGCTGCAGGACATATCAGCTAATTATACAAGGACTATGCATTCAGGATCACTGTGGCTGTGATATATTTGCTTGTGTTTGTTGTTAAATACAGCAAAACACTTTTCAGAACAGCAGTTTAGAAAGGAGTTGTTCTTCTCCACAGTCATGAGATGCTTGGCCAGGATGAGGGATTGCTTCAGATGCAACTACTTCCTTAGACAAATAACTATAAATTGGCCTTAGAAAATCAACTGAATTCAAGTATAATAAATTATAAGAACTGAATTGGACTTTATTTAATTGGACATGAATGTGACTGGGTTGTATTAGATTTCATTGGAAAGATTAGGATTGAATGTGAACCAAATTTTCACTCTGCATTATTGGATACAGCAATAGACTGAATGGAAATTAATTTGAATCAGATAGATATTTGGCTTGTATTGTAAACCAACACACAAACATTTCTTCTGGACATTGTGTCTTCACTTAAGTTAAACCACAATCGTGTCCCCCCCCTCTCTCTCTCTCTCTCTCTGGTCCAAGCGCAGACAAAATGCATCTAGGAATTCCCTCCACCGCAGACTTATGAACACACGATTTCATCCCTTTTGCCTGGCACTTGAGTGACCTGAGGTCTGTTTACTAGAAATTTACATCAGCATGAAATCCTGGAGCCTCAGCAACATCACACATATTTAAAGTGAGAGACAGAGAGTGTGGGGGGAGCACAGAGCAGAGAGAGGGAGAGCAGGGACTGGTAAATGAAGGATGAAGAGTGACCTTTTTCCACATAAGGCTTATTTTCCCATGCACAGAGAAATAGCATGGATTTATGTGAGAAAGATATTCAGTCTTAGTAACAGACCCCAGCCCCCCTCCCCCATTTGTTATTTTATCCTGAGATGATCACATGATTGTGTGAATGCTGAACAACATTCACACAATTGTGTCCCTGTTTTTCTTTATTATTCTTTATTCTTCTTCTTGTGACTTACTGCTGTTTGGCTCTTTGTGACTGTTGTTCATTGGACTTTGATTTACGGGCTTTGTTCTTTGTCTCATTATTTTTGAGTAAAGTTAAGTTTCACTTGTGACCCCTTGTATTTCCATGGTTTCAGTTTGGAGTAGTTTTATTAATCTTCATTTCCTGGTGAGCTTCAGCTAGTTCCCTTTCCGTTCACTTTAGCTGCATTCACTGCAGGGCTTGAAGCTCCATTCTGATTTTTAGCTGAAATCAGATTTTTTTTTTTCTTAGGCGGTTGTACATACTATTATTAAATGTGACCGCCATCAGACTTCTGTGTGAAAGGTTCAAGACCACAAAGCTACCCACATGGGCTGATAACAGAAGGAGACGTCGCACAGCAGTTCACTGTTTGACAGTAATGGAGAATGTAATTGTTTCTAGAAGTGTTCAATAAAGTTGTTAAAAAAATTTTTTTTGAAAAAATTAAATAACGTGGATGCCACCATCTCTACTTGTTTTTATTAGAAAGCTGTTGAGCAATGGGTGACGCCAATAATAAGACCACATCTGAAGATTGAAGGATTTCCCCATTCGTCTTGGTGAAGTTTTTCCACATTCAGTAAGACTGAACTGAAAGGGTCATCTCCCGCATACTTGCTGAATTTGGACTTCTTATGCATTTCTTGTAAAATAGCTTGCCATTTGCCATTTTTATTCCTCAGAGGCTAGACTTGTGGGCGCACCACTTACAGTTGTCCTATCAGTCAACGGGTGCTGGTACGAGATGACTTCTGTCTCTCATACATGTGGATAAGGCCCCATATGTGAAAAGCAGCAAGACAACAGCGTGCTAGATGAAAGAGTGGTGATGTAACGCCTGAAATAGCTCATTGTTGGCTGGATATATTTGAGTATTGCTGAAGCTCTACATGAAATTGTGTTCTCGTCATTAACCTTCACAGTCCCCAAAAGTGCAGCCGCAGGGACAGAAAGAGGGAGAGGACTGTAGTTACAATCTGAAAGAGCTAGAACAAAGATTCAGTAGTGCTGTCTGACAATTTACGCATGTTAATAGTGGGTCTGAGTTTTCGACCCTTTGAAATGCATACACGTATTTATCTTCATAGTTTTCCGTCTTGTTTTTCTTTGATGCTTTATTATTCCACATACCGTCCCTTACTGTGAATATGTTGAACTGTTTCCACAATCGCTCTTAATTTAAATTAACTTTATTAATTAGTGTGAGAGGTGTGTGAGGATGCATATGTCCCGAGCCATCAGGCCAGACTTTAAACAGACCTAACACAGTTATTTCTCGGATGCAAGAACTCATTGAACAGCAAAATTTGTTGTTTGAAACAAAATCAGAAACTGGCTTTATGATGATTGTTACTATAAACATTTTCCCTCCCTGTGTTCTTCTTTTTCAGGCTCTTTTGATAAAGACAATACTGTGAAATGTGGTGGTTGTTGAGAGCTGTTGGCAAACACATGTATTTTTGATGCATTGTTTGATGTCATTAACTCTGCCTAATTAAAAGGAGCATACATGCCCTTACAATTCTCCCATGCACATGCATTTGTCGCCAGAGGGGTCGGACATCTGCAAAAATCCTGAAATTTGCGCTATACTCCTTTAAAGGTAGAGTCGGCGATTTTTCCATAAATGCAAGTAAGAAACGTATGATCCTTTTTGAAGAACTTTGAATGTGCAAGACCGTCTTACCTGCTCTTCTGCTCCTCAGGGGGATCGCGTGAAAAAAATCTCCCCTCTGGTTTTATTTCGCTCTACTGAGGCCTTCCTCTTCTTCTCATAAACTTGTACAGGGTTTGCTTTTTGCAACTCTCAGCCATGTTCAAAGTACATGGTGAGAACAGTGGAGCTACAATGAACAGCTAACACCTAAGCTAACCACTAAGTTAACCGTACACATACACCAGAAGCGTGCAGTCAGCAAGCGGAAACTAACAAGGAACGTGCACACACATTGGCATTATGGGACCGTGTCAGAATGATATGCGTATGGTATAACCAATAGATAAAGCGATACTCCCAGAACTTGAGGGAGAGAGGGGGGCGTGGGAAGGACAAGAAATTAAGGGATCTGATCGGTTCTTTCCATCGGACCAAATGACACGATTGGTCAGAGTTTTTACAGGCCTGCAGCTCTCATGGAGATATAATTTTTAACCTCCCTTTTCTGTTATACATAATGTATCTTTTTTTTTTATCCCATTCTTGGTTGAGATTTCAACCAAGAATCTAGAGAGAAACATCTTGGGGGTTAACTTCTGAAAGACATTCAAGGAACAGCAAAACATTTTAAAACTAAAAACTGCATTTATGGGAATGAATTCAATGGGGATGGTAAAAATAGAAAAATATATCATTTATTTTACTGTAAGCTCACAATCACAATTATATGACAATTTCCTTATGTAAAAATTAAGCTCTTTTAGAAAGTCATATAACAGAGTATTTTGGCTAAATAACATTGCTGAACAGATTTTAGGTTTGTTAATTTTGTGAACTGCTGTTAGATTCATGTTTTCCTTTTGTTTGAATTTGACTTAAAGTGCCTTGAGATGACATGTTGTGAATTGGTGCTATATAAACAAAATTGAATTGAATAGAGTGGATGATTTTTCCTGAAATGTCGGTAAGAAGTCCCTTTTGAATAACTGCGCCTGCACAAGACCATCCAACCTGCTCTTCCGCTCCTCTGGGGGATTGCGTGAATCAATATCCTTAATACATGCTGGTCTTATTACTTTCTTCTGAGGCCTTCCTTTTCTTCTCATAAACTTGTAAGACAGTTTGATTCTTGCGACTTTCAGCCATTTTCAAAGTATATGGTGAGAGCAGCGGAGCTACAATGAACAATTTAAACCAAAGCTCACGAGGTACATAAACACTAGGAGTGTCCATGAACAGCAAGAGAAAGCTAATGTGGACGCACATTGTACAAAGGCTTGTACTTGAGCGCGTCACAGCGATTGATATGTGGGACAACCAAGAGATAAGGTGATACCCCAGAACGCGAAGCAGAAACAAGATTATCCACTATACCTTTAAATCACTTGTTTGGAAGCATTTTGGGTTTCCAGAAGAAAAGTAGATATTTAGGAGACTTTTTATTTCGTTAGAACCACAGTGCAGCACTCCATCATCTGTGCATGTTGCTTGCACAGTGATCTCTACGACGAGTGCAAGGCTAAAGTGGTTCAGATGCCGAAGGTGCAAGGATGATGATCTGCTAGGATGGCATGGTTTTTCAGATTTTCAGTCATATCGAAATTAGTGCATTTTGCAAAACTGCTATGGAAAAAATTTTTTTTTTTCGAATCACACTCATCACATGATCAACCACCGGATGTTACAACTAGTACAAAAAAGACTAAGAAGATGACAGGATGTAGGAAAATGATGATGGCGCAGTATGCTTTTTGATGAGCTATCGTGTAAACAAACTTACTCACATGTGATTTTGATTGCATTTCTTATTTCAATGCAATTGTGATTTTTTTTTTACATTTTCAGGATATTGACACAGTTTTGTGTACATTAGTAATGTACAAATGCAGCTACTAAGTCTGAGATTGCCTAACAGACTAAATAAAAAAAATATATCTTAAATGAAAAGGTGAAACACACCACACTTTAATCCTTTAATCTAATACTTCAACTACTCAAATTTCAACCAAACTAATTGCAAGATAGATAAATTTAAAGAATGCTAAAGGCCAGAATCATGACTTTAACCCAATTTCACTAAGTAGAGCATTACTCTTAAAGAAAAACATGTAGCGAAGCATTTAGGCTGAAAAGAAATGTATAAACATATTTCATTCTGTTTCTTGCTAGTTAAAAAATGCAGATATTATATGAAAAGTAAAACAACAAAAAAAACAGATATCTATGTCGACGATCTCAAGATCTCTCATTTGGCAAATTTTCAAAATGTATTTTATCTTTCATAATCAAATGTGATCCACCCTTATTGTGCAATGGTTCGCCCATCCAACATTGTTGTAAAAGGATTTTTTTAAATAATTTTTTTTAATTATATTTAATTCTTTTTAAGATACAATGGTGTTTTTCATGCCCTGCGACAGACTGGCGATCTGTCCAGGGTGTATCCTGCCTCTCGCCCATTGACAGCTGGAGATAGGCACCAGCACCCCTCATGACCCCACAAGGGATAGACGTGGTAGAAAATGGATGGATGGTGTTTTTCAAAAGGCTTGTTGTATCCTGTCATCTGCATGCTCCATCAAGATAAATTTTCTTGCATAAAAGAAATGGAGTATTTTGAGACTTGAGAACATGTCTTTAATCTTTTCTTTTGTACTAAATGTCTGAACATGGAAACTTGGGACTTTGAGAGAGAATGGCTTTGATTATCAAAACAACAATGCACGCAACGCGCAGAAACATCATGTCACATCTCAACAGCAGAGATAGTCCTGACCTTTGGCTTCCCACCAGTTTACAACAGTCATTAGTGGGGCAGGGATCAGGGCTGAGTCCATAAATCATACGCAAACCATCCTTGTAGGAGGAACCCAGCTACACTGCAGTAAAAATGAAAAGAAAGAAAAAAAAACCCACTAAGACTGACAGGAGGCTAAAAGCGACGCCATTCATCACTGGCCTGAGGCTCCATAAAGTCCGTAAGAAAAAAATTCACAGGGCGATAATCCTCAGCATGGTTATAAATAATATAGAAACCTTGCTAATGGTAATAAGAGGTTCTGACGCATAACACAACCCCCCTTGATTTGATTATTCGGCAAGATGTTCCCAAAGGACATGCATTATCCTGAATAAATACTCCAAGGTAACTTAATGGGTCAATATGTTCTCATCCAGAGACTGTTTGACCTTTTTGCATGCGAATCAAGAGGAGAGGTGGATTTATTATAATGGCAACAAGTGGCTGCCAGAGGAGGCGTAGGAGTTGGGTGGCAGACAGAAACAGAACCTTTTGTGGAGAAAGGAGGACAATGTAAAATGAAAACAGTCTGCAGACAGTGCTGGGCAGATTCTTGTTCATTAGTACAATGTGTTGGGGCTTTAGCGATTGAAAAAAACAACAACAGTTCATTATGTGCTAAATGGTAAAGAGATATAAACAAAGGGTTCTGACGGATGGTGATCACAACAGTTAGTAACTGGGCTCTTAGGACTCCATAAGGTTTTTTGTTTTTTTCTTTAAAGAATATCAGCTGGTTCTCTCTTTTTAATGAACCACACTGCAGACCGTCAGACTCCTTCAAACAGTCCAGTTTTGAGGTTGAACGTGGATGTTGAAGCAACTCCAAACCCTCCAGCTAGGTTGATGCTGGAGGATACCAATCCATCGCTGTCTTAGAAAGCCTTGATCTGTGAGCAACTCCGGTCACATGGATCCAACTACTACCAGCCCCAGCTTCAGCACTGACCTGACCTCCTTCCTCAGCTAATTTAAATCCCTGCTCAGAAGTTGTGGGTGCTTCGTTATTCTATAAGTCAGCATGCTGCAGCAGTGTGATAATTGCAGGCACACCTATCCTTCTTTGAAAAGACAGAGCACAACAATTTTTTTGTGTTAAACGGGTTTGAGCTTTGATAACATTGTAGACTGCAAATTAATCCCCCGTGTCATTTGCTTAATAAATGTGCAGGCTCTGTAACTTTTGATAATGCACTTTATGTGAAAAGAAAATAAGACTAACTGACAAAGCAATTCTGTTTAAGCTTAAAAGCGATTTAAGCTTGACATACAGTGGAGGTGTGTTGGGTATTACAGCAAACTGGTTCCAAGGAAGAATACTAGTAGCAGCACCAGTTTCTTTGTGTTTCCATCAACGCAAGCTAGGGCTTAATAATTAATCGAATGTATTGTTCTATAGCATAACATGTCTCCAAACCATCACAAAACAACCCAATCCCCAAAAAATTGTATTTCTACTATTATTTTGACATAAGTTATTTTTAATACTCTAATCTTGTACAGTCTGCTGACTGATGTGAAACATTTGCTTAAATAAAAACGTAAATACATGTATAGAATCAGTGGCTAAGCATGTTCAAATATGAGCATATCTATCCATCCATCTTCTTCCGCTTATCCGGGGTCGGGTTGCTGGGGTAGCAGCCTAAGCAGGAACTCTGAGTCCCCTCTGGATGACGTGGATTCTCAACCTGTCTCTGAGGGAGAGCCCAGACACCCTGGGGAGAAAACTCATTTCGGCCGCCTGTATTCACGATCTCGTTCTTTCGGTCACGACCCAAAGCTCATGACCATAGATGAGGGTGGGAACGTAGATTGAACGGTAAATTCCAGAGCTTCACCTTTTCACTCAGCTCTCTCTTCACCGCGGCAGACGCAGCACCAATCCGCCTGTCCATCTCCCGTTCCATCTTTCCCTCATTCATGAACAAGACCCCGAGATACTTAAACTCCTCCACTAGGGGCAGCACATCCTCCCCGAGCCTTTTCCGGCTAAAGACCATGGCCTCGGGTTTGGATGCACTGATCCTCATCTTCACACTCAGCTGCAGACTGCTCCAGTGAGCATATTTGTTTTGCTAAAGTTATCTTCGGGTTATTTATCAGAAGATGTAATAACTTTTTTTTCTGTTTTCTTTCCATTATTTACAATTTGTTTAGTTGTTTGATTTGTGGGGGCTATTTTCTGATTTAGTATTTTGTTTTCCAGAGACTGCTGAAGTACACTACAGTGATTTTTGGTCTGTTTCGTTTATATATATATATAAATACTATGCCTAAAATACTATAATAGCCAACATTTGGATAAATGCTTTGATTATTATTTTAAAAGGGAAAGGCTTGACAAAGAAGGTATTTTGGGGAAAAAAAAAATTTTCAGCTGAATTCACCGTTGTAGTTTTTTTGTCCAAATTTACTTGTAATTTTAAGTAATACTGATGTTAATCTTGACCAAAATAACTGTAATAACTATAATGTTTTCTATAATTGAGCACCCCTACTGCCAGCACTGGTTCTGAGTTTTTATGATGATGATGATGTTTTAACTTCTTGGGTTTCAGTCTGCCCCGTTTAAGAGAGGCATAAAAACTCTTAGTTTCTATTTTAATAACAACAATAACAACAATAACAAAAAAAAGTTGGATCAGCCATGGCATGACATAAACTCAGTCTCCTATCTTCCTGCTGTTTGTTTCCATTGAGTTTAAGTCGATCAATATGCTCGCATAGAGCTTTAGTCACAGCCAATATTTTCCGCCAAATCCATTAAAGCATTTTCCGACTCAGTTTTAAATATGGTTAGTCTTTTATTATAAGATGGTGTTAATAAATTCTGCCACAATGTCTGTGACTCCTGTTTACTGGTGAGAGAGAGCAGCTGGTTAGGAATGCTGGAGAATTCATTAACACTGCTTGTTGATCAATGAGGTATAAATGAATTACACCGGTAATATTAGAGCTGACCAGGGCATTTATGTCTCCAACTGCCTGCAGTAAAATTGGGTCTTTCCAATCAGAATATATTGCTTTAAATTTTGAAAAGAAAAAATGTTTTTTTGTTTTGTGAGCTACATAAGCTTAGACCCCTTCCCTAGTCCTCCAGCTGTAAGTCAATTGAAGCAGCAAAGTCAGCATGTGCTAAGAAAAACTAGGTTTATAACAAGACAGGGACCAACGGGTTTATTTGCAGAAATCAACAGTAAAGCAGTGCACTCACAGTGAAATCAAAACATGTACGTAAACATTACAGCTTGAATTTAAATGATTAGACTAAATGAGCTGCAGAGTAATAGGCCATGCCTATTTTAGATAGCTGTTTGTGAAACATTCTTTTAAAAAAACTTAGCATTTGATGTTCCGGTGTAATGTCCACTGTTGCCCAAATAAGATAAAATATATTTACAGTGTTTTTTTTAAGTTGGAAAATGTGTGTTCTGCCAACTACCCAGCCCTCATAAGCAGTCATGGTTGCTTGTGTGGAAAATTGTCCACTTATTTATAAAAGCATCTGTTCTTTGAGATGCAGATATAAATGATGTACTTTGTGTCAACCGTCTCCCTCTCCTGTAATTGTCCTCAAAAATTCAGGGAAAAAAACAAATAGAGGATCAAACATTTACAGGACAGATGCTTTTAGGGACATAATGTCGTGGCAACAAGCTGGTTGTCTGGCTTTGGGGACCAAGTAAGAACTGCGAACGTAACACCAGCCCTTGTTTAGATAAATAAATATCTAACAGAGATTGTTCGTCTTTTTCGTCTCCCCAGCAGCGCAATTTTGCACAGATCTGAACCCCTCTGCTTTTAAAACCTTCTGCAGAAACATAATTAAGAAATAATTCGCTGCAGAATATATAGGCTAATAAAACTGATAAAACAACCCCTTAATGGTGTCCAGATTTGTTAAATTTATAGGCCAAAATTTTCACTGTAAATGTCCTCATCGTGAGGAGCATCTTTTAGCAGTTTTCTCTCTCCTGACAGAGACGGTGAGGCTGGAAGCTGTATCTTCCCCTTGCAGAAGACTGACGGAGCAGCCTGGCACAGGTAAAGATAGAAAAATGAACCTGCAAGTCACCGGCCCTTTGATTTCACACAGGCACATCCGGTCCTTGCTTCATCTATGCACATGCAGGCAAAAAAAAAAAACGCCGCGTTATCGGTTTGGACGCCTCTCAGCCCTTCTTTCCTCCTTTCAGCATTCACATTCACCTTCATTTCCCCTCCTTTCGTCTTCCATCATCACAAATCAGCCACCTGCTCATCCAACTCATTTAGATATATTCCACCTGTATCACTTTCAGTTTCAAAACAAGCTTGTGCATGGCATTAACTTCCGTTTTCCTTTCCCGTCTCATCCCTCTGCACTGCTTTGATTGTCACATCTCATGTGGCACGCAGACGCACAAAGAGACTTGCACACTGCCGCGTCAATCAGCAGCTGTCTCACCGTTGACACTGTGCACACAAGTCGGCTGGGAACAAAGATGCATTCCTGCATGTGTACCGAGCAATAGATCCCAACTACAAACAAACAGGTTTGAATACACAAACATCGACACACACATTTTTTTTTTCAGGGCATTGCAGGCAAAACTCCAAGACCTGGCTGTGTGCAAGTTTGATCCTCCTTGCCGTGTCTGAGAAGCATATTAATCAGCAAAGGAAGCTTCCAGCTCTGCCATGTATGTCTCCATCTTTTAGCATCGTACTTCTATCTGCATCTATTGCTGCCAAAATCATCGTTTTAACGTCAAATTCCGACTCCTCTCTTCAGAGTCTCATCTCATTACAACAAATAAAGTCTATTCGTTGGCTCCACAATGTTAATGCATTTTACCCCTAATTTAGACCGCCTTAGACTCCAGGGATTATTTTGAAGCATTTGAGTAAGGGAAAAATAAATGTTACCTAACAAGACTAACATTTCACCAATTCCTTTGACGTGTATGAGCCTGCTTCTCCTTAACCAGAAGACGACTCAGCATTTGGAGGTTGGAGTGAAGCTAGCGTAAACACAGGACCACTATTCCAGAGGACATGGTAGATTAAACTCTGTTTTTACTCTCGTGTGAGTCCGATACAAGATCTATTATTATTTTATTACTTCTGTTTCAACTTAGCAAAAATTGAGCTGCAAAATCACTTGACTGACCGCCCTGACATGCTTTTCCTTACCTGTGTAGTCCAGATCTTAGGATTTTGTGTAGTGATGCACCAACCAGTTGAGCAATCATAAGCATATTCTCTGGTTGAAAACTGTCAAAATTAAATTGAAAACTCACTTTTATTTTAGTCTGTAAATGCACCGGCATGTTGTCTAATGGGCCTTCTTGAGTTGTGTTTGGTAAAAAAAAAAATCAGATTGGATGGTCATGTGATCGGATGCATAATTGGTAGGGTTGTGACAAGATTTCGTTTACCAAGAGATGTCGGGACGGCGTACTGATATCCTCTGTCTAGTTTTAGGATTTGACTTCCTCTGTTAACTCTAAGAAGGATCAGGATCAAATTTAATGGCCAAGTTTATGCATACAAACAAGGAATTTAATTTTGGCTCAAATTTGCTCCTGATGTAAAGATGCTTTAACTCTAAATAAATAAATTAATTGGGGAAAAACAATGATTTTTATTTATAGGAGTCTTTGTAATTGGTGTGTAAATATGTAAGTAGTTATTATAGCATGAATTCGTGTTAAATCTATGTTTGATATTCTCTTTTTGAGCTTAGAAAGGAAATTATGCCGGTGTAGTTTGTACCAACGTCCCCATACAGTGGTTAATCCAGACAAATGCGTTATTGTCTATGTGCTTCTCTGCTAGTCGTGTTAGTTCTGTTCCACTCCCCTCTGTTTGTTGTGTGCTTGGTGCCACGTTTCGAGTCTTAAGGCAAGTGAACATGATTTGCGGGTTGCATAAATCTGCTCTGTCGACCCTTGCAGACTGGAACAAATGGCAAACGTTGGAGGCCGTTTGTAGTAAGCTTCTGCAGTAGATATGGCCTTACGGATTTTTCTGCAAAAGACACGGTGTCTGCTCTTGTCTTGCAGTTTAAACTAAGAAGAAACTTAAATATCAGATTTTTTTTTTTTTTAAGTAAAAGAAACAAACTGTTTAATATGAGCCTCCATTCCAACACCATTCATGTCCCATCCTTTTGGTCAGCCTCCCCTTGAACCCCTCTGCTCTCAGACTTTGAGTTCTGTTCGTGGCGGCTTTAAAACCGATTCGGTCACGGTGTCTGGAAGAGGGTGGGCGGCTGTGGGATGCTGGATAACTTTCACAGGCTGACTTTCAAAGGGTGAGCTTTGAGAGCTGTGGGGCTAAGAGGAAGAGCGAGGAGAGACGGCCAGAGCAGAGGCAGTTGTGCACAGAGAGAGAGAGAGGGAGAGAGAAAGAGAGAGAGAGAGAAAGATACTGTGCGTCTGAGATGGTTTCTAGGGAGATTTCAGCCCAAGCACTCAGTTATAATTCATGCGGAGCGGGAAGTGAGTGGTGGTGGTCATCGCAGCGCAGACACTGATAACAATGGTGAGACAGATGATGAGGCAGCAGAGGAGACAGAAGAGGGTAAATCAGAACGGAGGAAGAACATGCATTAAGGCTTGAAGGGAAGAGCGTGCCCATTCAGCCGTGCCACGTGTTAAAAATGCACTGACAAAAGAAGCCCTTCAGCTTTATTAGACAAAGGTGTGGAGGCCCAAATTAAAAGAGATGTTTCTTCTCCGACCTGAATGACTCAGACGGATAGTCAATAAAGACGTGTCATGGTTGAAAGCCTCTTTTCTCTATTTCACCCCATGTAACTTGGCCTCTATTCGTGGCGTCGCACTTAAAAATAAATGCATTCACATGGCACCCTTCACAGATAACATCTCAATGGGATTTTCCTCTGCTCAGTCACCCACTAACATCCACTCCTATTAGCATAAAACACCCCCGAGCTCCTCCACGGTCCACCATCGAAGGGATGCTTTGCAATTTCATTTGCTACCTGGCATCTTCCACAGCAGATCAAGTCAATAAAAGCCATTTCCTTTTAAAGTCAATGGTCCCCGCTTCAGCTGTCAGGTTTACCCAATAAAGTCAGAGATTTGAAAAAAATGAGAGCAGGAAAAAAAGAAAAAAGAAAAAACACTGGTGAGCTCTTACTTATCTGACACACGGGACCATCACAAGTAAAAGCATTTAAGCAAGTATGTGGGACAATTGTGGTATCGATTGTGAGGGCTGGAACACACAGCAGGCTCAAGGACAGGCTAAACACAGTGCAGCTATTCTCACTGTGTTACCTGTCAGGAAGCCAGTGGAGAGGAATGAGGCAGCTCATCTGGGCTTTCTACATCCCACATAACCAAAACAAGTATCCGACACACAGCTCCATCGGCCCTCCGTCTGATCTCCCCATTAAATGAAGCCAGTCTCCGGCACGCGGATTCTTAGCGCTGCCTACACTCTGGCAGGTTGGGACTTACAGACATCACTGTTTTCTCTGTAGAACAGGCCTAAGTGACTCATTCGATAATTGGTCTTTTCTTTGGGCTCTTGAGCAATGGAGTAAAACACTATAAAGCCGAGCAAACAGCGGAAGAACCCCCTGCTGCCGCTGTTGACAGAGGCTGCCATTAAAAAAAACAACAGAGAAAAGAGGGAACCACCAGGGCACTTAAGCGAACTCAGGTTTTCCTCCTACAACCTATCTTGTTACCATTACCAAGCAAAGGAGCGCACCGGAGGAGATAAAGACTATTTAAATGACTTTCGTCTAAATAAGCAGGAATAATGCACAGATGGAAATGTTTCCAGCATAATGTAACCTCAATCTGTTAAACCCACTGAATGCATTTTACATTCATTTAGAGTAACCTAATCTATGTTTGAAGTTTTCCAAAATGATCAAAAAGGACTAAATATCCTGGGAAAAAACGTTATCCATGTGATAATGCTGTATAAAATGTTCAACCCACATCTTTCAAGGAACCCAGCTTTCTGTTCTGGATAAACAGCTCTCAAGGCTTTCTAAGGGACATCAGACGTGTTTTTACTCATTTTCAGTCAAAGAATGGAGAGGGCCATCCTCCTTCAGATGATGATCCAATGCCCTGGTTCTCCAACGGAGGAAAGATCACCAGTGGTGGTATTTGTGTTGCCTTTAGAGGCGCTCAGAAGACATTTTGGCAAAGGTTTTGCCAGGTGAATATGATCAAACTAACTCCGAGGTATGGTTGACAAAGACGCGTTGTTGAAGCACATACATTTTTCTGCTTCGTCTGAAAGAGGTTCATTGCAAAAGATTTTGAGAACTCTATATAAACTGAAGCAGACGACAGCAAACTTGGAACAAGTGGCGGTGGTTACTCATGCTGGGTTGCATTACCTCTGGGGCCAGAAGGAGGATCTGGAAATGAGAGCAGAGCCAACTTAACCGTGTTCCAGCTCCACGCTCCAAAACCAAGTGGGATTTGCTAATTGACATGTTCTGTGATTAATTACCATTAACAAAACAAGTATGTTGCTGTTTACTTTCAAACACTACAGCATTATGTTCACTAAACCGCGTCGTAAAGTACTGCGCATGAAAGATTTGAGATTAAAATGGTCAAAGGTGTTTCATAAGCAAGGCAACCATATTGGATTTTGAGGTCAGGGTTTGTTAGAAACCTTCAATATTCCCAGCTTGAATTGGGGATGTTTGTGCAGATTTTTTCCCCAACTTTTTACCGATCCTGCACATTTCAACCTCCAAGTAAAACTGTAATCCATAATTGTTTTGCATGCATTTAAATGTTAAATATGAGACAGTATTTGTTACTAAAGATCTAATGTATGTCAAGTTTTCAAATAATGTTGGGAATCATTTTCATGCTGACACATCATTTTATGTCTGTCCTAAATCTGTCATCTTTGCTCTTTTTTATCTTAATACTTTTTTAATAGTTGTTTTAATCAATTGAACTAAAGAATGTCCAGAATTAAGAATGTAAAGTAAACAAACATGACGGGCCTTTGTTAAAAGTGCCTAAAAACCCAATTTAAAAAAAAAAATTTTTTTTTGGTCCTTTTTGTTTGTTTGTTTTTTTTGTTTTTTTTGCTAAATTGTCTGTTAATTAAAAAGAAACATCTATAAATGTGCAGTACAGGAATGATAAATAAACAACAACCAATTAACAAAAAAAATATAAACTTTAGAAGCTTTCAGGAAACCAAATGAACTGTTGATCAGGACCAATAAACAGAACCAAACTCCTTGGTAGCCACAATTTAAACAATAAGGGTTGCTTCAAGATGTTTAGTTGAACTGAAAATGCACCTACTCCAAGCCATAATGCAAAATGAGGTTCAAAATCCAAAGGATTACTGAAGTCCAATAATTTCTCATTTGGGTTATGGCAAAATGTACATTTCATACATCAGCTAATATTAAAGCTTTTATTACTATTGATGGAAAGAACTGAACATAACTGTCACATTAGGTTTAACCATACTTTAGCTACTAATTTAACCATAAGTCCTCCTGTTGGAGCTTGGATGGTTAGGGTATTAAGGCATACAGAGGCTTGAAAGGTAGGATTTTAAAACTGCTAACCCTTTCCATCATGTGTGGTTTAAAGTCATTTTATTGAGCACCGGAGTGACCAGAGCGTTTTCTCTGGCTGCATGGGGTGTAGAATAAAACGCTCTCCAGTCCTCCAAGTTATTTCTGTCACTTGGAAAGCTATTATTACATCTGGTAAGCTATAAATAACTGTAGGTTGGCAACCTGAGCAGATAGCAAGACTAATCAACAAGCTAATGTCATTTTGTTATACTTGTCTTACTGAATTTTACTTGAAAACTACTAATGTCATTCTATTTTTTTTTAAGTCTTATTATTGATATAAAAAAAATTATAAATGACTGATTGATTGCATTATTTTATATATAATAATTTACATTTTCTACAATTTTAGAAGCAGTAGGAATAATAATTGTTCAATTCTGATTGAAAATTAAGGCATGTTATCATTTGTACGTGTGAATCAGGGTTATCGCTCTGTGGCAGTCTAATAATGACCATTTCAAAGATCAAGTTGAACAATGAAGACGCAGAGCCATCGGCCAGAGTTCCCATAGGCTAAAATACATTAGTCAAATAACTCAGTGTTGAGTGGTTCTGAACTCGCAGTTACTACATTACTATGACATCTGCTTTTAGGACAATACTTTTCCGAAGCTGTAAAACAAGATTACCTGATGTTAAGCCATATTTCTAATATAGCTTTGCTATGAGCACTTGAACAAACATAAAAAATATCACATTTAGATAAGGGTGGGAAAAAAAATAAAAACACAAACCCTTTAAAAACAGTTCGACTAACACTTATGGAACTACAAAAATGTCAAACTAGGTTGTGTACATTTCTAAAGAATATTGAACAGAAGTTCCACGAAGACTGGCCCACATAAAACATGCGCAGCATTGTCAGCGAACACGGCAATTAGAAGTGAAGCTATGGTCAGGGCCTGGATTGATCCGACAGCAACAACAACCTGCCTGTTATTGACAGATCTCTGGGGTTTCACTGATGCACACATGGCCAGAGGCCACTTTGGCGGGCCCCAGAGCCCCTCCCCTACTGTGTTTCTCTCCCACTGGCTCACTCTTTGTGTGAGAAGCAGCACCATTCAACAGTGCCTCAGCGGTGTCAGGCTTGGTGTTCCTATCAACAAAAGAAATCCACTCTCAGAGCCTGAAGACTGTTATTATTCAATTCTTCTCCTGGCATAATACTTTGATAAAGACTTTTTTTTTTGCCTCTGGAAGTGTGAGCCTGTCTCCCATTGCTTGAGATTAATTCAGAGTGCATCTCGCATTCATAGGATGTGCAAATAACATTTCTGTCACAAACATTATTAAATATTGAAAACGTGCCAGATCCGGATCAACATTTGACAAGCCTCCATTCACAAGCTCCGGTTCTATTTAGATGGTCCCGTTGAATGGGTTTACATGGTTTACTGTTTAAAAATCGCTGTTTAATCTGCCCTGGTTGGTCTACTAATTGGTCAGAAATATCCGTGTGCTTATTTTTGCTTTGAGGTGTGTGTACACAGGTAAATTAAATAAAAGCCTAGACTCCAAATGAAGAGTTTAAGACAAAGTGTATGTAATTGGTAGACAATTACTTCATTTAGTTTGGACTGACAACTTTGAAAACTTGGGGAGCTTTTACAGTCACAAAGAATGAAATAAAAATTTTCAGTACAACTGGAGCTGTTGCATTGCTTTGATCATAATTACTGTTAATAACGATTCCCTTAGACATCAAATTACATCTAAACATCCTTAAATCCAGGGCTGGCACTGGATAAAAAGTTTAAATAATATCACCACAATTTTGAAAAGTTAAAACAACAATGACATTTTAAAAGCAGAATTCATTCTTACTACATATTATCTCTTGATTATCTGGTAAGATATCTTGATAATGGATTAATAATTGTTCCAACTGGGATTATCTCTTCATCTGAGGGTTTCATCATTATTTTTCTAATAATGAGCTCAGAAATCATCTGCTATGCATAAACATTTCTTAATTGTCTCTTATAATATAGTGCTTAAATTCTATATTTGGTCCGTATGAACCACAGCATTCCACTCAGAGCTACATTTGTGATGAGGGTGACAACGCGCTGATTTGTCTGTCTACCCCAAACAGAAGAACGTAAAACACAAAAGGTATTCCAGCCATTATGCTAGTTTTTGGGGTGTGCAAAACATCTTCAGTTAATGTATCAGTATCACAGTGACTCATGAGTTTTATCACAATATTATTTTTGTAACAACAAACAATAGGATAGTTGCTCATCCCAAGCGATTTCTCACCTGTGGATCACTGCAGTTGTTGGTTCTCTTTGGTAGAAAAACCAAGGTGAGGAAACAAGCAAATCTCCTCGTGCTGTATCTTTTAAAACCTACTTCATCATTGCTTTTCTTCTGTTTGTGGTCTCACACAGTATTTTCTATATGAAGATTATCCAAGCAATCTTCTAGTGACTGTAGCTGGCTGACTTTTAGCATTGCCGGCCAGTGACCAGAGGTGTGCAAACACGGCCTCAGAAAGTAAAAACCCCGCCTAGTTTTCCTTCAACCCTTTGCATAACCGTGGTTAAGTGAACAGGACGAAGGAAAACTAGGCAGGGTTTTTACTTTCTGAGGCTGAATTTACCCACCTCTGCCGGTGACCAGCAGGTCAGAAGCTCAAAACTATACTCTGACCTGCAAACACAATAAATTAACCACAACCATGGTGCACTGACAACACTTTTTGGTGTGGATGTGGTTACATAGTAAAAGATGACTTAAAGGTTCAACGCTCAGCATCAGCGAGGCCGTTCAGAACTGAAGTAAGAAGAAGAACAGAAATGTAACAAGCTAATTGTTGCACGGGTTCTCATCTGATCAGGAATCATTTACACCGTCTCTCAGATGCTAATGCCCATTTGAGCACGCTTTATCTTCTCTGGGGTGTTTGCTTGTACAATCATACATATTGCATAGTTTTCTCCCATCGTTCTGTAAATCGACTGACTTCCCTCTATTTAACCTGAATATTGCATTTTTGTCTGAATATGCCATATTATCAATAACTGTGCAATATTTCCTTTTTTGCCTTTCTGGTAAATTAATTTTCTTTTTTCTTTAGAGCTTAGATTTAAATTAGCTTGTTATCCATTAGGATCGTAGTGTATAACTCGGTCTATGTGTTTTTTGCCACTGTCACGTCCAAATTTCCCCAGTGCGGAACAATTAAGGTATTTCTTATCTATTTAAAAGGAAGCTGAATTTTTTGAGTTATGCTGAGAGAAATTTGGGATTAGATATAAAAATATTTTGAATACTTATAAGTTATATTGTTCTTAAAGGGAAATCGTAATTGAAAAGAAAACTGTGGACAGGTCAAAGCTATACAAAATAGATTGTAAATAGGGCTGGACGATAATTCAATAACAATATATATCAATCGATAGACGTATATCAATGATAGAAAAAAAGGGTCAATAAAAAGTTCAATAGAACAGTTTTCCTTCCCTTCGCATTCTAGCCTATCATGTAGGTAAATATCACATCCTCCCAACCAATCACAGACGCAGACCCAGGAATGCTCCGCCCCCTTTAAAGAGTTCAGAGAGCACGCATTCTTTTTAATTTTTTAAATACTTGAAGTTTTGGTAAAAAGTTGGTTGAATAAAGGGTTGAGTTTGAATTCAGTGTTTGTGTACGCTGTATCTAAAAATAGGTCACTAAGCAACAGCATAAAATGGCCAGGGCTGCACTTAAATAGGTTTTGAATTTGTTGATAGTTATCGATAATCGATCAATATGATTTATATTTTATTGATATGCTTTTTTTCCCCTCTATCGTCCAGCCCTAATCGGAAATCAGCCTGAAATCCTGATCGGTGTGACTTTGTTGATTTTTTAAGTGCAGTTTGGTTGGCGCCATGTTTTGAGTAAGAGTTTTACCGTCGAAGTTTGCATGCACCATGAGCACAGTCACAGAAATCTGATCTGCATGTGGATGGCTGCAGAAAGATCTGATGGACCCAAGAGGAAAAGTACTAATGTGGAAACTAACAGGTTGTAAACTATCAAGCAGATTAGGAGGTATGGATTCAACCTTAAACCTAATCAAGGTAGCTGTACAGCTGCCAAGTCTTAAACGTCTGTCAAGATACTTTCTGGAAGGTAAAGCAATACCATCACTGATATTACATCAAGATCACCTTTTATACTTTTTATGCCAAAGATTTATTTATATTTATTTAAAGTTGGTGCAATAGTTTATGAGA
This sequence comes from Fundulus diaphanus, assembly GCA_037039145.1. Classification (NCBI taxonomy): domain Eukaryota; kingdom Metazoa; phylum Chordata; class Actinopteri; order Cyprinodontiformes; family Fundulidae; genus Fundulus; species Fundulus diaphanus. The sequence continues at coordinate 32,088,010 of CM073128.1, forward strand.
ATACTGCCTTATCAGTCCTCCAGAGTCAATGTTTTATTTTTCTAAAGTTTGGACCAACTGAGCAAAATCTCTTCTCTTTTGTGATTCATTCTTTGCTTAATGACACTTTCATTTTAGACTGGATTCAATTTCTAATTCTCCCTAGGCATTCATATGAATTTTTTTGCAGCACTTTAATGAAAAAAAGCTTTTTCCTTGACAGATGAATCTCAAATAACCCTTCTGTGAGTCTGTTTTACGGTAGAGTCTTTACTGCAAGCTTTTTTATGTGATAACATTACTATTCATTACAGCTGTATCAATAATTCAAAGATATTATTATACCTCATTTATTTTTCCTTTTAAAAAGGCCTTTTTACTCTTTCTCTCTCTGTATCAAAGTCAGAAATTTTACTTCATAGGTAGGTATTTGAACTATGTTGACTCTAGGGTTCAGAAAAGAAATTTGATCTTCCCCAAACAAAGGCTCAGGCATTTCTTTTTTCAGTTTTGAGAACTATTCCAACTTCATGGTTTTACTAAACGTAAAGTTAAGTGGTGCTTTAAGCATTAACATTCTATTTAGAGTGTTTTTAACTTTCCGCCTAAATCTTACAGGCTTATAACCGTTAAGTAACATGCAGCTACTAATACAGTAAAATTTTAAATCCTAAAGGTTTAGTTCAAATCTCAAAAATAAGACTTGAACAAACAAGCAGTTTATCAAAACTGTATTTAGGGTAGGGACCTTTGGATCTGGATTCCTCCCACCCCACCCAGAAAAAGTCCATGACTTGACCAAACAACACTATGAGCACTACCTTGCAAAAGCATTTCCATTCCTTAGACTTTTTGTCCAATTCCAGCCACAAACTTTACTATTTTATAATAATATCTTTCACTGGAGTTTTATGGCAAAGGTCAAAATAAAGGAGTGGGGGACTGTGAGGTGGAGTGGGAAATTACACCTGGGCAAGAGAACAATGTGGAATCACCTTTAACTGTAGTCGCACCGTCTCTATGTCCCCATCAGCATTCAATAGAAGATTAATGTCTACTCTCCTTTGCAAACTACCCCCACCTCGGGAAGTATGGATAGAGAGCATCTGAGAACGGGAGTTTAAATCTTTCCCCAGATTCTTAATTGGATTTAGGTTGTCCGCACTAAACACCAATGTGTTTTGATCTATAGTATTCTATTGTAGCACTGGTTGTGTTTATTACGCAAGCTTCAACACCTGTTTTTTGCCACCTCTCACAAGTTTTCCTCCAGTATAGCCCTGCGTTTAGCTTCATCCAGTTACCCATCAACAAAAATAAACAATTAGCAGAAATCGTTCAGAAACTGTTCAAGACTAGGGAGGAATTGTTTAAGTTAAGGGGGGTATGTCAGTTTAAAATGCGCAAATTCAGAACCACTAGAAAAAAGGTATGTGGAGTTAAATTATGGAACAATTTGAATATTGAAATAAAGCGATGTCCAAACATGAAACAGTTTAAATCATCAAACAAACATATAGGAATTACTGAATATAATGTGTAAAGCAGTGACGGTAATAATGGTAATGATGTTTGCTGTTATTATTGCTACCTCCACTTCTGTGTTTTTCCTCAATTTCAAGGAAATAATTGTTTTTTTCTACTGTAATCATATAGATAAAATATTGATAGTTATACTTTGCATTACATGCCTGTGCATATATAGAGAGGAATATGCAAGATTATATAAAAGAATAAATGAATAAGAAGTGGGGATATACAAGTTTACACTACCTACTCCCTTGAATATGTAAATATGTACATACTAAGTATCTGCAAGATGTTTCCTCATTATGTTACATGCTTCGTCCCACTGGCAGAAACTGTGGGAATTGTAGGAATTTGCCACAAAAAATGTAGACAATAGTACACTTGACTATGAAGGGTAAAACATCCACGGAGAGTCAGCGCAGAGTCCACCAATCTCACAGTATGTGCGAGTGTGTGGGAGCCTTTAGGCAGCCCGTGCCCGGAGTACACGCTAGCAACAATAACCCTAATAAGTTAATTCAATATAAAACTTTGGTTTATTTTGGCCTAATGTTAGAAACAAGGCAGTGTAGTTCAACTACTCTGTCTTCCTGAAAGAGACGGATAGCTCTCTTTCTCTCTCAGGAGAGAGCTGTGTACGTGAAGGGGCGAAGTGATATTACACACTTGGGAAGAATATTTAGTGCGCCTTATGGTCCGAAAAATACGGTAATATGTTACACTAAAGTTTATATATATATATATATATATATATATATATATATATATATATATATATATATATATATATATATATATATATACACATATAGCGTGCAGTATCTATTTTTGCTCTGGTGCTATGTACACATTCTCGGACCGATCCATGTGCATCCAATAAGGTCATCGACCACAGCACATGCAGCTCTGGAAGGTTTAAAGTCCTTAGAATAGGGGGATAAGAAAACTACAAAGAGAATTCACATGTGTTTGAAACTGAGGGGAGGTAAGAGAATGTATGTAACAGGAAGCAAAGGCAATGAGGAGAGGGATCATCTCAGAGTAAGAGGGTCTAAATGAATTTTAGAGTCAGAGTGAGATGACAAAGGCCGATAAAAACGGTAATAGGGGGCTGGATTGGGATGGCTGGAGACAAATGGAAAGATATCTATAAAGAAACCTCACCAGCGGTGTTGTTAAGCTGTGCTCTGTGAAACACTTTGGCTCATGACAAGATAACACCGGCCATCACAACCGGGGCCTGCATTTCCACTTTTCCCAAGCGGTGGCTCAATAACGCTCCTCAGAGCAGATGTTGTTTAAAAAAATCACACACAGAGACAGAAGCTCACACAAACACAGATAGACATCTGATTAGATGTTTCAGATGCATTAAATGGAATTTAGAGACCATTACAAAGCGACAGGCATGGATCATCAACCTGTGCACGCATGAATCGGGCTATTGGTTTTACAAGTCTGTGGCTGTAATTACTCGTCTGTTTCGGTTTCTTTTCATTGTGCAGAGCTCTGGCCAAAGAGGAGAGCAGCTTCTGTTTTAGGCTACATGTTATAGTCTCTGTGAGCCTCTGAGATGGCAGCTCAGAGCCAATCAGAGCGAGTCATGCTGGGGGGAAATCTGTCCCTTAAAGCAGCATGGGGGAAAACAAATCTCCAAAGAAGTGACAACAGCATGTTAAGTCAACCAAACCTTCACCCATATCATTGTTCATTAAGCTAAGGATGCACCTCATGCTGATCTCTAACTCGTATCTTTCCTGAACACTTCCTCCACTCTATGACCTACATGCTGGCTCCGTTTTCTTTGACTCAGCCTTGCTGTAATTGTCAATGCCAAACGGGCACTATGGCAACAAGATACTCCTGCAGAGTTTCCGCGAACATGGGAATCAACATGTGTGCCAGTTTGACTGCGTGCATGATTTTGCATACTGTTCCCTACATGCTAAGCCTGGTGAACATCACTTCAACGCTAAAAAAGAAAACCATTTGAGCTTGCAGCTGGGTAACATTTTTTTCTGCAACTTTGTTTTTAGATTCAATACATGCAGTCAAGTTGTTTTTACTGGGGTAATGATGACCCAAACACCACAACATTCACCAACGGGTTTTAGGAATATTGAACCTCTGATTCTGAATATTGTCATAATGAACCTTTGAAACAAACAATCCTGTATCGTGGCAGTACCCCCAAAGTATTTAATCCTGATACAAGTGGATCAAAGGACGCTGGTAGTCTACATCAGTCTAAAAAAATGTGTATAACATTGATCACTAAGAGCTGAATCCATAGGTAGCACAGGACCGTGGAAACACAGAACTTTGGGAACAAAGCAAGAAAACATCTTGAGAATATAAAAGGTTACGCAATTGCAGCAAGCGCCGCCGGGAACATCAGAAGGCACCGAGACTGAAGAGAAAAATGTGCCTATAGTTATTACAGATAAAATACCTGGGCTATGCATGTTCACAGGAACACATTGAAGGGTGCCTAAACATGTATTTATTTATTATCTGTATTGTTATTATTATTATTGCTAACATTTACATTATTGAATAATTAAATGCCCATTGTCTTGTTGTTGACATTTACATTGGAAAAACAAGCCTCCAAGGACACAGAAATAATGTAGTGTTTATTTATATAAATCATATTCATGTTAGAGGTGCACAGTAAATTGTCTCACAGTCATCACCACAATATGAGCGCGTGCAACGGACTGCTTGGATGCAATGTTTGGCAGGATAAGCTACCATATTTTAAATGCTGTGGATGTAAATTCTGCAAGCCGGTAACATTCCTGGCCTGTTGGATAGACTTTTACTTCTCTGATTCCTTCACTTGATGTACATTTTAGGGGATTAGATGCTGCAACTCACGACGGATGATTTAGACATTTATAAATTGATACCATTGTAATGTTAAGCAGAAGTATCACAGTTAAAACGTTTTCTTGATAATATGTATTGCTAGAAAATGGACAGTATTTTAATCTCCTTGCTGTTGCATGCTTTCCTATTCCGCTTCAGCATCATCTGGCCAGAGCTTATGTCAGCCTCTGGCTGGTCTTCTCTATGAATGCATCAAGTCACGACGAATTAAAGCTCCTATTAGCGCAAAACCTTCCTCAGAGAGAAAGTGAAGAGTCATCAAATATAATTCATCTCTGAGGAGATGAAAGCATTAGAAAAAACAAGGAAGCGTGAAAACAAGCATTTATTTTCATATACAAAGAATTCTCTTGATGGTTTTCAGTGAAGGAAACAAAGGATTTAAGCCAATGAAGTCAGCAAATAAATAGCCTGGAATGCAAAACAAATCAAAAGGAAACCACAGCCTTAGCCTCTAACAAAGCCTGGTTTTCTTGTTAAGGTGAACTTCACACCTCAGCTGCCTCGTTAGGTGACTTGCACTGATGGTGGTTTGAATAATGAGTAAAATGCTCTTTAACCCGACAAGATGGTGCTTCAGACGATGCCAAGAGCCTTCTAGGTGTGACGGTGGGAGTCACACGGGGCAGCCCACACATATGGAGGCTTGAAGCACCATAAAAACACGTGCTGCTGACTTGGGGTAATGTTGTGAGCCTCAGCGTCCTGCAGCACAACCATGAAGCTGCTTCTGTTGGTGTGCGGGACCAGATGTTGGGGAGTATTCTCTATTAGCCGCTCTTAATGTAAGTAGACAGGGATCTTGTTTTTATGGAAGCACCCCATGCAGTTTACAGTGATGAAAGATGGGCGGAAAAATGAATCAAGATAATGAGATGGAGTGAGTGTTTAAGGAGAGCACAGATTTTATATATAGAAACTCTACATGTCTCTTGGTGTTAATTAGATCAACGCTTTAAATCTGATCCAAGTGACACTGATGTAGGAAAAGGAAGCAGATAAAAGTAAATAAAATCAAGTATAATTAGGTTTTAATGTCTCTCGAGGCAGCTTCCCCGCTGATCTTAAAATTGGCACATATTAAATCAAAGGGGGCGGGGGTATATGTATAGCATAGGGTGACCATATTTTGATTTGCAAAACAGACGACAGTTGACCTAGTCGTAAAAAACACTGATACTCTGTTTACTTCAAGATAACTTAGAATTTTAACATATTTACATTATGCCTCCTTTGTGTGGTTAGACAGAATTGTTAAATTAAATACTTCAGACAGATTTTCTTCAGTCCACAAGTGCAAAAATGACTAAAATCTCTGGAATTAAACATTGATGGAAATAAGTCTTCTAAATTAGAAAATTAACCCTTAACAATAATATCTCACTTTTTATGTCATACTGGTCAGATAAACAGAAATCTAAAATAACAATCTGAAAAGAATATATATTCTTTCCGTGTAAACAATAAGAATTAAACGCCTGAGCCTCTCAAAGACACTAATTTAACAAAAAAATAGATGTTTATACTCCATCCTTTAGTTTTTTTCTTCATCCTCGTTTCTTCATCCATATCTTGCTGTCAAGCTGATTTTACTCATCGGTTTTTGGTTGTTCACCAAAGAAGCCAGTCTTTGTAAGAAGTGTCTTTGAAATTACGCTGCACAAGCAGAATCGACTTCACTGACTCAACAGACAGCTGGTTCCTGTTCCTGGTCCACTGGCTCTGCATCAGTGGGAAAACCCTCTCAACATTTGTACCGTGTGAGGGAAGTGCACAGAGAAACTGCGATCTTCAATAACTAAGAGCAACATGTTGTACTTTTGACCTTCTCAAAATATTTGATCCACTTCTGGTGCACCCTAACCCTTTTCCCAGGTGTACCGTAGCAACAAACTCTGTCAACTTGCAGTCTTTTTAGGTTTTTCTGTCTAGCTGACCCATAAGATCCATGGCACCTTTGTCATACATAGAAACACATATGCCAGCTTTGCACACGGTGCACTCAACCATCCAGTTGTCCCGGCTGAGATGCTATGGGGGAAGTTTCCTTTGTGGTTCTTCGTTAAAGCGAGGGAATGATGTCCCACGACAGAAAGGCTGCTGTATTTCATGCATCGCACTGGTTGATTTAAGTACAGTACATGCGTATTGGTGCTGTGAAAAATGATGAAAACCGGACATGTTCATTAACCTAAGTACGACCAAAACAGGATGTTTGGTCTCCCTGGTATAGCATAATATTGCAAAAGCCTGATCAAAGGTCAGCTTTCAGTGTGTTAATATTAAGTACATTAATGAATGCATCCACAATAGATGTTTTTACATAGTTCATATATTTTTGTCGTAGCTTCTGTTTTGATAACCTGCATGTGGGCAGAATGTGTTATTTGCAGACCGATAAGAATTCGACCTCCACGAGCAGATAATTTTGACGCAGCTTTACAACCTGACAGCTTTAAATGTCAGGTTCCTTTAAAAGGAAGTCAAAGTAACTGAAGTGGAAACATTGCAGATAGCTAATTTCCTTCCATGCCTCACCGACAGTAAGAGGCAAGATGTGGGTGTAAAATCTTTGCAGCTGTGCACGTGCGTTCAATGTCCAACGGCTTTTCAAAGCCAGCCATTGGACAGGAGCCTGGCTACGATGCCTCCTGTTCATGTTGTAAGAGCATAATCAGACATGGCGTCAGCTAACAGCACACGCAGTCCATCTTTCACTGCACACTTGGCCCGATCTTAAAGGCTGCTGAAAAGGGGGGGGGGAGCATGTGTAGGACCGTGTGAAGCCCATATGCTCACCGACACGGTAGCAGGGGGCGTGCGATTTTTATGTTTTTGAGCCGTGGTAATCTGCTTGTGGTGTGGGGTTGACTTGACGACTGTAGCGGCTGGTGAACGAGCGACGCGATCTGAAACAAAGGGCACTGGAGCTCACGAGCTAGGCCTGCTGTGCTGTCAAAGCTGACCCTTCGTGCTTCTTTGCTCTAGTGTTAATGAAGAAAACCGCCTTGAAAAAAGGGGTTAGAACGTCTTCAGGGAGGCAGAAACTCTGCTGACAGGTGAGATATGTTAAAAAGAAAGGAGTGAGAAATTTAACATTAAAGGCCTTCTGGTAAGTAAAAAGGTAATCCTTACATAATGTAGCCTTACAAAAACAAAAACAAATATTTACTAAATGAACCCAAGATGCTGATAAGTAAAACTTTAATGATTACACATTGTGTCTTTAGTGGGAGGAGCCATTTTGAGTACCATGAAGTGTAGTGTAGTCTTTTCTATCGGTCAGATATTTAGATATCAGAACACTTTCCCTTCATTTTGCAAACAAAACCTTTTGATTGAGATTTTTCTGAATCTTTTCAAGATGATGGGGGACTTTGCCCATCTGTGCCTTCACATAGACATTTGTCAGGGTAAAACTCCATCACACTATTGGATTTCTGCCTGACGTTTTAATGACGTATGAAGACGTGTACCTTAACGGTCAAAGGTTTGGGGTCACCAAAAGTATGTCATCTTTTTTCAACAAAACCCACATTTTATAAATTAAATGAGCTGCAAAATGAATATAACCAAGACACCAACAAGGTTAGAAATAATGATTTTTACTTGAAATAATAATTTAATCCTTCAAACTTTGCTTTCATCAAAAAATCCTCCATCTGAAGCAATTACAGCCTTGCAGACCTTCAGCATTCCAGCTGTTAGTTTGTTGAGGTGATCCACAGAAATGTGCCCCCATGTTTCCTGATGCACCTCCCACAATTTGATTAATTTAATGCTATTTTAATTGAAGAAAATTGTACTTTTTATTAAAAATAAGTGAACTTAAAGTTTTGAGCAGTAGTGTCGATTTAAGTAAACAATGAATGAATGCTTCTGTGTTGACGGGCACAACCCTACTACCAGCTCCCTGAACCACTGAACGTAACGCTACCGGTCACGCAGCCAAAATCTTAAAAAAAAAAAAAAAGATTGCAGACTGCTGATTTATACCACTGCCCCTGCTATGGAACTCACTACATGCTATAGAAATATTGCACATGTAACCCAATAGTGACGTTACTTAAACTAATACTATGTTTTGCAGACATGCTGCCTGCATTTCGAAAGATTGTCTCCCCTCGGCATGCTCAATGCTTGGAGTATTGCGTGTATTTAGAAAATACTAAAATATACAAGAAGTTTTGAGTTACATCACAATTTTGTGTTTGATACATAACTCTATCTACTTTTGAGTCATTGTTTTGATGTCTTCACTATGTATCTGCAATGTAGAAAGTCATACAAATAAGAAAAAGCCACTGAAAGATAAAAAGGTGAGGCCAAACTTTTGACTGTTTGTGTAGATTGTGTATCAGTGAACCGTCGAAAATTATGTCAGGGCAAATGTAACTTATTCACAAAATAAGTCAGACAGTTTCCCTAAAAAGCAGCTAATTAATGCTAAGTTTGTAATTGTTGTCACAGTGAGGGCACAAGGAGTTTGTCCCTCTTTTAACAAAGTCTTAATTCTTTCAAAAACTAACAAAAAAGCAAACAAAATTGTCAACCACATAAATTAAAGTCAACATCTGATTTTAGTTACTTACTCCGTACTTTCCTCTCAGGCCACGAAAGATTGCTTCTCAAATTTCAAGGGGGAGGCACGTGTAATGAAAACCGCATCACAAAAACTGCCTCAGTGTGTGTAGGAGCTGAACAGCACCTACACACAGCATTCACCAAGCACTCACTTTGGAGGGAAAATGCTGTCTTTTTTCTACAAAAAGCATCAAAAGTGAAAGCGGAGCACTGAAAAATTACATCCGGAAGAGCTGTGTGCTTCCGGTTTGCCATGTAAAAATCAGCATTGCTCAGTTAGAGTATTTTCTTTAAAGTGAGCGCCACTCACGTCTGGGAAAAGGTTAAAATAGTAAATCGGATTTTACCCTATATTCTATTAACTTTGGTCAGAAATGTGTTATATATCATATTTAAACATGTTAAAGGTGCTTCATTTCTGAAGCAAGACTAACTGATAAAGATAAAACTGGTCTTAAAGTACGGCACATACCGAGAAAGGAAGAAAAAAAAAAACTGATTTAGGCAGGTTTTATTAGTTTTTAAAAATCCAGTAGGAGGAGACGCAAACAAGGGAGTGGATGGAGAAATTAGGTAACCAGAGCCAGAAAGAGAACAAAACCAGTTTGTGAGGCCAGCTTCCCTTTGGCATCAGTTCAAGCAGGGCACCGACTGATGCAAGGCTTTTCCTCTGTGCCCTAAATGGCACAAGCAATGTTTACACACAGAGACACTACCAATTTCCAAACTATCCTGTCACTTGTCAGGGATGCCTCTCCCACCATGAAGTGGTTGTGCATTGCTGGGACTTGATCTCCTTCTTTCACTCATCCGTTTTTCTATCACCCTCTTTCGGTTCATCCATGAGAACTGCTCGTCTGCTCTGCTCTGCTCTAACAGGTCTCCATTGATCATCATATTTTCTCTTTATCTTTAATCAAAAGGCTGGAAAACTCTGTTGTTTAATTGATGAGTCTCAACGAGAGTCTCTCTCAGCAGCTCCCACAGAGCCCGCTCAAATTCATATTTAATAAACCGCTGCTAATTATCCGAGTACTGCTCCACACCAGGCACGTCCTATATACAGAGAGAAGAAAAGAGAAGAAGAAGAAGGACGGGAAATAAAGTAGGGAGGAAAAATGTCAGGAACAAAGCAGATAGGGGATTTTTGTGGGAAGTTTGTGGTGGAGGAAGAGGAGAAGGTGTGAGCCGTCACCTGTGGCTGCCTTCCATAAGCCATCTCAATTTCATCATTTCTCTCATCTCAGCCACATTGCACACTTCCCACTATCCATTTTTATCTCCCTATCAAAAAAGACCAACAACTTTTATCGGCTCCGAAAAGTATAAAGGGAAAAGAGAGAGTCATCTGCAAAGCCAGTCAGAGAAGACAGAAAGGGAAAATGTTACTGACTTGAGAATGAATTATGTATAAAAGGCTTAGATGTTTATTTATTTATCCTTACATGAAGTTTTGCAACAAACTTCTCTTTACTGGTTATTTTTGAAATGTTCAAAAACTGGTTTGGACTCTTGAATCCCAGCTAGCGAGATTCAGACACAGGGAGGAGGTTTGGACTCGGATGGATGGAGCAGCAGTTTAATAATGCTCCATCTGGATGTGCACTGACCTGCCTGTCTGACTACAAACAGCCTAATGCAGATTGATAAATGGGTGGAGTGGTGCTGGCCAGGGGATGAGAAGAGCCTGCAGGGGAGCGAACTGGGATGGCACATCATTAGTTCAGAACAGCCATGGCTTCTTATTGCAGCTAGAGGCGGAACTAAAGAGATGCAAAGAGAGGCAGGCGTCTCACTTATGTGTGGGCCTTTGTTTTATTGTGTTTAAGGAGACTGAAACTCAGGAGTCTATTATAATAAGAGACCAAGACAGCTTTGTGGAGACCTAACCACTGGAGCCAATGAGCTTAAATGGCTTTTAAGGGTCAAAAACTTAGCTTTAGGTTCAAGCAAACTTCCTGCCATGTTTCTGAGCTTAAAATCCCCCCTTTTCCTTTTGAGACTCCAATAGTTTGGAGGCTTTACCTTATAGGACCACATTTAACTGCAATTCTTTGGCACAACTTTTCCACCCCAAGAAAATGTTGACTTAATTATTTTGCTATGTTAGCCCTGGGCTGGTTACTTGTGTCAAGGTTTATTCAGGTTTTAATTAGTTACAGTTCAAAAACTGCTAAGATTTGTCAAACCGCTCCTTTGGTTTGCGTTTTTTTTAATACAATGGCAGAGTTTTCTGCACGAATAGAGTGATAGGGACACAACCCCCCCCCCCCCCCCCACCAACCTGTTGATGCACATTTTTTCATTTATCTTATTTCATTTATTTACAAACAGGTTTAACTGCTAGTCAGCTGGTGAAAAGAAAACGTCTATGTCTTTTTTGTTTATAAAAAAAATAAAAACTATGTAGTTGCAATGAACCTAGACTGTTGTGGTGTCAAATGTAATGGGGTACCACCAGTCACACTTATTCAACTTTTTTAAAAGCACAAAACTGGCAACTCCAGAGCGGAAAATCTACTAAACAGTTAACTACAGGCTAGCTACCAGAGCAGATAGCCTGACAAATTAACATAGCAATATGAGCAGAAAAGGCTACAATTCTACACAATAGGCACTTGTAAACTACTATTAGAGCTAAGAGCATAAATGTAATACTGAAAATAAATAATTCTTGCTTTTGTGTTTAAATAAAAAACACTTGTTTTTAAACATGTGCTTGAATACAGTGAAGCTGTGGTATATTTAATCCTTGTTATTATACTATGACCATCTATACGTCATATTAGGATTCCAGGTAAAAGCAGTAAAAAAGCCTTTAAATAAATACAGATTTGATCGAAAAGCTAAATCCCTCACTGAACAATGTAGTTGTAAAATTGATTTACATTTTATTAAGTTTATTAGATTAGAGGTTACAGAAAGAGACGGAGAGATCTTTGCCATTTCCTCTCGCCAGTGTTTTGAATTTGCCTTTATGCCCTCCCCTCTGTGGGTTTTCTGTAGCATTTAGGTCTAGTGATCAGGGCATGGGAGAACAGATTTTTTATCTGTTGAGCAATCTCTTTGTTAAGATGGTCATATAACCAGTTTCAACCTCCTTTTACGAGTCCTCCGGATTTTTATCTAAAATCTCCTGGTATTTCAAAAGGTTCATAACGAGTCCTCCACAGTTTTTGAAAAGACTAGCCCACAGCATCTCAGACACTCCCCCTTGCTTAACAGCGGGTATGAGATGCCTTTGCACAGATTCATACGTCACTGAGCCTCACCTGGAGACTTTGTTGCTGAAAAGCTCAATTTTCGTCTCATCTGACCAAAGCACAGAGTTCCTGCTAAAATACCATCTGCGTTTAGCAAACTCAGTATGTTTATGTTTGTCTATGTGGCACAGAAAGGCTTTTTCCTTGCATCACTCCAAAAGGACCAGATGGTGTGCAGACAGCTAATGGATGTTAGACCAATGGTTGAAGCTTGGCGAACACAAGCTGCCGCTCCTCTTCTACCTCCATTTCCATCCTCCTCCCTGGCATGAGTCCTTGTGGAGCCCAGCATCAACTAGCTATAAGAAATGTCTCTCTGTGTCATGACATATTTAAAGTCTAGGGAAACCGAAAGCTAGGCATTACTAATTAGAGGTTACTAGAAACTCGGATCCAGGTAAAAAGGAAAGGCACAAAAAAAAAAAAGACTTTTGAATTTAAAAGAATTGTTAGAGGTACCAACAATGCCATGAGTAATTAGGTTTTTATGCAAGGTGTTGCTCATAAATCAAAGTATTTTATCAAAGTATTTATCACCTTCATGTGTTTTCAGTCTCCCAATTAGGCAGCATTGTTTGCAGGTAACCCCTATTATGGAAGTATATTCAGTTTTCTTTTCTACTTTCAACCCTTTATAACATGATGCATTCAAGCTGTAACATTAGGTAAATCTGTGAGAGTTTAGCAATTAGTACCGAAGGGGGATTTGAACTAGGGTCACAGGGGTTAAGATTGCTACGCATCAGTGAAGAGTCCCCACAAAGACGGGAATGTGTGTTCGAACAGATTCACAGACAGAAATCTATAACAGGCTTAAAGTCTTCATTGCTTGGAATGTAAGCTCATTAAATCAATACCATAAACAATAAGAAATCCATGTCGTCACATTCACAGAATAAATAACCTGCAGCTGCTCCGCTCTATTAATTGGCCTCTCATGTCTGTTAAGCCAACAGATGCATCTATTTATCTAATACAAGGTAATTCTGATGGTGTACTTTGACTGCCCACAAACAAATTAACAGATTTACTGTTTTCCTTTTGCCTGTAAACTCCCATTTTATGACACAAATGTAACTTCAGGAGTATTTTTAACAAGCTGGAAATATTATTGTTAAGTTTAATAGTGGGATGCTTGGAGTATTAGGCGCTGCTTTCAGCGCCAGCTTGCGCTCTTTCCACTGTTCACTCCAGTCTTTGTATAAAAATCTAACCTTTACGCTGTCCAGAACTGCAGCTGGATAATATCCGACCCATACCAATTTTTTTTTTATACAATCTTTGAACACTGCTTTGATTTATCTGATGGATATGAATTTTATTTTTCCATGATCGGTCAGCCCAACACTTCCACTTTAAATTCTTATCTGTAGATTAAATCATAAAGCCTCTGAGACACACCTCCTGCTTCCTCTATCATCTTGGCACAGGTCCATTTCCTGTTCTGCCTCCAGCATCTTTCAGGCTTCTGTATCCTAAAGATCCCAGAGAACATCCCTGTTACCATCTTCTTTTGTTTCAGATGTTTTAGCTGCTCCAGCAATCCTGTCATTCTCAAAAAAACAAAACAACCATGGATAGACTGACCTTTAGTGCCTTGCAAAAGTGTCCATACTCTTTGAACTGTTATGCATGTTATCACACTACAACTAGAAACATTGATGGGTTTGATTTGGATTTTATGTGATAGACCAACACGCATGTGACAGACCAAGTAGTCCACACCAGTAAAGTGAAATAAAAATGGAACGTGGTTTCATAATAGGTTTCCGCTAACAAAAATCTGAAAAGATTGTCCATTTGAATTTGGCCCACGTGATAACCGTTAATAAAATCCAGGGCAACCGATTACCTTCAGAAGCAACCCAATTAGTAAATAAAGTCCACCTGTATAATTTGTCCTCAGTGTAAATCTAGAGTTCCTGTGAAGGTCCCAGAACCTTGTTGGAGAACCTTGGTGAACAAGATCCAGGAACACCAGCAGACAGATTAGAGATAAATGTCTAGAGATAAATGTTTAAGGAATACCCCATGCTCTGAACATCTCACAGAGCTCTGTTCAATCTATCATCCAAAAATAACAACATGGCACAAATGCAATCCAACCGAGAGAGAGCCGTCGACATAAACTGACACGGCCGGTAAGGAAAGCATTATTCGGAGAGGCAACCAAGAGGTCGGTGGTAACTCTTGAGGAGATGCAGATTTCCACAGGTTAGCAGGGAGGATGCGCTGACGACAATTAGCTGTGCCCTTGACACATCTGAGCTTTGTGGAAGAGCGGCAAGAAGAAAGCCACCGTTGAAAGAAAGCGGTTAGACGTCCCGTTTGCTGATTGCCACAAACCATGTAAAAGACACAGCAAACATGTGGAACAAATGTTTTGTTCACATAAGACACTAAATAAACCTTTCGGCATGAATCTGAAACGGTATGTGTTTAAACAAAACATTGTATATCACCCTGAATGCGCAATCCGTACAGTGACAAGTGGCCGTAACAGCATCATGCTGTGGGAAAGTTTGTCTTCAGCAGTAAATGAAGCTGGATGGTCGGACCCTCGTAGAGTTGGGAAAAACTTATGATAGGGCTTGAGGTTCACATTCCAGAAGAAGACTCCTAAACATGGAGTCGGAGCTCCAAAGGAAGGGTTCAGATCCAATGTTGAATGGTAAGATTGAAGTCCAGACATGATCTAATTGAGAAGCAGCGCCAAGACTTGAACACTGCCGTTTAACAGATGCTCTCCTTCGAATCTGAGTTTGTTCACTGATACTTTCCATCCAATATGACTGAATTTAAAGTATTTTAAAAAGTCCACTGGGAAAGGATTTTAGGCTCTAAATATGAAACGCTAGCAGGGACAAAACTCAAAAAGACATGGAAAAAAATATGTGAAAAGCTCCACAGGGTATGATTACTTTTGCAATGGACCGTAAACCTTAAAATGTTAGCCTGGAAAGAAATGAGTGGAAAGGAACAGAAGATCCCTCACTCCCTTCCAACGAGCTCCCCGACCCACTCATGTAGCCTTGCCCCTTCCTCTCAAATGACACTCTAATGGTTTAAATGGCGCATTCCCCTTGAGATCTAAGGCGGACTGGGGCCAGGGTGAAGGGTCCAGCTGACAATTTATGAGTCAACTAAAGGTCATCGGTAAGCCTTGCACTTCAATTATGAAGCTTCTCTTGGCAACAGTAAACACAACTCACCCACAAACACACAGTTGTACACCATCTATTTTCCACTGAATTCATCTGTCACGCGCATGAAGAAAGAAGAAAAATTATTCATCTTTGCAATCTGCAGCCAGCAGACAGGACCAGATAAAAAGGTATCTCCTATGACCTGCAGTACTCCCAATGATCTCACTGCTGTGCAGAGGGGGGGAAAATGGGGCAGTGAATGTTTAGAAATCTTTCTTTTGACTGTGCTGTGGAAAAAACCTCTCTCTGTGAAATTAAAAAGAGCCCGAGTGTACCTTCTGCCTCTGCTCCATGGGAAATTTGTAATTTGAGCAAGCAAATATTATTTCACTGTGACAGAGCTGATACGTTATAGTTTTCAGGAGCTATCTGCTCTCCTGCCCCAGAGCGGGGTTCATGTTTTTGCACCCCGTACTGACAGATGTAACTCCCCTAAGTCGCTTTGAGTGCATCTCCTAAAAACACAAGTGAGGTTTTGATAGTCAAGTAAAGCACATTTCTCACTGACTTCACTCTTTCATTGAAAAGAATACTATAAATCAGATATGTGAATGCACATGTAAAGATCAGGATTGTTTTATTTTTGCCTTTGTAGATGCATGACGAGTCCCAGTTAAGAACTATCTTAAAAGTAATTTCATATGAAGCAGATATTTCATCCCAGTCAAAGTTACTGTAGGACAGCCATTAAAGGTTGTGCCAACACAGTTTTAAAAAAGCTGCAGTGGCTTTGAAAAGCACACCTTGAACTTTTGCAGCATTACGGCCACAAACCTCACGGTGAGATGGATGGATATTTTGAAAACATTTTGAATAAAAAAAATAATCTGAAAAGCATATCAACCATTTATATTTAGCCCTCATCACTGTGATGAGGAGAAATACAATCAGATTGGTCGGCCACTTTAAATCCCAATACAGGACATTGAAGCTTGTGGTTGTAATGTGACAATAGGGGTTGCAAAAAATATACCAAAACTTCCTGGCATTATATCACCTGAATAGCATGAACATATCATGTCAATAAACTCACAGCGCAGTTTGCTTTGTATCTTTTCGATTTGCTACGAATGATGTGAAATGCCGTGGTAGGCTTCAATCTGCCTGACAGCTTCTGTTGGTTTTTGCTACACTTTTCGGATAATCAAAACCAATTTAATGTCAGACGACGATAACCTGACTCAATAATAAAAGCTGCGTTTAAATAATGATTTCATTTATAAAGGAAAACCCTACCAAATCAACTCAGTCATAAGTGAATACGTAATTTTATATTACTAGAACCATGAATTGGCATTAATGTGAAGTGACATTAAGCTCCGGTGCACTTTGGTTATGCAGCAGTACAATGATCCGAAGAACGCCACCAAATGCACCATGCTGCGTGGCTAAATAAATGATGGTTTATCTTTGAAAACTCTCCAATGTGGTTGAAATACAACAATTCTGCAAAAAGTGTGCAACAACTTCCCCCTGCATGGGTGTGTCTAATTGCTTTCAATTGCACTTTAAGGGTAAATGTGGGTACACAACCTGACATCCAAAGTCTACAACTACCCTGGGGTTATAGCGTAGCAAATAAACAGGACTTTGCATAAAAAAATATTTATAGATTGATATATAAAGTACATGGTACATTTTTATAGAGATTTAAAGTAAGATTGTGGCTAAGTTGCTAGTTTGGAGTTAAATTAGCTATAGCTGTTTGCAGTTGCTTTAAATCTGGCAAAAAAACAACTTTCTTTTGCTGCAATGACACATGTAGTGACAAAGTTTCCAGATGCGGCCGTTCTGCTTTGTAAAGTTAAAGCAATGTCATTTTTATGTGATTTTATATGGTGACACAGCATTTTTTGCTCCACATAACAGCCCAAGGTTGAGCTGTCCTAAAACTGGCTCCTGTTTGTCAGCCTCTCTCCCTCAGGGCACTGGGTCTTCCCACACAGACAGCCAGCAGATACAGATGGACTCCACTCGATACATGGCAGCAAATATTTGTTTTTCCTATGAGAGACAAGCTCTGCGAGTCAGAAAATGGAGAATGTCAGGAGAAAAAAAATACACATACAAAGTTCCTCTGTGATCCCCTGTCACTTGCTCACTGCTACTATGTCTGATTGTTGCTGTTTTTTTGTTGTTCCCCCCCCCACATCAAAATGAAAAATGTCTGCTAAGTTGTTTCAAATCTCCTTTGAACGTGTGCCGATCTCACTCTGAACACATTAACAGACGACACACAGACAAAACACACCATCCTGAAGATCGGAACTGGCTCCGTGACTGACTGCGTCACCGAAGCAAACATTGCTAAAACATCGGGCCGTCTTCTTACAGATAACAGTCTCTGTACAGACACCCACACATCCATCATTTCTCTAAGTCAGACGCATTTGCTCGCTCACACAAAGACACGCACAGCTCCGAGCGCCATGAGCTGGTCTCAAATCGAGACTAAATATAGGTGCTGAGGTAGGGCCACGGGTAGTTGTCAGATGAGGTCCCATTATTGGCCTCGGACTGTGGGGCTCTTGTGTTCTTCCATAATGACCAGCCGCTGCACCTGTCTTTCTGCACATGGCCACTCAGGTCGGACTAAATATAACAGTGCTCACCCTCGTCGCCTCTCTCTGTTGCCCCACGCCGCACTACCCTGCACAGCAGATCCCCTTCCCCCGCCCCTTCTTTTAAAAGCTCCCATTCGGCGCAAACTAGGTAGAGGAGGCGGCGCTGCCAGTAGGGTCACACCGGCTCTCGTCTCATCCCCTTTTATAGAAACATGATGACATTACAGCTGGGCAGGAATGATAAACAGGGAGGCATTGGCAACAGGGAGCTGGCCATCAAACATTACCAAACTGGATTTTAGTACTGATGTCTGACTTTCGTAAAACTATGTTGTGACAGAGCACAAGAAAACGATGCTTGATTAGTCTCCAAGCAGGGGGAAAAAAAAAGCATGACGGTGAAAAACTTCAGGTTTATACTTTAGCAATTACAATCAGTCGAGATTTTGTGGATTGTGGAATTTCCCATGATCCCGCTGAACTTGGCAACGTACGTGTTTTTTGCTTTTCAAATGTCTCTTGGCACTAGTGGCATTTGACAGAAAGCTGACAGGAAATGGGGTTGAAAGAGAGAAAGAAGGCGTGAGGCGAAGGTCCACGGGCCAGAACCCGAACATGGGACGGCCGCAGCGAGGGCGAGGGAAGAGGCATCGTGTGCCCTACCCCTGCACCACCGCTGCATCACATGGTTGCTTTTTACAAGTTTTGCCACTTAAAGTCATGTCTAATCAATGCACACGTTTTTAAGAGGGATTTTGTGCCAGGTTTTGGAGTATATTCTTGGTTGTTTAAATAAAGTGATTACGTTTTACAAAGCTTTATGAACGGCTCCCTTACATCATAATGGCTGTAAGAAAGAAATTACAAAAACAGAAAAAGAAAACTCTTTGCTCTTCTGACATATTTGTGATCATTTCTCCTTTCCTAGAGCTGAACTCCAGGTGAACATTTTGTTCACTTAAAACCGTGTCCAACAGACTTATTTTCAAAGAAAACAAACACTTTGACAAACACCTATTAGGTATCCATCTATTCATTCTGCTTCTGTCCGGTTGGGGGTCTTACAGCCTGACTCATATTAGCAAATATTTCAGTTCAAGAAAGAGATAAATCCTGCAAGTGAGATCAAAAGATCAAAAGAAACCTAAGAGCTAATTAGCCAAAGGCACAAATATGATTAGCCTTTTCGCAATAAGAATCTTCAAACTGTTTCAAAGAGGCAAATTGTTTAAGAAATTTGTAACTAGATGTCTTCAACAGATATCCACTTTGATGTTAAACATTTTCCTGGTAAGGACAGACAATGCACTTTGCTGAGATATGTAAGGGTATATCCCTCGTCATCTATCTTAACAGGTATTTAAGCACTGCAGATGCACTTGCATAGTCGTCCACAAAGTGTTGGTAAAATGCTGACTGGCCAGACCTTTCTGCATGAGAAAGGCCTTTTGCTCCACATGGCTTTTTCTTGATGGCAATGGCCTCTAGACGAAGTTTGGCATGAGATTCACACACACACACACACACACACACACACACACACACACACACACCAACGTGCACAGCAAACACTGAACAACTGGATTTAAACTGTTGAACCTTTCACTCATTCTACCTACACTTCCTTCATTTCAAAAATAATATGAATACCAGTCAATTGAAACAAATCAAAATACTCACACCACAGTCCTGCACTTAACCAAAAGAGTATTTTTCTAAGCAAGTAAACTACAAACTTTAAGATGTACCACAACCTGATGCCCCTTAAAGATACACATCTCTGTTTTATGCTTGTTCTTACTTTAGCATTTCAAACATCTGTTTTCCAGAGTTCATACAGACTTACAGATTTCTGTGTTTCCAACAGAATCCGATGAGCAAGCAAATTGTCGTATTGAACATTATTTGAATGGTTTTATAATTAACCAAATCCTGAAATTTCAATTCTGTATGAGACTGAATAGTGGATTGGTTGGTTCATAACAGTAATTGGTTAATAACTCTTATGCCAATCTCTTATAATGTGTATAGATTTGTAGTGTGTTAGTTTTATTGCACACAGAGTGACTTTGGATTTAAAACGTATTTTGTTTGTGTGACCTCAGGAGACCAGGTGCTTTAAGAACAAAGTTCATCGAGTCACTTTTTCTTCTTTTCTTCTCCAAAAGTCACAGCAAGGGGCGAAGATGCTGGAGTTTTCTGAAAATGAGCTCCACTTAGGGTCTGGACAGACGCTTAAGTGCAAAAAGTCCAGCGGTGTCTGACAGAGTTGTATAACTGGTTGCATATTGGATATTCAACACACATCGGCACAAGTCCATGAAATGAGAGGAGCTCTGCAAATCACAATTAAAGAGAAGTGTCTCAGGAAATACATTATGTCAACTGGACAACTTATTAGGCTAAAACAATGTAAAACATCTACTTATTTAACTGAGCCACTATGTTGCAGCAGTTTTCTGGATATATTTGTTATTTAGCAATAGCACTATAAAAGGTCATATGCTATTTGCATTCATACAATGCCATTATGGTTACCTAAGATCCCTAACCATATAATGACTAGTTTCTTATGTCTGCACAGTATTTAATTCGGTTTGTCTTCAATTGGGACAAGGCTTACTGCAACATAAATGCATCCTTCCACCTTAAACAGTCAGCGCCTAAAGAGCTCTAACCCAACCAGTATTGGTGCTTAAATTACCATAACCCATTTAGATGGAAAGAAATGGCTTTTGGCGTTCTGTAATGAACACTTGGATTACCTTCATGTTTGTCGTGATCGATCATTAACTAAATACATTTGATAAAGTAGTTTGCACTGTACGCAGATTGCACATACCAGTCCCAAAACAGTTACTGCTGCAGGCCACTGTGTGTAAAATTTTGTAATATTGAGGGCCAGTTTTTGTTTAACACTTTGTGGCCAACAGTCCAATAAATGCATGTAATACTGACCTTAAGGTGTTACTGCCAGCACCTAGATTTGCTTTTATAGTTCTAACGCTGCCCAGTAAGAAAGACATGTGCAAGCTCGAGGCCCACGGCCAATTTACAGTCACCTGGTTGACCTAAATGTGATGCATTTAGACAGTAAAAAAGAGTTGCACCTCCTGAAAATATACCATGAGCCTTTTTTACAATGAAACATTAGTGCTAATCCCTGCAACACAGAAACTCTTAGATTCACTTAGACTGTCCTACTTTTACACCCTTTGAATGTTTTTTTTACATGTAGAAATGCCGCAGCTATTAAGATCAGTGCATTTTATTGTAACTTTACGTGATAGAACACCACACGGTAGTGAATACATGGAAGGAAGATTGCATGTTTTTTTGTTTCTTTCTATAAACGAGCATGCATTTTCGCTTAAACAGCCTGCGTCAATGCTTTGTAGAAAAACAAACAAGAACATGTTTTGACCTAAGCCACTCTGCTGTTGCTCTGTTTAGGCATGTTGTCCTGCTGGAAGTCCTTTCCTGTCATTTGCAGGATGTTTTTCTTCTTCCGTTCATCTTGCCGTCAACTCTAACAAGCTTCCCTGTCCCCAGAATAACGTCCCCACAGCACGATGCCGCCATCACCGTATTTCACCAAAGCGAAGGTGTGTTCTGGGCTGTTTGCAATGTTGGTTTTCTGCCACATATACTGCATGCAGGTCAGGAAGTTACATTTTGGTCATCAGAGGTTTTGCTTTGTTTACTGTACCTTCACTGTGACAGAATGAGCTATTACCACTCACAAAGCAGGGTGAATTTAGTAGATTACACCTTAAATAAAAATCTGAGCGCAGTAAAAGATAATTTCTTTATAAAATGGGAACTGGGTAATTACTTCTGCATTAAATGTGGTGTTTATTATCATTCATGCTGTTTGAAACATTTGGAGAGACTGAATCTAAGCATTAAAATACATTCCCATCTTTCATTGCAGTGCATCGCCTAAACGTTTTTAAGCTCCCTATAAGTTTGTGATAAGCAACTAAACTCCTTTTTTCTTTGCTATGGCGGGAGTTTATGCTCCTTCTAAAAGTGAATTCTAATAAAGGCTCAAAGTAATGGCTGACATTGTCGATAACAGGAAAACAGATCATCTGCTCCATGGGATTCTGTCCACAGTACCAGCGGCGGCATAAAGATTCAACAAAAGAAAATATTCTGAACGTGGGTCTCCCCAGCCGCCAGATCTGTAAGAGTTTGTTTCAATTCCTTGAGAGAATATTAATTCCCTTGAGCAAAGTGGGAATATTACTGTCAGTCATATTGCGTTTTCTTTCTCCTCTCCATTCTGCGACTGACAAAATGCCCAATACTGCAGGCAGTAAAAACATCTGCAGTGCCTGCACCCTGGAGGAGAACGACTTTCTGTGGTAATAAAAGATGGGTTGGAGTGATTAGAGAAATGCCAGTGAATTGCTGCGAGGCATTTTGGTTCACCCCTTTCTCCTTACAAATGCCATTCAGGCTAACTTCTGACAGCGGTGAACACATCCACCAGCCGAACCACTGCAAAAACACTTATCTCCTTCTGTTGGAAAAAAAAAAAAAAAAAAAAAAACTAAATGAAAAACTCAATAATGTTTTTGTCAGATAGAAACATTACTGTCCTACATCTTCATTTCCAATTCTCAGGTTACCAGTGATGCAGGCAGCGTGTAATCAGAAATGGGCCAAAACATTCTGCTGATAAAATTGACTACACCGCAGCGCACTCCGTGGCCTCCTCTCCCCCGTCTCTGTTACCCTGGAAACTGTTGTCAATGTAGGAAGGAGCAATTCTGTTACAGCCACTATATGGCCAGCCAGAACTATAAAACACGACTTAACGCTTAGGGAAGAACGAGGCGAAGCAAAGATGAAACCTGCTAGGTACAGGAGCAACACTGGGGGAAAAAAATAAGAGCAGGAGATGAACACAGATTAGACGATTAGAAGAAAGGGCATCAGAGGCGGGAAGAGAGACAAAAAAGAAGCGTGCAGAAATATAATGACAAACTGGGGGTACTGGAGATTACTTCCAATCCTCTGACCCTCATGTCTCGCAGAAATGTAAAGGACTTTTAACATTTACGAAACAACAATAGAGGGAAGCGCCCTAATGCACGTTTGGCACAGTTTGCAATAATAACCGCTATCAGAGCACGTGTGATTACACACGGAAAGTGTGAGGAGACGGAGAGCAGGGAACGAGGCCAGAGGCAACAAGCTAGTTAAGCAGACTGCGTGATCTAGCCGTGCCTTTCCCGCATCCATTCACATCCCGTCAAAAGCCTCGTCCATCCATCAGCCGCCCCTGTTCCCCTCATCTCATAATGGCTCTATTGAGTCACTATGTTTGTCGTCCATCCCATGCCCAAAGCTAAATCCTTTCTTCTTCCTTCTCTTCTTTTCTTTAGTTTTTTTTTTTACGCCCCCACATTGTCTCACACCATCCCCATCAAGGGTAAATTACCACGCTCGTGGCGAGAGACGGAGCTCAGTTTCTGTGTGCGTGGGTGCGTGGGTGGAGGGGGGGACAGACAGGGAAGGTCAGAGTGGACGGAGCCAGAAGGGAGACACAGGAGACGAACGAACGGCAGGGATCAAATACTAATCAATGCCGAGTGGCCTTACACTTAACAAAGTCTTGTCCCTTTCACACTCGCATGCCTGTCGGGGGGAGAGGCGGCTAAGACGTTGGCCAGTGTGCGAGTGGTATCAGCTTTCGCTTCTTTAGCTAACGGTGAGGGGAAGGTCCTTCTCTGATGTGACACGGCCCCAGAGGAACTTGTTTGTGTGCGTGACCCCTCCGTGCCTGGGAATCATTGCGGAGGAATATCACGTTACGAGCTGGCTTAGGCCGGGCTTACTTTGTTCTGGGATAAAACTACGCCAGCTCATAAAGCGGCCGTAGCCTATGGCTGTAATACCTGACATGGGTCACATTTCGCCACCTAAATCCATTTCAGAGCTTTTGTGTAATCAACTCCTAGTTGCCCAATGGAAATAAAAGTGGGTCAGTCCTCAGGCTTAAAAAGAGTCTGGCCCGTAGAACTCGTTAGTGGATCTGGCCGTTAAAGACACTTTCTGGTGGAAATATGATTCTGACGTGTCTTTTAAGAGTCAGGTCATAAACAGGGCTGAAAGAAAGATGGCTTTGAAATTACATCAAAGCTGTGCTCACAGACTGACTGCTACTATGTGAGTAGTAGACCGATGTGAAGTCCCTTCACATTACTCAAAGTCGATGCATGGTCTCTCTGTAAGTCTGTCGCTTTGGTTTTCAGTTTAAAAGACATTCTTTACACACTCCTCCTCTATTAGACCCCATCCAGACACCCAAGTACAGTTTGACTTAAGTACAGATAATCAGAATAACACGCGAGCTTCGGAGTTTATGATGTACAACATCGCCGTCACACATATCAATTGATACGTTTTGTGTTTAACAGTTTCTAAGAGACTAATTCAGATTGGTACCAACAAATAGTAATGGGTTCTTCTTTCTCACATGCTGCATTGCCCCACCAAGTTTAACACATTTCAGCTGCAGAATATGTGTGTGTTCCTAAGGAGAAAAAACATCACCTTACGGAGAAAGTGCACCGGCTGTAAAGAAGTTAATAATAACTACTTATGGGAAAAAAATGTCATGTTAACTTGGGGCTTTTAATGTTCTTTGTTAGGTTGAATGACCAAACAAAAGAAAAAAAAGTTATGTTTTAAATTTCTTGTAAATTTTCTCCAATCCATGCAGGACCATATTTATACATACGGGCTGAAATATACATGCCCACTAATATTTGATTAAATGGTCTACATGCTTTTTGTAGCTGTCATGAAAGTCTTTACATAACTCTGGTTGAATATTTGAACCCTCTTTCTGGGCAAATTGGCGAAGCGTATTTAAATGTAATAGTTCATTCACACAGAACCGAACTTCAAAGCACTTCTCACAAACTTTCAACAGCGTTGTATTGGGGGGGGGGGGGGGGTTACAGCCTAATGTTAGCCTGTTTCAAACCAGTTTTGATGAGGATTTGGGTCATGTGTCCTGTCGGAAAATCCGGTTTTATCCAGCACGTCCTTCTTGATTATTTCATTTAATTTGTGCAACGCACCAACCGCTGGTAGCAAAGCAGACAAAAATCATGGTGCCACCACCACCATGCTCGACAGTGCAGTGTTCTTTGAAAGGCTCTTAATACGAGCCTTTCAAAGATACTTGGTGTCAATCTGGCCCAATTGCTCATTTATTTGTCTTTTCTGATCATAAAAACCTTTCTCCAGAAGGAATTTGGATTTTCCAAGTGGTCCGCTGCAGATATCTGAAAAGCTTGAAAGGCATTAATTTCGGTATCATGACTTATTTTTTTGCTCACCATCTTCTCACTCTACCCACAAAAATTTTAATCTTAGTGGGTCTCGGGTTGTTCCTGAATGTTGTAACCAGTTTCCTTTAATGCGAAGGTGGCAGTTTGTGTCAGATTGTGTAACATTGCCATATGAGGTGTGCCAACAGGACAGCAATCCAAAACTTTCTTCAACCTGCATTTTGAACAAACTATACGGATTATGTCAAGATGTTTAACATTTTCAAATCAGAATTATGGCAGAAGCTCATTTATGGCAACAAAAAGCACACGGTCAGGGTGCAAATCTCTTAAGGGACATTTCACGAAATATCAGTGGATATGTATGGATATTACATATACAGATTTGGGCCTTGGGCCTGTCTAATTAAAGGAAATATTTAAACAATGAAACCATTTCCGCTTGTTCTTGTTTTTGAAATCTAGTTAAGCTGTAACTGAAAAAAGTTTAAGAGCAACATTAAAGCCACTAAATTGATATAAAATCCTTTCCCATGATGGGTGTGTATAAACCTTTCAAAGGAGTCGTACATCGTCAAATGAGAGGCAGCTAAGTGCTGCTGCTCTTGCTGTAAAACACACTTCAGTGTTCTCAGGTGCAATATGTCAGTGTTGATCTTCAAGACAGAAGAAATACTTAGAGTATAGTTTACTGATTGCATTTCTTTTCACAGATTCAACTTTACTTTCTAGAAGGTAATTGCACGACTTCTTTTATTGGAATTGCTGAATGAGCACGTTCTGGTGAGGCAGCCCTTTCATTGTTCCGTAGAAAAGGGAAATTCCTGTTTATTTTCTCTTATTTTGAGAGAAATATTGTGAAAAAAAAAAGAAATATGTAGTCAAAATCTCATAAAATGACTATGAAGGTTTTTTATTACTATTTATTCATTGATTTATTTTAAGATAAACTTGATTAATTGTTTAGGTGGGAATGAAGACATGAATTGTTATTTTATTGATTGCCTTCAAACGGGGGTAAATTTGAGATCCACAGGTTTTATATGGCTACTGTTCCTCTACACATAAACCAATAGTATTTGTTTGATGTTGTTCCACGTTGGCATTTGTGTTCTACACAGCATGCATCCCTCACACACACACGCTTTTGCAAAGCAGAAAAATACCTTTAGTCTTACAGGAGGTGCATTTCATTCAAACCAAGAAATAATGAAGCAAAGGAACGCCACAGAGAACTGATGCTGCTGGATGTAAAGGGACAACTCCATCACACAACAGAAGTTTAAGATTTAATGTTGAAGTTTTTTTGTTTGTTTTTTTAAAGCACAGCTATAAATAGAAATATAGAAATCATAATTAATGTTAAGCTTCTCATGAGTTCTCTAGAGAAGAGAGGAACAATTAGAAATAGTATAGGGGTACTGAATACTGTTGCCTGTTTTCCAACTGGGAAAATTCATCCTTTTACAAAATTAAAGGCATAACTTGATACATCATAGCATCACTTTTGTAAATATGCAAATATTTGCATATCCATTCTTTTTAAAATCAAAAAACATTTAAGGAAATGGGTCAGAGTGGATTTAGGACTCTCTTTGGATAATCTGCAAGATTAGGAAATGCATAAATTGTGTTTGCTTTGAAAATTATTCAAAGTGGATCAATGCACTGCCGTCTTTGCCTTTAACTTATCGCTCTGTGGAAATTTAAGAAAGCTTGGAGGCCGTTTGAAGTGACCCAATGCTTTTTGTTCATGTGCTTCCAGTCCTCTAGGCTCAGCAGCAAATCCTGGTTCTCTCTTACATGAGAATGGAAAAGCTAACGAAAGTTTGGCAAGTGCAAACCTTTCCTTTGGAACCCCCACTATCCACCCAAAACAATGCAAACTAGATGGGGAAAAAGAAAGGAGAGAAAAGCAGATAAGGATCACCTAAGCAAAGGGACAATGCGATAAAAAAAAAGAAATTATAAATTGGGAGGTGAATCTAGAGCATCAGCCTCCCCTCTTCGTCACCTCTAGGTTTTTGTTCTCCATTGCCGCCTCGTTTAAAATTGAGGTTATTGTGAGCGGCGACTGAGAAATGGAGAAAGTTTGGGGAAACTGTTTTACGACAGCGTCCTCTTAATAATGGATACTCAATTCTCAGCTTCCTATCAGGATGTTAATCTGTATGATTTAGTGTTTCCATCTCTATCATACTTAGCCTAACCTCCCCCCTGACCATAAACCAGTCCAACCTTCCCTCCAGAAAAACTTCACTCTCACATATTGAATATCCAGCCCGTCACTTCACCTGCTGCCGCCCATCTTGCACCCCTAAACCAGGTCATCTGTTCAGGCCGCTCCCTTCAGATGTCTTGTTGTTGCCTCAGGCCAACATCTTCCTCTCTACCGGTACAACGTTTTAGAAGTTCTTAATCAGTGAAGGCTGATTGAGAAAAGAACATTAAATATTTTTCAGATATTTAAGAGAAAAGAACATTAAATATTTTTCAGATATTATCGTTGCTGACCACTGCGCCCCTCACTGCTGACAGTGAAATAATGACATGTCTGCGTATCAATCTTGTCCATTAAGGAAGCAGGAGTTTAAATGAACTTTCCCTCAAGGTTCTTTATTTAACTTGATAGAGAAAATGTAACTGATGATAGTTGGAGTTTGTAAGCTGGCTCTTTAATCTCCTTCCATTTGCTGCCAGCCATTACTAAAACATTTAAAGGCATTTGGAGCATTGATGTGGGATCTGCTGTGATTTTCATGTTGTATAACAAACTTGCTGGATCACTGGAGCCCTGGAGGTCCAACAATTTTACCTCTACCTATAATAGCAGACTATAATAGATGCTTCATGAACTTAATTTGTGGAGGATAAATAAACAAAAGCTAGCAACGAGGTTTACGTTTGTAAAGATTTTAAACGAATAGTAAACCTGAAAAGGCAACATTTCATTTTACTACATTTTTCGATGAATGCAGATTTAATAGTGTAAGTGAAAGGGGCAGGTGAGCAAGCTGACGTCAGCCCATTGCATTCATTCAGCCAACTCGCACAAAACCATAAAAACCTAAACCGAACCAAACAATAAAAAAAGAAAAGAAAAGAATAAGATCATGTCTTGTTTTGTCTGCATGTCATGCTTAACTACCTGCATTCTGAGCCGGTCTGAGCCGGTCTGCCTCACCAAAAATGTAATTAGGGTGACACATAATGACAACAAAGCTTTTTGATTCCTGATAAGAATTAATGCTTTTCCGGTATGAAAAACGTCTATCAAATGTGGTCATTGAATTTGCTCAAGAAGCACAAGTTTTCCAATTCTTGCAATCTAATAAAAAGGGAAATATGACTAAGACTGGAATTATTGCACAGCTAAGCATTAATTGACTGAACATGACTTCAGTGTTACTTCTAGGGATTTTATGTGGACCAACACAAAGTTGCCTATAATTGTGAAGTGGAAAGAATATATGGCCTTCAAACCTTTATATGCATCAGATCTCTTTACTGTGATACCCCTATGTAAAATCCTTGCAACCGATTGCCTTAAGAAGGAACTTAAATAAATTCCCCCTACTTTACACTACATAAACCCAGCTGTTCAGTGAAGGCCTCTGTGGTTTGTTCATGATTATCAGAAAGAAAACTGTGTCATGACGAGCAAGGACAGGTCAAGGGGAAATGTCAGGTTATAAACCAAAACACTAAGCTTTGGACTTCTCATACAACCCAGCCAGCTCCTCTTAATATGCAAAGACTTTGGCACATCTGCAAACCGACCAATGTGACAGGTTGACAAGGAGAGCATTAATCAGATAATCAGCCAAAAAGCCCACAGTAACCCTGGAGGAGCTGCAGAAATGGATGGCTCAGGTGAAATAATCTTTTTAAGGTGCAACTATTGGTTGTACATTTTATAACTTTAGTCATTGTGCGGGAATGCCCCCATGTTTCTCTAAAACATGCAGTACTGTACAAAAGGTTTCGGCAGGTATGACAAAAATGTTATAAAATTATAAAAATTATAATTTTTTTTTATAAAACTATTGTTTGTTTTTATCAATTTATAAAATGCAAAGTGAGCGAACAAAAGAAAAAAAATAAACCACATCAATATTTGATGTCACTATGCTCTGCCTTTAAACCATAATCAATTATCAAAGGTAAAAGTAGGGGACTCTGTGGGATTGTAGGCAGGTGTGTGATCAACCAAATATACCACAGGTGCGAATTACCATCAGTGTCACATGTAGGTTGAAACACGGTCATTAACTGAAACAGAAACCACTGTGGAGGAGGCTTAAATCTGCTTTACGAGCAGCCAGACTCTGCTACCAAGGTAAGGTTTCATGCCACAGGTCATACAACCTGTGGCAAGAATGAGCACAACGGCAAGACTCGAGGTAGTTATACTGCATCAGCAAGAACTCTTCGAGACAAATATTTCAGAGCAGATTGGTGTCAAGATGTGCTGATCAAGCTCGTTTGAAGAAGCAACAAATAAACCTGCAACATTGTGAATCGTTAACCTAGTAGTCGGCCAAGGAAGCTTAGTGATGCAGATGAAAACCACGTCAAGCTTATTTCCCTTCAGAATCAGAAGAAGCCAAGCAGTGGCACAAGACCACCATAGGCAGTGGTCTTCATGGAGGGGGTACAGTGAAAAAGCCATACCTCCAACATGGAAACAAGGCCAGGCGGCTCAGATTTGCACAAAAACATTGAAAAAAGGGTGCAGAAAATGATAGCAGGGGCTCTGGACTGCAATTTTTGAAAGGAGAGCAGTACAGTAATAAGTGTCTGCAGGGAACAGTGACGCATGGAAGAGGTTCTTTACTAGTCTGGCGCTGAATTTCTGCAAAAAGAGTTGGAGATTTGGTCAGGATTAATAGCGTCCTCAATGCTGAGAAATACAAGCAGATACTTATCCATCATGCAGTACCATCAGGGAAGCGTGTGATTGGCTCCAAATTTATTCTGCAGCACGACAACGGACCCCAATTATACAGCCAAGGTTATTAAGATCTAACGTACTCTCAGCATAAAGAAGAAAATGAAGCACCGAAAGGGACGGGATGGCCCCCAAAGAGCCCAGACCTCAACATCATCGAGTGTGTCTGGGATTACATGAAGGCCCGAAAGGATTTGAAGAAGCCTACATCCATACAGGACCTGTGGTTAGCTCTCAACTACTAACAGAGTTCCTTCACAGACTGTGGAAGTGCAACTAGAAACAGATGCTGTCTTGAAGGCAAAGGGTGTCAAAAATTGGCTTGATTTAGTTCTAACTTCTGCTCATTCACTGCATTTTAGTAATTGATAAAATAATCAGCCATTACCTTTCTATAGTTGAAACCCTGGTCACTTTACAGCACTTTTTTCAGAGAAGCCTAAAACCTTTGCACAGTATTGTAAGTCAACCGCAGCACCATTCGATACAATGAAACAGCAGGCTAGTGTTTAAACATCAATAGAAATGTGAACTCTAAAGTGATGGAAAAGGAATCATTTGCGTTTCAAATAATTTCTGCTGCCACAGGAAATTGTTCACTGCTGCCGTCAAAAAAAAAAAAAAAAAACCTCTTCTGTTCATCTGAACACCTAATTCACTTCTCCTTTTAAGCTGCGCCAGTCATCTCAAACAGCCCATTTTTATCTTCGCTTCAGTGTTTTCTCTGAACGTCCGTCGCCAAAACAGGAAGAAAAGACGACATATTGGCCGTTTGATGGCGCAATCATGTCTTTGTTACGTCCAAAACAAACAAAAGCAGGAGACGGTGGGAGAAAAAAACAGACCTACGGTAAGATGTGAAAGGAAGGGACAACCTAGGGGTAAAGGACACCACCATGTCTCCGTATATATCCCACTTCAGTCCTGACAGCAATAACCTGTTTTTATAGCTGTGAATGGAACCGATACGAGTGGAAGTGTACCTACGCATGTTAGAGCACTTAACAGCACCACTGCTGCAACTTTCCCCCTGAGTGACTGTTCTCAGTCCTCTTTCACTAATGTTTCTAAATGGCCCTGCCTGGTAATCAGTGTAAGAATCGATAATTAATTTTATAGTCAGCATAGAGTGCTTTGTTACTGCAGCTTTGGATAAAACACAAAGACCTGATCGCAGCGTCTGAAAGGATAACTGAGCTTAAAGAAGGCCAAACTTTTTTTGTTCTTCATATAAAAGCCAAGTCATCATCTGGCAGACGGGACTTGTTTTAATGACTTTAAATGTTTAGTGTGCTATCCGCGACTGTACTGAATGTATTGTTTCCGTAACGGCCTCTGGCTCTCTGCTCTTTAGAAAAGGGACAGTTTCATTCAGCTGTTCGCTGCTTCTTACTGATAAACGCTCAAACACAAAAATTGAGCTCATTATGAGTCGAGCCCTCAAGAGTGGCTGCTTACTTACAGCTGATTGCACCAGCAAATGGAGTAACTGGGCTCCAACAACTGGCCAGGAATTAGGGATGAATTAAATCTAAATCAATAGTTAAATCAGAGGTTATACTGTGTGCTGCGACTGTTTGGCTCAAAAGCCAGAACTGTTGCACTAAGGTCAATTTAGACATTAATTGATTGTGCAGTGGAGAAGAAGAAAGAAAAAAATGCATTTGGCATTTTCTTGATTAAGCTTTTTGTTTTGCTTTGTATAAATATTTGCATCCATCTTTAAAAAATTTTTTTTTTTTTTCCTTTACAAGATATTATTTATGATTATTTCCAAACAATTAGACAGCGATGGGAATCAAACTATATTACATACACTGGCTCTGACTAATAATCAGCAGATCTAACTAAAAGTAATATGACTTTTTTTCCCCCTGATTTTCTAAATACATCAGAAACTACAAAATCATACCATTTTCAGTCAAGAAATGCATCGACCTGGAACATTTACATTACTGCTTAAATACATTAGGAAGTGTGGAGGATGACACTGGAAGCCAGTAAATCTATCAGAGGCTAATGAGGAGCAGCTGAGGCAGGAGGTGAGCTGGGATGCTGAGGGAGAGAGACCAATTGACACAGACAAGCTGAACTAATACACAACGAAACAAACTCATGGATAAAGACAAATACTAAGACAAGGGTAATAAACTACTGTAGAGTACACAGGGAAACAAACAGCAATAAACCAAGAAACAAAACACAATGGAATAAACTAATCTGGCAACACCTTAGAGACAATAATAAACATAGCTAAATGAATAGAATATGGCAAGACCTTATAGAATAGCAGTCCTGGATTCCAGTCCTTGAGGGTCAGTGTCCTGCAGCTTTTAGATGTGTCCTCGGCCCAACACACGTGGATGCAATGGCTGAGTTACCTCCTCTGTATGCAGTCATGTCCTGCTAATGACCGGATTATTTGACTCAGGTGTGTTGAAGAAGAGTAACGAATGAAAGTTGCAGGACACCGGTTCTGAAGGACGGGAATTGAGGACCGCTGTTATAGAACAAAGCAGGGAGTTGATGAGCACACAAACGAGTGGAAACCAGAACCTAACAACCAAGGAACATATTCTTCAATGTACACAAAAGGAAGATTCTGTTCATTCTTTCATCTTCTGTTGGATTGAAAATTGTTGCCTCTATTTATTTCTTTGTATTTCCATGGTATAGTCCTTAAAGTAAGTGGCAAAAGGTTTCTACTTCACATGTTGCACTTTGCTGTTTGTGCTGTAGTTAAAAACTTACATTGCATGACTTTGGCTTTCAATCTTGGTCTGGCCTGCTTGCTTAAGAAATTGGCACATCTCTATCATCAGATAACTCAGAAGTGTTCAAAATCCGGCAGGTCAGAAGTCTACAAAAACACAAAATCGGTGTCAGCCTGGAAAAAGCGAGGCTTTTTCTATTTATGACCAATTCCACCTGCCTGCAAGCGGTCACTTACATTTGAAGTTTTCTTTAGAGCAAGTGGAGAGCTTGCATCACCTTTTCCACTGAATTTCAAAACTTATATTTATCCTGTGCATTGAAAGGAAACTAATGAAAAACAGCAGATGTAAGGTCCATTACTGCTTCGGCACGTAATGATTGGGGGAATATCTGTGAGAGACTTTGTTCCTGTATGGAGAGAAGAAAACATGAGGGTAGAGAGGGATTGGCAGCCATCACTTTGGAGATCAAAGCCCTGTCTGCTTGTTCTGCCTGCAGCACTCCTCTCCTCCTCGTTTGGGAAGAGGGAACAGGGTTGAGAGAGGGATGCTGGGGGAGGTCTGCATGGAGGAGCTGATTTTGCTCTTCTTGCATCCAGCCCGATGCTGTCTCGCTCATTAAAAACAACCTTCCATCACACCCTCTTGTCATGCAAGTAAACAAAGCACAACTCTGCCACACATTCACACAGTGCAGCGGCTGCAAGCAAATCATGGAGCTAATGAAGCAAAGGTCAGACTTAGCCCAGCAACCCGAGGGGAGTCCGTAATGTGACCTTGATCTGTGCAACTCATTCACTTTCTTCACTTGATTCTCTCCTGCTCGTGCACTCAAACTCTCACGGAGAGATAAAGCTCTTTCCCCTTCTTAACCTGAAAGAGGGATTAAACAGTGAAGGGGGGAGAAACATAGATATGCTGCATAATCTTTAGTGCTGAGCTCAGCTGACTGCAGCAGGTTCTTTGCTGAAAGTTTGCCTTTAGAAGTTTATACTCCCACATTAACTCTTTTCAAGCCAGCGGTGAGCATCTGGCTGCAAAGCCTCTGCAAAGGCAAAAAGTTCCCGTCTGCTCCTGCAGAAGAAACACTAAAACAGTACAGTGAAGTATTGCGCCTGACGGTTTAGATCAACACACTCTCATATGTCTGAGCTGGAGTGTACATTAGAGTCCAGATCCAAATGAAATTGGAAATCTGTGATAAGACCGACTACGTTTGAGCTACTGTGCAAAGATTAATTGGCAAAGAACTCATTGTGGTTGTGCAAAGCAGGTGGAGGCAAATCCCTGAAGGCTTTCACCTGCAAATGCAGTAAAAGGCGGGTCTAAAAAGCATTTACTCATGCGGGCCGGATACATTGCGTGGGTCTATCACATACAATCTCAGTAAAACACATCAAGGTTTGTGGTTCTAATGTGACAGCATATGATAAATATCAAGAAGTATGATTACTTGTAAAAAAGCACTACAGCTGTGGTGTAGCAGGAGGTTTCTGACTGATTAAGAGCTTGTGTTTGTGAAACTCGAGTAAAATCCTGACATGAATGCAGAGGGATTAGGAGGTAGTGAGAAGCCTTACTGACAGCTTCTGAAATAAAGTTAACGTCATTGTGATGCTTTAAGCTTCCCTTTCTCCTCTGCTGCATGCCGTCCGTCTGCTGTTTGAAGCGACACGAAGGAAACGGAGGATTTGCTGTGTAAACATGACCTGCGACCTCTATATATTCAATATTCCTCGAGGATGACAGTTGGGAAGGCCCTCCTTCCCAAAGTGCCGCGGACACTAACTGCAGCTTCCATCGTGCCACCTCAAGCTGGAGCTGCGGCTACAGGAGACGGAAAGGTGGAAAGATTGCAGGCTCCCATGCCTCACAACGTGACAAACACCTAAACAAAATGCTCCGGATGGCAGTGAGACATTCGGCAATCTTTCGGGGCCGGTACCTTGGGGAATGACTAGAATCTCATAAGCAGGGACAGGACGAGAAGGAGGAGAAATTTCAGTCACGACCTCACTCCAAGAAACCTTCCGTAATAGAGGAAGGCGAGGAAAAAGGTGGGCCATCCGGTGGCTCGGTTATATTGCCTGCTCCCTGTTGTGCCCTTGGCAGTCCAAGGCTGATTTAGTTTTCTTAATCAGAAACTGCTCCGTCCATGGAGCATCACACCAACTCTGAGCAGTCGAAGCAGGAGAGAAACGGAGGGAGAGTGAAAGTAGGTGAACAAATGACTTGTCTTATTTATTGCTGGACTGCGAGGCCAAATGAAACATGTGTTATAGAGCTTTGTTAACTAGCAGATCCCCGTCTTTTGGCAGTTCTCTGAAGGTCCTCTGGTATTTCATTGGCAAGAGTCCCTACACCTTTGATTCTTGTGCAGAAGCCAAACAACACAATCCCCCGCTTTAAAAAAAAAAACGGAGTCAGAACTTGATCTCCGCAGCACTGGGTTTGTGATCCAACTTTATTGGTGTTGGCTGAGGGTTTTACCACAAGTAGTCACAGCAATCCTGAACAAATAGTAGCAGAACAAAATATTCCCAAAATGAAATTTTTTTTTTTTTTGCATCCTGTCACATGTATTTTATAATGCAATGAGACATAAAGCCAGGTTCTAATGAAGAGGTCTAAAAGAACGACAAACATAAGAGCTGATGTGCTCATTCAGCAGTGAAATGGGCTGATCTTTTTAGGCCAGGTTGCTGATCTATGTGATCAGGAACAACAACCACAAGCACCTTCTTCTTGGGAAGGTTTGTGACCGCAAAACTTAGTTTTAACGTCTTATTTACTTAATTTTACCCAAAGCCTCTCAAGTTAAAAGGGCATTTTCAAAACGGCATTGGCTTTAAGATCACATTAGAACTAGACAAGCATTAAAGACCCAATACACAGACTAGTCACACCTAGATCGAGTTATTCTACACCAGGGGTATCCAAACTTTTCAGCTCGTGGTCCGAAATTCTCAAGTCAAAAGCAATCGAGAGCCAAAAAAGAAAGAAAAAAAAAAAATGAATGAAAAAATAACCAAACAATTGTGATTTTCTTATAACCTGCTCTACAAAATATGATCATTTTAAAACAATAAATTAGACCAGCTGTATTTAGCCCATTTAAATGAATAAATTCCGATCAGATTTTAATGCACCAAAGTCTGCATTTGAGTAAAAGTCGCCGGATAGATGCGGTCCTATTTACTATGAAATTAAAGAGAATTTGTAGTTATTAAAAGACAATGTTTTGTGTTGTACCAAACATTCAATTGTATGATTTTAACTTCTCTGTAATAAGTTTGCCCTAATTAAAAAATCTATGTGCACCAGCCACCAGTGCTGGTCACCCATTTCATATTGAAATACAGTTGGTGGGGCTCCATATAATCAGGCCGTAAATGGCCCCCGGGCCGCACTTTGGACAAGCTTGTCCTACACTAAACATTCAGATTTAAAGCATAGTTTGTGCTTTTTGAAACCTTTACTCTAGAATTGCACAATATAACGAAATACGATTGCCATCGCAATGCTTAGATGATACCTGCTTTAGTAAGCTATAATAATCTAGGTGCCCTCTGTTAAAACTCTACTTAATAATAGATTTGGCCAACTGGACGGACCTCACTGCCTTTTATCCTCACACGAGATAAACAGTAGATTTTAGTGACTAAGCTCATAAGCAAACATTGTCCATCCATCCACTTTTGTGCTTAACCCTTGCAGGGTTGATGCTGGTTCCAGTCAGGACAGGTTCCTGACTGGAATATAAATGGTAATTTATAGAGATCAAACAACTTTATATGCAGGTCTTCTGCTTGTATCAGGAAGCAGGAGTACCTGTAGAAAACCAATGTAAGCACAAAGAGAAAACTTACAACTCCATGCAAATAGGTCTCAGCTGGAATAGGACCTGAAAGACAACCGTCCTAATAACTGCACCACTGCGCAGACCCAATGCCGATGATGATGGAAAAACAAACAGACTAGTGTGGCACTTATAGTTCAATATCATGTTTTCCTATTGTTGTGAAGTTCTGCTTTAGTTGATTTATGAAAAAAAATGAGCAATTCTACATTTTCAAAACAATATAGCTAAAATCTCCTCTTGCTAACCCGATATCATATACTTCGTCTCATCTCATGAACTGGGTGTGTCGTTATATCCCTGTTGTACTGTCACCAAACAAAAAAATAAAAGAAAAATTAGGCTTAGTCAGCTGCTCTTTGTCCAAAGTCCAGCATCAGTGCTTATATAGCTGACAGCAATGAGACAGAGCAGGAAGCAAGTGAGCATGCTCGCTGCTGCTTGTTAGGCCAATTAGGAGGCTCCCGTTCTGCACCATTTCAGGAGGTGTGGTGATTTTTAATTTCAGGACACCCGGTTACAGTCTAGCTATATTCAGTCCATCTGTTGTCTGTGTTGAGACTTCCTAATTGTCAGCCAGCTAAATGCACTGTAAAATGCCTTGGTTTCATGGAAATCTAATTAGTATAACTCAATCAGGAGGAGTCTGAACAGAGATCAATTAAAGAGCCAGACTGTAAACACACATTGCAAGAAATTCTTGATCAGGAGCTGATTTTTTTTTTCTTCTTCTTGACGATGGTTGCTTGCTGGATCCCTGAAGGTGGCGCGAGCTGCTGAGCCATCAATAAGCCAGAATATAGGAAGACATTCAAATAATGTAAATGCTGCAAAATCAACAGAGCTAAATGCTGCCAGGGAGTGTTTATGTCTTTGTCTCAGCAGAGGTTTCATATTTAAAAAGCACTCGCACCCTGTCAAAACCATCGCCATCGGAGTGTTTTCATTTCCACTGTAAATTGCACTGGGACCTCAGCGGCAAGGCGAGCAGGCTGCACGTCTGGTGAATAGAAAGGAGCCCCGCAGTGAAGCACCCTCCACCAGCCATTCTCATCTACCACCGAGAGGACTGGAAGCAACTGGCAGACGCTGCGCTTCGCACACATGGAGGGGACATGGAGTTAAATAAGATCGCAGCAGAGTCAAGCAGCATTTCTCTGCCTCTGACGGTTACGTTTTAGGTCCAGCGTGGTGTGATAATACACCAAAGGTGTCCAGTGGTAAGTAGATATGTGCCATCAGAAAGCGGATCGGGTATGGCCCGTTTTAAATGTGCATTTCAGAGCCGCTTACTGAAGCAAGTCAGGCCCACAGAAACGGAGAGGAAGCGTGAAGGCTTGGCTCTGTTGATGTCAAGAGTATCTCATTATCAAGGTACAGTGGGTGTCTTCCAAGAGGTGGGACCAGGTCGTGATCTGGCTACGCACCACTGGCTAGCACAGACAAACTGCCCCTGTTCCAGAATAAAAACTAGCTACAAGAGTGCAGCAACTCCAGGGCCGTGCATTTTTCCGTAAATACACAATGTTGCTTTAAAAATAGTTTTTAAGAGAGGGCTTTCTTTAACAGTCTCCCAAAGGTGTTGGTTGTGTTTCCTGTGCATATTCTGGTTTGTAACAGTTTCTCTTTAAATGTGGCAGTGGACCCATTGACAGTCCAGTTTTCAGTTTTCCTCGAGTCAAAGAGACACAGAAGACATGTGGAAGAAGATGTATTTGTCACATGTGAGCAAAAGTTGAAAAAAAAACAATTTTTACTTAACCAGTGCACAGTACCCCCCAGTGAAACACTTGTTTGTGGCAGCATGCTGTTGTGGTGATGTTTTTCTTTTCAGCTGGCGTTAACAAGATGGATGGAGCTAAATATAGGTACAGAGTGGACCTGCATTAAGGCTGAAAAAGGCTCGGGACTGCAGTAAATGACCCCAAACACACAGCCAACACTAAAATACGACATCGGTGGGCACCCCAAATGCACACCACACTTTTCAGATTTCTGTTTGTTAAAAAAAAAAATATATATATATTTTTTCTACTAATCAAGTTTTACTTTGTGTTGGTCAATCAAATAAAATCTCAATAAAACACTAAGCTTTGTGATTGAAATCTGGCAGAGTATTTAAAAATAGGTTTATGAACACCTTTGTAATGTGTTTCTCTCTGTCTGCTGGAACCCCCAAAACGCAACTTTCTGGCTGACATTTGTAACACAAGTTTTAAAATTAAGCAACAAAACCCTTCAGAAAACCAGCCCAACCGCAGACCTCCAATGCACCTGATCCGAACAGCATTTCCATTTGTGTTCTCGCTTCAACAGTGACTAATGCCAACCCCACCCCCACATGTAACCCAAGCAATGCCACTTTGCACCTGATAAGAGATGCTTTAACTTTAGCGGTAAACTCCGAGATGGATGACAGCCGGCACGCCTATGCCCTCACCCTTGTCGTATCATTACTTAATCCTCTCGCTTGCAATTATCTCTGAGGGGAACAAAGGAGGCTGCCAGGCATCTATTAGTGAAATGGCAGCTCAATGAACAACACAGCCTTCGTTTCTATAGGGCCAATTTGCAAAGGAACTTCAACAAAGCCCGGCTTAACGAAGGGAAATTTTTACATCGGCAGGCCTATACTACTGTACAGTCACAACAGCAGGCGCTCAGCGTGGAGTGAGAGCAAAAAAGATGCGGGGGGGGGGGGGGGGGGGGCTGTGGGAGAGAGGCGCATTATAGTTTTTGGACAATGCCTAGCAGCCCATTTCTTTTTAAATTAGAAAAATAATCGGAAACAAGAAAAGTCATTGAAAACGACTTCGACAGACTTTTTCTTCCACCTTGACAAAATTTAAATTGTGTTATTTTTTTTATGCACTTTGCAGGGAGCATAATTTATTTCTACAACAGACACAAGTTATTTTAGTTAACAACCAGAAGCAACTGCCAAAACAAAAACATGTAAAAGCCACTGAGAAACCAAACAACATTACACGACCCCCTAAATCAACCACATTTAGTCTTTGAAAACATGTTTTTCAATTTGTGGCCCAGAATAGATTGAATGAATCACGGCTCCTAATGTTGTTGCTTGGACACTCCGGAGAGGTAAATAATTACACAAAACAATCAGCACCAGTTTTGGGATTGGGAGTATAATAAATCGACATAATAGTGTAATATATTCTGTTGATCGGAACATAGTTAATAATAATAATTGTTGGTTTTTACGATTTTCTTTTATTATTTACCATTTCTACACAGGGGATAAATTTATAGAGTAAAGCCTTTTCGTAGCTTTTCCTTACCCTACAGCCTATTAGATTGGGGTTTTAAACTTGACCTTAGGTTCCTTAAAACAGGCCTGATTCTGGAGTGTGCTTTTAAGAATCTGTACTTAATGCAGGCTAATCTTTCACAGATTCTTCTTCAACATAGATTATCTAATAGTGCTAAATTTGTCCAAATACAACAAAAGAAATGGACTTTAACAAGGTTGATGAATCCAAAGCACACTTCTACATTGATGTTTCATTAACACAGAATGAACATATTTTTGACTCAAATGTCCAAAAAGTTGTAAAAGAAATCCAAAAATATAAGGGTGGAAAAATAGGAACTTTTCAATTGTCAAATTTGTATCAACCCAGCATATCAGGAGCCGCCACTGACGATGGGCATTTTCTTATGGTAGGACATCTGCAATGACAGCCCCTCTTTTTGATAAAGGACTTCACAAAGCAATTTTACATGCATTTATTCTTTAGATTCAGGATGTATTGAAAAAAAACAATTCAAAATCCAAAAGATGTGTTGTAAGGAGAAAAATGAAAATAAAAACTCTCCGATTATAGGAGACACAAAAGGTACATTAGACTTTATTTGTAGCTAAAATAAAGTACGAGCACCATACGACGAAAATAAAGCCCCGTGCCATTTAAAAGGTGCAAAAAATAAGAGCAAAGCCAAAATGTCAGGTGATGGACGGATAGGTGAGCAGGACCAGTAAGGTAAACTGCACAGTGATTAGAGGAAGGAAGGGTCATGGGATGTGTGCACAGTCTGCATGTTGTGAGCCAGAGTCAGCATTGGCACAGCACACAGCAGTCAGGCCATTATCTGTCTTTCAAAACCGCAGGATGCAGTTTAGAAAATACTCCGCAAATATCTGCTGGGAAAAGGAGGAGGAAACAGACCGTGCAACAGATAAATAACAGCAGGTGGACATCTTTTGGCAAAAATATTTGCTGGCAGAGGAGAGGAGAAGACGCGAGTTTGAGAAAGTTACTATAAACAAAAAAAGAAGATGGTAATTATGATAGAAATATGTTAGAAAGCTTGAAACGACGTCTGTTCTTTGAGGACGGTGGGGAGATATCTTCCATCCGAGGCCAAAATGGGACAAGCTCCCCGACGGTGGGGACAAACAAGGCGCTAGGAGAAGCAGTGGGGCTTTGTTTGGGGACGGTGTGAATGTTAATCGTTCCCGCCCAGAGCCCAGCATGTTGTGTCTACCAGCGCACCGATGAAATTAGTTTACCTGCACAGCTGCAGTCCAACTGAGTTCCTGTGTGGAAATTGCTTCTGTGAGAAGAAATGCTACGTCATCGGGAGCGCCTATAAGAAAAAAAAAAAAACTGGCTCAGAGTAAGACAGATCTTTTCATCAAACTGCTGCCGTCGTTACTCTCCCAGCTGATGAGATTCCCAGCTGTTATTTCTGGGAAGACGAGTAAACAGCCTGAAACTACCTGCTGCATGTGATTTTTCCTCCTAAATCTTCCACCCCTGGGAAGCGAGAGGAGGAAGAGCGAGTGTTCACCTCAATCTGTTTATCAGCCCAGAGAATCAGTTTTAGTCCTTCTGGTTAATTAACTAAGTGGTGTCTCTAGGCCATGTTTGTGCACTATTCGTTGCCAAACTCCATCAAGCCACCCAAGTGTCTCAGACACTCTAACCTCAGGCAGATCGCTCCTGGACCCAGGATGATAATTGCAAAAGCAACAGGGGGGAGGAGAGAACATGCACACACTGAAACAATTATTACTTTCCCATTAGCGCCTGATTTCCCCTTCTCCTTATACCAACTAATGCTACTGCTTTGTCACATTTCAGCTTAATATTCCTGTTTAGTAGAGTGCCTTAAACTTGTTATTCCTTTACATTTACGTATTCGTTTAATGTCTTTTATTTGAATGTTGGGACAGACCAACATAAAGTAGTGCATAGTTGTGAAGTTGAAGAAAAACAATACATCGTTTTCAAAGTTTTACAATAAAAGTAAAAACGTGACGTGCATTTCTATTTAGCCCACGTAGCACCATATCAGGTAGAGCCACGGTTCATTTTGTGATTCGTCTCCATTAGCTTTGCACATCTAGAGACTGAAATCCTTGCCCATTCTTCTTTGCAAAACAGCTCAAGCTCAACCCGGTTGAGAGAGCCATGAGGAACAATTTTGAAGTCTTCCCTCAGATTCTCAATCAGACTGATGTCTTTGATTAGTTCATTATAACGCATCATAATGCTTTGATCTAAACCATTGCACTTGGGCTGCAGCAGTACTTGCTGCCCTGCTGGATGGAGAACCTGTTGTCTAAAGTCACAGAAGCCTCCAACACGTCTCTCTCCAGCATAGCCCTGCGTCTACTTTCATTCATCTTCCCATTGGGTGTGTTCATGATGATGTGCAGGGGTAGTTTTCCTTTTGATGGGCCAAATGTTCAGTTGTGTTCTCAACTGCTTCGTCTCCAGGTTGGCTTTGTCTCCTCCGTGGTTTGTGCCAAGCTGGAAACCGCTTTTTGCTTTCTTTCAGTGGTTTTCTTTATGCCCCGCTCCCATAAACGGCGGGTTTGTGGAGTGCCTGGTTAATGGTTGTTCTTTCAGCGGATTGTTCAAACCAGTGCTGTGGATCTCTGCAGCTACTCCAGAGTTAGCTTTTGTGAAAAATCCTCTCCTTCTCCAGTCTGCTAGTTAAGGTGGATGACTTGTCTTGGGAGGTTTGTAGTTGTGTGGGATTTATACTCAAATTAAATTACACACAGGTGGACATAACCAATTAAGGTGAATTTTAAATGTAAATGGACTGAATTCATGTTGCGTCACATTTACCACTCAAGGCGCTTTAACCGAGAGCCACCTTGACACAATCACATTTACAAGCATACACACATTCATACACCATTACCCAGATCTGTAGGCAACTTGGTAATAAGTGCTTTGCCCAAGGGTACATTAACACTTCTTCCTACCCCATTTTGAGCATGATATGTTAATTGAAACAAAAATCTTTATTTTCTCTTCTTTCTTATGCACTTATTGTTACTGTGCACTATTTTATTTTTATATTTGTATCATGTTCGAATAAATAAATAAATAAATAAATAAATAAATAAATAAATAAATAAATAAATAACATGTGGCAGGAGGAAGCTGGAATCAAACCCAAAACTGTTGGAATGCAAAGTGACTACTCTTCCCACAATCCCTTCTGTAGGCAATTGGTTGTACCAGGTTTTATCTATGGGCATCACAGTTTGTCCCGGATTATATAAAAAAACATATGTGGTCTATCAGGTTTTAAACTAAAAAGAAAATGGCCAAAAGAAAAATCTAGGGGTGGGAATGCTTGTTCAAGCTTCTGTACATAAAACCTTTCACACTTCCATTATCTTGTCTCCCCTCTCCTGCGGTAATATTGTGGCTTTTTACTTAAGGATTTACTATATCCTGGGCTCTCTCACTTGAGAGTGCAAAGAAGCCCTCTCCCAGACTCCAGCAATCTTTCTCATTTACTCTGTTTTATTCTCCTCTCCACTCCTTCAGACTCTTCCATCCCTTCTGCTGGGGCTTTGGCAACAGACAGCCAGACTTCCCTCAGACTAAACTCTGATTGGCCCACTTCAAGCTTTTCCTCTTGCTCTACGGTCATTTATTTCTTTGCTTTCCTGGCTCGTAGCAAGTTGCATTCTTCCAAAGGCTCTCATGGAGCAATGCAAGTTGTTCTGGAAGTGACTCAGGCTCTTTTCCCTTTTGTGCCCCAGCAGACGCCCACAGACAAGAAAAAGGACAAAGCCTGGCTGATGATGGGAGAGCACGAAAACACTCGCACACTTAAACTCATATACAGTTTAAACACAGAGTCAAACTTTGTTTTTGTTGGAGGCGTGAGTCGTCAGAGCTCGGTGCCAAGGTCCATTTGAAGAGGTATGCAGCTTATTTAGCTACATACCTCCAAAAGCAGTCATCCTTCGGCTG
The DNA here is from genome assembly GCA_037039145.1 of Fundulus diaphanus. Taxonomy (NCBI): domain Eukaryota; kingdom Metazoa; phylum Chordata; class Actinopteri; order Cyprinodontiformes; family Fundulidae; genus Fundulus; species Fundulus diaphanus. The sequence goes on from CM073128.1 coordinate 32,132,115, forward strand.
AAATCACACAATTTTTCATAAGTGAGGGTCTTTCTTCTCTTCTGGCACCAGCTCCAATGACCTCTTTTCTGACACAAACTATATTATAGTATTTTGGCAATCCAGCGTCCAGGAAAATAAGTTACCATTTTTACATTTCCAGAAACCACATAGACATGCAACATTTAATTCAATCTGAAGTCACATTACCTCAGAGGAATGAACTTGAGTATGAGAGTGGTGATTTGTCCCTGTTTTTTTTATTTCTCAGGAATGTGGGGAAACACAACACCTAGTAGGAGAAGGGAAAATGAAGTATTTTACCATATTGGGGTTATGGCTACTGCAGAAAACCTAAGCTTATTCTTACCCCTTTTACACAAACCATATGACCATTTGTGACAGTGAAAAGCCAGTCACGGCCAGTCCCGCCTTGCTCGGCAGTGTTTTTCCATCAAAGATCAGTTTAGATGAATTATGACCCTTAAAAACACCGACTTCCATTACACATCCTGTGGTAATCCATCATATGGTAAGCTTTGTGACATAGCCGGTGTTACGAGTTTTGTTTTTATTTCCTCTTTGAGAGAGAAAACGTATTATGAAATTGTTACTGATTCACACTGATAAAATAGAGGGGAAGCAGTGCCCTTCCTCTTGTGAGTGCTTTAAAAACATTGATGCCTGGGTTGCAGGATCAGAGATGTGACGTTAGGGTTGGTGTCTAGAATGACGTTTTTCCCTGTAAACATTGAGCAGGTTGTGTTATTATGCATTATATAGCAGAGAAGATCCAACAGGACTTCACAATATTAGAAACTCACAACTGGGGAAGGTCATATGTCATCATGATGTTTCCAATCCTATATGACCTTAGCGTCTTGAGCTCTATCATCTTAATAATAATAATAATCATATTTTATTTGTCATTGAAATGTTGTACACTCCAAATAAAATTTGTCCTCTGCATTTAACCCATCCCTCAGGGAGCAGTGGGCTGCCACTGAGCGGCACTCCGGGAGCCTTCTGGGGCTAAGGTTCTTGCTCAGGGATCCAGAGTGGCAGTCTGTGGGAGTCAAACCAAGAACCTTGCAGCCTCTCCAGGATGCAAGCTCCCTGCTCTCTTACCACAAGGCCACAACTTCCCTTGTAATCTTTGTCATTACGTTGTACTTTATACAACCCTTCTCTACCAATAGGACAGGATTTGGGCTTCAGCTATAACATTTCACAGTGTTGGAGAATCCAGAGAGAGGAAAATAGGACGATTACTCTTTGCATCTCTGTAGATTGTTCTCAATAAACTCCAACCTAAGTATCATATACAGACATTTATAACATAACAACAACAAGAGCTCGTCTGTTGTGATATGCCATAAAAGCTAGAATAACACGTTCTTATATCCTCGGACTGTATTAATGGTGGAAGGATGTGGTTTAATTAGGTGTTCAGTTTTGACCCAGAAAGGAAAATTTCCAAGTTTACCACTGAAAAAAAATCTTCAGAAAGGTCTCCAGATGTCAGAACTCTGACAGGGAAAGTCAGACGTTCCTTACTGACCTCAACCTCAAAACCAAATATTAAGAGTTAGAGATAGCCGAAGTAGAAAGTAGTTTATCGGAGCATCATTGATCCTCCACCATACTTAGCAGTGGGCATATCTGCAACAAAAAGTGAATTCATTTATAGGCTTTTCACATTTCTTTAACAAGACTGCCTCTATATGTGGCTGGAACTGGTGGATTCATTACGCCTTGAAAATGAAGGTAAAAAAAAATACTGCATTCCAACACAATATATAATATTAACACAAGTTGGCCTCTTAAGAGTCAGTGTATGCTTCCTACATAGTTAATTTTAATTGGATTTACCTTCACAGGCCAATGAAGAGAACCAATGTTCCAGATTTAAATGCTTTTGGGACCGTGGTGGTCAAGCCTGGTCTGATATTATCTGGGTACCCCTCACAAAAGGCAGCAGCCATTTAAAGTTGAAACCCTATTATTGGCCAGTTAAAGTGCCAGACTGAATTTCACACGCTGACACACACCATTAGTGGGGGGGAGGGGGGGGGGACCCATTTGCTGACTTCTCCTGGAATAATAGATCTTTGAAGCCTGATGCTCTGGTCAGTCTCAGAGAACTCCTTCAGGGAGTGATTAAAGTAGTTACAGTCTTATTATGTGTTTATGTATGTTTAATGCTAGGCTTTGATTTAAAGTGCCATTTAATTGAGGGGATGGTCAAGTCCAGAGCAATTTCTTATATCACCCTTCAGAGGTTATTGAAAAAAATGAAACTTTTCTTAAAATAACAGGTTCTAAATGTTTTGTTACAGCTGTAATGAGACACATAATGGCCGTAGTTGGGACAGTAGGATCGCTCTGGGGAGCTGTGTTTGTCTTTTTCTCTGAAGTCTCCCTGTAGCTTAAGCATTAGCAGAATAGCATGCAATTATGAGGCTTATAGCTTCAACCCCACTTTGTTTTCATACATTCAGGTTGACCACTGTGCACTGCAGAGCAAAGTACACTGATAATTTACCTTAACTATCAGGCTGCACTGGGCATTTTTTCTCTCTTTTTTTAGTGAAAACAAGAGAAAACATATGTTTAATGAGCCAGGGTCCTATTGCTAGTAGGCTGGGGACCATAAGAGATTCTCACCATATTACAACCTTGGCTAAAATTGCCACCATTCTACCTTAAAATTATATTTTTATGAGAAAATGTAAACAGTAATGATTAGTATGTTGGGCATTGATTTAATACCAGTGATGTGTGGTGCTGATTTTTTTCCTGACTTTCCATGGTTTGTAATATATCTAAATTTGGTAGTACACAGCAACAGATGGGGGCGGGGCACTGCTCTGTTACTCTGCTTCATACAGCCGTGAAAACTGTGGTCAATCCGGTGCCTTCTCTGGTATCTAATTGACAAGACCACAGAGACGGTCTGACCAATTTTAAAACCATAGCTTTTCAAAACGTTGGCCTACAGTTAAAAGCAGTTATTTAGATTATCTGGATAAAAAAGACACATAAGCGTTCCCTTTATCTGTGACATTAAATCTGACTAAACCTGTGTTGTTTTAGGTCAGGTAGGACAACAAAAGTATTATCTGTTTGATAAATGTCAGTTTAGTGAGCGAGGCAACTTTTTAGAAATTTATTTTTTATTCAGAAGTTTACATAAATTACAGTAGTATTTTGTAGACTTGCGTTTTAAACTGCATGACTTTGGTCTGATGTTTTGGTTATCCCTCCTCAAGCTTCTAGTATAACTGAGTTAGGTTTGTAGTCCGTTTTGCTCGTACAAACCTTCTCATCGAGCCATTTAGCAGCTACATTGGTGGTATGCTTTTGGTCATTGTCTGATTTTTCCCAAAGATTTAATTTCCAGACTGACGTCCTGAGATGCCTCTTCAGGGATACAACATGATGTTCTTTCCTGGTGATACCATGTCTTTTGTGAGACGTCCCTTCAGTGGCAAAAACACCCCATCAACATTATGGTGCCACCCCCGTACCTCACCGTTCTCAGGCTTGCATGCCTTCTCCTTTTCCTCCAAGTGTAACAAACACTTTAATGATAGTTTCTTCTGACATATTTTCAAAAATCTTTTTCTTTGTCCCTGTGTGCATTTGCAAAGAGTAATCTGGCTTTTAACGTAGCTTTTAGAGCTGTGGCCTATCAGCCTTTATTACTACAGGACTCGTTTCATTGTAGATAATAATCCCTAACCAGCTTCACCAGCATCTTCTCAAGGCCTTTTGCTTTTGTTGAGGGTTTGATACATCATCTCCGGGATGATTGGTATAATGGCTAGAAATTCCCAATGGTTCATATAATTGGCTGAACAGATAAAATGGCATCTTCAAGCATTTGGAAATTGTACCCAGGGATGAGTTGTCGAGGTCCACAATCCTCTCCCTGAGTTTCCAGTGATTTCACATAAAGAAGCAATATTTATCTTATGTAAATATCTGGTTAAATTCAACTTTGATACTAATAACTGGCCCATACCTACCACTGCTTATTTATTTTTTGCAAAATCCAGAGATGAAAAGGAGTCTTTATTTTCCAGGGTAATTTATGCATGTATAAAGATATGGTCTGCAATAAATAACGATCTGACTTTTTTTCAGCTGCATTAGATGCGAATTGCTAATTAAGACTATGATCAAAGCCCTTAAACCCATTCCGTTTACGTCAGCAAATTTCATTTTCACAGCCTCAAACACAACATTGCAGAAAAATAGCCTCCTGCCAGGGTAGCACTTGTACAAACCAACACGCACACAAAAAGACCACCTAAATACGACGGAAATCCATTTCAGACAGAAGATGAGGTTTCAGAGACCTCTTCGCAGGTGTCAGAATGATCTAAGACACAAATGACTCAACACGAGTGGGCATTTTGATTTTTCACAGTTGTGAGCCAGCAAACACTCTGGCTGACTGGCTCACAACTCTGGCCCCACTCCTTCCAAGTGTATAATCAGTCATATTAATGAGAGTGGTAACGCAATGCACAAGAATTAGCCCGGGTCCTCGGGGTTGAGCCTCAGGAGGGGTTTTAGAAGCGAAACAAGCTGCCTTGGCCATGGACTCGCTGAGCTTTGAAAATGGGCACTGAGCCGTCTTGACTGTGGCGTTATTAACAAAATATCCCAATGCATACACACTCCAAATACCAATATTTCTCTGCTGAAAGTGCTCTGACAAAATCAATAGTGCATTCTTGTTAATCATACTGATGCAAGCTGAATGAACAGAGCCCTGGGAGTCCCCTACCCACAAACAGACACTTGGCTGAAAGAGAACGAGTTCGCCGAGCACACACACACAGACACAGACACACAGACATACACACTCCTGTTCCTGTAAGGTAGGAGCTGGAGTCGTGTTTATGAAAACAAATTCAGGCTATTTCTATAACTGGCCTCCCATGAGAGTCTGCATCCCCTGGCGCACGGATGAAAGAGAACTAGTTCGTCAAAATAAAGCGTCGGTTCAGAGGCAATGTTCTGCTCCGGCATTTATCTCTATATCCACCAACACGGACGTTTCTAATACTTCAGTCCGGCAAAATATCAGCACCTCGGTTAAGACGACAAGCAGTTTGTTGAGCTGGTTTTTAAGATTGTGTGCACATAAGCGATAGAGCACAGTTATGGTCCGGTAGGTTCAATGTTCTCTCTGTTTTTCTCATCATTTCTCTCTAGCATTTCATTAGATTCTTCAAGGGCAGTAATGAGTCATACCAGAGCTGGCTGGAGCATTGGGTTTATCCATCTATGCTTCTCAGAGAGGCTTGAGGTGACCATCATAATCAGACCACGACTGCCCAAGCTAAAACAAAACAAAACAAAACATTTAGAATCTTAAAGGAGCAATAAGTAAGAAATTTACTGTAAAATGAACCAAAATCATCCTCATTTGTCACCCGCGACAGAAATTACTTTCCCTATAAGCGATTGGCCTTCGCCAACAACAATGTCTTAGTCAAGTTTGTCTCCCGTCTTTGCTTCCTGGTTCCTGAGCCAATCATGAGAGTTCCCAGGGTTGCCAAATTTGAAACAAAAGGTGTCATTATTACTTATTGTTCCTTCAATATATTCTTATTTGTTGTAAATATATAGTTTATGTTTGGAGAATTGCACACTTCCATTTAAAAAAAAAAATATTACAATTACCTAAAGGCTCTTTCTAAATAAATTATGATGTAAACCCTGTGCAGCTATGTTACCATTTAACATAAAAACGATGATTCTAGAAATGACTAACCAATGTCTTATGATTCATACTGTATATAGAGAATACTTTCTATGACAGGAAAAAAGTATTTGTCGGCTGCAAATCCATAATCTAAACCTGGGCTCCATCCGAATACCTCTAATCATACCTCCTAGCTCCTGTTCCTTGAGGTCAACATGCAACACCATCGTGGGGTGGAAAGGTGCTTCGGACTGCTGTGCCAATTTCAAACAGCGTTTAACTCTGATGTCATGCCTGTGGAGGCCACTGGAGTACAGTGAACTCAAGAAACTAGTTTGAGATGATTTTATCTTTGCGACATGTTGTGTTATCCTGCTAAATAAGACTACCTACAGCAGGACCATACGTTGGGGCTGTGCTGCTGCCAGCGGTACTGCTGCATTGCATAACGTGGATGTAACATGAAGAGCTAAGACAACCTCCGAATTCTTCAACGTCACCTCTAACAAACAGCTGAAATGTTGGGAAATGAACGCAATGAGGTGTTTCAACAGCACAAAATGGTCTCAAAATGGTCCCAAACTCGAGCTTACTGGAGATTTATGAATTTATGAAATACAGCTCAAGTTAGGGTTCTTGTCAGGACAGGACAATGTGAATGTATTCTCCCAATTCTGCCAAGAAGCAGTGGTGAAGTTTGTTCATTGACAAGTGGTCAAGGTGCAGCTAGCTGATTAGCATGTTGGCAAAATTCAGTAGGGGGGTCCATGTATATTTTTTAGCCGTTCTTTAACTGCCATCTCATGGGTTCAAATCCCCATTGGTTACAGCATTCCTTGCTGGACCAATGACGGCTGCCCCCTTCGCAACACCTCTGGGATTAATATGGTACAATAAATAGATGGATGGATATTTTGACCTGAAGAGGGTTAAATAAAGTTCTCAATATAGTGAAAGTTTTGCACCCGAGACTTGGTTTTAAAAGCACTCATCTTGTTTCAACTATACATCCACCCTGGAGAAAAAAAGAATGGTTTAATTAAATAATCAAAAGCCTAAAATTACTCTGACATTTATTCACATAAGTGTATTTAAAGTTGTGACCACAACCGTATCAGGGACATAAGTGTTTAGGCAACTTACTTTTAGGGATGCTTTATTTTGTTGTTTAGAAAAAATAAAAAATTATATTTTACAATCATTTTCTCTTTTTTCCCATTATCATCCAGCAACAGAAACCCCTTCTCAAGCTTTTCAAGACTTAGTAGAAACCCTGAAATCAGTTTATATCAGATCCACTGTTGCTGTAATAGACTTCTTATATGAACATACTCTGCAAATGCAAGCCCCCACATACGAGCATACTCTCCACTAATTTCCCTATCTGTTCCGTTTCACACTTTTACATCTGTAATCCTTGTTCGGTTGTAATTTTGCTCCTGTGTGCTAGCCTCAAGAGAGAGAAACTAATTTTCAGGAGTGAAAAGGGATTATCAGATGCAAACCAAATCTCTCCACCTCCAGACAAAGATGTTCGCGTAGACTTTTCTACTGGAACAAAACGTCTCTCAGAGCCCGCTTTGCCGTGGATGGGAGCTCTCGAGGAGGAATGGAGTCAGCCGCCGCGCTTGCAGTTTCTGCTTATCAGTGAAGGAGAAGCAAGTTCACAATAGCAAGTAAAATGCTGAGCTGGTGGGTTAGGAAACACAGGCAGAAGTGACGGCAGATAACATAATCGGACTCACCTCATTATGCTGACTGAATTTTGTGTGTATAATGTCAAATATGTAAATAGGAAGCAATGTGGACACTTGGCATCTTTGTGTATTTGGTTTTACTTCAGCAAACAAGCATCAACAACAAAGGATAAAAGTGTCCTGACTCATGGTGGCTCTTTCCTTTATGCTTTGGACAGATCCTAACGTTCCATAAATAATCCCACTTCTTAGCTTGTCTCATTGTAATGTTACAGGGCCTGCTGGTATTTTATCCTACCCGCCACCTACAGCAGGTGAAATAAGTAATCAAAACATCTAGGTCTATAAACACAGGAATAATGAAGTGGTGAGACAGGGGTTTAACTCGAATAAAAAAGGAGGTGCAAAGAGACATGAAAAAATTGCTGAAATCTGTCATTATTTAGAAACCTATCCTGTGCCTTTTCAGTGCAAATTGATATCAGACCTTCAGATTTCTAGACTTTGCTATGCTGGCACAGTCACTGTGCGAGACACCACTGAAGAAGAAAAAGCCTGTTCAAGTTCCTTTCAATTTGATGCAGACCATTTTGGCACGTTAGCGAGGTACTGGTGGGATAACTGAGCTGAAACTTAACTCTTTGGATGTGACTGAAAACATTAAACCAATAGTGATGATTTGAGCTTGTGGCTTATTTCAACTTATTCAGACATAATGTCATTATTGGACTAATTTGTGTTCAGTTCTTACTATGTGTGGATCACCTATCTTATAACCAACATGTGGTGTGACTTTCATGTCAACAGCCTCATTAGAAATATATCTCCTGATATAAAATGTTGACATTTTCAGTATTATTTTCCCTGCTGTATCCTCATATACAGGCAGGGCCACATACACACGGGCTGACACACAAACACCCCGCTGAACGAGCCAAGGAAACCATAGAGACAGGCTCGGAAAACAAAGAAAAGGAGTGGAAGGAAGATGAAAAGTGTCTATGTTTGGAGCCAGCTGGGTAAAGCTAACAGTAAATTAGCCATTGGATTAAGTTTTGAAAAGAAGAAAATAAAGCCAACAGCACCCAATTAGGAGATAGCAATACATAAATAGAGAGATTCATAAAAAAGCCTTCAAGAAAATTAATTCTCTCGTGCATTCTCTGCTTTGGCATATAGTTTATCTTTGTTGATCCATCTTGCCGCACCTGTCAAAGTCAAATTTAATGATTGAACAAACAACGATGTGAGGAGATAGGAGAAGCTGCCAACAAAATAGACAATAATTGGTCCAGATGTTTTTAAAACCTTATCTTATGAAAGGGGGATAAAAATCTGAGCTAAGGAGCAAAAAGCAGAGCCCCCAAAGCTTTGCTTCCATTTTATCCTGAGCCTTGAGCTGTCCTTCTATTACAACCTAAGCCCAGCACAGCTTCAAAGCCACTTTATAGTGTCCATTAATGGCGCTGATGACAGCAGAGAGGATTTCTGCGCCAGGTATGATGGCACAAGCCAAAGGAGCAAAAAAAAAAAAAAAAAAAAAAAGAGGTGTTGCTTGGTAGGCAAGTGGTAAAAACCAAAAAAGGCGCGACCACTTTTAGTTACCCTTTCCGTCACCAAACACTCAGCTCGCTCTTCTCATGGGCGACACAATGAAAAACTGACCAACTGAGTTATTGATAACGTAAATGGGGAAGCAAAAGAAACAACTTTCAATTCTTGTACGGATGCATGCAGTGAAGTGAGGAGGCAGACGTGAAAGGTTACTCTTTGAATGCATGTTTCACAATGCTTTGAATTAGTACGACTTCTGGTTTCTTGCTGTTACAGCAAACAACATGGCTTTCATGTTTGTTTTTTTCTCCAGTGTGCAAGTGGAAATACTCACTGAGTCAATGCATCTCTGTTGTTGCAGCACTCTTAATGGTTCGTGGCACATGAGACCACTCAAGAGCCGGGTTTTAGGCATTTTCTGTCTTGTTTATTCCCCCAGTTTAGAGACTGGTATACAGTTTTCTCTGTAGTCTCACTGCTGCTGCAGAGGCACAAAGCCAGGGGAGAGCGTGGCTGCTATTTCAAAGAACAACAGATGGAACAAGCAAATCTATTTATAAGAAGCAAGCAGGATAATTGTTGAAAAGGTTAAAAGGAGAAAAGGAGAGCAGGTAACAAGTGAGCCACGTGTCGATGCGCGCAACAGGATGAAGAGGCGATGTTGCTGAGAGGGTCAGAGAGAGCGCTGTTCGGACCTGCCCTCAGTGAACTACAAAAGAAGCCGATAGCCACCAAGTTTAGGACTCAACAAAGACTTGACAAACAATAACATACCACAAACCCAAAGACTATACAGTATAAAACACAACAAAGTGGCAACGAATAAACTTTTTTATATGTATATTTTTGAAGACAAACCATATAGGGTGACGTTACACCAGTCTTACGTCATGCACAGACATGTAAACTAGGAGGTCTTCAAAAGGGTTTCTCCAGTTTATTTATATATACCCACACAATTTCCCACACAAGCAGACAGACTCTTTTTTGTTTTCACTCTCACGGCCTGAAAAACAAACAACAGAGCAGAAAAATGTTGCTTTTTTTTTTAACATATATTCAGTAGAAATATTGAGCTGCAAAACAACTGCCACCCTTCCTGACAGACATGCTCATTGTTTATAACTAAAAACATACAGCACTGCATGTTGCACCCTGCAAAATATTCCAGCTTCTTGAACGTTCTTACATTTGTTTACATTGAAAGAACAAACTTCAGTGTATTTTATTGGGACCAACACAAAGTCGTGTACATTTGGAATTGGAAAGAAAATTATAATTTGCATAAATTCTATGAATAAAACTCAGAAAAGCGTGGCATGCATTAAAACCAGCCCCCCTCGGTCAATACTATGCAAAACTGTCCTTTCAGGTATATTTGGACGAGCTTTGCACACAAAGACCAACTCATTTCTTGTCCATTGTTCTTTACAAAGGAGCTTAAACTCAGTCAGATTAAACAGAGAGCTTGACTGAACATTTGACAAACTGCAAATGGAAATCGTTACGGCTTTCTTTTAACAATACATTTCTTTTTGCCACGCTTCCATAAAAGGCCAGATTTGTTAAGTGGATGACTAAAAGTTGTCCTTTCAACAGATTCTCCTGCCTTAGCGGCAGATTGCTGCAACTCCTCAGGTCTCCTCATGGACCTCTCTGCTGCTTCTCTAACAAACAAGCTCCTGTCTGATCTCTTCTCCTAGGCCAGGTACATTTGCAGTTGTACCATCCTCTATCCTCCTTCCATCCGTCCATTGTCTTCTGCTTATCCAATATCAGGTAATAGGGGCAAAAGGTCCAGGAGAGGAATCCAGACATGCTTCTCCCTAGCGACATCCTCCAGCTTGCTCTAGAGGAACCCAAGGCATTCCAAGGAAAGACAGGATATCTAGTACCACCAGGGAGTTCTGGGTATTCCCCAGAGTCTCACATCCCGGATGCTTCACACCCAGCAGCAAACCGCTCCAGTGCACGGCGGAAGTCATGGCCCGAAGAAGTCAACAGAACCACGTCATCTGCAGAAAGCAAAGAGGGGACCCTGAGGTTCCCAAACCAGACCCTCTTTTCTCTATGACTATTCCTTGAGATCCTGTCCAGGAACACCACAAACAGGATCAGTGACAAAACATGGCATATTGTGATATACCCAACTCTGCTTTAAACGTTTACAAAACTTTCTCCATGACCGGTTTGTTGTATTTCCTGGTCTTCATGATGCCATTTGTTCTCTAATGTTCTCTAACAAACCTTTAGGCCATCATAGGGCAACTGATTGAGAGCATTATTGTACAGAGGGCTGATTACAAATGCATAGCTATTCATACTTCTAATCATATGCTGTTTTGAAACCAACCTTTTCCTTCCACAAGTATGCACTACTTTGAGTTGGTCAATTACAAAAACCTCAAGCCGTTAAAATTTGTCACTTCAACAACCAGACATAAAACATATATGGACACCAGAAACTAATTCCTATAAGACCAAATATGCATCAAAAAGCTTTCCAAAAATAAAGCTCAAAAAGATCAGAGGGAACTTGGGAATTTTTGCTCATGACCAGGCCTGGCTCCTTTGAAGCAAAACAAACCGAAATGAGGGGTGACTGAGAATTCGGCACAGTACTGTAAATAAAGATTTCATCTGAGAGTGTGGAAGTGAATGTTTCCTTTACATTCCCAGTCCCAGCACTTCCTTTACTCACCATTTCCCTCTTGAGATTGCATGCCCTGCAGTGTCCCCTCGCGCCTGCCTTGCTCAGCAACCAGAGAAGCCAGTCAAGCTGAGAGACTCGGAGAGCGATGCATCATTTGATGACATGGGCTGATAGATGCCTGACAGACTGCCAAACCCTCCGACGTGCTACATGAGTCAAGAACAAACACTCCTCCGATGTGTAGAAATGCTTTTGCACATGTATCCATCATCGCCATGTGGGAGGTGTGCGAATGTGAGTGTGTTTTTAAAAGCTTGTCTGAGGGAGAAAAACTGCGCAAATTGTCCATCTCAGTTTATGGAGGAATGAAGGAGACCAAATCCAGACCCAAGGGTTGGATGATAGGGGTAACAGAAATGGGAATTAAGTTCCCATGACTCAGATAATTACTAAACAATCTGTATACGTGACGCAGTTGAAATCACATATTTTAATGCAATTTATAAAAACATGTGATGTATCCATTAAAGCGCACTAAACTGTTCTGGTTTTAGTTTAGTTAGGATAACAATAATTCTTAGCCCCATTTAGGACAGAAAAATTCTAATTCTGTCCTAAATTCGTGAAAAATAGGACAGAACATTTTTTTTCCTACTGAACATATTTTAAGGCAACACATCAAACACACTGGTCCCTTGTGTGGCATCATGGAAAAATAAAACGAAACTTTCCAAGATAACAAGATATACTCATCCTTGGTTCCAAATACTTGAAGGTGTAACATGAATGTGTTCATAGAATCAAACACAAATAGAGACACTAAGAGTACATGTCCAGGTGTCGTACTATTCAGGAAGAAGACAGGCATCTCGTAAGTGAATATGTTTTGGTGTGAAATGTTTTTGTCAACCTGAGGACAAATGTAAAGATTTTGTAAAGATGCTGGTTGAAGTTGGTATAGTCCTTACCAACATGGGCTCAAAGGCCACTCAGAGAGGAAGAAGCCAGATTGCAGTTTATAAAAGCACTCAGGGAGAAAGATCTTACTTTTTTGGAGACATTTCCAGTGGTCTAATATAACTAAAACTGAACTTTTTGGCCACAATCAATAGGTTTGTAGGAAAAAGGCAGGATCAGCACCGTCACAACCGGAAAGAACGAGTGTAGCAGCATCATTTTATGAGGGTGCTTTACTGCAGGAGAAATTGGTGCACTTCACACAGTGAAACTGAGGGGACCGTGAGGAAAGAACATTATGTGGACATATTGAAACGACATATCAGGACAGGAAGTGTGTAAATATGCCTTTCATATGGACAATGACCATAATAACCAATAAATTGATCCAAATCACAGCTGAAGATCTGTAGAGTTGAAAAGGTGTGTGTAAGCAAGGCGTCTCACAGACCACAGTTAGAGCTCAGCTGACAAGAGGAATGGGACAAAATTCCAGGAAACTATTGTGAAAGTTTAGTGGAAGAAAATCCAAAACATTTGAGTTATACAGTTTAAACAGCAGTTCTACAAATACAGAGGAACTGTATGTAAATGTCTAAATTTGAAGAAAGTCTCTGGAAAATAAAAAAATCTTGTTTGCATTGTCCTGGCATATAACGAATAGAGATAATTTGAGTGATTCTAACTGTCCTACAACAGCAAAAGGCTCCGTCTGATTTAATGTCAGAGGGTGGGAGGAAAAAAAAAAAAAGCTTATGCTTCTTTTTATACAGAGCGTGTAAATATCTGGTCTCAGCTGCATCACACCCGCACACACAAAGATGCACTCTCCCTTCCAGTCTTTTTGCCTCCTCTTTCCCACAGAAATAAATTTGTAAATGAACAAGCCCTGCTGGAAGTAAGCGGTGACGCCAGGCCCCGAGTTCTGAATGTCACAGTCACTCATTGCCGCCTCCCTCTAAGTGATGCAGACAGAGCCCCATTCTCATTACCCCACCAGTCAAGCCAGGGGGTGAAAAACATTTACATGCAAATACGAATGACCCACCGGCTGCCGCGAGTGCACTGGCTGCCGTGTTCTAAAAGCACGGCAATGACAGAAAATCCGCTTGCCAATCAACAGCTCCATGGTAAACACACAAGCTATAGAAGAAGCTGGGATGTGTGTAGCGTATCAATTATTTTATTTTTTTTGTGGGCTGATTGGTTTCCGTCTTCTGTTGGTGCTCCTCGTGTCCTGTGAAATTTATTTTTGGATGGATTCAACCTGAGACATCAACTACATAAACAGATGTGTGGGAAAGAAGCTTAACTTCCCTTCTATGGTTTCCACAAAACCACAGAGTTTACAGACCGTCGTCCATCCTCACAGGGCCCGCTCCTCGCTGACAGCTGTGCCGAACGCCACATAATCAAACCCCCTTTCACCCTGAATCATTAGGATTCCCGAGCTTATAGCAAACATGGCTCCGCCGTCACACCGAGGCGGTTAATATCAGAGGACAGATTGCTGATGGACTGGCTGGGTCTCCAGGGGTTCTGGGCAAGAGCAGATCCTTCATGCTCGCAAGATACTTGGATCAAAACGCAGCCTGCTGTCATCAGACCTGTTGCCTCCAGATGGGTCCTGGGTCTGTCCGTGTGATTCGCACCCTCAGAGAGCACGCTGCGTCCTCCTCCTCCTCCTCCTCCTCCTCCTCTTCTTCCTCCAGTCCTTATTTCATCTCACTTCTCCTATCCAGCAAAAAGACACATCAAACCTAACCTTCTCCTTCATTTTTTCAGCACTTCTTAACAAAGTCCAAGCCCTCATCCTTTTGTTCTTTAACCTTGACGCTCGGCTTTTAAACTCAGTGTGAGGCTTTCATCTGAAATCATACTCATTGTCTCAGTTTCTTGGCTAAAATCCCCCCCGAGTGTGGCGCGCGCAGGGCCGAGCGATTGCATGAGCTCACATTGCTCGGTGCCAGGGAGATGAGCAGACGCACCGCGCAGCAAGGCCTCTTTGATGCAGCACAGCAGAGACCCACGGGCAGGGCTGTACATTAATTGCGGCTTCTGAGCTGTTAATTTGGGCGAGTACGTTCAAGGACCCACTTTCCCTCCACTTTCCAACAGCAACAGAGGCTGAACAAGCATCCTCTTAAGACCTATCCACTCTTCTTTTCCCACCTCTTCTGGTGCACTTCTGTCTGCTAAGTGCCTCTCCTTCCATACCGTTCAGCTTAATCCACAAACCTGTCACAGCCCCTTTCTTGCCCCTTTGTTTCCTTCCCTTCTCTCTCTCTCTCAACTTCACCAACACTGAGCAAAGAGACAGTGGGTCACAGCTTCTGCTCTGTCCTCCCACCTTCGCCAACTGGCAATAACTCACTGCCAAAACGCCAGAGTTGTCTCTCGTTTTTTTTTTTTCTGCATGATTAATCCCCTCAAACTACTGAATGTACTAAACTGATAATTAGCTCAAAAAAACAAAATAAGTGAAATCTTAGCAGGAATAAGGCGCAGACCATCAAGTAGAGACCATCATCAGAAGCTAGGCTCTGGGAGGTAAACAACTCTGTCAGGAGCAAAAAATATGACAATGAGAGCATTCTCATTTTGTGTTCGCAGCATCTTTGCAACCATAAAACCACAGGATAGAGCCGCTTTGGCTGAAAGTTCCCCTAAGAAATGAATCAGCTATAAAACCCGCAGCGGGATAACTGTGGTCTGCCCCGCAGGGCACGATCTCTGCAGATTCACGCTGTGCTGATGCGGGAAATGATTCAGGATGTGTTTGGCCAGCATCCTCTCTGTTATGTCTCCCACCAATAAGGTAATTAAACCTGCCCCCTTATTAGTTATGGGCTTGCCAAAACTAGACAGGGGGCTTAAACTGAGAAAAATGTCCCAGTAAATGCTAGGTCAGGAACAAATGCTGATAGTTATACAATGCTAGAAGGTAATTTCATAGGCCACAAGAACTTCAGAAGGAATCCTTTGACAGGACAACTATTACTTGTGCACTAAACAAAGCTGCTACTTATGGAAGGGTAACAAAAGAAAAAAACACTGTTAAAAGAATGCTAAAAGAAGTGCCGTTTGCAGTTTGTAATCCACGCGAAGCCATGTGGAAAAGGGTGCTCTGCTCAGATGAGATTTCAACTAACCTTTTTTCTTGCATGCAAAATACTGTGTGCTGGGAAACCAACACGTCGTGTCACCTTAAGCCAAATAATCCAACTGTGAAACATGGCAGTGGCAGTTTTATGCTGTGCTGATGCTTTCCCTTTGAGGATCGGGGAATTTGGTCCAAGTTGACCCTAAGATCATGGGCGGTTCTAGACAGGGGCCATAACAGGGGCCTGTGCCCCTGTAGAAATGGTCACGGCCCCTGTTATGGCCCCTGTACTGAAGACATAAAACAGAATCAATTTGATTATGATATGTGCTGGAACAGAAATCGTATCTGGTTGGTCCCTTGGACCCATTTAATTTTTTACATTTTTAATTTTAATAATAATTTTAAAATTAACGTGCTTCACTTTTAGCTCCAGACGTATTGAGATGGGATCACAGTTTTCAAGGGTCTCCAACCTGCAGTTCCAGAGACACAAGTGGCTCTTTGGCTCACTTAATATATTAAACTATTAAATTTCGCCCAGTTTTTCCTGGTTTAATTATGTTTTTTTTAGTGCCCCTATGAAAAAAAACATTGGCCCCACCCTGGCCCCTCTGGTAAATATGGTCTAGAACCGCCACTGCCTAAAGATGGATGGAGCTAAGAGCAACGCAGTCTCGAAAGACAATGTTAGGGGCTGCAAAAGACTGAGGTAGTAAGAGGGTAGGTTTTGCATGTAGCAGTTGTTTTGGGTATGAGAGAGCTTGGAAGTGTGTATTTTTCTGAAGAAATGACGCTCAGTTGGCTCTAAGACTATTTTACAGAGCACAAACTCATGTTAAAAGAAAGTTTTCCAGTAGCTGTGTGGAGGACACAGGAAACAAGTGGCAGAAGGTACTCTTGCAAGATGAGAGCAAAATGAAACGTTCTGGGCTAAATGCAACATACCTTGTGTGGAGGAAAGGTAACACTGCCTGAACCCATCATCAGAACAGTGAAACATGGAGGGGGCAGCATCATGCTGTGGAGGAGCTTTTCTTGTAAAGCAATTCTAAAATGTTTGCAACTCTTCTTTATTTTAAATGCCACTTTGTCGAACTCTCTACCCTGAACCCACCGTCTGCACCATAAACACTGTGGCCGAAGCATCATAACGTTGGATTTGACTGGAAGGAGGGACCAGAACACAAGCATTTCTGAAAGATGCCTGTGATATGATATAAAATCTGTGACAACGATGCAACTGCTGTTAAAGGTGGAGCATATGAAATGGCGCTCTGCTGACTATCACTACGTTTTATCACTGTCCAACAAGTATGTGGGAGAAGGTGCTCTGGTCAAATTACGCCAAAATCAAGTATTTGGCCAAACTGCTTTCACTGTCAGGATTCCCTTGGGTTTTATTACTTGTTTCAGCTCCCTAGGGATCCTACAGTCTGTTTTGCACTTCTAATTATTGGTTATTACCTGTAGATTCTTGTTTCTGTCATTAGTTAAGTTTTCTATTTGTAGTTCTGTCGTTTTTCCTTCCCCCCTCCTTTTTTTCCCGCCAGCCAGTTCTCAGTTTTGTTAGGTGGATTCTTTTTTTGCTTATAATGTCATTCATCATGTTTCCCAGTTAAATTCTGTTCACCTCCTGCTCCTGGTCAGTTCATTGCCCTCTCTCTCTAATTTACTCTCCTCACCTGTGTCCATTAGCTCCACCTGCTATTCCTTGCATCTCCTCTCCTATATAGTCAGCCAGTTCAGTAACTCTCTTTGTCAGGTCCTCCGTCATACTACCTCGGTTCTGGTCGTGTTCCTGTTTTTACCTGCCAGCTTTTAAGCCTTTATTTCTCATAACTGAATAAATAATTTCTCATTTCAACATACGGCTTCCCACCTCTTGTCTTCGCCTTTGTTCCTAACAACTCGACGGATCTGACAGTCTCTCTAAATGCGCCATCTCTCAAACAAAACGTGGTGTTGGGGGGGTGTCATGCTTTTCTTCAGCAGGGACTTGGAAGCTGGAGAGACTTGATGGGAAAATGGATGGAGCTGAAGAAAACCTGTTCGGCAAAATGTAAAACAACAAAAAACAAAATCATAGTAATGAAACCAGAGGAAAGTAACGCTAATTCAGTGGAACTGCTTACACCAAATGTGATGCTAGAGAGTTTGGACGTTGTGTGCATTTTTGCATGGCAGCAATTCAGGCAGACTGCTCCTAAATGTGCAGTTTGTGCCCGTTTGTTGAAGTAAGGGGGTCATCTGACTGACATTATAAAAAGGGTGTTAGAATGTGTGAGAACGAGAAGCTGACAGAAAGAGAGGGGGACCTACGTAATCTCCAGAAACTGGCCATGAAGGACATTCAGCCCACATTCCCATTTGTTAATTTGTGTCCAAGGAAGTGAGCACTGGTGCCCGTCTCCGTCGTGTCTACCCGTCTTTTCATTCCGTCCTTTATCACGCGTGGTACGCTGCCAAAACGTTCATACACATGGAAATGTCTCTTTCCCAATGCAGAGAAGAATGGAAGAGACACTTTCTCAAACACATGAGCAGAGAAGAAGCCGTGCCTGTGGAAGTACACTAAGCCTACATGGAATGCCAGTTTCCCCCCCCAACCAAAGTCATCTTTATTCAACAGCCACTTGGCCTTTGGTGATAGCAGCTGCATTCTCTGTTCCTGTCATACTGCACCACCTCGGGCTTACGCAACATGATGCTGCTCCAACTTCTCCAAGACAATATGTCACAGTTAAAGTGCATTGGCAGAAATACTGAAATCACAGCCTTCCTAAGCAAAACTCTGAGGAGAGACTAGCCTGTGGCTGCTGATGAGAGCAACTGTATGAGAGGGAGTTTTTTCAAAGAGAAATGAAGGCGCGCTTATTACTGACTGCATCGGGCTTCCTTCTTTGAACTCTCATCTGCTCCGACTGCTTGGGCTTTGCAGTGGATGTGTCAGAGAAATTAAGACGAAAGGATGCGAGCGAAAAGGAAGACGGTGCTTGAAAAACATATGATTAAAAGATGAAAGGGAGAGAGCAGATGATGAGGGAGCAGCATTGTGTGATTAAATGGCAGAGGTGATCCCATTGGGCCGCGGCCCTTATTGCATTTTAATAGACGACAGGATGATCCTTGACCCTTTTTAAGGCGGAGGTAGCATTTAGTGCAAAGTGCTCGCCTTGATACACCTCCAACCTGCAGGGCATGTGGGCATTAGGAGTAACACGAGCTATGCGAGGCCTTGCAGGGTCACAAGCAAATGTGTTTATTCTGCTTCCACTGCATCTCAAGCAGCAGCCTTGGGCAAATAACAACAAGCTAAGCCATATGCAGCTATGTGTGTGCGAGGCAAAGAGGATTTAAAAATACGCGCCGTGCAATTTAATTTAAGTGTTCGATTCATACATTTCAAAGAGCTGTCCTGCTCTCTCATCCTGTTCCCTTCACCAAGCTGACTGCCCACCCAAAAAAAAAGAAAAAAAAAAAACGCCCTTCAGTCATCAGTCCCTCCTTTTCACCTTCTCTTTCTACCAGCTCCACATGCTAAGTGGGAACATTGTTACGGTCAATTTGTCCCATTCAGGGTCCCAGTGGGCAGTGTCCCTTCCCTGACAGACTGCAGACAGAGACCACACTGCCTGAGAGGCCTTGACATCGAGGTCCGGAGCAGGCTTGGAATGAGTGGGGTTGGGGGGGGGGGGGGGGGGAGGGGGGGGAATGCAGGGCAGAGGAAATAGGGGGGAGAAACTAGGAGAGGTGATGAGGGAAGAGCTGGAATGGAGTCAGAATGTGTGAAGGAAAACAAGTTTTGGTGGAATGCTGGAGCGAAGGAATGCAGAGGCAGGGGTGCCCTGTTTAACACCGGCCCTGAGATTCAGCTCGATGCTGTTTCGTCACAGTCTTTCGATCCCAGATTTGATGCAGTACACGGTGACATGTTTACTTACTCAGAAGAAAACATAAATCCCTGATTTACGGTTTCACAATCAGGTTCATTTGCCTAGATCTAAGCATCATGAAAACCCTATTCCTTTAGTATTAGACCACGCGTAGGTCGGCTACCACAGAAGTTCCCTTAATCTGAAACCTGTCCAAAGAAAAACAAAGCCTGCGTATAAAATGTGAAGCCAATACAAATGCACTGTTCAGACCAGGGGTGGATCCAAATGGACACGCAAACCTCAAAGGCCCCTGTAGTGCATGTTTTTTTTAATATCCTAAATTTAGCAACTTTATCCTTAAATAACACAAACATTGAATGGTTTTAGATACAAAGTTCTGTAAATCGGCGGATGTCTTCCTCTATTATTAACTTGAATTTTAAACTAAATATTTGCCGTATTAATTGACGTATTATCCATAAATAATTCCCTTTTTTCCCCATTTCTAATAAGTCTATTCTCTTCTGCTTAAGAACTTAACTTTAAATTAGCTTTTTATTCTAGTGTGTGACTCTGGTGTATCCTGTCTATGCGTTTTTGCTACTGCGACACCCAAAATTCCTCATTGTGGCACAATAGTGGTCTAATGGTAGGCAAGGTAAAGATACAAAAAAATTTGGTTTTGGCAGTTCTTCTGTTTTATTCCAATACATGCTTAGAATTTCTACAACAGACATGCGATGATGGTACAATTTCACATTACTTTGGTACAATTTCACATTACTTTTGAATGTAAATAATGCGCTTTCATTCTTTTTGGTGATATATTGAAAGGACTCAACTGACCACGTTCTGCTTAAAAATAAATCTCAAAGTTTTTCATGTTCTTTCTTTGTTCTAAAGCAGAAAAACAAAATGAACTTGTGGTTATGTAATTCCCCCTTAAAACAAAACTATTTTGTATGTATTAGATACTTTTTCCCAAAGGGTCAAGCGGGCTTTTGCTGCTGCGGAACATGCATGCATTGTAGAGGTTGTTGACCCCTGCTTTACGTGGCATAAAAGACAGGCTTATCAGCAGAAATCAAGAAGAAAATTGCTTCAAACAAAGCCCTCAAAGTGTAAATGTCTTTGGTTATTGGCAAATATCTGCACATATGTATATATAGGCAGATTATGGAGTAGTTGGTTATGCTAAATAACCTGCCAGCTCTAAATCCGTGGCACAAACCTGTGCTAAAAGCCAAAGCATTATCAAATGTGGGAACTACTGCCATTCATCAGCAAGGACAGCATTGGGCTATAATAGACCCAGGCTGGTGGAGAGACATTGCTGACCAAGCAGTCACACTCACACATCCAAGTCCTGCTGCTTGGATGGCAGGTTTCTGAGACGTGGTGTTGTCTGATCTAAAGGAGGACACTACTCCCGTTGATAACATCCTGAAAAGAGAAATGTAATTCTGCCTCCGTGTATTTTGTTCAGCGATAAATAAATTACTAGCTACTTGTTCTTTGACAGTGTGAATAGAAAACCATAAAAAATGTAATGTAAAAACCGATGCGATAAGACTTCAGGCACATCTTCCCTTTATCAGCATCTCACCCAGCTACAGTAGGGCTTGTCCTACGGTGCGGGAACTGCCTCGGGCCCACAGGTGAAGCTAACCCCCCGCCAACGCAGCTCAGCAAAGATGAAGGATTAAGCTGCTGTCTAACAGCACCTGTTATTTTTGCACGCGGGGCGCAACACTTGCTCCAAATCAAGAGGCCCCCCCCCCCCATCCCGAGCGGCTGTTAGCGTCAGGAGCGGGGCTCGAACAGGGCACCCATTCAGCCAAGGCTGGCAGCGCTGAATCACACTCGCATAGGGCCCAGACAGACTGACTCACACATGTGCACACATGCAGAGTCCGTACAATACAGGAAGGCAAACAGACAACACGATAGACACTGACCCTTATGTTTCTCCCTGATAGACGCGGACAAACCCTCACCCTGACGCTCTCTCCCGTGCCTTTGATCCCCACACACACACACATCGACTTCTTCAAACTAATTGCCAATTCAGACTCCAGAGTCGAGACAGCGGGAATCTGTCAGGGGCCCTGTGTATGGGAAGCAATGTTGCAGATCTCCTTAAATGAGCTAACTTTATAATAAATCACTGGGCACTTCTAGCCAAGGATTAGCCAAGCTCCAGCGAGCAGTTTGTTAAGCTGCAGAGAGACGAGGCACAGGGGATGCAGAGAGGGCCGCCAAAGACTGACATCAGCTCCAGGACCTTGGAACGGTAAACCCTTCCATGCCGCCTGGTTTCCTGGGCACACATTTCGCCTTGTTATCGGAGTTCTCGGCTGACACAAAATCCCACCGCTATTAGGCCTTTACATGGAATTATGCCGTTTGCTTCTGTGGGGGGGGTTAGACTACATGCTTTTATTGTCCCGGACATGAGCTCCACCATCAGGTACGCAGTTTTTCAAACTGCTCTCCTTACGTTTGCCCTAAATAATTTCTGCACCGTCTCGCCTCCTACTGAGTCATTTCTCTTGGAAGGAGGAATGCTTCCTACAGGGAGGTTATTTATACATGGACCAGCACAACATTTACCCCCTCTCCTGTACCTGCAGAGGAACAGCAGATAAGAAGAATTACTTCTTACACCAGAAAATTGCATCACCAATATGAGGTTTATCACTAAATCCTTCGGCGTTATCACGGATGTTTTATGAAACCTAAAGAGAAACACATCGAGACAAGCAGCTTATGTTTTCAAAGTGGTTACAGCCAAATTAAAAGAGCCTTCAGCAGCGTCTTAGTTTGAATATCCTTCTTCTTGATCTCTTCTAAGTATAGACAGGCAGCATACGTCAATCTAAACTTGGCCAATAAACAATTTAAAATACCACCCCAGGATAACAAATCATGTCATGCAGATGATTCCTCTTTTATATTTTAATTTGCTGCCTGTGATAGTAATTCTCACATAATTACTGGCTGATATGGAACATGAGGATATCAGGGAAAGACGAGCCCGTTTCTCCTTCACTGTGATCCCAAGAAAGCTCCAAAGTACAGATGACAAGACAAATTTATGATCATCTGAAGTTTCATTTAATATTTATCCTATCTCCCAGTCAGCACTTCCTTGGATCTACAGTGGTTTGCAAATGTATTCATATCCCCCGTGAACTTTTTTAACGTTTTGTCATGTTACAATCCCAGACTTCAATGTTGTTCCAGTGTGACTTTATGTGACAGAGCAAAACAAAGCCGAGCGTAATGGTGAAAGGAAAATGACATGTGCTTCTCAAAGCACCGCCTAAAAAGTTGGAAAATACTATACTGCAATTACGGCTGCAAAGTTTTCTGGGGCATGTCTTTAACCGGTTTGGCAAAGCTACAAACTTTGTCTTTTTGGGGTTTTTTCGCCCGTTCTACTTCACAAATTAGCTCAATGAAAAGGTTACTTAAACGTCAGTTTCCTTTGCGTTTTTTTCCTTCCTTTTTCTTGCCAGAGATTCTCAATAAGATACAGGTCTGGACTTTGACCAGGTCATGCAAACATATCAACATGCTTTGATATAGTCAACCATTTCATCGTTCCCCTGTATTTAGCTCTGGCTATCACCTTTAACCGGCTTCTCTGTCCCTGCTGAAGAAAAGCATAATCCCACACCATGATGCTGCAGCCAGCGGGTGTCACCATGGAGATGGTGTGTTCAGGTTCATTTTCAATGTTATTTTTATGCAGCATACAGACCTGTGAAAATCTATGCTGCCACCTTAGAGATTTCTTCTGTTTTTTTTATTTATCATACTTTTAAATGTTTCATATCATCAACAGATGATTCCTCCACCAAGGGTCATCATGGAAATGGTGTGTTCTGGGTGATATCCACCATTTCCTACCTCAAATGGAGGTTTGCTTGATGGCTACATGGTTAAATTTTTATCTCATTTGACACGGGCACCTTCTACCACACGTTAGTCTGTCTTTTAACAACGGCTGCCTTCTTCTTGCTCTTCCATCAAGGCTACATTTGTGGAGTAAAAAAACTAATCATTGTCCTGTTAACAGATTTTACCACCTGAGCTTTGAATCTCTGGAGCTCCTCCAGAGTTCTCTTGGCTGCTTTTCTGATTAACAATCTCCTTTCACAGCCTGTCTCTCTAGGTGGGTGGCCAGGCCTTGGATGGTCTGGAGTTGTTTCACACTCATTTTCAGATGATGGATTTGCTCTTTGAGTTGATCAAAGTTTGGGATGCTAGTTTATAACCTAACCTTACCTTTACATTTCTATCAGCAGCTCTATCCCTGACCTGTGTCGTGGGTTTATTGGATTTTATTGAGGCTATCAGAGTAAAGGGGGCTAAATACAAACGCGTGCCACACTTTTCAGACCAGATTCTGATTTTCTTTTTACCTTTTTCAAAACCATGCATCTTCTCCTTCCCGATTCGCAATGAGGCGCCGCTCTTTGTTCGTCAAACTCTTTGAAATTTGTTGTTGTAAGGTGACTAAAAGGTGAATAGTCTCAATGGGGTGAATACTTTTTCCAAGGCACTGCACCTTCTGTTAAACGGGGAAAAAAAGAGCCAGCCAGTGCAGCATGCACCTGATGTAGGCAGCAGGGGGGAAAAGGCTCTTATATGCAGCCTCCAGCAGCCTTCCTGAGCCCTGGCTGCCAGAGCAGGCAACACCCCAGAGGAAAAGGAATTAAAGAGCCTCTTTTCCACCAAGGTTGATTGATACTGTTAAGAGTGACAGCAAGGTTAAAGGAGCTGCTGGTCTTCCCTTCTCACACTGGACTGCCTCACTTTCTTTGGATGCCTTTCTGTCCCTCCGTAACTCTCCTCTCACACACACTGGGGCTCATTTTCAAGAGCACCCCCTTTCCCTTGGGGGCTTTAGTTAGTTCTCTATCTCTCTTTTCCAGTCCACAAACCTCAGCACCGGACAAAAGGCAGCTTGAAGGGCAATTTGAATTTGAAACGGGGGGGGGGGGGGGGGGGGGGCACAGGAAAAAAATGTGTAACTCCCAAATGGGAAAACTTGAGGCGACTCGGAGCCAGCTATGGTGGGAGTTGGGCGTTTATTGTAAACTCTGTGTACTGTAAAGACAGGAGCCTGCAGAGAAAGGAGAGCAGCATGGTAGAGCCTCCCGGCGCAATTACGCATTATGCATTAGATACCCAGAAGGTTGGGCAGCAGAACAGAGCAGATAAGAACGAGAAAACCCCCTTAATGCAATTCTGCGACACATCATTTAAAATGAGATTCAAGCTTTCATGAAATACAGATCGCCCAGATTTAATCATTTCTGAGTTTATTCGTTTTTAATCGACACAGAACAATTAAAGAATTCCCATCCCCATATAATTGAATGTGTGGATGGAGATGGCTCCTGACAGCTCCAATCTGCTTTTCAGCGCGGCTGCAAACTACGCAGTATGAAATTAGACGCGCAGATGCCACAGATTACACCCACTGTTGCCTGTGGGATGAGTTGGTTCAATCTGGAGAACTATAGGTTCCGTCCTCCGATCAATGCATCCAAAACATTGAGGCGAGACAGCGCTAAATCCGCGCTCCCCACGCACCGCCCCAGCGCAGCCCTTCACCGGACCCCTCGGATCACTTACCTCTGATTACCGGGGAAGAAAAAAAAGCGCCGCCGAGGCAACAGTAATGTGACTCAATTGTCTGGGTCCGACTTGGTACCAAGTATCCGAGCTCGACCTAGTGCGTTATCAGATCCCGTGTTGGGTTTTGGGAAGTGTCCATTCCTGTCGCACCTGTCTCTGGCAAACAGTAAAAAAAAAAATAATGTTCCCGATATCCACAAGACAACTGTCTCAGGGGTCGGCGTGTGTCCGTAGCCTCCTTTACTGGTCACAGCGTTCGCACATGCACCACCTGTCCCTCCCGGTGCAGAGCAGCCCACAAAGAGCGTCTATGTGGCGCAACGACACATGGGCAAGCCTCTGCTGCAATACGCCGCCTCGAACCGAGCCGCCCGAGAGCTCAAAGTAAACTGGGGGCAGTGGATGATAAAAACAGGAGGAAGGAACAAATGAAAAAAAACAAAGCACAACACATCCGTTTGGAAATCACATCTGCCTCTTCTGTCGCTGCTCCTCCAGTTGTGAGATCATGTCTCTGCTGTGCCCACAATAGTTGGTTTATTTATTTCCCCGCTGCGCACCGCCGCTGCTCTGCTGTCTCTGCTGCGTGTTCTCCCCCCACGGTCCTCAGTGTTTGGGGAAAACGCTGCGCTCTCTCCACCTCCACACACAGGGAGCGTACAGTTCAGTCCTATTCATCGGCTGGTTTTTTGAAAGCAGTTGTGCTCCTGAGCTTCGGTGAAGTGAGAGGACGGCTGCGTTCGTCTCCGAGCACCAGCATCTACAGCGCTGCTGTCATCCCCGAGACTCCTGGATACTGTTCGTGCCAAAACCTGAAGCAGAATTACGCAGCGACTGGAATGGAACTGATTAGGGACTAATTAGGGTTAATTGCCAGCGTGCGCCTTACCTAAAATATCACCAGCGTCAAAGCATAGGACTCTTCCTATGGTGGCAAATTGAGATCTGACATTCGTTTGGTTCATGGCAGTAGAAACTAAATCGTCTGTTGTAGTTTAACCAGGAAAATTGGTGTAACATTTTATTTGGGGAGATTCCAAAATGTTTCCATTTCTGAGGTGGAAAGGGAAGGGAGATTACATCTGGTTTTCAAATCGTTTTGCAAACAAAGGTATCATGAGTGTGGTGTTCCTTTGCATTTAACCTTTGCAGCTATCGTAAATGCCTCCACATGCTGTGGAAATTTGTTGAAATGTATTCTTATTTTTCTTTCCAGTTTAGGAAGTATAGCATCTCTGGACATCGGAATTCAAGTGTTGCCACAGATTTTCACTTGAATTTATGTCCAGACTTTGAGTAGGCCATTCTACCAGATGAATATGGTTTGATCTCTAAACCACTGAGTTGCACCCCCCTCACTGTATATTTAGGATGTTTGTCTTTATCTTTTGCAGCCTCTCAGCACTTTTCTTTCAGCATTAACCTGAATTTAGCACCATCATCCATCTTCTTATCAACTCTGACCAGCTATCTTGCCCCTGCAGAAGAAAAGTATGCTGCTATCGCCATGTTTCATTTTCAGGATGCTGCAGCCCAGCTGTGGTGTGGAATTATTTTAGCACTCATAACAATTAAAATGTTAGGCACAATGATCAGTTTTTGTCTTTTCTGGCCATACAACATTCTTTTACATGTTTAATATGTCCTGTATGGCTTGTGTCAAACTTCCTAAAGCACCTCTTCCACATTAACACACAACGAATAGTTGTCATTTCAACAGATTCTACCACCTGAGCTGTGTATCTCAGCAGTTCCTCCAGAGTTACCCAAAAGCTCTTCTCTAATAAATGCCCGGCCTATTAGTTTAAGTGGCCAGACCAAACAATGCAAGATCGCCATCTTAAATCCATGCATTAAAATAAATGAGCTTCATTACAACTAGGTATTGATTAACCTTAACCTATAAACCAGTTTATAATGAACAACAGATTAGCAAAGCATTTTGACATTTAAACTTATTTCCATGTCTTCCAACCTCCTTCTGACATCAACAATTTTCAAAGCATTGTTTCATATGGAATGTTAAGGACCCAAATACTTTTAAAAAGCATTTTTATTGTGTAGCTTAATAGAAACAATTGGAACTAAAAAATAATGGCATGATAAGAACTGGTATATATGGATAAATAGTATGTTAATTTTGCCAAATGAAGAGTCTCAATTTTCCTCACTGGGTTTTTCAAAATTACAAACCAAATAAAAAAAATAAAAAAATGTATCAATATTGAATAATTCAACCCAAGTTAAAGCAGTCTACGTTTCTTCTAGTCACAATTCTCCCAGTCTCAGGTGGTCCAAATGCCAGGAAACCATAGAAAATGTTTCCTTTGTGTGCGTGTGTGTTTTGTTTGTTGTTTTTTCAAAAGAATAGAATAAAGGTTTCACTGATCTCAATTTTTGTTTTAAACACCGTGTTACATAGACAATTATTTGTTTGAGGCCTGACCAGTTTTAACATATCTCATTTTGAACTTCTTGCGGTCAAAATCCAGTGCATGCTTCAAAAAAGAAAACAGAAACAGCCTTGTAATTGAGAAGAATGCAGTCACCATTCTCAGGCCACTACATTCTCAAGCCCCACCTCTCCCTGTCCTTTTCCGGTTCATAAATTCTTTGCTTCCTTGCCCCAATGCCTAAACCAGCCCTAACCCCGACATCTAACCCCCAACCATTCCCACAGGGACTCGGGTGCAGAAAACTCCTTCAGGAGGCGACTGACAGATAATATATAGTCATAAAAGAAATAAACTGCCACAACTAAGCAGTGGCGGTCGCTGATATGGGCCATATGGGTATTTCCCCAGGGTAGCATTAGCAGAGTGGGCGGACAAGCACTAAACAGGAGAAAAATATAATTTAGATGTTAATTTTACCAAGAACAAGTCTGAACTGCTTTTATGCATGTGTTGTCAATGTGAAGTTGGTGCCACCTGTTTGTGCTAAGAATAGAGAGACTATTAATGTGATTTTTGAAGGATTGTACTGCGTTTTACCCATTGCCATGAAATTCAATGATTTTCTGCTTCTTGGTATGTTGGAAGCGGCAGAATGAGGGTCATTCATGCAGGAGGAGCCCCTGCTGCTTTAGTTACCTTCCCTGATTATAGTAAAATCATCTGGTTTGTCCCCCCTATGTAAAAAATAAATAAATCAGAATTAGCTTGTGATTAAAACATGAAAAACTTGTAATAAATACAGTAAAACATTTCTACAAAGGTTGCATGGAAACATTTTCCCTGACAACCATGGCTAAGATGTTCATCGACAATAACCGCCTCAGGGTTGGGAAGCTCAGCTTGCTAGCAAGTTTGACTTCAGCATTGGTGCAATCTGGATTCAAATGGCTCCAAAACAGTAACTTTATTAGTGTCAAGTGTTTTGACACTTTTTTATCTTTACCAAGTTGAAAAATTCATTTATTCCGAATACAGGCCAAATAAACCCATCAGGCTTCCTCAAATCTGTGCCATCCAACAGAAAACGGTGAGACTGACATGTTTATATTGTAGTGAATGGCTGACTGAACCAATACAATCACTTAAATTCTACAAAATGTTTAGCTAGAAATTTGAACTGTTGTTGAAATGTAGCCGTTGTTGCACATAAAAAAAAAACTATACCTGATTAGTGTTGAAAAAAGAGTAGGTTCTCCTGATGTGAGTTACCCAGCTGATAGAGCTGATATTTTGTGCGTCAGTGAAAGCCTTAAAGCCTTGCTGTGAAAATAAAGCAGCAATTGAATGAGGTAAGATGTTTTATTTGTGACATATCTTGTGTTGCTGTTGAAAAAAAATCACGGGGCTGCTTCAAAGCACTTTTCCAAAATCGTATCTCTTATATCTGAAAAATCAGGTGGTTAAAGAACAGACGTTTACCTCGGAGCGGCTCGATGAGTCACAAAGGGGGTCCAAATCAAGCCAAACAGGCAAAACACTGAGACAGTCTGCAATTTAATTTCACAAGCACTTTGTCAGTTTATATTAAGTTTCACAATGATGTAGATTCATATTTGCAGAACACATTTCCAAGCAAAATGTTAATGGCCACAGATCAAAGAAGCCACCATTTACTGCAATGCATTCCATGTTTGCATTTGCAATCTCTTTCTTTGCCTAAAGTATCACACGGAACCATTTTGCTTAATCAGATCTCAAATATTCTCCAGTGAAACCGATCTCTTATTTTGCAAGCTTGTGTTTGACAGAATAGAGATTTACAAATATAGATACAGGTAATGTCTGAGTTAACTGGATATGTCCGGCACTTCATGTGCAAAAGGAGTCAAAAGCCCACTGGACCCTTACATTAAATTGCAGAAGACACTTTTAAGATTTGACCAATGAATAATTAATATCTGAAATAATGACTACTGCTGGCTTGAAGGCTCTTGTGCATAGTGCTCCCTTCACAATCCCAACAAATCTGCTCCACGGCAGCCTGTCAGCCTTCATACAAGCTGCACATCAGCTGTGGTAAATCAGACAGCTCAGCCTGTGTGTGTGTGTGTGTGTGTGTGTGTGTGTGTGTGTGTGTGTGTGTGTGTGTGTGTGTGTGTGTGTGTGTGTGTGTGTGTGTGTGTGGGAGGGCTCTGCAGAAAGCAAACAAGAAAACCTCACCTTATATCATCTAACCTGACATAATAACCTGCTCATTATTTGTGTGCATGTAAAGGTTCTCAGAGTGTTTCTGTCATCCAGCCAAGAACAAACTCGAAAAGTCTTGCATATGAAGCTCATAATATGCCCTATTCTTGTTTGACTTTCATATTTTTGTAGGGCATTCTTTTGTTTTTTTTTCTTTAGTTTTACTCCCTTATCTTTATTTACACAGGCAAAATTCTGTGTTCCCAAGCAGTGTAATACTCATTAACATGATTCATCCAGCTTATCGCCACATGCCACCTCTAACTATATTGCTTCTACAATTATAACTTAAAACAAAAGTTGCATTTTGGCAGAAAAAAACCCCTGCTGAGTTCAGAGAACATCTTTCTTTGGCAGCGGCATCGTTATTCAGGCCTCATAAAACTGTGGAATAATGAGTTCTTCTTCCTCACTTGAATCCTGCTTTCACCTGGATGCCTCGCGTACCCGCAAGAACTTAAACCAATAGGTTTTGTCTTTTTGCAAGATGCTGCCAGTGGCATCATTTTACCATCTTAAAACAAGTATAAGATGGTAAAATGATGCTGTAGATAATGGCAATGTTAATGCCAGAAGCTGGAGTTAAGGATTTTATTTCACACAAGAAAACTGGTTTGTCAGCTTAAGATAACAATTAGCTCAGTGTACCTGGTTCTTTTCAGTATTCCTAATTTGACCATAGAATAAAGGTCTTAAAGTCAATATCGAGAGTGACTGTTTTATCCTGTGTTATATATTGAGTGCATTTTGGTTTGCAAGTTTAATAGAAAATAAATAAATATATTTCAGGGCCCACTTGTTAGAGAGAGAGAGAGAGAGAGAGAGAGAGAGAGAGAGAGAGAGAGAGAGAGAGAGAGAGAGAGAGAGAGAGAGAGAGAGAGAGCGCAAAGGCAAAGGTTGCACTAAAGAGAAAAAGGTTCAGTGGGGCTCGGAGATGATGTGTTAGGCATGCTCAGGAAGATGAGGGCTCCAGGAAGTGCTGGTGGTCAGTTAGAGAGCGGGCAGGCTGAGAGTGTGGGTCAGGTATGTTGTCTGGTCCTGCAGTGGTTTGCTGTCGTGCTCACCTTTCTCCTGCAGGATGCGACAGCGAACACCAGCAGTAGGTGTTTTTCCATCTTTATCTAATCAGGAGGAGTACTTAAGGCGGCTGGAGACAAGTGGAAGGTGTCAGAGCATTACCTCACCTGGGATCGTTCTACCAGATCTGGAATCGCCCCTCTGCTCATCACCGGTCACCACAGCCACACTCCCTCCCTCCAATTCTTCATCTACCACCATCTCTGTGAGTCAGCCTCTGCCGCACCATTTCACCAGCTTGACAGTTGTTGGCGCTCATCATTCCCACAGACCGCGACCAGCGCCTTCCCAGCCGGCCAGATTCTCATCCACCTCCATAACCCCTTCTCTCCTTTCTTTCAATAAACCACTTAAACCATACGCTGTCTCTGTGCTTGTTGCTTCCGGGTCACCATGGAAAATAAGAACATAGCATGAAATGGATGGAGCTGTGTCAGATGACTGCAGAGACAAAGGTATGCTCTGGAGGGGCTTTTGGAAAGATCTTCATCAGGTGATTTCTTTCTCAGGTGTGTTGAGGTCTCAGTGTATAAAAGAGCAAAAGGGCAAAAAGATGAATAGCCAATAAATAAGGGCATCGCAAAGCTCTTAGCAGTTAGCTTGGCCTTCTACCAGCAGTGGTTGACCATCAGGCAGAGGGTCAGCAGAGAGCTCCCTAAGTATTGTGAGGCAGATTAGTTGATGGCGGTCAGGTGTGACTGCAGCCCTCAGCCAAGGTCACACCCTTCCAGACACTAGTCCTGCAGCTTCTGGAGAGAGGACACAAGCACAACCTACTCCACAACCATGCCGAAACCAGCCAGCTGTGGTCAAACTGCTACATCAACCTTGTAGTATTAAATTAATTCAGACCCAGTTTGGTCCATATTTGACACAGAACTAGGCCTGCAAAGTACTCTAATTTTTTTTTTTTTTTTTTTTTTTGTCTAGCAATGCTTAAACTGCAGGATGTATCTGTCTATACTCCTGTAGATGCATTTATATATATAAGCAAGATTGTTTTGTACACACTACAAATGACGTTTCTCAAACACAACAGCTAATAAAGGGGTTTCATATTTTGGGGGAAGGGGCTTTGTTGATGTTTTTTTTATGAGGTCACGTTTCCTTTTAAAACAAAATTCTCTTAGGGTGGTGGAGATTAAAAACACAGTCTAAGAAGCAGTGATAGTGGGACTTACAATTGGAACAAGCTCAAAGATTAAATGTGAAGTGGGTATGAATGAATTTGCATCAAAACTAAAATCCTTTTAAAAAATGGCGCTTGGATGGGATATCCCTGCTGTGCTACTAATGAACACAAGAGGTGCAGAGGAACTTCAACAGTCATTCTTAATATTCACACAGATGCTTCTGAAAATACACTGTTCGACAAGAGCCATCCAGAGTTTTTCTGTTCTTTTCTCAAAAATCCCCAGATTAGCATTACTATTCGGTTTCTGCTACTTTGCATAGAAATTTTCAGCTACGTTCAACAAAAGAACTTCTGCCGTTTCATCTCCTGTCAAAGTCTGTGTGCCGAGAGTAAATAAATAAAGAAGTTCTCATTTTGTTCATCCTTTTTCTTTCATCCCACTGGTTTGTCATAGCAGGCAGCCGGCAGACCTGATTATAATTAGGAAAATAAATAAAGAGAAAGAACTGCTGCAAGAAAGTGAACAAAACAGAAAACACAACCTTTGATGGTTTATGAACTTTGTAATCTTTCAGTAACACGGGTGAAGTGAAGCCGAGGCGCTTCATTGTGTGTATGTGGTTAAGAGTAAGACAGGAGATGTTGATGGGGGTTGAGACAAAGGCTCTATACCAGAAGAGCTGTAAATGTGAAATAAAGACACTGATACTCTAGTGGGACCGTTTCTGTCTCTCTACACTAATCATATGGTTCACCAAGCTGCAAACAGAGAGAGAGGAGCTGGGTGCAGGTCTCATTTTATCAGATGTTGGCTCAGATCACATCTTGACTCGTACAATGATTTTATGTACTGGAACCACATTTTAGTACTTCGGACCAAGACAAATTCCTCCATTTTAAGAAAAGCCATTAAACGGTTTTTAAATGTGTCCTTTTTGAGTGTTTGTGTGAGTTATAACTAAAGACCTTAACTGGCACTGCAGATGTGCAATGGAGCATGTAAATTTCATTTTGCACAACTTGTAATTGACACTTTGTGCTTATGTAAGTAGCACGACGTATACAATTTTAGTTCAAAATTATCAAGCTTAACCAATACATTAGATTTACAAAAAGATAATATTCCTTGGTCTTCATCATGTTTGTTTGTTCCATAATGTTCTCTAACAAACCTTTGAGGCCTTCATAGCATAGCTTTATTTATACTAAAATTAAATTACACGCATTTACTACATTGAACAATAATGTGACTATGAAGCCAACTGGTTGTACTGTATCATATTTGTTCTATCTTGCAATTATGCGTTCTTTTATGTTGAGCTATGATATACAATTTCAATTAAATACATTGAGGTGGAAGAGAATGGACATTTAAAATGTGAAATTTAGTGAAAGTAAAGCAGCGCTTATATTTGATTTCCCAGCGGTCAAACATAAAATCTGACCCCCAAGAAAGCTGATGACGCAAATACTATTGATGCACTATCCTTGTTTTTCTTCATGTTATTTTGTCTCTCCTTCTGTAGTCAGATTTAGTTACCCATTTCCTGTCGTCTTATTTGTCTCAAAAATAAACTGCCTCCGCACACACAACGCTGCACACACATAACATAATCCAAAGGACAAACTGGGAACTTGTTATGCTTCTCCTGCTTAATTATATCCTTTTATGAAAAAATACAGTTTTGAATCTATTCATGTCTTTTTAGGCTTATCGTCACTCAGTCAACAGAGTGAGCTTCAACCCTTCCATTGTTCTAATGGTTCATATGCAGAGTGGTGGCTTGCAAGTAAACAAATGCACTAGATTAATTTAGCCAATTTTCCAGACTGACCTCATGCACGCTGGTAGTCACATCAATAAAATTATAGTTTCAGCTCTCTGTGTGTGAGCAGTTGCATATTAATTAAAATCACCAAGGCAGTGGGCTCATTGGTAAATGGCTATTATTATCAGAATGCTATATATGCAGTAAAGCAGTAAGGGTTTCTGAAGTAATCCTTTAATGAGAGCAATAGAGTCCCTTTTCATTAATAATGGAAGTTTTCTCTACATTTGAGTCTTTTGCTAAACCGTAATGTTAGATTGCACATGTTAACATCTTGTCCTATTAGACATGTTCTGACATGTTTCTTGATAGTCCTTACCTTTGATGATCTACACTCTTATAGTTAGAGTGGCTAAGGTAATCGAGGTCTATCTCTGTAGTTATGCTGCTATAGGTTTAGGCTAATGGAGGACATCAATATCTATTTTTCTCTCTTCTGAGTTCTCTTACTGTTCCCCAGTTTTACATTGTTTGTTGTTATTTCAACTTTTAACTTTTGTACTCTGTCTTTTACCTCTTCATAGTAGGTACACTTGGTCTTGGCTATTAGCTGTGATACCATCCAGGGGGGCAGATCATCTGCCATTATCATACAACATAGAAAGGATTCCTGGATCAATGTGTGGTTCTGCACTTTTGTGTGTCTTTACTTTGTCTTCTCTTACCTCCAGTCGGTTGTGGTAGATGACCATTCACACTGAAACTGGTTCTGCTGGAGGTTTTCCTTCCTGTTAAAGGGGAGTTTTAACTGTTTTAACTGTATAATCTGATCCAATCTGTATAATCTGATTGAATTTGATTTTGGATGACATGTATCATGAACTGACGCTATATAAATAAAATTTAAATGAATTGAAGTTTTCCACTTCACTGTCGCTTCATGCTTGCTCAGTATGAGGGATTGCTGCAAAGCCATGGACAATGCAGACGACTGTCTCCTGTAGCTCTATGCTCTTTCTGGAGGAGTTGATGCTGCTTATCAAGACTCAAGGCAACTTGCTGGGTTTCCTTAAATAGGAGACTTTTTGACCAATCTGTATGATTTGATTGAATTTCACTTTCTAAAGTGCCTTCAGATGACATGTGTCATGAATTGGTGCTATATAAATAGAATAGAATTGCATTGAATTATGAATTGACTTGATCACTTAGTTGTAAACTCTGCAATGAAGTATTGCCTTGTATGGTAGAGATTTTTTTCTCTTTTTTTTCTTTTTTTTGCCCTTCTTGGCACACTGTCATGTGACTGGAAATTATCCTTCAGGATTTTCTTGTACATAACAGAATGTGTCGTTCTTTGTATTATGGCAAGTCTTCTGCCAGATGTGATGGGAAGCACACCCTTCAAAAACTTTAGCTTTTGTCGCATCAGTCCACAGAATATTTTTCCAACAGCCCTGGAGTGGTCTTGATGTTGTACTGACTTAATTTCCGACCGCCTGGATGAGTTGTCACTGAGTTCTAGGTCATTCCTGTGAGTGTTTCCCACTGTTCCATGTTTGCTCCATTGTTGGAAAAAGGCTACCACTCAGGTTTGCTGGAGTCCCAGTCTTAGAAATGGCTTTGTAATACTTTCCAGATTTATGTAAATGTTTTTGTTTCGCATCTGCTCTTGAACTTCTGTAGATCAGCACATGATGTGTTGCATTTTGACATTTGTTCAACCTAATTCATGCTGTCACACATGTTTCGTTTAGTGTTTTCAGGTTCTGCAGGTCTGGCAGTGATCAAGCCCGAGTGTTTCTCTACTGAAGTTTGACCAAATAAATGTCGTTATTCACAGTTATTAAAAGCAGGGTAGATATATTTTCGCATAGGGCCAAATAGGTTTGACTTTTCTTCCTCAATCACCCAAAATCCTTTAAAAACAACTTCTGTTTGTTTTGTTTACTCAGGTTATCTTTGTCTGAACTATTTAACTTTGTTTGGTGATCACAAACATTTTAAGTCAGAAAAAAGCAAAAAAAAATAAATGTTTAAGATGCCAAATATTTTTCTATACATTGTAGCTGTCAATCTACAGCAAGTCATGATCGTGCCTGACAAGATGGCAGAGAAAGAACATAACTACTGAGAAGGATATTCAGAAAAGAAGCACGGAATAAAATAGAAAAAAATAAGTGCCAAAAACAAATGAAATGATATCCAGAAGATCCACTTTATACTCTTTACAGGAGAACCATACAGAAATAC
This sequence comes from Fundulus diaphanus, assembly GCA_037039145.1. Taxonomy (NCBI): domain Eukaryota; kingdom Metazoa; phylum Chordata; class Actinopteri; order Cyprinodontiformes; family Fundulidae; genus Fundulus; species Fundulus diaphanus. Next base: position 32,168,187 of record CM073128.1, read on the forward strand.
TATGTTGTTGATTTATGCACTTTAACATACAGTACCTTTCCGAGACAAAACAGGTAGCGACCCATCAGCCCGTTTGTTTGAAGAAGGTTCTTTGTGTTGCTGTCAGGACTCATACCATCTCAACGCTAAAGAACCATACATTTTTCAGGGGCCAGACACATTTCCGGCCCTCCACCTTAGAGTCAGCTGACCCGCTGTCAGGGCCCGGGGGTGAATCGAGCTCTCTAAAATAAACAGTGGAGACCTGGAGAAAGAGAATGACAGCTGTGGGTATTAAAGAAAGCTGTAGTCATTAAATGTAGCAGTAGGAAAATGGAGCTTGTTGGTCATTGTGGAAGATGGCTCTTTTTGTTATTGTTGTTGTAGCTTTTTCCTTTGTATGGGTAATCATGTGTGGGTTCTGCTTCGTCCCAGCTTCCCTGACTGTGCCCACAAATCTTTTAGATTACGTGTATCTGCAAGAGGTTAGCCGCAAATCACTTTTTTTTAATATCCTCTAAACTGAAGGCACAAAAGTCGTAAATGGTCTGTAGCCAGTTAGGTTGTCCTCTCAGGATAATTTTAAAGATTAAAGACTGAAGGTGATTTAATGACTTTTATGAGCTTTCATTTCGCTCTCCCCCTTTTTAATGGACATACTGGACTTCCTTATAATGTTCAGCCCACATAGACTGAACATTTAGCTAATTTTTTATATTCTGTGTTTGAGGTTGGGAAAGCATTTAAAGCAGGAGGAAAAGGGGCTACTCTGGAGTCTCAGCAGAGTAAGCATATTTCAGTACCAGCTGCTCTTCATCCTTGGGCAGGGGTCGAAGATGCAATCATTTCTCTGCTTTCGGGGTCTTCTCACCACTGTACAAAGCAGGCAACTCGGTGAGAATCATGCTTTTTATTTCTGCCTGCACATTTTTATTTCTGCCTTCCCTTCAACACCACACAGTAACAACCATGTATGAGGAGCCAGAGACAACAGACAGGATGCCTCCACATTCACCTGGAAGCGACGCCCTGACAGAATGTGAACATGGTATCTGAACCTGAAGGGTTGTGCACCTGCTAAGATGCCCCATTTGCATTGCCGTCTGCAGGGAGCTGCCTATTCCCCAGGACTTCACCTTAGGGTCAAGTTGTCTGCAGAGACATACACGTGGCTCTACTGCTGCAGTGTTAGAAAAGAGGTGGATGGGAAGCTAATTAGCAGGAAATAATGGACTTCTTTGGGTTTATAATAATGGACATATAATGAAAATAATGGACTTCTTCTTAAATGTGAACTGGTCAACAGAGATGACTATTGACTGTGAGGAGAGTTCTTAGAAAATCTGAATCAAGAAATGACAACATTCCAATATCCTACTGGATAAAATTGGTTAGATGATTTGAACAAGAATTAGAGACTTTATAGACCCAATTGAGAATACTTTCGCAGTGAGTGAATACATGACATTGTCTAATTACCTTTGAATGCATAAACATTTCACTTTAACAATGGACAAGCTGAAATCAAAACTATCATCAACGTCTTCTGCAATTCATGGTTTGATTGCATACTACCCTGTAAAGTAAAAAGCACATGTTGTTTTAGTTAATAAGCTTTCTAAATACATGATCACTTTAAGACTCTCAAAGAAGAAACATGAATGGTCTTGAATATTCAGGCCTGCTGTCAGAACGTTTTTTTTTTTTTTATTTAAAACCCTATGTTCACTTAAATGTGTGTTTAAGAAACATATAGCTTTTGCTATAATTCAATTCAGTTAATTTATATACTGCTAGTTCAAAACACGTCATTGTAGAGCACTTAAAAAGTCAATTCTATCAAATTAACCGGTCAGACTGGTTAAAAAGTTTTCTATCTAAGGAAACCCAGCAGACTGCATTAAGTCATTGACTTGCAGCAATCTCTCCTCCTGGATGAGCATGTAGCTAAAGTGGACAGTCGCTTGCATCAAGTCATTTACTTTGCAGCAATCCCTCATACCGAGCATGCATTTAGTTGCAGTGGACAAGAAAACTACCCTTTAACAGGAAGAAACCTCCAACAAAACCAAGTTCAGTGTGAACTCCCATCTGCCATGGCCAACTGGGGGTCAGAGAAGACAGAGCAGACACGAAAAAGAACACACAAGCACTGATCCAGGAGTACTGTCTTTGTTATGGCAGTACTAGCTTCTTATCTTGGAAAGAAACATAGCTAACCAGATAGGTTGTGGGTTAGTTTTCAGGTCTAGATGATGAAAGGGAGCACTAAAAGTTAGTTGTAGTACAAGTTCACCTAACAGCTATTTATATGAGAGAAAAAAGGCTAAACACAGAAATACCTGCATCATCTATAGGAGAACATGAAGCTACTGGCAACTGTAACTCACCTCCAGCAAGGTGTCACAGCTGAACAAGCTAGATGCTACTATGAAGATAAAAAGCAGAGAGCGAACAGAAGGTTAAAAGCTGAAATGGCAGCAAATAATACAAAATTGAATAGTAGTAGGAGAATATAGCAGAGTGAGGGAAAGTGGTATTTATATCATCCAACAGCCTAAGCCTATGGCAGCATAGAAACAGAGATAATTCAGAACAACCTAAGCCACTCTAACTATAAGCTTCATCAAAAAGGAAAGTTTTAAGCTTAGTCCTAAAAGTAGACAGGGTGTCTGCCTCGCGGAATAAACTGGGAGTTGGTTCCACAGGAGAGGAGCCTGATAGCTAAAGGATTTGCCTCCCATTCTACTTTTAGAGACTCTAGGAACCACCAGCAGACCTGCAGTCTGAGAGTGAAGTACTCTGTTAGGAACATAAGGGGTAATCAGAGCTCTGATATATGATGGAGATTAATTATTAGGGGTGTTGTGCCATTACACACTGTTTTAAGGTATTCTGTGTTTATTAAATACCCTGTTAGATATTGTCCAGGGAATATCAGCCCAAACATCTGATATTAGGGTTCCTTGGTACATATAAAAGTCTCACATTTCTTTGTGGCTTACAATGTACAATCTGATTTTATATTCCCCTTCGTTGAAAGCACAACAGGGGCTTCATATGCAACAGTGGCGCAGGAGTTAGGGAGGTTGCCAGTTTGATCCCCCGCTCAGTCCGTCTCAGTCGTTGTGTCCTTGGGCAAGACACTTCACCCGAATTGATACATAGGTGGCGCCCATGTATGGCAGACTCGCCTCTGTCAGTCTGGCCCAGGGCAGCTGTGGCTACTAACATAGCTCACCACCGTCAGGGTGTGAATGTGTGTGTGAATGGGTGAATGTGACTGTAGTGTAAAACGCTTTGGGGTCGTCGGACTAGTTAAGGTGCTATACATGCTATATGTGAGAAGAGTTTCAGATTTAACAGGGAGCCAATAAAGGGAAGCTTAAATAGGAGAAATATGATCTCTCTATTTTATTTTCATCAGAACTGTTGCTGCACCATTTTGCTTTTAACTGCATTTTCTTACTGATAGAAATAATTACAATAGTCCATCCTTGAAGTAACAAATACATGGACAAGATTTCAGCATTGAAAAAAGACTGTTCATTCCTAGTTTTTTTCCATTTTATTTTTGAAAAGGCAAGTGGTCAGAATCCCAAGAAAAGTGATATTTAAATTCAGTCCATTTATTCCGCACGTCTGTTTATCCTGGCACCTTAAGCAGTCTTTTTTTGTTACAGCTGTTTAAATTTTTTCATTTTTATCCTTTCTGTAGATATAGGGAAATTTAGATAACTCTTTTCTTCAAGTCCTATCGTGACTTACGGAGATCAATACTCATCTGCCTTACTTAAAAGGAATGTATTCTCATATTTTTTATGTTGAAGCGTGGGTAAGAGGAGGAGGCATTTTATACCCCAGGGAAATGCACATTCATGAACTACTAATTTATAGTTTTCCTTATCTGATAAACTACTCAACCCATCAAGCCACAGTCGCCCTTGTATGTACTCAAAGTAAAGGTTAGTGTGAAATTAATCCATATATAATTAATTATTACTAGAGTTTTCAATAACAGCAGAGGGTGCTGAATATTTTTTCAGGGAGATGCAGCTGATAAGCCGTCCAGAGTTTCAAGATGTCGTTCACAGACACTTTTCCCCCTTTGGTTTGCAAACAAATCATAGTAATTAGAAATGGAAAGAAATCTGGTAATTTTCAATGTATAATAGGAACTGCACACTGAAAGACAAAGAATTATTCATTAATTCAGTAAATGGAAATATTCCTCCATCTTGACCTTGCGATGCCTTACTAAAATGCTTTTCGTAAGCTGTAAATGCAGAAGTCAATATCATCTTTCAGCCCTCAGATAAGTTGCCACTGGGTTGTATGTTACCGATACCTTATGTTGTGAGCCTCCAGGAAATTTGTAGCAGGATGTTGAAAATGAGATTCCGATAAACTGTGTAACATGGAAGAACCCTTGCAAAGTTGGTCAGCTGTTATTGGATAAAGGATCCTTTTTGTGGTTTCGGAGCAAGTGATGATGGAGATCAGAAGGTGAAACAGAGTGTAAAACAAATGTGGAGTCAATCAGAAATGTTTGATCTATTCCCAATACACCTTAGACTCTGCAGATTAATAAAACAAACATGAACTGAAGCAAATGGTTTTCATTAGAGGGTAATTGTTCTACTCCTTTGATTGTGCCCAACATCGTTCCAAAACTGCTTCTTAATGGTGATGGATTTCTTGTTGAAAGGGTTAAGGGTTAATCATCGGTCTTCAAAGACCTAAAAGCCAGCTGGAATTTGAGCATTTACTTTCTAATTCCTTACTTCAATGTGTTGTGGGTTTTGATGGTTTAATTTTTTTTCTTTTTGGGTAGGGGAGCGCTAAAATAAACCATGTGAAATTTTATTTGGATGGTCAATATGAACAAGGCCGAATGCTGTTCTACAGCTGCAAAATACAATTTCTATTAATTCTGGCAAAGGAGGCAAAACCACCCTGTGAGGAAATCTATACAAATCAGATTTTCATGATCTTGTTTCACATCCTTGAAATTTTTTATTGAATTTATAATCTAATGCTTTGTTCCTGAGTAAAAAAAGAAAAAGGGTGGGGGGGGTGGGGGTCCGTTATCCACTGATCTTCTTCCCAATCAGCTGGTCCATTGAAGCACAGGTATCAGTGAAGTAGTAACAGATGAAAACCTTTAGGCAAAAAGTTGCCACAGCTGGTAGGACTGTTGTGGCACTGGCGCTCACAATTTGAAGCTAAAGTGATGTAGTCCATCATATCTACAGAAACCTTCCATTTTTACTCTCATAACTGATAAAAAATATGGAAAAATCATTCAAATAATTCATCTTTTGCTGCAGTAACATGACATTACAAAGATTGACACAAATTTTAGTTTGAGTACATTACTTATTCAGGAAGGAATAATAACTCATCTGCTTAAGAGGTATTGGTGCCTGTATGATAATAATTTTTTTGATAAATTTCAGAACAGTTTTTTATTCCTTTCTTTGAAGTCAGAAGCGTATGTACCTTTAGTTACTGTTTGGCAGGATTGCCTCAGTTTTAGTTTCGTCAGACAACAGAACATGTCTAAAGAAAATAAAGATCTTTATCCCTGAGTGCATTTGCAAATTGTAATCTGACTTTTCATGCTGCTTTTGGACGGATGGCTTCTTCCTCTCTGAGTGGCCTTTGCGTCTCTGTCGGTACAAGACATGTTCCACTGTGGATAGTAAGCACCGTATCGGAAATATAGTTTTTGTAGATTTATCACTAAATCTATTTTGTCTGTCATAATGGCAAGGAAGCGTATTATTAAACACATAAATCAAGCTATATGACTTGTACTTAAAAAACAGACACCACTGAAACAGTATTAGCAAAGTCAAATATCAAATTCAGCCTTTAAACCTTTCAGAGTAAAGCATTTAATATTTAAATCCAAAGAGATTAACGTCTCAGCAGTAAAGCATTCAAATCACCCTATCTCTGAAGATGAAAATGTCTATTCCAGCGCCTGTGTAGATCTTTGTAAATCTGGAAATGCCAGCAAGAAAAAAAGCTATGGTCTAAACTTCAGTCAGTCAGAGCAACAATTTAAACCATTTAACTGTGGAACTGTGACAAAAAAAAGCGCTAGACGAGGGCCTGGGTTTAGCTTGCCACCATGCACTGCAAGGATTTTGGTCCGAGAGGTAAAAATACCTCTAAAGGTCATTGTTGGAGAATTGAAGCAAAATGTTGCATCTTGAGAGCACAAAGTCTCAACATTTTATTACATTCTTCTTTTTTTTCCGCCAGAAATTTAGATAACTGTGAATGGTTCTGTGTATCAGAAACCTGAAGGACGCACACAAATTAGATTAGACCCTTCCATGCTGTTCCCCTCATTCTGCCTCCTGTTCTGCTTTTATAACCTGGGTAATGAACCAGCAAAACAAAGTTACAACAGCGCCTTTTCAGTGAATGTAATCAGTTTTCTTTTTCGGAGGTCTGGTGAAGGCATTTGGAAAAATTCAATAGAACAAATAACGAACACGGTGATGAGTTGAACAATAAAAATCCCCTCTGAATGAAAGGCATAAGCTGATAGACTTCATGTGCTGAAATCACAAAGTTCTCAGTCAGGACCGTCACTGCAGCTTCCCAATGCTCTGTGAATAACACCTTGAATAACACCATCTCGGTGCCTGTTGGAAGTGGTTGTAATTAATGCAGCACTTGCTACAGTCTGTCATCATTTGTTATCCATAACCTTAGTTTTCCGGCATATATTTGAATATTTTATTTGTTGACACCAAATGAGCTCTCTACTATGAAGTTGTGGTGCATCTGCGGGAGAAGAGATCTTACGAATGAAAATGAGATTTAATCACCTTGTGGTTGAGGCTGTAGAAATAAACTCACTCTGTGTGTAAAGACTGCCCTCTATGGGTCCCACACGTCAGCTGCGCTCAGTTTGGACCTCTCATAATCTCACTTCTGACTTTTCAGAGTGCCTCCATTAATTTTGTTCTCTTTCCTCTGCCTGATACCTTGATAGACAAAGAGATCATGCGTAGTCCTGACCCAAAAGGCAGGGTTGTGGGTTGTTAAAGTCATTAAGGGCACATGTTGGTCATTTAACGACTCAGACATCATGTGAGACGTAGCATGACAAGAATCAAGGCGCCGCTGGCAGTGGAGTTGACTGCTTTGTGTTTTGTGTGTGGGTTTTTTCTGCTGTTACTTTTTTGCATCAATGATCATTCCAGTTTAGCTCACGTGGCCTTTTTCAATCCCAACATTACCGTCCACAAAGTAAACTCTATTATCAGTTGGATGCACTCAGACTGCGAGTCCTGACCTGAAAGACTCCTTCATATAAAGGTGTTTACATTTCCCTCTCCACTGAACTGTAAATTGTGTTGGTGTGTTATGTCCTCAGGGTGAATTCGCTTTTGTTGTTGCTGAGAGAATTGCTCAGTCTGATGTGCGGCGGGGTGCTGCGTTTGGAGAGTTTACCCAGACACTTGGACACTTTGTTCAAAGAGGATCTTGTTGTTGTTAGTTTTCTCTTCCTTAAGAAAAAAGGTTAGCTGGGAGTATCAAGAAGTGCTCTCTTTTTCTATTCATCAAACCTTAAGTGAAATAATCTCAACACAGTGTTGATATTCCAGAGTCAAAGAGCAAACATGAAGCTGTGTATGTTTTCACTAAACAAAGGGAGCGTAAGCAGTCAAGTCACTGCTGCACACCACAGTCCAAAGTAGAGCTCCACGGTGTATGCCACTGATATTGTCTTTGCAATGTGCACGCTATCAACAGAGCTAAGGACTATGTATCAGCCAGAGATAAGACCAAGTCATGGTTTTGCAAGTCACAACTAATTCTCAAGTCTTCCCACCAAAGTTGCCAGTGAAGTGTCAAGTAAAGGCAAGTGCAAGTCCCAAGTCGAGTCCAGTCTTAGGATATGCAAGTACTCAGTCGAGTCAAATTCACAAACTAACCTTTTTTTAGTCTTACACAACTTATTTGACCCACTATGTAATTTAGACACATAATAATAACTCAATGTTTAGAGTTTAGAAACTGCTTTTAAAGTATTTTTCTTTGTCAGACCAACCAGCAAGGGGAAGCGTCATTCAAAAACATCAGAAAAATCAGTGCAGATGTTGCTTTCCACTATAAATTTTGACGAACGGAAAAGTCAGTAGATTCAGAAAATAATCAATCGACTGATCCATCAAAATGTGAAACAGCTGGTTTTAAGGCAAAATAAAAATAATGATTGTTTAAACCAACCACAACAGTACGCAACTGCTTTCACAATCACACATCAGTATTTTCGGATCATTGAAATAACAAATCAAATCATTTATACAACTGCATATAAATTGAACTTTCGAAGTAAATTTATTGAACAAGGTATCATTATTGTGCTGCTGTCTCCCATCTTTGATGCCCTGGCTATGGTTTAGATCAGGTTCACAGCACATAACCTGATCTAAACCAATAAATAGCAATCAGGGGAAATCACTTAACTTCAAATATATAAATAAATTAGAAAAGTAACAATGTAGCCATCAATGTTACCATCTGATTATTTGTCATCTTTTTCAGGTTAACATCAGCAGCAGAACCCATAACATTGTTGCCATGTTCTGAAAATGACATTTCAGTCATTGTCTGAATTTAGCCTAAAAATACGGGTCCACCTCATTATTATTTGTGTTATTTTAAAATGTCAAAAAGAAGTCACGTTGTCGCCTCTTGCATAGTTTTCAGCCCACGTTTGCACTTTCAAACTTATTTCTTTTTTATCACCTTGTAATTTGTGCAAGCAAATGAAATGATATGGTTATGCTTAGTAAAATCACTCTATTACTTTTCCAAATTGATTGGATGTTGTATTAGATTAGGAATTAGGAATTGTAAGAAATTACTATAAACTCATTGGAAATTAGTAAAGCTTGATTTTGTAAAGTACAGTAAAAGTTCTTAGAACTAATGTATTCATATACATAGGCAATTTTTATTCTCACCTATGTCCAGAAAATATTTTGATGATCTCCTAAGCCTTTTGGGAGGTACTGATGAGACAAAAGTAGAACATTTGGAAAATGTGCATCCTGTTACAGCTGACGTCAAAGTGACACGACGTTTGCTGTGATATGACCCTAAGTATGACGATCGTACTTGAAAGAGTTGCTAAATTAAAACAATTCCAGAAACAAGACTTTAAAAATAAAATATGCATGTTGGGTTAATTTGTCACCCCAAAATACTAAATGAAGAAGTAAAAATTATCAAAAACTTTCTCAAAACAAACTAGTCGGTCTCTGATTTCTAAACATAATTTATTAATCATTTGTGTCTGATACCAGATAGTGACATAGCTCTGCAAACAGTTGCTGTGTTTTATCTTATTTAAAAACAACTATGCTTATAAGATGAGATATTTTGGGTTAAAAACATACAATGTGTTGCCCTGCGATATAATGGCGACCTGTCCAGGGTGTACCCCACATCTCGCCCATTGACAGCTGGAGATAGGCACCAGCACCCCTCACGACCGAAACAGGGATAAGCGTGTTGGGAAATGGATGGATGGATGGATGGATGGATGGACGGACAATTGGTTCGAATTTTTTATATACTTTTCTAGCATCATAGCATTTATTAAGGAATGCAAAACTTATTTCATTTAGTCTTCAACAGTTGATTCCATGAAGACTAGTACCGTGATGCTGCCGTTGCAAAGAAAGGCTGTCAAACGTTTTATATCAGTTGGGTCTGTTTCTGCTTCGGTCATCAAACAATGAGAATGGCATAAGAAGAAAACTTTTGACAGAAGCACAAAAAAATAGCCAACTTCTCCACTGTAGACTAAGTTAGATACACAGAGGCTTGAGTAATGATTTATAAATGTCGCAGAAATCTCATCATAAAGGAAAGGATCTCTCATTTCCAACATAGGTAGCTATAGCACCAATTCACAACAAATATCATCTCTGGGCACCTTACAATGCAAACAAACCCTGTATGATGGGAAGTCAGTCCAACCTAATAGACAGACCAAGCTCAAGTACTTTCCAGTTTGGTCCTAGATACACCAATGCATTCAAATTCAGTTTATTAAGCCAACTGGTAAAACGAGTATCAGTTTATTTGTGTTTCTGCAAAATGATTTGCAACAACCCCTCATTATGAGCAAGCAAGTGGTGAAATGAATGACAAGGCAACCTACTGGAAATCTGCTTTGCAAGATGTTGAAAAATCCTGTCTGAGATGTTTCTGTCCCATAGTATTCATGTTTTTATCTGTGTGCTGGTGTGTTAGCAGCAAGGAAGAGAAAAAAATGCCCGTTATTGTCTGTGGTTTGTTAAATAAATGTCTTTTTTTCACTGACACCTTTGTTAAGCTTATTTTTTTTAGATAGGGCTTCAACCCTTTTTCCCCCTTGTCATATCCAGCTTCATGGCAAACATAGATTTGTGTTCTCACTGTCCTTGTCATGCAAATCATACTTGCTTTTCCAAGGGCTTTACCAAGATTCTCAACTCTTGAGGATTTATTTTATTGCTCTTAAGGTATTATACAAAAACTGATGCCAAACATGACAGGGGGCTTCTATCTTCTTAACAGTCATTGAAAATCAATCTAACGTTCAAATATTCTAAATGTAACTTTAGCTGTGAAACAGAATTGCACATTTATGATTCAGGGCTCTTGTTTTTGCCAATTTTAACTGATTAAAATGCTTTTTCTTAAATTCAATAAATAAATAAATACATCTCTGTTTGATTAAAAGTACTTTGCGCAAAATGTAGTAATAGGATGAGATCATGTAAAGTAAAAGTTACAGAACTTGAACTCTCAATAAAGTAACACCACAAATATGTGAGCCAGTGATATACTGTTTGCTTCAAAACAGCCCATTATGTTCCCTAAAAATAAGGTTCTCATACTTTTCTGCTTAAGATCCACAAAGTAACAGTGGCAGAGACTTGAGAAACTAATTATTATTGACTGAAATAAACTGACCTATTTAAGGTGCCTTGCGCAAGTATTCAAACATCTTAAACTTTTAAAGTATATTTTCACATTCTAATGTCAAACCTCAATGCATTTTTAGGATTTTATGAGATTGACCAACACAAAATAGTCCCACAGCCTACACCCAGTTTGTGTCAGGTCTTGCCACAGATTCTTAATTGAATTTAGGACAAGGTCTTTCAAACATAAATTTTTTTCTTTCTTTTTTTTTTGTTATCTAAGCCATTCCACCAAATTCGTTTGGTGTCATTTTCATGCAGGAAGGTCAAAGATATCTGTATGGTGTTTCTTCCAGGATTGCCCCATGTTTACCGGCATCTGGCCAGCTCCGTGCAATCCCAAATTTCGCCGTCCGTCACCACGACCACTCTGTTCAATCTCAGCATGATTTGCAGTTAGTTTTCTGCCACAAATAGTGCCTTGCATCTTCATTTTGTTTTGTAGATGACCGAAGCTAGTAGAGCTATACCCCAAGAGTCTCCAGAAGACCTGCATATACAACTGCAGCAAAAGCTGGCTCTAGGGACGCTGAATAAATGCATGCCACACTTTACAGATTTGGGAAAATCATGAATCGTTTTTCTTTCACTTCCAAATCATATACTCCTTTATGCCGGTCTAAAATTCACTGAGGTTTGTGGTCATAAATTCAAGGCATACAATTACGGTACATTGAATGGCAGGTGGGGCTTATTGTCCAAAAGTTGGAGCTTTTCTGCTAATGAACACATTTTTAACAAATAAATCCAATGTATCCAATGTATTTACATGTAGCTGGGCATATCTGTGGTGTATCATTATTCTAAAAAGCATCAAACATGAGGTTTTAGTGTAGTATTGATAGTGAAGTGAAGCAGCTGAGGCGGTTACAGGAAGTAGCAGCCTGGGAACGATGGGTGTGGTCTTCGTGCTGTGATTTAATTGGCTGAAAGTTGGTGAAACTACACAGGGCCCCGCCCCCCTCTCAGCATTAACTAGTTGCTCAACATTTCTGGTGGAAAGTGTCCTGATAAGAGTGCGATCAATTCATTGAACAGCATTGACGCAGCAGGTCACTGAAGGGCAGAGAAGAACGGGTCTGTGAGAGAGGTCAGTGGTTTCTTTCGCTGCTCTGTTGTGCTTTTAAAGCCCAAGAAGCTTGATGACCACCTGTTGCTAAGCTAACCTTAACAACCTCAGCTTCTGTGACAAACAGGCAGTTTCTGCTATTTCCTTCCCGATCAGCTGTGTTTAATTGTATTAATATTGCTCATCTTGAGCTGTGAGCTTATACTGGATAATAAAACGTGGATTTAAACTGGACGGGTGTTAGCCGCAACCAACAAGCCTGTTTCTTCATCTGGGCTAAAGTTCATTAGCCACAGAGGGAGAAACGTCACAGGGAAACTTTATCTGGTGATGAGTTCTGAATGCCAATAAATAGCCTGAGATTATTTAGTAATGGGTTTATTTTTCACCAGATAATCTTTGGTGTTTATAGTAAAGGATTTTACACCAAGCTTTGGGTAATATTTTTTCAGACAGGTGTTCTTTTAAACTTGTGATTTTCTAAAAATTCGGTGTTGCCTCAACTTGTGTTTATTGTATATAATAAACACAAGTTGAGGCAACACCGAGTTTTTAGAAGTCTTAATTCCCTTCAAAATAAAAACTTCACTCAAGAAGCGATGACTTTACTAAAAAAGGATCTTGCTACTCAGATGGGTGTCGCCCATCTGAGTGCCTCTGGGATTGACATGATGCCCGACTAAAATGTGTCCCGGTCCAAAGTTTGGAAAGCCCTCAGATTCACTAATGGATGTGATCAGTGACTGAGCCGAGTACGGTTAATAGAAGCGATGTATATCATCTATGTTGGTTACTAATAATCTTTGTGTTTGCCTTTCGTTTCTCCTCTGAGTTCTATGCATGAGGAGGCCTGCCATGGCAAACATCTTAATAGCGCTCCTAATCTGTATCAGCCCTGAAATCAAAGGTCGTGTTCAGTGTTAGCCTCAGTTAGAGTGTAGCAGTCTCCTTCTTTTAGCAGACTGTGTTTGTGAGGATCTTTAAAACTCAGTAGGAAGAGGGTTGGCAGGATTTCCGTGACTCTTTTATGGGAATCAGTTGTCAGAATGTCAGCGGGCTGATTATTTCTGAGTGAATTATTAAAGCGGGCCAGTTTGCATTGCAAACGTTCGTTTTTTTTTTTTTTTGTTTTTTTTTTTTTTTTTTTCTGGCTGTCTTTCACATATCCAAAAAAATTATCTCAAGTTTATCTCATGCTCGACTTTGGAACTGATAATCAGACTTTGCTTTTATAATAAAGGCTGTGAAGATGTCACCAGCTGACACGTTGACGAAAGCCTGTTGCTCAACCAAGGTGTTGCAATAAGTTGTAATCTTCTTTCACGCAGAGCCCAGGGAGGCTGTCGGAGCACCACGGTTTTGTGAAAATATCAAGGAGGAATTTTTTATTCCCTTTTGACATCTAAAATATGTGAAATGATCATCAGCATCTCTTTATAAAAGTCAGCCGACGCTTTGAGCGGCTCCTCCTGTCAGGTGGGTGGAACGGGTCCACCAGAGCGTTTGCTTCAGGATGATTACAGGTTGCAGCCGGTCAGCCCACTCTTTCTGCTGCCAGTGCTTATTTTCCAGCGGCTCAAGCTCATGTCCTTCTGTGACTTATTTGTCAGATGCATCAGGCCGAGCCTGTCGAGCAGCTGGTAACGGTGTCCCAAGACAGGTGGAGTCCATTTATGTCTGTGTGTGCCATCTGGCGGAGCGAGAAACAGATGTCATCCACATGTTCTGGCCTCCAGAGGTACATGGGAGGGGTGGTTGTTGCTGCACCCCTTCCCTTGCTGCTGCGATTGGTTGCGCAATTAGGCCAATGCATAACCTTCAAGAGATCTTTCTGGTTGCTGTTGGAGAGCAATGCTGAACTGATGCAACGGCCGGCCACCCGGTGCGGAGTCGAATCAAAGTTCAATCAGAAACCCGCTGCTGAAACAGATGCAGACAAATGTTCTGGCACCAGTGGTTAGGTTGGATAAAAGACTTAAAATAAATTATGATCCTGTGATATTTTATTGCAGAAGAATACCGTGACGCAGAATAAAATTAGAAAAATGCTTTTATTGGACTTGAATCCATCTATTCAGTGAGGGAAATATCCCTTTATTGACAATTGATTATCTCTAGATAAAATAAATAATTTTATAAGAATTTGTACCTCTAGCAACTCCTTTTTAAATAAGTGTCACTAAAATATCTTTTTTAAGTTGATCAGAGTTTTTAGGTATTGGTGTTTTAGTATCCCAAGACCTGCTGTTTCCCAAATGTGACGCGACACACAGAAACGTTTCTTTTAGCCACTGAGACGGACAGGAAACCCTATTTATCTTGCCACCACGCACAGTAAGCAAGATGGTAAAGAATGTTCCATACAATTTTATATAAACGTAAAATGCTGGAATTCCATGTTTGTTTATTTTTTATTATTATTATTTCTATTGTCTTATTATGCTACTACAATAAAATTACTTTACCAAAGATGCCAGAAAATTGGTCTGCATCCGTAGCCAGGGGTGTTTTTAGGGTCTGAAAACATCGAGGGGCTTTAACGACTTCATTTATAAGTAATTTCACATTACAATGACATGGGTCATGTTGTACCAGTTCTGTGCCTTGGCTGGGTTTTGATTGAATGCAAGTTATTGTGAATCAAACGCATAGGTTTACCGTAATTCCCCTTGGGTCTATTTTTTTTGGTAATTGATTGAAGTGAAGGATGAAGAGACACAGCGTTTACGACTGATGAAATAAAACATTTCACTGAAGGAGATGACGACAGCTTTTAGGATATTTGGAAAAAAATAGTTTCAGTCTTAGTCAAATGGTAGATCCTAAAACACATTTATTTTAATTATAATGAAAGCTTTTTCAAACATTTGCTAAAATGTGTTTATGTAAATATAATTTACATAGATCCTTGACCTTTCCTGGACCCTAATCTTTCACCCCACTATCAGCATTAATATTTCAGTTATTAGGAACTATATAAATAAAATGGTTAAAGTACTTATAATAAAACTATGTAATCCATTGCTAGTAATTAAAAAATACTGTAGGATTACAAATATATTTTAAAAAAATCTGAACTCATTTTCAGTAATAATTCTGCCATTTTAGGTTTTGTAACAATGCAAAAATGTTTGCAAAAGTTTTGAGTGGGAAATATGAGCAATACGTTTCAACAACTTGAGGCAGAGAAGAGAAGGAATGTGAAGCAAAAGGAAAGACGGAGAGAAGAGAGAGGCATATTTTGGCTCTTACTACTATACCCTGACATAAGTCGTTCCAGTTTGTCCCCAGTCCCCCTTGGACTCGCTCGACCGTGCAGCTAATTAGTCAATTATTATAAAATTATGTCTTTTAACTCATAATACATTGTGTAAACAGCATTTTTCTTTACCAGACAAAAACAAATTCAGGTATAGCTTCTTTTTAAAGGACTATTTCACTGTTTTGTTTAGTTAAGGCTCTGGATTGCATTGGAACATCTGTAGTTTGAAATCTAATTTCTTAGACTGGTCAGACCTAGACAGGATTAATCGGCTCTGAACAGAGATTCCTAAAAACAACAACTTGAGATGTATGAAAACTTTTTATTCTAGTTTAAGCAAAAAATAGCAAAGGCGTTTTCTTTCAGCATTTGGGCGACCTTAGATTAAGAGAAGCTCACAAACCGCAATATACGGCATCTTCAAAACTAGACTGACTCTCGCTTTCAGAGCTTCTTTCTGACACAGCGAGAAGACTTGAATTGTTTGTAGTGGTAGCACCGTGTCATTGTTTTAAAGCAGTTTCATCCTTGTTGCATCATTGCGTTGACTAATGGATTTAACATGGCTGAGTCTTCTTTCTGCATGCACTTAAACCATCTGACAGGACAGCTAGTCCTGCAAGATAAAGTGTACCGGCCACCCTAACAAAGACTTCCAGAGTGGGAGCCGTGTTTCATCATGCACTCGCTGTTAAGTGAGGTGAATCTCAATTTCTGACTCTATGTATTCCGTGTCAGAGATTGAACCCAGCAGTCAAAATGGCAGACAGCGGGAAAACTAATGAGGCTGGAGCCGCGGCAACTGAACCGGCTAATGGAGAGCAGCAGGTGAGGAACACAGAGACCCGCCGTCACACCTAATACAAATTGTAATTTATTTTACGCTGGTAATACTTTGCAGTCAGCCTAATGACACGGCTAAATGTAAATCAAAGCGTAGGAATTAAGACTTGCTCCAGAAAATGGTGTATTGTACAATTTTCTGAGAGAGCCCTAATGTTTCTTTTCTGGTCCCAGAATGTCGTTACGAGAATGAGCCACTTGCCCCTGGTGAGCTCAGCCTGCGAGGCCGTTTCCAGCGCCTACAGTAGCACCAAAGACAACGTGCCCCTGCTGAAGGGGGTGATGGGCGTCGCCGAGAGCGGGGTCCGAACACTGGGAGCAGCTGCCAGCACGGGCTCCAAACCCGTCTTGGACATGATCGAACCACAGCGTAAGGTTCTTCTCTGGGCCAAGCTGTAACGTGACGTAACGTCCGCGCAACAGCAGTTCATGCGTGTCCTCTGAAACCTACCGTTTAAAAATAAATGGGAAGCCAGTTCAGAAGGAAACTGTGTGAAATGAGCGTGTGGTTGGCCTATTACCTCAGGGCTGCGGGATCATTTTCAAAATGTTTCTGGCAACTGCTAAAAACAGACTTTCCACCTATTTTACTCCATATTTCTATGAGGCTCTTTGATGCTGTTGTGCTGTAAACACAAAACGGTATCTGTTCACACAATAAGTCCAGAGTATTTTTGTGTGTGTGTGTGTGTGTGTGTAAACTGCTATATTGGCT
This sequence comes from Fundulus diaphanus, assembly GCA_037039145.1. NCBI lineage: Eukaryota > Metazoa > Chordata > Actinopteri > Cyprinodontiformes > Fundulidae > Fundulus > Fundulus diaphanus. Next base: position 32,185,064 of record CM073128.1, read on the forward strand.
CCTATTATTACATTTCAAGTGAGCTTCTCTCCTGCCTGTCATTTTAGTTGCCACGGTGAATGAGTACGCCATGAAAGGACTCGATAAGGTGGAAGAGAAGCTGCCGATTCTTCACCAACCAGCGGACAAGGTTTGGGAAAACCCACACAAATTACTTTATTGTTTCCATCCAGTTCTTTTCTTCTCCTCCTTTGAGTAGAAAGTTTATAATCCAGCACACCATCTTCACCTGAGAGGCTGTAGTGAAATCTATACATGTCAGTAACGAAGAGGTCTGATGAGGCTTTTTGAATAGCAGTTCAGGGTTAGGGTAGGGTTTCAGGTTAAGGTCTGGACTTTGACTGGACCACGGAAACACCTTGATTCTTTTCCTTTTCAATCACTCTGTGTTTGGTGGTGTTCATGGGGTCATTGAGGACGCAGTTTCAGCCAAGCCAACATTAGATTCGTGATCCCTTGTCTCCAAAACACGCTTGAGGTGTTAGTGGTGATATGTTGTGTTTAGTTTGATCTTCTGTTTTTGGCAAACACCTCAAATTTGGTCTTTTCTATCCAAAGGAGACTGCTCTAAAAGTCTTGTGGTCATGAAGGGAATAAGCATGATTCTGCCACAGTGCCACCGATATGCTTCACAGTAGGAATCGTGTAGCAGATGAGGGAGCAGTATGTTTTTCTCCAGGCATGAAGTTTGGGATGCAGACCAAATGTTTTTTTTTTTTCTCCTGGTCTGTCAACCTCTGATGTGTGTTTTTGTAAGATCCACTAGGCCTACCTTGTCGATCTGGCCATTCCACCATAAAAGCTTGATTGGTGCAGTGGTTGATTAACAATGGTTGATCTTCTGGGAGGTTTTCCCCATAAGAGAAAACTTGGGTCCTGTCTTAACCATAGATTATGGGGATTTCTCTGATTTCTCTGTTTGGTCGGGCAGCCAGATCTAGGAATGGGTCCTGACGGTTCCGAACATCTATTTCTGAAAATTGGTGAACACAGTGCTTTCTTGGATGTTAAAGGGTAACTCACCCCCTTAATCATCTTTTTTTTGTGCTAATAAACTGTTAACATGGTTATTATTAGTACTGTCTACATATCCTAGTGGTTATTTTGACAGTTTACTGCATATTTATTGATATCCTGCTTTTGTGTCTAAAACCGTCAGTGTGGCGCCCTCCTTGGGTTTAAATGGTGGTCTTGCGTTGAATTTCAAATCAGTATTGCTATTGGTTCAAAAGTTTTTGTGACGTCAAATGGAGAAACTCATGCGTCGTCAGCTCTGTCGCTGTGGGGTATGAAGGCAGCTTTGTCCTCTACCTCTGTAGCGAGTTGGAGTTTGAATAGTGAGTTTGTCGGTCTGTCTGTCCATCTATTTATCATTTATCTATTTATCAATCTATTTATCATTTATCTATTTATCAATCTATTTATCATTTATCTATTTATCAATCTATTTATCATTTATCTATTTATCAATCTATTTATCATTTATCTATTTATCAATCTATTTATCATTTATCTATTTATCAATCTATTTATCATTTATCTATTTTCAAGTTGATTTATTAGCTTAGCATTCAGTTAGTTTATTTAGCTTTTACTAGTAGCCCAGCCCTCGTGACCCCATGAGGGATAAAGTTAGTAAGAAAACGGATGGATGAATGGATACACACACACACACACACACACACACACACACACACACACACACACACACATTTCCTTGTTTGCGGTGCTCCGCCTCCTCTCGGCACATTTTTCAAGTATGAGATTGGGCGGAGTAAGGCTCGGGCACGGGGGTGAGTTACAATTTAGAAATTGTTTAGTGTCCTTCTCCAGATGTTGTGCTTTGAAACATCTGGTCTCTGAAGTCTACATATGACTCTTTTGGCCCTTATTGCTTGTTGTCTTTTATGATATGAACGGTCAACTGTGAGACCTTTTTTATATAGATGTGTGTTTAATTCCCAACTCATGTTCAATCGGCTGAATGTACCACGAGTCTCCAATCAACATGCAGAAGCATTTCCAGGATGACCGGAGGAAAATGAAATGCACCAGAGCTCAATTTTGATTTTCATAGTAAAGGGTGTGAATATTAATGTATTTGTTGTTTAAATTTTTAAGATTTTTTTTTTTTTTTTCCTTTTTACACATTTACAAAAATGTCTGAAAACATGTTTTAATCTATGTGCCGGTTTGTGTAGCTATTAAGAAAACTATATGCCAGTTTGATTTGAATGTAACAAAATGTGGAAATGATGAAAAGGTAAATGCAGTGAATCCTTTATGGTAGCGCAGTAAAAAAAATGATCATGATTGAATGCTACCATCTATAATTTTATCTTCATTGTTTTACTGAACATTTAAATCAACTTTTATCACGCTGCTTCTTTACCTTCATGTGGAGTGAATCCTTTCGGCTGCTCCCCTATTCAGGGGTCGCCACAGCAAGTCAGTACAACATACTTGGCCGAGTTTTTTACGCCGGATGCCCTTTCTGACGCAAACAGAATTTGAATCTGGAGGATTCAAATTCTGGAAGGAGTGGACTCACACCACTGAGGGACTTGCTTCTTTACCTTGATGATTATCTTAAATACTGTATGTGGGCACTAAAAGCCTGGCAGTTCATTTAGTGATGGAGCTATAACAGGTTTAAAATGGCTATCGCTTTAAACTCCCGTAATCTCCAACACCTTGTCTCTTCATTACTCCCCCAGGTGGTGTCAGACACTGTAGGTATGGTGTATCAGTCGGTGACGGGGGCCAAAGATGCGGTGATGGGCGCTGTGATGAGCGGTGTAGAGCTGACCCGGGCGGCGGTCAGTGGAGGCATCAACACCGTCATGGGCACCAGGATGGGCCAGATGGTCAGCAGTGGGATGGGCCTGGCCCTCAGCCGATCCGAGGACTGGGTTGATCAGAACCTGCCACTTACTGAGAGGGAGCTGGGTCAGTATTAACACTAAATAAGGGAATCGTAGTAATTCTGTTTAAGAACAAGAACCAGTGATTCCACGTGTCTGCCCCCTGCAAAGAGGAGAGCTCTGATGGTTTGATGCGATGACATCTGAAAGAGATAAATGAGTCTGCACACAGGATGGAGGATAGGATTTAACTGGATTCAATTATGCTGCAAGCTGATGTCATGAATGGTTCGGCGCTATTCATAGAGAGGAAGCCAGGACATTGCAGTGAACTTACCTTCTGTTCTCTTGGCCCGTATTGTGCCTGTAATTTCCAACACTTACAGCTTTGACACCTGCTACCGTTACAATATGCAGTTCTGACAACTTGCAATACTCCAGGTTCGCAATCATGGTCATCAACTGAGAGCTATGTTTATTTTACAACAGCCTCAGATTTTAAAAAGATTAGAAGTTGTAATACATTTTTCTTTAACCCACACAGTTTTAAGTAGTATATACACAACTTCAAATATATACTTCCCACCCCGCATTCGGTTAATCGTCATTTAGCAGGTTACCAAAAATACACATTTTTGTAGCCATTAACAAGCCTCTGGTGGTGTTCATACTGGTTATTTGACAATTCTCTTCAGAAATGACGGACCTCATATAAATGGTGTGCTTTGCAAAATTTGGCTTTTTAGGCATAGTTGATACATTTTCAATAGGGTTAGTGTCAGTGCCTTTCCATCTGCTAAACATCAGCTTCTTCAATTCACGTTAAAAACTGTTTTGAATTGAGCTTAGGCCTATTGTCTTGTTGAAACACATCGGTACTCGCGTTTCACCTGTTGATTTGAGATGTAGAGTCTTGAGTAGAAAGTAGAAAAGTTGTTTCCAACATTTTACTTTCATCCAATAGTAACGCCGATTTGTTAACAACTTGTTGATCCCAGTGATCTAAAGATACATACTGCAGGGAAATGCGACCCAAATCCGATCTTTTTGCCCATATGGGATCCATATCCGTCTTTTTCATGGCAGTGTGAACGGCCCAATTCCAAACTTTTCACCTCCCAAAAATCCAGCTTGTGGTACTTCCATATGTGGTACTAATTCAGATAGGTATCGGATATTTCTCAAAGCGTCCGAAGTCTGAACCTTCATGTTGCATTTTATCTGTCTTTCCCGTCATTCTCCTTGCTCCAACTAGACACCCAAATACAGTAGTAGCGGTTAGCGCTCCATAAAGGCCGTTGTTAATAACTGTGCTGCTTTCTTCTTACCTTAAATCGTCTTGCTATGATGTACTCTTAAAACTGTCGGCTCCCATTGCCCAACAACTTTCTAATAATTACGAGGAGACATACTGGCCGGTATCTGTCTTCTAGAAACCATTACATTCACCATTACTTCTGTAAACAGTGCGCTGCTCTGTGACGTCTCCTTTTGTCATCTGGGCATGCCGGTCGCTTTACGGTCTTGAGCCGTTCAGACAGCAGTGTAATGGCGGTCGGGTTTAATAGTAGTATGAACGGCCACCTCAAAAAAATCGGGATTGAGCATCAAGACCTGCAGTGTGAACCTAACTTTTTTGGACCGAATCATGTCTATATTTACGAACCTCCGCCAGAGGGAGTGCTTGCTCATCCGCCATGTTTCTCCATGCGGGACTGTCCGTGTAGTTAGGAATTTTCCCAGGTGTGCCGAGTGGAAACTTTTGGCCGCAAGGAGGGGTGTGGAAGCCAAAAAGATGTACTATATCTGCTCGGACATCACAGATGCGTCAAGCATAAACCAGGCTTTAGTCCTCCACATCCATTATTCCACCCACTTGTTGTGATCGCACTAGTAACGTTGCGAGCGCCGTCCCCCAGCATGATACAACCACCCCCATACTTGGTAGCTGGTATTGTGGTCTTAGAGCAATCATAATAGTTCCATTAATTAAAAACACCCTCAAACTGTACCGTGGATAAATGTTTATATACCAAAATGTTTGTGTTTTTGGAAAATCTGCAACATTAAGAATTCAAAAACTCTTGCCAACATTTAAAGTGTATAACAGATGCTGAAATATCCACCTGCTTCCTCAAATAGGAAGTGATTCAGTTTTTTTAAAATTAACTAGTAGAGTTGGTCCTTACACAAGCAATCAGAATCACTGTTTAGGTAGGCTGGGTTAAAATAAAGGCACCAATATAGGCTGTTAATGCAATTAAAGTGAAGACGCCTCAAATCACTCAAATCAAATTTGATAAACTGTGATAACTGAAGTGACACCAAATACACCTCCGATTTCCCATTAGCCTGAATATAATTACGTTTTAAATAAGTCTCCTGTGAACACCAGAATGAGTTCATTTTTTGATTATGTTTACTGTTAATCTCAGCGTCTGCTTTATGAAGAGTTGGGGGGGGGGGGGATTATCTGACTGTGATTCTTGGGGAAGGGAGAAAAAAAAAAGTAAAAATGTTTTTAAATTAAGATTTGGGACGAATTGAACAAGAAGACTAAACCAATATACTACTTATCAAAGTTTCTGTGATGTTCCTGCTATGTTGATGTCATGGGCAGGGCCCTGTTTGCTCAGCCTCGCTGTACAAAAATAAAAGATAATGATTGTGTACTAGAAAAATGGTGGCAATTACAGGTCTTATTTTATTGCATGCATTTAATTCCTGCTGTGGGGATATTGAGTATGAACTGTTCATTTTGCTAACACTATTAAAAATGTGATTAACAGTACTACCGTACATAAGTAAGCCTTAAATAAAGCCTATGACTAAGAGATTATTGCATTTCCCTTATAGCTGCTGTGGCTGAGCCTACCAACATGGAGGTGTCGACCACTTCGGCCAACCCCAGCTACTTTGTCCGTCTGGGGAAACTCTCTGCCAAGGTTCAGGAGCGAGCTCTGGAGCAGTCCCTGGTCCGTGCACGGAAGGCCAGGGATGCCACCTACGCTTCGGTGGCTCAGATTACCAGCACACTGGACCTGGTGGAGAGCGCCCGTGCCAGTCTAGGCACAGCAGGTAACCAGATAGCTGGAGCCCCGGAACAGCTGCTGCAGCGCTGGGCCGAGTGGAAGCAGAAACGGGAGGGAGAGGGACTGGCTGAGTCGGAACCAGATGGGTCCAAAGATGTGTCTGAGGTCAGGATTTAAGCATTCAGGGGTTTAACTGTCTGAATATTATTTATATATATGCTGACATTAACTTTGTACTTCCTTTTAACTTAACCTTAGCCTGGATTTTGACTTGAAAGTTTGATAACCTGATGTTAATAGTCTTATTTTTATCTGATTTCATAATTCTTTTCACAAACTTTATTACAGCTTACATTTTATATACATTACATATTCCACTGGCTTCCTTAATACTTCTTGTTCCTGTTATATTTCTGTGTTTTACATTTCAGATGTTTTATTATCAGCTTGTCTGAAACCCCCCTACTGACTTTCTGCTACCGCAAACTGCAGTAGAGCTGAGTATTAAAATGTTGTATTTGCCCTACTCCCTCACAGCAGCTGGAATCTCGGGCTCTTTCTATGGTGCGAGGCCTGAGTGACCAACTGAGGGCGTCGTGCTCAAGCGTGGTTTCCAGTGCTCAGGGTCTGCCAGGGACGGTCCAGGAACAGCTGACCAGCGCGCGGGTAGCTGCCGAACAGCTGCAGTCCTCTCTTGGAGACGCCAGCACTCTCACTCCCGTGTTGCTGGAGCGAAGCCGCCACCATCTAAAACAAGTAAACATTCCTTTTTTTTTTTCAGGCTGTCTTTGAAGTACTGTTTTTTTTGTATTTGTCAAATAGGGTACAAGACAAGCGTAAATGTATTAATTAGGTTTGTTTAGTTTTTTTCCCCCTGCTTTACATGAGTAAGTCTTCTGCCATCTACACACAGTCTCAAAGAGATCTAACAACTTTACCAAAGAGGTTGTTGGGTCTACCCTTGCATGGGATACGGCATCAATGCAGTTTAGATGATTATGTAGCTCAGAACATAATGTTTTGTAAATCCTAAAATCTTTTTTAATGGTCTGATGTGATGTTCAGATTTTCTGAGAAGCTGAATTTTTGGTTTTCACACCGTGTGCGAGATAAATCTTTGTAAAATAACTTTCACTTTTTGAACTCAATTGATGAAACAAATCAATGTTTTGATGATATTCTAATTTCTTGAGGTGCGCTTAGACCCTGAGGTGTACAATCAGACTCAGCATATGTCTGAGAATTAGTATTTCTTATGAGGAAAATTAACCTGGAATTATAATTAATGAATTGCTATTGGTATGTGTCTTTCATAGATTCAGCATTCACTGGATGGCGTCATGGAGTATCTTCTGCACAACACACCACTCAACTGGCTGGTGGGACCTTTTGTTGCTCAGAAGACTGAGGGTGAACAGGAGGAAGTAGCAATGGAGCAGGCTAGCCCGAACAACTAGAGCTGAAGATTTTCTGTGCCAACTGAGACGTTTTTCAGTATTTGGAAATGTCTTTTTTTTTTTTATAATCCGCCTTGAAATACTCCATGATGTTCATTTAACCACATTTTTTCTTGATGCTTTTAAATGGAACTTGCAGTACACTGACATTACATGCATCATTCAGCATTTACTGCAGTTAACACTGAAAGATGGGTTTCCTTTATATTTCTTACATTTGCACTTTTTTTTTTTTTTTGTCAAGTATTAACATCCCTTTTTAGGAAGGCGATTTTGTAAACATTCATGTCATTCCAACAACAGAACCAGAAACAAGATAGAAGAGGGGTCTATAGCACATTTCCTTTGTGTATAACGTTGATGGTTATGTTTCATGTAAATTAGCTGTCATTAAAAACTATACCATTTTAAACAGATCACAGCCTCTGTGGAACTCTTTTAATATGTAGTCTGTAGTGGTATTGTCGGAGGAGTGCTGGACTTTGCCGTTTTAGTCTGTCAAATATTTGGTGAAAACACTTTGCACCGACACAAACAGGGTGACACTGATGAGCAGACACAAACGCAGTGGTTACAGAGCATAAGCAACCCGTCCCACGCCCGTTGGATCGCCTATGCTTGAATCCCAGTATGCATGCTTTGATGGGCTTCTGCGATGTCACAACATTTATTTCCATCACGAGTTTCATTAGTTTTTGCCCAGGAGGGGGGGATCAGACTGTGGTACAAATTCTTTTTCAGCTCCTACCAAGGTTTCTCAATGGGGTTAAAGCCAGTCCAAGTGGGACAACGTCTCATGCTCTTTGAGCTACTCGTTTACACTTTGAGCCCGTTGAAGGTTGGCATTTTACGTCTTGCAATATGCAGACCACAACTTTCCATTGCTCCGGTCCAATCTTCTTTTTTTAAAGTACTTCTGTTGCATTAGTGGCCTTTATTTGAAAGAGACGGACAAGGAATGGTGTAGAGAGAGAGAGAGGGAGGGAGAAGACATGCGGCAAAGGTCCACGGGTCAGGAGTCGAACCTGAGACGACCATGTCAAGGACTGAGGCATGGGAACATGGATTGAAGCACCACCACTGTGCCCCTGGAGTCCAGTCTTTATGCTCCCTTGGAAACTGAACCCAATTTTTCCAATTAGCCTTACTGATCAGTGTTGTGTTTTATTTTATTTTTTATTAATGCTACACAGCTGTTTAGTCCCATTCCATTGAGTTCCCTTTACATTGTGTGGAAATACGCTTGCTTCCACTATTGAACATTTGGTGTGAGTTCTGTTTTGACTATATCGCACATTTAAGTGATCTTGATAAAGATCATTTATGATTTTTTTTTTTTAATCACATTTCTTGCACAAAGAAGATGGATCCTTCCCGTTTTTAGCAATTAAGAGCATTCTTAGCCCACTATTAGCAGTTTCAACAATATTGTTAGATGTTTTCGTTGCTTGATGTAGGCACAAAATGTGACCCTTCTGAAAAAGAAAATATTTTCAGACACAGACTGTTTCTTCAGACATGGTTGCTTAAGCAAGAAATGAGGGTTAGATAAGTTGTTACAGCTAATAATAGTCTATGCAGTAATTATCCATTGGGAAGTTCTAACCTGTTTGCTTTAAGATAAAATGTGGAAGTAAATAGAAAAAATTAAAACTATAATTCTCTAATCAAAGTTGGTGTTTTCATCAGATAGTTGTTATGCTTAAAGTTTTTAATGCGATTTAAAATTCATCTAAAACAGTTAAGCTTGGTTTTCTGTTGCATAATTTTATCTTGGGTGCATGACTGTCACAATTAAGGTAAAGAGTTAACGCTGCCTGCGGTCACATATGGCGTATATTTTCTGGACTTACCTTCATGTGGGCAGCCGCCCATCCCTGGTGGTCAATGAGCAAAGTGAAAGATGCCTCCTGAACAGGTCCAACAACCATGGACACACAGATACACTCACCCCTGGGAGTGGTTTAAAGTTAGGTCAGAAACTGAACACCCAAAATAATTGTCTTTATATGTCCATACAGTATAAAAACTGTATTTTTAAAACTGTTCGTAAATTTGTATGCTATTTTTGTTCACTTCCAGTTGCCATAGATGGATTACAACCAAAACTGTAAGAACAAAGGGCTGCATGGGCAATTCACTTGAAAAAAGCTGCCCAAACAAATACAGCAAGACTATTCCAAAAGCTCCTGGAAAATCCATTTGGAGTGATGAGACTAAAATTGATCTTCATGGCCACAAGAATCCATTTGTAGAGGAGAAAAACAGTTGAACCATGCCTACTGAGAAGCACGGATGTGGATTAGCATTGTCTTTGTGATATGTTTGCTCCAAAGGCACAGGGATCTTGGTTTAGGATAAATGCAGCATGTTATCAGAAGATAATTAAGGAAGATTTGCCCTCATGATCCCATAAGCTGAGCCAGGGATGTACTTGGACGTTCTAAAATAACTGTGTGTGTGTGTGTGCATATATATATATATATATAGGACTGTCTCAGAAAATTAGAATATTGTGATAAAGTTCTTTATTTTCTGTAATTCAATTAAAAAACATGAAATGTCATACATTCTGGATTCATTACAAATCAACTGAAATATCGCAAGCCTTTTATTGTTTTAATATCGCTGATTATGACGTACAGCTGAAGAAAACTCAAAAATCCTATCTCAAAATATTAGAACATTTCCTCAGACCAAGTAAAAAAATAATAATTATAACAGCAAAACAAAATCAAACATTTGAAAATGTCCATTAATGCCCTCAGTACTTGGTTGGGAATCCTTTTGCACAGATTACTGCATCAATGCGGCGTGGCATGGAGGCAATCAGCCTGTGGCATTGCTGAGGTGTTATGGATGCCCAGGATGCTTCAATAGCGGCCTTTAGCTCATTTGCATTGTTGGGTCTGGTGTCTTTCAGCTTCTTCTTCACAATACCCCACAAATTCTCGATGGGGTTCAGGTCAGGGGAGTTGGCAGGCCAATCAAGGACAGTAATGCCATGGTCAGTACACCAGTTACTGGTGGTTTTGGCACTGTGGGCAGGTGCCAGATCTTGGTTGTGCAGCGTTTTCTGCCACATTTCCCCCTTCCAACACACTTTTTGTGAATGTGCTTTGAAACTGCACTCTGTGAACAGCCTGCTCTTTGAGAAATTTCTTTTTGTGTCTTACCCTCCTGATGGACGGTGTCAATGATGGTCTTCTGGACAGCAGTCAGATCAGCAGTCTTCCCCATACTTGTGATTTAGTTTACTGAACCAAGCTGAGTGTTTTTCAAGGCTCAGGAAACCCTTGCAGGTGTTTCAAGTTAATTAGACGATTCAAGTGATTAGTTGAATAGCCTACTAGTGTACTTTTTCACGATATTCTAATTTTCTGAGACAGTCCTGTATATATATATATAGAGAGAGAGAGAGATAGATAGATAGATTGTACAACTAAAAGCTGTCATGTGAACTGATTCTCCCACCTGAGCTGTGGATCTCTGCAACTCCTCCCGGGTTGGCATAGACCAGGGGTCACCAACATGGTGCCCGCGGGCACCAAGTAGCCCCTGAGGACCACATGGGGTGCCCACGAGCCTGTTCTAAAAACAGCACAACCCGCCAGTGAGCTGCATCTAAAACTTTATTTTATTCTCCATTATTACTCCTGCTTGTTCTCACCTACATTTATATAGATTTAAAAACGACAATATCTATAACAAAGCATGAAAAATGTTTATTTTACATAAAGTTAAGATGAACTCTGTCTCTTCTAGTTCAAAGGTCAGTACTGGTAGCACTTCATATGACAACGGCAATGAAGTAGCTCTCAGTTTCAAAAAGGTTGCTGACCCCTGGCATGGACCTTTTGACAGCTTCCATGTTTGATACTCTCATAAAGGCAACTAAGCTTTTTTTTGTTTTTAACAACTTTTAGTCTGGCTGGTTTTTACTAACCTGACCCTAGCTAGATTGATATCGCTCTGCCTAGCTTCACTCACATCCATCTGGGACCTCTCCCATAGAAAGTGATTTTTCCAATCAATTTTATTGTCCAGCCAATCAGGACGCAGGGCTGGAGTTTCATAGATGTGACATAGTGGAGAAGCGACCGTGAGACTGTTTTGATTCAGACAATGGCGGCTCGCATCGAGGAAGCAAGCGTTAACATTGATGCTGCTATTTCTTCCGTGTTGTCCAATCTACCTAATATTGTTTCATTAAAAGAACATCAGAGAACGGCTCTGAAGGCTTTTGTTGGTGGAAACGATGTTTTCGACCCTTCTCCCGACCGGATTTGACAAGTTTTGTTTTCCGGGGCGCGCCTGTGGTGGAGCGGTTAGCGCGAACCATGTTAGGAGGCCTTTAGTCCTCAACGCGGTCAGCCCGGGATCGACTCCGACCCGTGGCACTTTGCCGCCTGTCTTCCCCCCTCTTCCTGTCAGCTCGCTGTCAATAAAACGCATGCCACTAGAGCTGCAAACACATAAAAAAAAAAAAGTTTTGTTTTTTCCTGCGTCGCTCTCACAGCGTCACGGGTTGGCTTCGGTGTGAGTGGTTGAAATAGCACGTCGATAAAGATGACAGACAAGTGGCTTATCCAATCATATGCAAGGATTTTTGATAAGGCCCAGCCTTCAAAAAAGGCCATTCCTATGGATCAGTCCCAGATGGATGTGAGTGGAGCTAGGCGGAGCGACATACATCTGGCTAGAGTCAGGTAAGGTTTTTACATCCCACAGCAAAACTGTACTTAAAATGCAGAAAATCAGCTGGTGAACCTAATAATGGACATCAAGAAAAAACAAAACAAACAAACAAAAAATAAAAACTTCCAGACTCTCACACTGCAAAAGTGCAACTAAAAATATGCAAAATTTTCTTTTTTGTTTGTGTCTTTGCCCTTGATTTGAGCAGGTAAATAAGATGATCTGCCAATGGAATACGATTTTTGCACTTAAAATAGGAACAACTCATCACCATTATCTTAAGTGCAATATATATAATCATCTTCTTTTAGGGGTCAAAATACACATTCCATTGGCAGATGATGTTGTTTACCTGCTCAAATCGAAGACAAATAAACTTGTACCGCCTTCTAGTTCAGTTTAGCCTTTTTTGCAGTGGATCATAGTTCTTGGGGATTTTAACAGCACAAACTTCTCCAATGAAGTTCCAAAACTCAGACGGTATATAGGATGTCCCACCAGGGTTAAATAAAAATACCCTGGTTCACTGTTAGCATATATATATATATATATATATATATATATATATATATATATATATATATATATATATATATATATATATATATATATATATATACATTCATTTGAACCAATTAAATCTTGACCTCATCCTTAACTCATCTTTTGTAAAACAGTTCCTCTGTGCACAATCTTTTGGTGTCTGTTGGTTCCTGTGATCTGAATCAATGAGGCTGACGTCATGGTCCCCGTTTCGAATGACGGGAACGCGCCCTGGGTAGGAGGCCGCGCGTGCTGCTGGGGACACAACTTGTTCAAATCTAAAGCTCAAGGTCGTTGACAGCCTCCGGTACCTTGGATTTCAGGTACTGACTTTATTCGCGACAGACACGGGAGCGTCTCGCTGCGTGTTGCCGATTTTAAACTCGCCAGAAGAGCGTCGGGAAGCGCAATCGTTTAGGTTGGCTGACAATGCTAGCAGCGCAGCTAGCGTTAGCCCGCTAAAGCTAGAGTTCATTCGATTAAAAACAACGCGGAGTTGCCTGTTGTTTGTTACCAAGGACACGTTTGTTTTTGTTTTTTGATCGATGCGAGTTATTTTGTGACTACAGGTGTAAGGTGTAAGTTTTGCTGTTGTTTTCGCCTTGATATGTGGCGTCAGACAGATAAAGCGACCACCGAGGCTGTTTGCTAATGTTACTGTTTGCTTTGAGCTGTGCCAGCACTGGACCGCTGTTGTTTTCTACCACAGCCTGTCAGTTGGAAGTTGTTCAGCTGGATTTTAGGCAGTCTTCTCTTCGCGTTTGTAGAGTGTTTTTTGTTCTGTAAGAATTGTGTGTTTTTGTTGCCGACATGTCTTTCGGTTTTGTCCCTTTTATGGTAACTTTTTCCTGATCTAAAACATCTTGCTTTGCGGCGGAAGAAAGTGTAATCCGTCAGCTAGCTGGTGTTTTTTTTTTTTGTTTTTTGCAGACCGTCGCTCGCCCTTTAAACTGCAACTGTGAACGACTCTTTTGTAGCTTTTGTTTGTTGATCCTTTCTCGTTTTTTCCTGTTAAATCCCCAGTTTAATAGGATAGACACTTTGCCGCATTGCCCTAATATAAAAAAAATAGGTCAATTTTACTTTCTATTTTTGCCGCGTGTTGTGAACCTATCTATAAATAAATGTATTTTTTTTGTGTTACTTTTTTTTTTTAAATTGATTTGGATTCAGATTTTTTGTTTGTTCTTTGATAGAGCGGGTTGGACTTTGTCACACAGTCAATGGTGTTGGACTACATTTCTCTGAATTTCCAAATCTGTTAGGCTAACCAATATAAAATATATAAAATATAAAATGATATAAAAAAAAAAAGTGATATTAGGTCGTAAACATAAGATCTAAAACTCTGAATTTGCATCAGCTCCGTTTTCATTCCTCAATGCCAATCTCAAAACTCTTTTAGCCGATAAGTGGATAATCATTCTAGTAAGATGGGGACTATTGACAATCTTGACGTACTTGTTCTACCCGATTTTTCAGGAATATCCTCTCCCGCCCCCCTTCCCCCTGTCAGAGCATGGCTCAGGAGACCAATCAGACGCAAGTGCCAATGCTTTGCACTTTGGGATGTGGTTTCTACGGTAACCCCCGCACCAATGGCATGTGCTCTGTCTGCTACAAGGAACACCTGCAGAGACAACAGGGAGGGGGACGATCCAGCCCTCCTGGAGAGAAAGGTAGGACCATCGGACAGATATAACCTGACAACAGCTGGGTTCAGTCTGATATGGTTCTTTTAAGGTGAGAACGATGGATGCACTTGAATTTGCTAAAAGGGGTTGGAGAACATCTGCCTACTCTGTGGCATATGAAAGCAAGAGTGACATGGCCATGTGGTTTTCACCTTGAACTCAAAGTGCATCTGAGCCTCTTTTCCTAGGCAGTTTGTTTTCCTTAGTTTGATTCTTGAAATAAGGTTAATGTTCATCAGTACATCAGGTCCTGTGTTATCACGCTTCTCTTTTCACGCGCAGCTGCTACATCACCGTCAGCATCACCAACATCAACTAGTGTAACTGTGGAAGACATTAACTCGGAGCTCACTACAGAAGCAGCAGGAACCCCACCTGAGGAGCAGACAACCAGGTATACTGACAAGCTCCTGGGGCTTTTTCTCTTTTTGTATTGTCATAATATTGATTTATTTATGTATACAATTAATGAATGCATGTGGAGGCAAACCCACTTTAAACATATTAGTGACGACTAAAGAACGCGTCTCATCCATTAATTGTTAGATGGCCAAACATTGCAGACCTCTGCAATTTGGAAATTGTTCTTTTTGCATTAAATGAATTACAAACGACCTCGCCGTTAAGCGCCTAATAACTACGACAGAAGCCGTGGAGTGTCATAAATGTGACAATTTAAACATGTCCTCAATGTGTTTGGTACCAAGCTACTGCTAATAGCTACAGTCATTTTGTGAAATGCAGGGTTTTTACCAGAAGATGGACTAATCCTGGCGGTAGGTGTTGTTGTAGGCTCTGAGCAGTGAGCGCACTAGCAGGGTGTGTGTGTGTGGGGGGGGGGGCTTGTGCGATATGGCCGTGGACATACTGTGCGTCGAGCTAATAACAGCTAGCGTGTTAGCAAATTTAGACTGAGAGGTTTTCTCCTGGACGGGAACTTTAATGCCCGTTTTATGTTGCATTGACGCATGTAAAAATAAACAAATGATGCGTAGCCTGGCGGCCTGCTAGGCTTAAAATACACTGGGGGGGGGAACCCTCAAATAGTTTTTGGCACTGTTGCTAAGTCCGCTCGTGTTTTTTTTTTTTTTTTCCCTAAAGTCGCTTGTAAATTCCGAGTTGTGCTTTTTTTTTTTGGGCTCGTTTCTGAACGTGCAGTCGCTTGTTTGGGCTCTAATAAAAGCGACTATAAACACGAGTAGAGAGACCCCTTTTGCTGTTGAGCTAGCGAAAGTGTGAACCAGCCGGCTGAAATGTCCCTCCCCCCAGACCCATACTCCCTAGAGGAGAGACGAAGAAACGAGATGTCTCTGCTGGGAGGACAGAGTAGTTGCTGCTCTACACTGCCCTGTTTCTAACATAAAGCCAAAATAAATTTCACTGTTATATTGAATTAACTTACCTGTCCAGCAGAAAGCCTGTAACCTCCACTTCCGTTTTAAATCCGCGCTTCCTCATGAATTATCTCCACCTGGTAATAATAGCCGATACAGACTCTCGTTTTCTCCCGGTTATTACTACTTTCTTGGTTATTTTCTCTTCCCTCTCACTGGACAAAGAGTATGGATGGTCCTCTATTTCAACAGAAAACTGAAATAGAGTGATCTACAGTCGTCTTTGCTTGTTTTCTACTCCTCCTCCGCCGTCAGCACGTCTTCATATAGGAGACAGATAGGGAAAAACGCCTGTGTTTGGCCCCTTTCGGCTACTGCAATCAGAAATGGCGACGCAACATGGCGCCTTCCAGTGGGTGCACCGACACCTATCTCTATATAAACAACTAATTCTAAGTTACGAGAACCCTTTCATTTTTGATATGAGGTTATCCGGCTTTCCCAGAATATGTAACGTCTTCTCCATGCAGCCGCACACCTGATCCAAACAGAGAGCTGCTGCTGGAAGTTTTAAAGTCTAACATGTGGAGAATAGGCAGAAGAAAACACGCAACCGTCTTTACAAACAAGACAAACACAAACGCGTTGTTCGGAAAAACTTTCCCAGGCAGATTGACGGACAACAAAAATTAAATGCTGAACGGTGCTTCTTGCTAAGCTAGCTGTACGACACGGATGTTTGATAGCAAAATAAAAAGGTCAGTAAAGCTTTTGAATCTGCATCAGCGATGTTGTAAACCTCCCGGGCAACATAAGCCAAAAAATGGTCGGCCGGGGTGGAGTGGAACGCTCTGCGACCTGGAGGGGTGTGGGGTGTGAAGTGCCTCCTTTAGATTTAAAGAGACGGCACCAAAACAAGTTGCTGTCAGACACACCTCAGAAGAGGGGGAAAAAAAGGGGGAACGTGGGGATAAATTAACGAGGAATTCAGATAAAATCATCGCAGTTCCACTTTATATAGACCACAACTGAATGATGGCAATGTGAAAAGGAAGAACTTAAAACCACGATAATGTCCCCTTTTAAGACCTGAGTTGCCTTGTGTTTAGAGAGGGGTGCTTGCATCCTGGGAAGGCTGCAAGTTCCAGATTCGAATCCCTCAGACTGCCTCTCTGGGTCCTTGAGCAAGACCCTTAGCCCCAGAATGCTCCCCCTGCTCCACACAGTGGCCGTCCACTGCTCTCTAAAGGGTGTTAAATTCAGAGGACAAACCTCATTGGAATGCACAAGGTTGCAATGACAAAGATGATTATATGAAAAAAGTGTGTTTTTGATTATACTTCAGTAATGTACTGGTTAGAGAGATACTTTAGAAACCAGCACCCGTATTCACAAAGATTCTCAGAGAGCTCCTATCTTTGCCTAAAAATTCCTGCCAAGGAGTCTCCGCTTTGGAGCAATTCAGATGCTGCTGAGAGCGACTGAGTAAAGAAATGACAGAAACTTTTCTTAGTGAGGAGGTGTGGTTGACCCCGTTGCTAGGTGGGACTCTGTCTTTAAAGAGATGTGATTGGTTGAAAATACAAGTGGGGAAAAAACACCCACAGTCGCACCTATAACCAAAGAAATTAAGTCTATGATGATGAAACTTAGCAAACCAAAGTAAATGTCACACAGCATCAAAATGTTTGAACGCACCTTATTTATATCATCATTATTTTGATTTGCTTATTTATGTTTTCTCACCATTGCGGTCGTTTTACTACTTCATCTGTTTCAAGCTATTTGCACACTCACCTGGCATTTATTGCGACTGCCCGGTTGTATAAAGCGGTTGAATTTGGCAAAACACCGACAAAAAAGGTGGAGAAAACCGAGAGGAGCAGCGGCAGGAGAATAGAGTATTGTTGAAAGCTAAGTTAGTTCCCAGATCACGGCGCTAATAAGCAAACTTAGAAGCGCATTATTGTCGCAGATCGATGTGCTTTTTTCTCAATGCGTCTTGGTGCTTTTGCACACCAGCCTGGAAAGCGAGAAGCGATCCGTGCATCAAAAGCCAGAGAGCAGAAGGCATCACACAAGCAAACTTCATATGACCATTTAGGCTATGGACACTGATATCATCATGTAGAGAAAATACTTTGACTCTTTTATCTTGTCTAAAGTGTGGATTTATTTATGTATCTATTTTGCTGCAACAATTCCATTTCTAAAATGTTTATTATTGAGAGCATTTCCAGTAAATAATATAACTATTCCTCTGTACTATATTCCTTTTACATCACTCCACTTTTTTTTCATGATTATTCAATATTTGTCCTATTTATTAATCTTCAGTAAAAATGAAGTTACTAGTGCTAGGTACATTTAACCGCTGGGCCGCTGAAACAAATTAATGGTAATTTCGATCTGTTGGGATGATAAAGTTTATCTTATCTGCATATTAATAATTGTATGATTGTTAAAGAAGTTTATGTGCTCATTTCCTCCACTGTTTAGGCGGTGGATCAGCCAATCAGCTCTCTCTGTTTCCACCATCTTCTCTGCTTCTTTGGCTCCCTAAAAGTCCTCCTCACATCTCCTGGCATTTTTCACTTTAGGAGCTCTCTGAAGGCCTGAGATGCTTTGTGATAACTTTTGTCTTACTGAGGGAAAAATCTTAGAATTCAGGAAATTCTAAGAAAATTTTAGGAACATCGATTTTCTTAGGTTGGTCGGTGTATTGCTTTATAACATTAAGTGGCATTTAACGAATTTTGTGTTATTGTGAATTTAAATTACAGCAGTACTCAGATTTTCAGTTTATCCTCAAAATGCCTTCTTTTGTCATGCATGCACTTATAAACTGATCTTTTTTTTTCTGTTGTATAGCTTTTGACTATTCGACTTGTGTAATTTAAAAGAATGCTCTTCTGTCTGTTGTGATGTCAGCCCGAGCTCTCCGAGCCCAGTAACCCAACAGATGACGGCCATGAGCATCTCCCAAGATTCGGGGGCCGTAGACTCTGAACGAGCAGCGGCCGAGGGAGGGGAGGAAGAAGACGAGGAGGATGAGGGTACGTCCAATGGCACAGGTGAGCATTAAATACGTGGTTTCCAAAGCAAGTCCTAATGGTACAAGAAGAGAAGAAAAGGAATAAAAAAAAAAAAAGTTGGAAAACCTCTATGCTCATCTGTGCATCGGAAGTCTCCTACTTTAGTTTGCTAATAGTCACTCGTCTCACTATGGGTAGAGTGGTCATCTTGCAATCGCAAGGTTGCTAGTTCGATTCCATCACCCCTCTGTCATATTCAAAGATTCTTTGTCACCGCGCATTACCGTGGTGACATTTCTTTTTGTCCACTCCGGTTAAGAGGACACATAAAAGACAAACAAACAGGCAATGAACAAGAGTTAGTGTTTTTTTTTTTTGTTTTTTCTCATAGCATTCAAATGATTAAAAAAAGTTAAAACGCTGAAGATTCAAAAGTTTGTATCAGAGTCCAAGGGCTTTGGTGTCAGTCCCTTTGCGAGTGGTAGAGCCATGTTATATGAACCAGTTGTCCTTCATGAGTCACAGATAACAAATAATGAGGTAATAAGGTGCTTTTGTGCGATGGTTTGATGCTTCAATTCAATTCAATTCAATTTTATTTATATAGCGCCAAATCATGAAACATGTCATCTCAAGGCACTTTACAAAATCAAGTTCAATCATATTATACAGGTTGGGTCAGATTATACAGATTGGTCAAAATGTCCTATATAAGGAAACCAGTTGATTGCATCAAAGTCCCGACAAGCAGCATTCACTCCTGGGGAACCGTAGAGCCACAGGGAGAGTCGTCTGCATTGTACATGGCTTTGCTGCAATCCCTCATACTGAGCAAGCATGAAGCGACAGTGGGAAGAAAAACCACCCATTAACGGGAAAAAAAAAACCTCCGGCAGAACCGGGCTCAGTATGAACGGTCATCTGCCTCGACCGACTGGGGTTACAGAAGACAGAGCAGAGACACAACAAGAGAGACAAAAAGCACAGAAGCACACATTGATCTAGTAATCTGTTCTACATTAGATGGTAGTAACGGGTGAGACGTCTTCTCTGGATGATGTCAAAGTTAACAGAACGCCAGACCAGGTGTACCTACTATGAAGAAAAAGAGAGAGAGCAAAAGGTTAAAAGCTGAAATGACGACAGTCATTTCAATGTAATACAATGCAAAACTGGAGAACCGTAGAATGAAGAACAGTAGAAATCAGTAGAGTGAGAAAATTAGACCCTGATGTCCTCCAGCAGCCTAGGCCTATCACAGCACAACTATAGAGATAGCTCAGGGTAACATGAGCCACTCTAACTATAAGCTTTGTCAAAAAGGAAAGTTTTAAGATTAGTCTTAAAAATAGATAGGGTGTCTGCCTCACGGACCAAAACTGGGAGTTGGTTCCACAGGAGAGGAGCCTGATAGCTAAAGGATCTGCCTCCCATTCTACTTTTAGAGACTCTAGGAACCACCAGCAGACCTGCAGTCTGAGAGCGAAGTGCTCTGTTAGGAACATACGGGGTAATCAGAGCTCTGATATATGATGGAGCTTGGTTATTAAGGGCTTTATACGTTAGAAGAAGAATTTTAAATTCTATTCTTGATTTAACAGGAAGCCAATGAAGGGAAGCTAAAATTGGAGAAATATGATCCCTCTTGTTGATTTTCATCAGGACTCTTGCCGCAGCATTTTGGATCAGCTGAAGACTTCGAACTGCATTTTGTGGACTTCCTGATAGTAAAGAATTACAATAGTCCAGCCTTGAAGTAACAAATGCATGGACTAGTTTTTCAGCATCACCCCTGGACAGAATGTTTCTAATTTTGGCGATATTCCGGAGATGAAAAAAGGAAACTCTGGAAACCTGTTTAATATGGGATTTAAATGACATGTCTTGGTCGAAAACAACACCAAGGTTTTTAACTTTATTACCAGAGGCCAAGTTAATGCCATCCAGATTAAGTGATTGATTAAGAAGTTTATTTTTTGAGGACTCTGGCCCAAAGATTACAACTTCTGTCTTGTCAGAATTTAAATGCAGGAAATTTAAAGTCATCCAGCTTTTGATGTCATCAAGACATGACTGCAGTCGAAGTAACTGATTGGATTCATCAGGATTTATGGATAAATATAGCTGAGTGTCATCAGCATAACAGTGGAAATTAATCCCATGCTGTCTGATAATTTTGCCAACCGGAAGCATATATATAGTAAATAGAATTGGTCCAAGGACTGAACCCTGTGGTACTCCACAGGTGACCCTAGAGTTTGAAGAAGATTTATTATTAACATGAACAAACTGGAATCTGTCCGACAGATAAGATTTAAACCAGCCTAATGCTTTCCCCTTAATCCCTACAGTATGCTCAAGTCTTTGTAGGAGAATATTGTGATCAACTGTATCAAATGCAGCACTGAGATCTAACAGGACAAGTATAGACACAAGTCCATTATCTGAGGCCATGAGAATATCATTGGTGACCTTCACCAGAGCTGTTTCAGTGCTATGATGAGCTCTAAAGCCTGACTGAAACTCCTCAAGTAGGTCATTACTTTGTAAATGTTCACAAAGTTGATTAGCAACTACTTTCTCAAGAATTTTAGATAAGAAAAGAAGATTAGATATAGGTCTGTAGTTTACTAGCTCATCTTCATTTTCAGAAATGTGTATTTAGATATTCAGAGATAATAGTGTGCAAATAGGCAATAACATTAAAGTGATTGTAACGTATGCTGGGCTAGTAACAGTGGGATGATTTTTTTTTTTTTTTTAACGTGTTGGACTGAAGTCTCCCATCAGGGGACGATAGCCTTCAAAGCTCTTGGAAAGAGTTGATGCGCCCCTTGGCAAGGCGCTTAACCCCAAGTTTCCTACCGATCGGTGTGTGAGTGTGCGCATTAGTGACAGCGAATGGGTGAATGTGTCTCCAGTGTAAAAAGCTGGAGTGGTCGGTATGGTTAGGAGAGGACTTTATAAATCAGTCCATTTTTCTTGTTAAATAAGCAGTACATACTTCTTGGCTTTTACTTTTGGTTTCACAGAATATGACTTCAGTGCATACTCTTGGAAAGTTGTTAGTGTTAATAGTAGTCGTCATATGATCTGTGGGAAGCCAAGTTAAATCCTTATGATGCTGCTTTGCTTCCACTGGATACATACATGTTAACACTCGGGGCTCACTTTAATTTACTGTCGTTTGAAGTCAGTAAAGACATAAATATCCAATTCCACATAACAATATAATGGTGCGTGAAGTTATACCTTTTGTTTGGCTACTAGATGAACAGTTTTTTTTTTTTATGATCATTTATGTGAAATATGGTCCTGTAGGAATTTAGCAATGTTCCAAAGAAGAAATGTGAACTTTCTGGATCTCGTTTTGTGTCACTTAATTATTATTTTGCCAAATTTTCCCAACAGGATAGCTCTCCCTGTGAATATGCCCGTTTTTATGGTATGCCTTTTTTTATATCTTTACATGTATATGTCTATATGTTTATAGATGTGAAAAACTGAATACATAACAATCTATTATCCCAGTAGCATTAAAAAAAAGCCAACCTTTAAGTCGAGGACATTTATTCAGTGTGGAACATTTCCACTCTTCCAACCAGAAGAGTTGTCTTGGAGTTGGCAAGTTGTGGGTTGGATTTCTACTTCTTCCCCAGCTGCTCTTGGGCAAGGCACCTAAATTCAGGGGGCGGTGTATAAATGGGTGCAGCTTTGTGAGTCTGGCTGGGAGACGGCAGTTTTACCGTCAAAACGATGAGTTCAGCCCATTTAGCATGAAGAGAAACAGGCCCACAGCATCACAGAGCCTCCACCATTCGTAACAGTGGACATCAGGTGCTTTTCCACAGAGTCATCCTTGTTTCGGAAAATGCCCAAACCCCACGTGTTAATTTCGGCCCCTGTCCTCATCCAGCCTTGTTTATAACAGTTACAGCTGATCAAAACCACAGAGCAAGCTTAAACATGCAGCCATTTTCTACAATACACAATGGGCTTGTTTGGATCGGCTGTTTTCTTGTTTTCTCTAGAGTGAAGCGTGGCTAGGAGTAATAAGTGTCTGTGTCGTGTCGCAGTTGCACTCCAGAGAAAGTCGCGTATATTATAAGTTAAAAGATCCTAGACGCTGATCAGTTTGGAAGAAAGTTACCCATATTTTTAGCACCAGTGATTGAAAACAGTTTCTCTCCAGGATTTTTTTTCTTCTCCCATTAAATAAACTCAGACTCATAAGTCTGAATTGTTCTGAAATTGTCTGCGTAAGTTCACTCGACCGCAGTGAAACATCCATTTTAAGACTTTTTACTTATTTTTACCAGTGAGACTGACAAATATGTGTGACTGTAAGTTGATTTTCTTACATCACTGGGGTCATTTAATTTGAACTAAAGTCAGTGGTTTGACTAGACAAATGCATCTAGAATTAGTCCAGAGTCTTTGTCATTATGCGTTACCATAATGAGATTTTTGATGAGACAGACACCGCTCCAGGATGCAAAGAGACTACATATAACACGCAGACACAAGAATTCTCCCTGAGAGGCTTTAAGCCAAAAAGTCAGATTGCAGTCTGAAATGCTGTGCAATAAATTTAGATCTTCAAGTTACAGAACTGTGCAATATGTATGAATGTCCAAACAGACTCAGAGAAACTGAAGTGTGCGAATTCGGCATGGGTCGGTATGAATTTCTGACGGTACGATAACCTTAAAGAAAAATATCACAGTGTTACGACTACTACACAACATTTATTATTTCAAAATGTCTAAATTTAAAAAGATCTTATCGTTGAACAGTTATTTATTTTTAAACAGTATCTTAAACATGCAACACAAGAAATATGTATTTAACCAAATTATTATTTAATTATTTTGAAATAAAAATAAATAAATGCAGCCCTTAATGCAATCTTTAAACAAATAAACTTGTTAAAAAACAGCAACTTAAAACTCTTTCTGAAAACACTTTGGGAGACTTTATCTTGAACAAAGAACATAAGAAATATGTATAACTATATTATTTTTAAATAAAAATGAATAAATGCAGCCCTTAAGCAAAAAAAAAATGGCAACTTAAAATTTTCTCTCAACACTTTTGGAGAGTTTATCTTGAACATGGAACATTAAAAATATGTATTACACTCCCCTTCAGTTTGTATCATACTTATAATTTTTGCCGTGTAACACAATAAAGCTAGTTAAGGGAGTTAATACCGGGGTATACCATGGTTCTGTTAACCGGCCCACGCCTAGTCCTCAGACATAGTGGCTGGTGGAATTTCCTGGTACATCTGCAGCTCTCTCTGCACTTGTTTGTTTTATGGACATTGAGATCTGCTGTGAGAATACATTCTGTGCCTCTTCCTCCTCTGGATGGTTTAATGGGAGCTGGTTGCTAAACAAGCAGGTTCATCAGTATTTTTACTAAAAAGAAAAAAAAAACATCAATTAAAGACATGATCCTTATTAAGATGAAGAACCTATAGAATTTTAGCTTTCGTTCACTTACACACTCATCTTCATTTACAGTTCCCCTGTTCTCTGGCCTTTCCTCCGAAAGCATGGCCAGTCCATCCTCTGTGTTCCTCTGTTCACCACCAAGGACATAACTACCATTAGATCTCAGATTTTGATTACTGAAATAAACAATTGTGCATGCATGGCATTTCACCTGCTCCACCAGCTGTCGTCCATCTTCTGTTTAAAGTGTGGATCCAATGCAGTGGCCACTTGGACAAAATTCCTGATTTCATCATTCTGAAAAAGATGTTATTTTTTAAATGTTCAAATCACTGAAATAAAGATTTTTCTATTCATCAATATCTTTCCAGCTGCCTGCCTCAGTCACTTACCCGGTAGCGCTTGGATAGGTTTTCCCATAGCTGTATTTTTTTTATGTTGGATACAAACACTGTGTCTCCCTCTTTCACAATTAGATGTGCCTCAAGCTTTTGGAGAATGGGCAATATCTGTCCGCATGTGGGGCTCTTTTCTGAATGAAATAAGAATTTGGATGTGTAGAGAACCGAAGTAGTGGAGACATGAGGCTGATAAAGTCTTCTGCTTTCCGAAAATCCTCCTCAGTCAGCCGAGCAAGCCTGTATGGAAAAAAAATATATAATACAGAACACATAGATTGGTGTTAGACATGTTGTTAACAAGATAAAATATCTAACTATCAAGATAAAATATCTAACTATCATAGTTACAGCAGAGAGTCTGAGGTAAGACAATAAATTCAGGGATGCAGAGTAGTCACTCTTTTACTGTTCTTTAAATGTGTGTGTGTGCAATAATATTATATTGGTAACATGTGTAATATATATATATATATATATATATATATATATATATATATATATATATATATATATATATATATATATATATAATATTATACACATGTTACCAACTGCGGGTTGTTTGTCTATGGAAAAAAATCCATGGGTTAGCATTGGCAGGGTGTCGGCCCACTGTTTTAACTCAAGTATAACGTGTTAGTTGCCTTGGTGTTTTTAATGAAAAGCTATTTATTGTTGGCGTAGCCTCCGTGTGCATTTGTGACGTTTCTCACAGAGGTCCAGTGGATGCTCAGACACATGAACAATGAGGGGAACATTGGACCTAACACAAAGATATCAGATCCGATATGCAGTTTTTACATTTTTTAAAATCACTTAAATGATTATTCTTTGTATATTTTAACCCTAAGCTAAGCAAATGCTGTTTTCCTGTTTTCAGAACCTCCGGGTGACGGAGCACAGGCTTCCTCTGATGGTGACCAAACTCCTGATAAAAACAAGAAAAAGAACCGCTGCTTTTCTTGCCGGAAGAAAGTGGGCCTCACTGGTAAGCAGGGATCATGATTTCCACACATTTGGGGTAATTATTAAGCTCTGCGTTGAAGTGGTGCTCAACAGGTAAACGACTCATGGACCCTGTTCGCTGTAAATCTTTACTTTAAACCGGGTGTTTAGGTGACGCCTTGAAATTTGTATAAATGCTAAAAATAATATCTGATCATTTTCTTTATGGACATAGTCAAATGTTGATTTTTCTGCATTGTTGGTTGTCTCTTCTAAACTTGTCAAGCTGAAACAACAGAACATATTCAGATCGTGTAGCACAAATTAATATCTTTATCTCTGTGTACAAATGGAGGAAAATATGTATAAACGTAACATGAATAAAACAAATTACTTAACATGAATTACATCCTTTTAAAAGTTTAAATTTTATAGTCTCTGTCATTTCTGGCAGTCAAGGTTTGTTGTCTTTAAGGGCTTTAAAACTGTTGTGCATAGAGATTTATCTACTGCAGGTTCTCAAACGGTATGTTTTTGTTTTTATATATATAAAAAAATATAAACTTAATATAAAATATAAACGTTATATTTTTCTCTTGAAATTCCAAATGTAGCTTCGGTTAAAGAACGTCGCTGCATAAAACCATGTTTAATGTCTATTACTGCCATGGTTAGGGCTGTTAGCATTACAAAAACAACGTTCTCAAGATTGTAGATTTATCGCGCAGAGCTCAGGGTTTCCGTAACGCTGCCAACGTTTTCAAAGCCAGCATGTTTCGTCGTGGAGGTTGAAAGCTCAAAGGATGAACTGGAGCGAGTTTGCTATACTCCAGTGAGCCTTCCTGTTATCTGCTGAAGTCTTGTGTTGTTTTGTTTTTTGTTCTTGCGGTCCAAATGGTCAGATGTTGTAGAAAATGGTTTCCTTTGAAACAGCTTCTTACACATCTGTGCTTCCTCTGACTTCCTTATTTAGTGCCTTACTTTAGCTGAAAGTTGTTCTCTTTGAGTCTTCTTCATCCTGTAATAATAAATTTTTCCTACTGGTCCGTCAGCCGTCACGACCAGTTAAGCTGAAAATCTGCTACCAGCTGATTTCTTCATGCATCTCTGATTGATAAAAAATATTTACCTTCAGAGAAAGATGTATATGAATTCACATTTTAGAGCTGTGGCTAACTGACAGCTCAACCTGTTGAGTTCAGTACAACAATACATACGAATAATATAGAGCTGTTATTTTATTATATTTAACTACAAAAAGTTTCCTTTTCTCTTTTTAGGTTTTGACTGTCGCTGCGGCAACCTGTTCTGTGCCATCCATCGTTACTCCGACAAACACGACTGTCCGTACGACTACCGGAGCGCAGCGGCTGCACGCATACGCAAGGAGAACCCCATCGTGGTGGCGGAAAAAATTCAGAAGTTATGAGGACTAAGTGCAATAAAAGTCTCTAAGACTTTGTGAATTTTGAACAATGGCGACTTGGATGAAAAACACCTGACATCGTGGCTTCATTTGTTCAAGGTAGTCTAAGGCAGGCGGGGTGGGGCGACGTGGTCGCAGTTAAAGTCGAGACCCGTCCCTCGCCAGCGGTTCCCTCCCCCTCTCTCGCTTTCTCTCTGCTAGCGACTGCAGCGAAATCTTGAGTGCCTGTTTTGTGGGTTTGTATGAAAGTGTGTTTGCATACATCTTGCTTGAGAGTTAGGGAGAGAGTAGCAGGGGCTTGACGGACATTTGTTTTGCCACGAGGAGGGAAGGGATTTCATTTTACCCCTTTTTGTTTCTCATCTTGGAGGGATCGTGTGAGTCTTTTTTTTTTTTTTAACTATCCCTGTAGGTGGTTGAAATAAAATGTGGATAAGCTGTTTGGGAATGTGCCACAGCCTGGATAATGACATAGGATTATTCAGAGGGTGTAGTTAGTAAAAAAAAAAATCATGTGTCAGACCTTTTAAGGGCTTTGGACTATTTTTTTTCTTAGACTTTAAATCCTGTAACCTTTGTATTGAAATTGCCCTCCTCCCCTCTTTAACTCTCACGCTGTGGCTCACCACATGTTGAAGTCCAAAGGCTCAGCATTTTGCAGATATTTCTTTATGTTGACATGTCTGGATACTGGGTGCATGATTGATTGGGGAGGGAAAGGTCCGGGTACGCGTTGAACCTTGACTTAACCGAGTGATTGAATCCTGTTTTTTTTTTTTCTGTTTTTAATGAGCGTATGACATCAGAAGATCTATATTAATATATTCTAGTTAGCTTGAATTGTGTGATTGCATTCTATTTATTTTATATTGTTTGGTTGGTATGTGCTGGAGGATTGGCGGCATGTGTCAGCAAATTGTTAGGATTTGCACTTTGCAGTTATATTTAAGTAATTCCATCTCCTACAACCACGAGCGTAAAAATAATACAACCTCATATGGATTGAATTGCAGTTTCGCTGCAACCCGTGCAGTAAAATTGCCTTTTTCATCCTTTTTTCCTTTTCTTTGAAACAAAGCACAACGACGGAGATCAACTGCAGAGCACAAAACGTGTGCCACACCTGCTCGGGTTTTGTTCAGCATCTTGGTCATTTGAAGTTTATGTCCGAGCTATAGAGCAGGCTTGGAGAACAAAAATTGCCTTCTAGTGATGAGGTGTTCTATTTGAGGTTTTCCTTGAAAGCCTTTTCTTTTTGTTTAAATGTCTGTTTGTTCTTTGGAGTCGGAGCGAGCCTCCATGTTTCTCTAACCACCAGCAGACCACTGACACATGCTGAATGAAAACTGAACTGGGTCGCAGTTAAGCTAAACACAAGAGAACACGTTCCGTTCAGCTACAGCAAAGATTGTCGCCGTGCTGTGCTCTATTACATTGCGTTCTGATTCAGATGCATAGATGGCTTCTCGCTAACTCCGTTTCAGGAAGATCGGACCTGATGCATGTGTGCAGTGGGACACGATTCCCTGCATCGCAACTTATCTGCGTAGTTGGAAACGCTGGAGCTGTAAAGAATAGGAGGCCACACAGCAGTAGCACAATGCATGGCTGAAACCTGTGGGGTTGAAATTAACAGGACTCGGAACAGTTTTTGATTTTTTTTTTGGCTTGTTTCCTCCAAATGTAAATACCATACCGCTCCAATTCATATAGTATAATCTTTATGTAGATTATTGCCAGGTAATTGAGGTGATGGATTGAGACGAAGAATAGTACTGTGTGTATTAAAGTGCTTTTCATAATTATCCAAAAAAAATAGAAAAGTGCCCTTATTGGCACTGACAATTTTACCAATTTATTACCCCACTTTTAATGTAGAATTATTGCATATAAAATTCAGTGTTTTCTGTAAGCCACCCACTGTTTGTATCTTCGCCAAGCCATGCTTCTTTTTTTTCTCTACCATAATGTCCTCGTTAAGCATTTAATGTCCCTTCCTTACTTGGTATCCCAATCCACGCTTTTATCCTGTTACTGATATTAAAAGTTTATAAAAAGGCCCTGGTGACATTCAGGTATATAGCAGTTGAGGTTTCACCTTTTCATTATTTAAACTTTCCCTGTAAGCGTCTCTTGATCCTGAGCATTAAGTATTTATAGACGTGCGGCAAAGAAATCGCAGGGTGTTTTTTTTCTGAGTTTTCAAAAGAAGCCACCGTAGATTGTGACCGACAGGAAGCTTTTTGCTCTGAGATGAGTTTCGATTTAACTCGTGGATTTGAATTCCTTGCTGAAGTCCTCTGTGACGGTGGGCGACGTGTCTGAATGGCTGCTGGGGTGAGGGCTTAGCATGCCAGTACCGAGCCCATTTATCTGCGATCGGCTGGGCATCTATAAACCCTGACTGTGATTAATTTCTCCTGCCGTTTTGCATCTAGTGGAAAATTGAAATCCGGGATGGGGGAGTGGATCTTGGGTGATGACGAGACAAATAACGGTCTCGCTTTACAGAGACTTATTGCTGGTGCATCTCTGACTACATATACATAATTCCCAGACCTTCAAATGTCGTTTGATGCAGAACATCTAGTTTTGTTTTACAGGTGATTTGTAAAATGATTGTTCAGCTGCGTAAATCATGGGGGGGTGCCATGGTTTGTGCTTCCTGATGACTGCTCATATCAGTAACCCAACCCTGTAAACATGCTTTTCCTAATAATCATGAGCAGTTTGAATGTAAACCACAATATTTCACGCAACACATTATGATGTCAATTTAACGGACTATTTGGATTTTTATTTTGACTGTTTCAGGGAGAGAATGGATAGCCCGTTGTCATTTCTTTTTTCTTTTTTTTTTTTTACATCAGTGATAGTTAAACCACTAACATTGTTTAGACTGTGATTTAGCACCAGCATTTAGGGTTAGCATTCCTACTTAGTCTAGATCCCATCAGTATGTTAACCTGTTTTCTTCTTCTTTTTATCAGTTATGTTCTGCTGTCAATGTTAACATAGCTGTTCATAAGAAAGGACTTCATCAAACAGGAGGTTTAATTGGTCATGATAAATCTATATCTTATGACTCTGGCTTAAGTTTTGTTTCACTATTTTGATCGCTGTCGTTACAGATGAATCGTTTAGAGTTCAAATGAAATTTGCTTTCTTCAGAGATCTAGTTCCTGTCCCTCTGCACTCCAGTCCCCCAGAGACACCACCAGATAACTTTTTTTTTCTTTTAAGAGTTAGGATTGTATGATGTGTAAGATTAAGTATAAAATAATAAAATCACAAAGTTTATTTTAAAGTATACTTGTCTTTTGTTTTCATTGTATACATGATTGTATTGTTACTACTTCACATGTTCTTTACAACCACAAGCTTCAGTGGATGTTATCTGGATTTTAGGCAATAGACCAACATAAAGTTGCACCGAATTGTGAAGCGGAATAAATGGTGGTGGTGGGTGGTATGCGAAAAATAAATGAGCTGTTCCCTCTTCATCCTTATACCTTAAATAAAATCCTGGCAACCTTTTTGCCAAATTTAACAAGAAGAAAGTAATTGATCCATATTTCTTTTCAAGTCGCTTTTGCAGTTTGCCACAAGCTATGCTGGCGACAGAACTAACACCTGGGAGGTGCTCACATCCTCATAGCACCCTCGTGTTATTATGACGATGGTTTTCTTCTGCAGGAACAGGAAAAACTGCATTGAGTTTACATGGCAAAAGCCATCGGTGCCTGAACAAGACAATATACGGGTTTAAGTCAAAGCATGCTTTACGTATTAGAAATTCAATATCCAGACCCAAATTCAATTGAGAATCTGTGGCAAGCCTTGGAAATTGCTTTTCAGAGACCCTCTCTATCTAGTCTGACTGAACTCGAGCTAATTTGCTGAATAAAAATGAACAAATCTGACATTCACCTAAAGACTTGCAGCTGTACAATATATAGCTTTGGGAGAGGCAGATACAAATTCACGTCACATTTATCTCAGATTTCTATTTGTACATGATTTTGTAAACTATCATTCAGTTTCACAATCCTGCCCCAACTGCTTGTGATAAAATTACTAAATGCAAGCAAACACGGCTCTAACATGCCTGTGCGGAAAAACTTAATGGGTACGGATACATCTGCCAGGCACAGGGTGTGCATGTGTGTTGCGTTGCTGATCTGCTTTTGTACTTATTGTTTTGGGCTTCAACAAAATGTCGTTGGCTAAATGGTGTCATTCTGCAGCGCATAATGTGTTCTAGTGTTCATCAACACTGGGAGCCAGCCCAAAGGAATCTAGTTTGTCTTGTCTGCAGAAAGCCTTAAGATGGATACTGTTGTGTTTTTGTACTCATGTCATAAGAATTAAATTACATGAGCGATTGTACCCGTTGCTGAAACATTGCAGCTGTGTTCTCTATTGCAAATGCAATCGCATATACCCACACCAAAAACAGCTGTTTGTGTTGGTGGTCCTAAATCATACAAAAAAAATGGGCCGGTGTAAATTGGCCTGAATAAATAAGTGGATCATTATGGCAGGTGCTTCTACTAAAACCTCTAGACAAAACGTCAGAAAATAACTCCACGACTTGCGTTCATGTTGCAGAAATTAATTACATTTTTTGAAGAGACTATTAACAGCAGTTGACATTCCTATTTTTAGATACGATTGTCATTCATTTTTGCTCAAACTCCAGGCACGAGGAATTCGTCCTCTCAGAACCCCTGCAGGCCTAAACAAATTAGATGTTCTATATTGCATACACTGCCTTCTACAGATGCAAAAGGTAATTGCTTGACTTATCCATGTTAATCATTGCCTGAGTTCCAACCAGCTTCTCTTTTGTAACTAACAACGTCATCTAAATACGAAACATGTCTCTGGTTTTCTAATTATATCTTTGCTGCTTTGAGACACACAAATTCCATCAAAGGATCACCCTTTTGGTGGAATGGAAATGATTTGTTGAAGCAAATCTGTAAATGGGGAACTAGCGTTTATCAAATAAATATGAATTAAACTATTTCTTTGCCCCTTCCTCTTAGAAATTCGATCCAGAGGTTGAATTATTGATTTTTGTATTCAGACTCTACAGTCGAATGTAACATTTTTCACTCCTGGCCTTTACGTTTAACAGGACAGTTGTATTCTTGTTTTTTTTTTTTTTTGTCTTTTATTTTGTTCTCCTCTAGATCCTCTATGTCTGCATACAATAACATGCCAAAAGTTTGAAAACCTATAGCCTAAACCATTTTAAATAAATGGCTATTTCAATTTGGTTTAAGAAGGTCAAGTGATTTTGTCTGGTTTTACCCTGCAGGTAGACTGTTACATAGTGTTGGTGCTTGGAATGTTTGCTCTGCAACAGTTTCTTTTTTTGCAGAGTTTTGAGATATCCAACAGATTGCTACTCAGGGTATGCACAGCCTGTACGTGTGTAGCAATACCTTATAATCTGCTCTAGCTTCTACAGCAAAAACAAATGCAAAATGGTAAACACTAGAGTAATGTGAGAATATTTACTGGCAAAACCCAAGCTGCTGCACTATGAACCGTCTGAAGGCTTTGGAAACTCTTGTAAAACTGCCAAAAGAGCATTGCAGTTATCTAATCTTGAGGAGAAAAGGGCACAAATAAGGATTTTAGCATGCTTAAGCAATAAAATCGATCTGATCTTAGAAGTATTTCTCAGATAGAAAAAGGCTGTTGCAGTTCCTTCATGTAATGGTCAAATGAACGGTTTAATCAAAGATTATACTTTAGAACATTGCTGCAGTAAATAGCATAGTCATCCATAAAAACAGTCATAATTTCATAATTCTGTTTTAGTTAAGACCATTTAAATTTCAAGCTTTAAGTAGCAAGAAATTACTACATAACCGCCTCTTGACATAATGCAAGCTTCGAGTAGAGTTGTATCAGACCATTGTTGGAAAACAATGGTCTAATTTTTACATTTTTATTTAAAAAATGTTACATTTTTAAATAAAAATTACTGTGTGTGTGTGTGTGGGGGGGGGGAATCCAAATGAACAAAGATGTTTTGTAGAGGTGTGAAGCACAAGGGAAACAATAGTGGACTTAATACGGAGCCCTGGGAGACCCTGTGGGAAAACGGGGAGAGATTCTGAGAATGTATTATCAAACTGGCGACACCAATCTTTTGAGCAGGTATGATTTTTAACCACAGTAACGCAAGGTCTGGGTTGGTTGCCAAAGTAATTACCAAGTCTGTCTTTTAAATTACATTGATCTACTATACCAGAGGAAAAAGTAAGATATAGCAACAATAAGACAGAAAGACAAAGCATGACACTGAGTCTTCACCATTTTTGAATGATGTTTGTGGGAAATGATTTACCTGAAAAACAGAGATAGTTCTGAAATAGTAATATAAAAGGTTTCCCAAATTATTTACTGAAACGTTTTCCGTTATAGCTTGATGATGCATTTGTAATTTAAAAAAATGGCAGCACTACTCACTAGCCTGACACAGTTATTAATATTTCAGTTGTATAAACATGCTATCCTGCATGTTTTGTTAACGCTCACAAATCATGAGTAATTTGTGAATCGTATTTACTGTAAATATGCTAATAAACTGTTCTGTTGAAATAACTTTTTTTGTTAATTTCTTCTGTATCTGTTTATTCATTTCTTCTTTTGGCAATATACAACAATGTTAATATGACAAATACAAAGAACATCAGAGCAAAGCATAATGCCAGAGGACGGTATAGCATATCAGTAAATGACTAAATCGTTTCGTTCATACAATGATAAATTGGTGAGTTGTCAGCCTTACAATTCTCTTTAGATTTATGATGTTAAAATATATATTTGAACTCCTGTTTAAATATTAAGAAAGTTGTTTTGTAGTTGGAAAATGTCTATAGATAGATTCCTCTTTATATATATATATATATATATATATATATATATATATATATATATATATATATATATATATATATATATATATAACAGCACATTAAAATAAGTGATGGGTTTGTCGTTAAAAACAACTCTGGGGACTTCCGTCATGGCTCGGCATAAGCTTATTACGTCATATCCGGCAGACTATCGCTTCCGGATGCGGTGGAGCAGCTAAGACGAAGGAAAGCGCCGCTCCTACAAGGATTAATTAAAATGACAAGACGCTGTCGGTGCAGTTAGCATTGCTCGCATTAGATTCGCGAAGACAGATTCAACCATTTCGGGCTGTTTGTTGCTTTTAGTCTTCCTTCGACCAATTTAGTTGTTTTGCGGAGTGTTTATATCCTCGAGCTGCTAGCTTAAGCTCCGGCTAGCTGGTGCGCAGACAAACGGCTTCTGTCTGAGATGATAATCGCACTCGCTGCCGTTTAACCTGATATAGCACGCCCTCTTTTCCGTGTTCAGGTGTGTGCAGCTGTCTGCCTGCTTCGGCTGTATTTTTGGAAGCGTTTAGGTCGGGTTTTTTTGGACGAGGTGAGAACGCAACAAAGGGTTTCTATACACAGGGTTTTGGCCATCCTGGCATACAGTTCGGTCGTTTAAAAGACAAAAAAAGCGACTATAACAACTCGGCTGTAAAACTTTACAAAATGCCTGGAATCCGGACTTCCGTCTCTTCCAGGAAAAGCTTGCCGATAGTTGGTAAATAACGTTTCCCTGTCAGCTGCTAGGCTCCACTACTTTGTCCTTGTTCCGCTGACAGGGCACTCGACACTACATTCCGCGTTGGATCTGAAGAGGAAGGCGGCAACCTTTATTTGTTTTTTCCCTGTTTGTCTAAGCAAAGTTTATTTTTTTTCACACGCAAAGATCTTCAGCTCAACAGGTACGTCGGCCTTTCTGCCTGGCATGATGTGAATTAGAGCAGTTTTATTTTTCATAGACGCCTTATCCATAAGATCTTAGTAATATTTTTGGTCTCTGTAAGTTTAAAACTCTCCCTCCCAATGGCAGCAGACTGTGCAGCAGGTGATTTAAGTTTTTGAAAATTGGACAAGCAAAATTGTCTGACAAAGTGGCTCGCACTTGAGCTCCAGCATTAACCAAGACCTGTTGCCTCCAATTCAGGCCTGTTTGTTCTTTCGCTTATCGTCGATTTTAAGTTTCCACCACAATACTCTGTAAAATGTCTTGATAGAAAACTTATGGGGGAAAATAGACATGGCTTAGGTACATTTCCAGACCACATTATAATGTTTGGAAGCAGAATGTAAAACAAATGAGAAAAAAATCAACGGTAGACAAGACAGAATTTTGGTTTCAAATCTCTGGATTTTGTATATCTTGTGGCACGCCAATGACGGTTTTAGACAACTTTGCTACTTCAAGACCTGTAATATAAAAGAGTGAAATAGGATTATGATTAGAAATGCTTTTTTCTAGCCTTGCTCCTAAGCAGTCATAGGTTATTTGTACTAGGAGCGTATTTGACATAACGCTTATCTAAGAGCAGTCACTATAAAAGTATTGTACAGGTTTTTTTTTTTTTTAAACAAAGACAGAATGGTGGTGATTTGAAATTGCAATCTTCTTTAGTAACTTACATTTGGGATAATGCGGATCCGTACCCTAACTGAATGCCCATACTCTTGAATCTAGCATGTTAAAACACCATAAATATGCTGTGCTCTGTTTAGCCTTCCTCTTAACTGCAGAAAGTCTTTGACAACCTGATTCAAAATGTTTTCGTTAACAAAAACATTTTACACCTTTAGTGCGTCCTCTGGATCCAAAAAATAGTTCGCTTTGAGCAGTTTTCCCCACCATTGTTGTTATGCAACCAAGAAGTGCTGTGGTGCATTCACTGATGAGAAAAACGTTGGACTTTTTGAATTTCTCACAGGCTGAAAATTTACCTGTTCAAGTCAACAGCTCCAAACCGTGGCACAGTGTGTGGATTTTGTTAATTTATTGCTAAACGATTGTGCTTCAGTTGCTCATATGTTCCAGTAACGTGTTTGCACCTATTTATGATGTTTCTATGCGATCATTTTCCTAGTTCCCCAAAAAAAAAATATTTTCAGATGTCGTAAACCACAACCAATAATACATAGTTTCTTCATGTTTGTTTAGTCGCCCCAACTACAAATATGTAACAGTAAAAAAACAAATCTATATTTAGACATGCTTCTTTGCTCAGCAGTTTATTAACCTAATGATATAAATAATAGTAAATCAAACATAAACTTAAGTCAAACAGAAATATTTTGCTTTACAGACAAAAAGGCTCACATTTGTCACATATCTTTTCTAATATGTCCAAAATAAATTTTCCATTGTGTACCCAGAGTTCCCAACGATCATCTATATTCTACTCGTTAGCAACTTGCCAGAGATATAAAAATGCTCCTCATCAGGACTGCCACCCCCAGACAAAGTGCCTCG
Source organism: Fundulus diaphanus (assembly GCA_037039145.1). Lineage (NCBI taxonomy): Eukaryota > Metazoa > Chordata > Actinopteri > Cyprinodontiformes > Fundulidae > Fundulus > Fundulus diaphanus. The sequence goes on from CM073128.1 coordinate 32,221,339, forward strand.
CACATGACATTGTAATGAGGCTCATGTCGTGTTGGCATGGAGCTGATGTATGTATATTCACGGGTACAGTGGCCCTCTTGTCCTCCTGCCCCACAGTGAAGGATGAATGGCCTCTCTCTCAGAGAGCTCTGCTGCCTGTTCTGCTGCCCACCATGCCCGAGCCGCATCGCAGCCAAGCTGGCCTTCCTGCCTCCGGAGCCCACATACGCCTTTCTGCCGGACCCTGAAACGGGCCCTCCCACTCCGGGCGCAACCGGGACATCGAGCCTGCGGTCAAGGAGTGGAGCCTCGGTTTCTGGAAGTGGGGGAGCTGGTGGCGTGGAGGGGAGGTGGAAGCTTCACCTGACAGAGCGGGCCGAGTATCAGTACTCTCAGCGAGAGCTCGACACCATCGATGTCTTCCTCACTCGCTCCAGCAGGGGCAACAAAGTCGGCTGCATGTATGTTCGCTGCTCACCGAATGCCAGGTGAGAAACTTGAAAGCGCTCCCTTAAAAAAAAAATGTAGTGTGTGTAATGCGTTTTAAGGTGTCTTAGGTCATGTCACATTTGCTCAGATCATAAGCTCCAGTCCTCAAGGACCGTTATGCAGCAAATGTTTTACACGCCTCTGGTTAGACACACTGGTATCAAATATTTGGGTGGCAGGAATCTATAGAACTTTATTGCACACTTAGTAGGTAATTTAGAAATGTGATTTAGCTTTGATGGACCTGAAAATTGTCTAAATGTTGGTAGAAACTGGCTCTCAAGGACTGGAGTTTCTACTGCTGATCAATATAAAGAGACGCACCAATCAGAGAGTTGTAGCTGATTTCCGATTTTGTTTTGTTTTTTGTAAAGTTTAGGTATCATTATATGATTTTATAACTGACTGGAAAGTTTATTTTTGGCCAACTTTGTCTATAATTTTCTTTAGTAACAACGTCCATACCAAAGAGTGTTTTTCGATCAGGAACTAGAAGTGCTTTAAAATTCTGTGTTCAAAGGTTGGAGTGAGATTAATTTTTGAAGTTCCTCGATAGCTAGTTGATTAGTTCTTTTCAAACTCCAAATAGTCCCGATTCTAGTATTTTGTTTTCACATTTAGGCTTCCTTTTGTTTCTGTTGACTTAACTTGCTTAGATTTTCTAATGGATCACTGCCAACTAAGTCTCCTTTCCTCTAATGAAATCTAACCCTCTTCTTTCTTTCTGACTCTATAGAAACTTGAAATTTGAGTTTCCCTTGTTTGGTTTTTATTGTTGTAATCATAGTGAAGCAGGGCGTTACAAGTGATATTAGTATCCAGTAAGTCAAGAGACAAAGTCGTCACAGGTCTGTGTCATTGACCATGTATGATCAGTATGTAGGTTTATGGTGCTGGTTTAAACATTAGACACTGTTGTGAGATATGGACATAATTTAGATTCACTGAGGGACCAACCCCGCTAATTTGAGCAGTTGCTGATTAACTTACAAAGTCAATTAAAAAATAAACTGGCAATACTGGAAAACCGACTTCACTAGCGTGGTTTTTCCACTATTAACAATAACAAAATGCTTATTGATAATGGAATAATTTATCAGTTAGCAGATAAAATCCTATTATTTAGAACCATCAACAACTTTATTCCTAACCATCATTTTTAACATGTCAGGAAACTCAAGCTCATCTCCCAAACATTTCCCTTAAATCTGTCTCTCGTCAGATTTACCGTGCTTTTCTCACATGGCAACGCGGTCGACCTTGGCCAGATGAGCAGCTTCTACCTCGGCCTCGGCACTCGTATCAACTGCAACATCTTCTCCTACGACTACTCAGGTTATGGAGTCAGCACGGGCAAGCCCACCGAGAAGAACCTGTACGCCGACATAGACGCCGCCTGGCACGCTCTGCGTACACGGTAAGTCATTAGGAAATCGCCCCACGCTCATGCTTGCTCTGTTCTCCCAGGGCTGTTTTTTTATAGCTTGTTTAGGCCTAGGGTTTATCAAATGGATTGATGGAGTCAGTATGAATTAAAAAGAAGATACGGTCTTGTAAAAAAAGCTTAGGGCACACGTACAAGTTTGTGTTTCTCTAACACATTTTAGGCATTTTGTATTTTAAAACTTTCTATGCCGAGCCCCCCCCCCCCTGTTATGGGAACGTAGTTTTCCAGGGCCCCCAATCTCAGGGTGAGACTGTCACATATGATTTTAGTTGAGGTAAAGAAAATGAAGGAAAATCAGTATTGATCAATAAAGTATTTATCTGAATTTCCTGGTTTTATTTTGTTTTTCATCTCAAGTAAAAAAATTAACAACTTTTTTTTATCCTTTTGTGCTTCTGATTTTGTCTTATCAAAATAAAGAAGCAATTAAAATGGTCTTTAGTTTAAAACCAACCTCCATAAATTATTAAAAAAATGATATAAAACTAAATCTGTAAAGATCTGTTAAGTTAATTTGTGCCCAAAATATGCAACTAAACTATAAATGTAGATATTTCTGACTTATTGTTCAGTCTCAAAATGTTGTTAGATTTGGTATCAATTAGTTAAAAAATTTATGAATCTTTATTTTAGCTATGCAAAAAAATTATTTCCTGAATTTCCTAAGCCATTGTTTTGTCAATAAATGTGAACTACTTCTTTTATTTTAGGATTAAATTTTTCATAAAGGACCAAATATTTACAAATAAAACATAAGATTAACTTCCCTATGCCTCTCCTCATTATAAAAAGAAAAAAAAACTTTTTTGTTTTTATTTGCACCAAAACTACAGAGGAACTAAACAGCTCTGCATCCAGACAGATGCATGTGAGCGCGTGCGCATGGGGCCCGCGTAATGCACGAGAGCGCTGGCTAACAATGGAGCCAAGCTACCGGAGCTTCACCAGAGCATCCGCAGTCGTGTCACTGTGGAAACGAGCTTTTTGTTGACACTCACTGGGACAGTTGAGACTAGAGACAAGTCAACTGTCTAGAAACTGGAAAATGCACGATATATAAATATCAAGAAGGTTCTCCTGTCATGACACTTACCAATGAGAATTTAGCTTTAATATAAATTTTAACAATATTGAAATTTTTAAAAAGTCTATATTTAAAGATATATGAAAAAAATCCAATTCCTGGTGAAGAATTAATTGGGACAGAAACATGAGCCTAGTAATGGCTGTAAAGCGGTCTTAAAAGAATTTGAAATTAGCCATTCAATAGTACAAAAAGGGTCAGAAACATTTGAATGTTCAAAACAACGGCCAACTTACCGTCATCTCTTCATCCAAACAAGTTCTCCCTGAAAGCAGAATCCTGGAAAAGAGTCTTCAGAAACACTGAGACATCACTAGGGGACCTACAGCAGGACAGTGCACACCTCAGCGATCAGAGACTGCTAAAAGCTAAACTTCCATGGCAGGTTTGCATAGAGGAAACCTTTGCTTTCCAAGAAAAACACGAAGAGCAGGTTAAAGTTTCCTATAGAAAACGTATACAGATGCAGATTAGTGTAAAAATAATTTATTTGGACACTAGAGCAGAGGACATATTTGGCATAAAGAAAATGCAGCATTACCAGAAAATAACCTCGTGTCATGGCTTTGGGAGGACCGGTTTAGTTCACCATCATAGAATCCACCCTGAATCCTGTCGTGCATCAGAAGATGTTGGAAAAAATGCAAGATTATGGGTGCAAGTTTTTGTGTCTGCAAAGCTTAAATTAGTCAAAGCCTTGGGTTTTACTTTATGCAAGTATGTACATTTTCAACATTTCTGCAGCTGGGACTTTTAAAATGAATACATTCTATTTTGGAGAAATATTTATATGAATAGGGTCAGAAAATGGGGACATTTTATGTTTTTTGTGTGATTTCCTGCTCTTCATCTCAACACCCCTTTATTCATATGGCCTTCTCTCTTCATTTTAACCAGATATTGCATAGTCCCAGAGAACATCATCCTGTACGGCCAGAGCATCGGCACCGTTCCCACCGTGGACTTGGCGTCGCGGTACGAGTGCGCTGCCGTGGTTCTTCACTCACCGTTAACGTCGGGGATGAGAGTTGCCTTCCCTGAAACGAAGAAGACCTACTGCTTTGACGCTTTCCCCAAGTAAGTCTCTGCCGAGTGTTTTAAATCTTTTCTCACCCGGTACTCAGCATTCTCAGTCTCTTTCTATGCTTCGGGTCAATTCCTACCCAAAGTGTGGTCTGGGGGCCAATTGCGGCCCCTGGAAAGATTTTATGCGGTCCCCAGTGGGGATTCAAGAATGGTGTAAGTTTGGTCCAACAGGTAGTTGATGCAGATAAGATTTTTTACTGATAAAGAGGCTTGTTCCTAAAATACAAAATGTTAGGTACTACACATTTTGCCTTTTATTATAATTTCTTACTAAATAGGATGAGGAATCCCCCGTCAGATGTGACGTAGGAGATGTTTCTTTTTGGATGCGCCGATCTTCTTCGTCATGCAAACCGTTTTTTAATATAATCAAATAAATTGTTTACTTTTTATTGGTCATATCAACGCAAAGCACTTTGTTCCGAAAAGAATCTGGCTTGTCTAGATGAGCTTTTCCAAACAACAAGCAACCATTTGTAGCATGAGTGCAGAAATGGCTCCTTTGTCATCAACCTGACATACAGATGTTTAGGAGCTGTATTGTAGAACGCTGCACAGATGCAGCACGTGCAGCGAGATGTTCCTGCAGCTCTGTGCAGGAAATCTGTGGGTTGTCTGGAATCATTCCCATAATCCTCTGGATCCTCATGGGTTTTCTTGGCCTGCCAGGCCTGGGTTTAACAGCAGCTGTGGCTTTGCATTTCCTGATTACGTCTCTTCCATTTGAAAGTGACCGTTTGAACCTCTCAGATAGCCTTTTGTTGCCTCCCCCTGAACCACGATCCTGAACAATCTTTGTTTTTAGATCTTTTGAGCGTTGCTTTCAGGATGGCATGCCGTCACTCCTCAGAGGAGAGTCAAAGGGAGGCACAACTTGGACCTAGCCACCATAAAAGACTTTCTCATGACTGGACACAGTATATGAAGTTCGGGGCCTAACTTGGTGGTGCAAGTGATCAGTATTGAGCTCTCACATGTGTTCAAATCAGCCGAATTAGATTGGTGCACTAGTTCTTGTTCCCATTTGATCTCATTTCGTACAACTAGTTATTGCTTCACAGAAAACCTTTGGTCAGAAGTCTCCCCTAGACTTGGATGTTACTAGGAAATAACAGATGTATGCTGGGACGGCTTCCCAAATGTTTTCTGTACTGCACATGTTGCCTATCGGGTATTACGTTGGGCAACTATTATTCGGGCATTTTTACAAGAAGAAGAGATTGAACCAGTACAACCAGTATTTTAAATTTGATTTGCATTGGTTTCCGCTTGTATTGAAACATATCTGCTCTCTTCAGTGGTGCTGCAGTACGGGTTTTGTCCATCAACGTATTGCTGTTTAAGACCATGTAATTATCAGTTTACTGTATGTCCGATAATGCTTTAAAGATAGAACAGTTTAGAAAAAAATGCTTTTTCTTTTTAGTAATTCTTTGAGGAGTAAAAGTGACTTCAACCTGCCTGTAAGAGCAGTCATTTTAAAACAAGTGCCTCCTGTTACTTTAAAATAAAATGATTAGAGCTTAGATTTCAAACTGTCTTTAGCATTTTGTACTAGTGATTAGCACAATTAGCATGGTACAAAAAACAACAACTGCGCGTGTTCTTCCTGTAGAGTGTAGATCCTCACCTACACGCCAACATTTTCATAATTCTGCAAGCGTTGCCCAATCTAGCATGTCCCATTACAGAAGTTGGAGCCAGATAAAACCTAGCTCCTTACTGTCCTCCATTCAGCCTTCCTGTTTCCTGCGTAATATCTGCCCTCTCTAGGCCTCTTAATGAACCACAAATGTGTCTCATGTATTCTGCCACAGCCCTGTTCAGTTTCATAGCTTCTGGGGACTTGAGTTTTCTCTGCTTCACTCTGCAACTTTAAGGGAAAACGACACGTCTGCGTAATGTTAGCCAGCTAAAGGATGCTAGCCGCGGCTAACGGCGAATAACAAAAGATTAATTGAGCAACAAGCTAAATGCGGCTAGCGTAGCCTAGTAGCATGCTAGCCACAGCTAATCACACATTAATGCAGACCAGCGGTCAATCTAACATCAGTAATACGTTTATTATATATAGTTCAATTATGAACGGGACTTTTAATTTACTAACATGTCGACATTCATCGTGAAGGCCGGGGTGTCGGTCCTTGATATGTTTGGATACGTTTATTGTGCTGCTCGACTTCCTTGCCACCACTTTAAAGCACTGTTTGCTCACAGGCTTTCCCTCTTCATTTGCCACGTAGGCAAAATATTTCCAAATAAGGCTTTTGCTTTTTTGGCCAAGACTGGCTGATCTGCCAGAAGCCGTGCTGGTCGTATAGGTACATGTCTGTACAACAATAAGGTGGGTCGCAGTGAGGGCCGTCTGTCTGCCTGGGCAGGCGGATGCACTGGCTGTCAAGTACGCGCGCCCACAGGTCGCAATGGGCGCTCTAGTATAAATTCCATGTCAAATTAGTATTGTGTCCGGATAGGTTTGCGGACCGGTACTTTTCGGAGTATTGATATTTTTGTCAACCCTAATCTCACCATGTTGAAAATACAACATCCTTTTAAAAGTCTTTTCTAACATTCCCATGGCTTGATTTCTCTGGCTTGATTTTAAACACCCCACTGATACTGTCTCTAGCTAACTTTGAGTCTTCTTCACTCTGCTGCAACCTCCACACTGAAGAGGGTTGTCTGTAGCGCGACTTGGTAGCGCTTGGTATGGAGCATTCAACGTTATGAGGAAGATGGGATTTTTGAGTTTTCAAATGGATGGTAGCTACTTGGGAACAGTTGAGCGAAGGGTTCAGATCACTAAAGGATTTCTTGGCATAGCTGTAAATATCTTTATATCTTAAAACTAGGGCTGGGCGATGTGGCTTAAAAATAAAATCTTCCATTTCTTTCACAATACATCAGATTTTAATAGATTTTTTGAGCTGAGGGAATAGGCAGACCCCACACAGCTTTAGCAGTTGCGGTGTGCCACGATCACATACATGTAGCGGAAACCTACCCTATTTCCACAATATATTTTTCTAAACATATATTCAACATTGCAAGCTTTTACCAAAACAATTTCCCATTTCAGGACTGATATAGGTTTTTTTGCAGTGGCAAAAATAAAAATTTTGATTTCTCAAAAAATTTAATCTTCATAAATTGCAAATTTTTATTAATTGATAAAATTGATCTATCACCCAGCCCTACTTAAAACCAGTTAAAATTGAGGCTTCTGTAAATCACCTGACATACAGTTGCCCCCCCCCCCCCCCCCATTATTTTTGATTAATGCGTGTCTAACGTTTCTTTCTTTGTTTTTGTTTTTTTCCAGCATTGAAAAGGTGTCTAAAATCACTTCTCCGGTTCTCATCATCCACGGCACGGAGGATGAGGTGATCGACTTTTCTCACGGCTTGGCCCTGTACGAGCGCTGCCCTAAGGCCGTTGAGCCCCTCTGGGTGGAGGGAGCGGGACACAATGACATTGAGCTGTACAGCCAGTATCTGGACCGCCTGCGACATTTCATTGGACAGGAATTGGCCGTTCAACACGCCTGACCTCCACAACCACATCATCATGTCATTAGATTCTTCCTCTGGCACTTAAAGAGGTGCCTCTCTGTGTGTCTTCTTAGCTGTCCACCATGGCCCGCATAGTGTCCCACACACCGTTACTGCAGGCCTTAAAACGGACCACGGACCCACGAGGCACCAAGGAAATCCTTAAAATCAGAAATGTTTAAGTGTGGAAGACGACGTTTAGACTGTTTCATTTAGCAGAAACCTAAATAGTACTGATCATGTTTTAACAGGGCAGTTAATGCATCTCTATTCTGTGCAATACCATGGATCCAGTCCACAGAAGAATGACTTGATGGTGTTTAAAGAAGAAACTGCTAAGAAACCACGGCGGTTTTCTTGTCCACTGATGCCGTGTGTGTGAGTGCGTGTGTGTAAAACTTTAATCTGTTAACTAAAGTTGGCAGAATAACGTTGAAGCATGAGATACACTTTTGTTCAAAAAGTCTTCATGCTGTAAAACAGGGATTTTTGTTTTGTTTGTTTTACAGAGATTTCAAACGAGATTCCATATCTGATTTTACTTCAATTCTAACGCCTCTAGAATCAAGGGAAAAACCATACACAAGATAATAATGATAATAAATACAGTTTCAGGTTAGATTTGATTTCCTGTGGTCTTTGGAGTGGCATTGGACTGCGTTGCGTTGGAGGACCGTTTTGTCTTACGCGTGTACTGTGGTCCGTATTTCTAGGGGGAAAGGGAAATCTGTACGGAAATAAGTTTATATTCCGAGTCTTTGATTTAGTTTCCACTGCACTCAATGTTCTGCTCAGGTAACCCTGTTTTTGACATTGGGGTCAGCGTATTCTTTTAGTGTGCTCTCAGCTGGATTCATGTCATCTCTAATTGTAAACCAAGTAATAAACCAAAGTTTGATCTAAAATCTACGGTACTGATCACAGCAAAGGTTGGTGAGAGTTTGAACTCCATGTCTTCCTCTCAGCAACACGCGCAGATCCCAGTAGGGGGAGCGGGATTGACTAGATTTGGAGATAAGAACGGCTTTCAGTATCCGTCTCGTTTCTTCGTTTAGTGAAATGTTCGAGAGTCTGTTGGCTCTTTTTGTTTCGTCTGTCCTGCTTATCTCTCACACCACCTCACAGCTGCACATCTTTCTGCAACACCAAGGTTGCCACTAACACTAAACAGGCATTAGTCGTCTACGCCAAGCCTGTAAAAGTCTTTTTTTTCCTATATATGTAGTAATACTGTTGGTTTTAACTCAAAACTGAGGCTAATTTCTGCCATCATATAGTAAATAAAACTTCCATTGTGAAGAAATAAGTTATTTAGGTGCAATTCAGTTAATTTCTATTAGTGACTGAGCTTCATTCCCAGCATGTTCAGAGAAATACAGAGGCATACTGGCTGTTTTGGGGCTACTTTTTGTTATTCTGTCATTTTTAACCACTATCATTTGGTAAAAAATCAAAATGAAAGAATTGTCCCCAGTTCCTTCAGTGCATTTGTTAACCTGTAAAGTCTCTGTGCACTTCCATAGAAGAGCTGCTTCTTCATAAATCTTGATCTGTATTTTTTTTTTCTTGCAACATTTATTTTTGTTTGTTTTGCAGATCATTTTAATTTTTTTCTACCATCACAAAGATTTTATACAAGATTTTTTTTAATGTGGCTGATCTGTCCATAGAAAATCTTCCAACTGCAATGAAAGTTATTCTGTTTAACGCTACGGATACAGCATCTTTGACACTTATGGGTCCATTTTGAGCTCTGAAGAGATGGACTGCAACAGTTTTCAAGGTTTCTCGTCATTGTTTTTAAAGCTGATGTTTTCTGTCGTCACATGTTTCAGGGGAAACTTAATGTCCCCCCCCGTCTCATATTTACGTCACTGTCTTCTAAGCTGATTTTGAGTCCATGTCTGAGTTATGTCTATTAACAAACTGTGTGCGCGCTGATGGAAACACCATGACACAGGAACTTGTAGATCCAGCGGCTCCTATGAGCTGCAGGCCTCATGTTAACACACTCCTGTTGTATACCATACTGTCAATTTTTTCAGGTTTTAAAGGTTTTGTTTTTCTCCAAGAGTTGAAGAGAAAGTCAATAAAACATACCCAGAAATGTATTGTTTATTTTCTTTTTTTTTTTCCCATCAAGTGTTTGTGTGTCAAAAGGTGTCGGATAAATTTATTTTGGGTTTTCCCTATTGTTTGAAGGAATGTTGTTTTTGTGTGTGTGTCTGGTTTAGTCTTTCACTCAAGGCTTTCCTGGCACTCCGTTAATAAACACCTCTCAGGGCTTGCTGAGGAAAATCCCAGAATTACTTGAATATGTAATTGGCTGATTGGTAAACAAGCTTCTAATTTCACTTTTTGACTCGGCTGTTTAGTCATTTGTTGGATGGCCTTTTTAGTAACGAAGGAAAAAAGTTCAAATGAGGTTTTATCTAAACCAGGACAAGGATTGTGGCATGTCCCTGCCTGTCTGCTGCCACGGTGAGCTGTGGGAAACTGAGACAGATGGGAGCGTGAGCTGCACTCACTCTTTCAGCTCAAATGCTCCTATACAGACTAAACGCAGCTGCGGCAGCAGGTCCCCGCCCCTCCTTGTCCCAGGCAAAGAGAGTGCAGGCTGACCTGCTGCAGCCAAATAACAATCGGCAACCCTTTGACAGCCGGGAGCGCAGAAAAGACGCTGCCTTGCTGAACCGTGCCAAGCCACCACGACAGATGAGTCAGAAGTAGTCTGAGAGCCGCTGTTAAAGCGTTTTGTATATAAAGCGCCATTTTTAAATCTGGCTGACAAGTCTCAAGAAAGATCATCCATGTTTCATTGACCTGTGACACGGATGTAATCTGCTGCCATTCAAAAATCACAGTAGCTACCTGTGTAAATACTTTCTTCTTCCAGCGTGTAAATGATGTGCACTGACTTGACATTTAATTCCCTTAAGCCGTAAAATATTCAAACCGGATAGCTAGTAATGATGCCGAGACAGAAGGCTCCTCCTTGGACTGTTTAGCATGCAAAACAATTTTTATGTTTCCTGCAATGGTGGCTATTCACAAGAGATTTATGTTATATTTCCCTGATATTGAGTTTGCCCTGTTGGCTGTTTTCTGCTGTGGGTTGATATTTCTGCTCGGATTCACTCGGTGAACATTCAAGGACAGACCAGCTTCTGCCAAATGCCAGTAATAAATATCTGCACCAACCAACAAATCATATTTACGGCGTGTCAGTGATGCTGGGGCTGCTTGACTGATGTTGGCCCACAGTCTCATTTCTAGAGCTCCTCTTCCTCTCCACCAGCACCACCCTACGTGCCAGAGTGGACTCGGTCCACAAAATGCACTCAAAAGCCTTAAGGTGATCCAAAACCCTGCAGCAAGAGTTCTGATGTAAACTAAAAAGAGAGATCATAGTTCTGTTTTAGCTTCCTTTCATTGCCTCCCTGTTGAAACCAGAATATAATTTCAAATTCTCCTTCTCACGTATAAAGCTCTTCATAATCAAGCTCCATCATATGTTCCTAACAGAGCACTTTGCTCTCAGACTGCAGGTCTGCTGGTGGTTCCTAGAGTCTCTAAAAGTAGAATGGGAGGCAGATCCTTTAGCTATCAGGCTCCTCTCCTGTGGAACCAACTCCCAGTTTTGTTCCGTGAGGCAGACACCCTGTCTACTTTTAAGACTTGGCTTCAAACTTTCCTTTTTGATAAAATTTACAGTTAGAGTGGCTTATGTTATCATGAGTTATCTCTATAGTTAAGCTGATAAACACCACTTTCTCTCACTGCTACATTCTCCTACTACTCTCCAATGTTGTATTAGTTGCCATTTCACCTTTTAACTGTATGTTCTCTATGTTTTTGTTTTGTTTGTTTCTTTGTCTCTGACTTGGCATTCTGTTTAGCTGTAACATTGTCCTGGAGGAGGGCATTAGCTGAGCTACTGTTGTCTGAAAACGATTAGCTTAAACGTCCTCCAGTGTGTCTGAATTGCAAAAATTCTGCAAGAAAGACTGGGGCACACTTGAACCAAAGGTGCCAAACCAGTTGTAATTTTGGCAGCACGTTTTGATTTAGTTTGAGGCATTTTATTTACCTAATTTTAGTTTCAATTTATTTTTAGTCAACTAAATCTTACCACAGTTTAGTGCAGACCAAATTTAGCATGACTTTAATCAACTAAAATCTAAGTCACAGAGGAAGGTTTGTAGGGCCTCTTACATCTTTAAGAAAAATCCTTTTATTATACTGAAATTTATGATTTGATGAAGTTTTATTTTGTAATGAAGCAATTCACTTTTTTTTTTACTTTATTTGGATTTTGCTTTTTAAATTTTCTGAAGTCAAAGATCCTACATAAGATCCTAAATAAAATCAATTCAAGAAATGTTTTTTAAAACAATTACCGTCAAGCCTGTTATACCCAAACAATCGACATATATATGAAGTGATACCATATTTTCCACAAATACCCATTTATTGCCGATAGCTAAAAATTATTTCTCAGACATAATTTAGTTGACAATTCGCAATAAATTTAATAAATTTAGTTATAAGATTTAGTTAAATAACATTAGAATAAAACTAAATAAAAATGTGACATCAAAATTAACACATTGTTTTTTTGTGTTTTGCATCGACACAAAAAAGCACAGCCTAGGAAGTAACTTGGGAATACAATGTATACCTGTCTGACTATTATTACCACATCTTGAATAAGTTGAACCCCTGCTTTATAAAGACTTGCTGAGCTGTTACAGTTCTCCCTGTTTTGCAGCTTTGACTAAAACCCTGTGGTATTTGCCTTTAAGTAACAGGTGCAGGTGATCTGAGCAAACCCAGATTCAGGAAGGAAAGATCATGACTGCTGCACTCAAGTCAGCAGAAAAGTTCTCCATTTGCATAAACGGCCACGGCTTTGTCCAGAACAGCGTATTGTTCTAAGACAGCGGCAAAAAGCTGTGCATCATAAGACAATGGTAGTACTGTACTAAGAGAAATGTGCTCAAAATACATCTAGGAATCAATAGTCAAGCAGACACGTTTGATAATAATGGCAATAATTTATTTATTCACGTAGAGTAAGAGTCTTTGGCAGTGGAGAATAGGAAATGAGGATGGGTTTAAGGAAAACATCTCCATGTGAAATTCTGCATGAAGCCTAACACAAGTCTCAACTGTGCTCTGCTGGAGTAACCGTCCAGAATATTCGATGGTGATATTATGACCATTGAACTTGCCTGGCTTACAGATGCGAAGTGTTGTTGTTGTTGTTTTTTTTTTTGCTGTTTTTTTAAGAGACAGATGGATAACGAAATCAAGTGTCCCTCAGAATGGGTCAAAGTAAAATCTGGCACAGATGGTCTTCTATTATGACAATTTGAGTTCATTAACACTTGTGTTAAATACCTCCTGTCACTCTCACATTGGTGAATACATCTCTGGAATGAATTAAGCTAAAAAGAAATACAAAAAAACATATAAAAAAAGCAACACTTACAGACAAAAACATTAACTTGTTTAGTAAAGAGGGAGTTAAACCACTTACAAAGGGGTTCATTCATCCTTCATATTCACATAACACTGGCATCTGTCAACTGGCATAAGGTACAAGGATGCATCAGTCTGAGACATTTATCTGCTTTCTGTTTCAGTAGGATGCCAACTTTGTTTTCATTCTGTCTTCCAATGCAAAAAAAGGGAAACTGCATCAGAAAGCAGCACTAATTGCACCTCTTCACCGTGAAGACAGGGCAGGTAAGGCCTTTTCAGTATTTGCCGAGGACTTGATAAAACCAAGTACAGGAACCAATCAGAATGCGCCTAACACTGCATTCGTCACACAGCTCACAATATGAGGGGGAGGAGTACACACACACACACACACACACACACAATCTGTTTACACATATACGGTGCACACTGTGCACAAGCCAGACAGGAGCTGTTCAAGATGCCCAACTGGGGAAAAACATCGACGTCACAGTTTCTTTCAGTCAGCTAATATGGTTCAGAATACTGTTAGAGGTCCATTCAGTCATTATTAACAAAGCGAAACGGGACTGAACATCATCTGTTTCATTTCTGTTCAGAGAAAATTAAAGCTTCATCTACACATGACATCACACGATTCAGTCATTTTCACAATACTGTCGAAGGTCAGGGAGCTTGGCCGCTCCCACTTGTGCAAAAAAAATATCTGTTGTAAAGACTGGAGGCCACTTTGGGGTCATTGTTGCACAGTTGCACATTAAGGCTGGGCAGGCGATGATGGCACAATTTGTGATGAGACCCAAATGGAAAGAGTCAAAAAGCAGTCTAAGAGCTCATTGAAACGCATCTGGTCCACCTAAAATAACTTGGAGCTCTTTGTTTCTCAATTAATCTACCTACTCATCACAACCCAAATGGACTCGCATTAGTGCAGAGACTGAGGGGGTGGGTCACAGCGTGACTTTGCTGAGTCTGAGCGAGAGGCTGGAGCGATGCTGAGCCCGAGGAAGAGTGGAACTGCAGCGGCTGCGCAGCTGCACGGGTCGACCGGCTGAGCCCCGGGCGCGCAGCAGGAAGTCGAAGTTGGCTGAGGTGTTCATGGCGTAAAAGACATTGGCGCTGTCGGGAATCACCAGCTCTGAAAGACATCGAAGAGCAGACAAACGCCTCGAATTATGTTTACGCTCAGTAAAGTGTCAAATAGTGGAAAAGTTAATCTGCAACTAAAACTTGAATCTTCCCTTGATCTTCGAAAGCAAAGCCATGTTTTACCTTTCTCCTCAGAGATGACCTGCACCAGCTCAAATCCCTCCTCCGGCTCCAACTCCAGGTTGTGCTTTGCCATGGCTCTAGCTATCACAGCCGGGGTCTTGTCCTGACTGGTCAGCTATTTAAAACAACAGACTCATCAGGTCATACTTAATTTGACATAGATTGTCTCACAATGCAAAACTGTTTCCTTTAAAAAAAAAAGTGAGATGCTCACCAGTATGCTCTTGTACAGATTACCATTGCCTTGCTCCAGGCTGACTCTGATGATGCACACGTCCTGGGCTTGGGTGTTATAAGCCGGAGTCTGACTCGGGGAGCTGGGGGACAGAGGTGTGAGGGAGATGCACCGCCGGTGGGTGCCGGGACGCCCAGGGAGCGAGGGAGACGCGGGAGTCATGGAAACGCTGGCTGTCGACGAATTGGTGTCCATGGAGTGGAGGGAAGTGCAGGACGAGGACTCTGAGAGCTGAGGGAAGTCGCAGAAATGTTGATACATGAATGTCATTTTGTCAACTGAGGACAGAACAACCGAAACAATAGTGACGCTTTCAACAAGTTTAGAAAAGTAAAAACAGAGTTAACAAACAACTCATTAGAAATTGTTGTGTGTTCTCTTTATTTTCTTTCCCTTTCCTCCTCTTAGTAACCATAGAATCATAACATGACATCCAACGCTACAAGGCTTGGGACCGACTTGCAGGAATATTTGCACTTTTTATTTCTTACTTTAAATGTCAAATAGTGACAAGTAACGGTCATGTACGCAGGCATCTTTAAAGAAACAATTATTCGCTCTCTTCTCTGAGGGGTGGCTGGGTGGTGTCTCATTAATCTCAACATTTAGAATGAATTTTCCATAAAAATATATTTCTGAGCAAAATATTATTTGACTTTGACTTGTTGAGAATATCCTCATACCTTCCTAATAGCCACTGTTGTCGGTTTATTCACGCTCTACACACACCAAGAATCACACTGGAAGCTCTTTGCTGCCATCTAGTGGTCTCTGATACATGCCTAATTATGCCCAACTAAACATCTTGATTTATTTCTATTCTATATACGATATTTAAACTACCAATAAGTGCTCAATTTAGCATCTGCCTTGGTAAAAACACAAAAAATACCAATAAGAAGTTGACAAAGCTCCTCCTATCTTTACCTCTGTAAGACTACTTCCCGGTCAACTCTTTAAGAAAACTAAAATGAACATTACTGACCTGTTTGCTATATAAGCAGTACCTAATTACATAATATGACATAGTTGTGTTACAAATTTCTTAATTTTAATGTTTTAAGTGTTTGCTGTATTGTATTTTAAAACTGTTCAGAGTTTACAACTAATTTAATTTAGCTTTTGTTTAGAATTTGATACAGCAGCTTTACCTTCTTAGAGAAATACCCAGAATACACATTCAAATACCATGCAATACTAAGATGTATTAGCAATCGCTTTATGTGTTTTTTTAACTTATATTTACGTTTTCTTTCTACAACATGTGGTGACAGGAACATTACAGTTGGTTGAGATTAAAGTAAAATAAATAAATAAATGTAGTCGTTGTGTAAAAATATTTAAGCAGTTATTCAAGAATAATTGTATGAGTTTTTACTAAACTTGTTTTTTTTTTCATTATTGTGTTACACTATACATTCAATATTATTCTAAATTCATAATTTGTTATGGATCTCTTCTGTTTACGTTTCAGAAAACCTCATAGAGATATAAAAAAAACAAAAAAAAAACATTTACAATACTAAAGACAGAGCTCAGATCTGGACCAACCTTGTTCTGATTACAGTCGGAGTTGTGAGTCGGACTGATGAGCCCCTCGTTGTCCGAAGGACCGCTGGAGTCGTTGGAGGACACGCTGACCGAGTCCATGCTCTCCCCCGAGCTGCCAGTAGGAGGCGACCGTGGCGTCTCTCTGACTGGGGAACTGGCCGTGCTGCTGTCTGGCCCTAGAAACAGTCTGTGCAGAGAGGAGGAGGGGGGGGGTTATACATCTGTAAAAGCAGGACATGCTTACATGTGAATGTAAAAACCCAAATCTTCAGCAATCCATCAGTTTTCTGAGTGCACTCACAGGCTGAGTCTCTTCACCATGCTTTTTCGAGGTTTGGGTAAAGTCGGGCTGCTGTCGCCGAGACCTTCGATCTCACAAGACAAGACGTAGCTGTAAGACAGAGCAACAGCAATAAACCTTTGCTGTCGTAAAACCTTAATGAACCACACACTCTGTGAAGCAGAGAGGGCAAACGCAACAAGCACAATGGATCAGTGGGGAGTAAAGACAGAGCAGAGAGCAGGGAGAGAGAAGCTTCTCTTGGGTTTTTGTGTATGCACAATAGATCCAACCGACCGTAGCTCATGCACTAATTTGCTCGTTGTTGAGCATACAACGGAGACAAGGTATGGGGAGAGAAGAACGGCGTTACCTTTCCTCCTCGCTGAGCTGAGTTTGGTTCTTAAACCAGCGAAGGAAAGCCGAGTCAGCAGTCAGGCAGTAGCTGTTGCAGGCCGACTGGAGCAGCTTGATCTGCGCAATCACCTCAAACTCCTGCGGAGGCAGAAGGACAGCCGTCAGAGACCAAAATAAGGCTTCACGTACCGACCAGCCATTTGGGTCCTGCGTGTCAGCTAATAAGCAGGAGAATGCCTCACCCTGCGTCTCTTCTCAAAGTTGATCAGGCCCCCCTGCAGACACAAAGAGCATGCTGTCAGACAGCGGCACAACACATAGCAGCGGCTGCTTAGACCAACAGCATTAGGTGGCCCAGCAGAATTCCTCACACAAACTCAACACCTCAGTTCGGGTTACACAGACAGGCGCTCACCTCTGCAAGGCTCTGCGCTCTCAAAGATTACAGCGGAAGCCGGAGAAAAGAAAACAGCTGGTGCATTTTTTTTTTATTTTTTTTTTTACCTCCACAAAATCTGGTAGGGCCGTGTCCAGCATGGTCAGGTCAGTCAGAAATGTCCCCAGGTACGGTATCGTTCCTTGCATCGCTCCCTGTGCAGAGGCCATGATTTTGGTCACTTTCACTGTTAAGCTCAGATGCAGCAGACTGGACCTCAGCACCAGACAGCGTCCACGATCGCATAATATTACCATTATTTCAGAAAAAACGGACTATACAGAAAACCCCTATTATTATCTTCAGCTGTCACTTTGTACATGTCGTATTAACTAATACTGTATATACTTCGTAGATGGTACCAAGGCGTTACTTGATTGTATCTGTAATCCGTTATCGGCTGGTTGTGCAGTTCTTTTTATATCTCTCTTTGCAGGTGAAGAAGCAGACTGAGGATGTTGTATCGTTCTATCCCTTTTCTCTCCTCTTTCTCTTTCACCTTTCCCCCTTTTTTTTCTCTTCTATCTTCTTGTTTCAGTGTCCATGTAACATGAAATATTCCCTGTATTAATTATAATAAAGCTTCTTGCATGTATAAATCAAACGGAGCACTATGGCGAATGTGGTAAGACTCCGCTTGTGAAAGTAAAATCTGTTGGACTCTTTTTGGCATTAACACAATTCTTATTGCCACATTGCCAGACTGGACACTATTAGAAAAAAAAAAAAAAAAAAAAAAGGACTGGGATTTCCTATTTACAACGCTGGTAAAAATATCCTTAAATAACAATTAACATGCATATAGAGATGTTTCTTCTAGCCCAGGCACTTTAATAGACCCATACGATAACGTAACCGTATCAGAGCCCTGCGTTCTCCGCTCTTCCTGACGCCGTGCCGGACTTTTGCTTTAATTTACACTGCGCTGTTGACAGATGGCGAGGCGGGCCTTGTAAATTACGGCAAAGGTTCGACGAGCGTACGGCACACAGCGCTTTGGATAAACACAGCTAAGTATGTGGCTTCAACATCCTGGAGAGGCAAGAATTTTCCTTTCACTACATCGCTCAGGAGGAATGTGTTGTTGGCCATTTTCTTTCCATGTCAGCCCCCTTGAACAGAAAAAAGAAACCCATCTGTCTGGTAGTTGTTTCTGAGCTCCACCAGGGGCCCTCTCACCATTTCCTTCTGCAGCTGCAGTCTCTTGTGGGTGCGCTTCTGGTGATCTTTGGCGCAGCTCTCCAGACTGGCAAACTTTGACGTACCTTCCTGTGGATGAGCCACAAGAAAATAAATAAATAAAAGCTTTTCTCCCCTTCGTGATTTATAGATTGGGTGAGTGAATCTTGAGCCGACGTACCCTCATGAGCAGCTCTCTGCTGGTCAGGTAGTTGTTGTGGTCAGAGAAAATGTCCGAGAGCTCCTCAAACGTCTGCATGCTGTCCCTGCGTCAAACACAGGCTCATGTCAGCAAAGGGGATTAGAAACAGGTGCTTTTGCTCCCAAAAGGCAGATTTTTTTAATATCAAATCCAGCTGAGATTATGTGCATACTTGAGAGACTGAAGGCTTACTTGTGCACACATGCCCACACTCTTTTCAACCTGTACAAAGGGTTGGACTGCAGCGCCGACACAATCGCTCGCAGCGATGAGAAGTTTTTGCGTATCCTGCACTCCTGCCCAAAGAAACCAAACAGAGACAGTCACAGCCCGGCTCTCTTTAGCAGGTGCCCGATCTATCGGCGCCATGTTTGGGCCTTTCCCAACCTGAGCGATGTCTATCCAGCGCTGGATGACCCTCGCCCTGACGTGCGGCCTGAGCTGTCTGTGCTTCAGCACCGTGCTCACCACGCAGGCGGCGACGGCGTTGAACTGGGTGATGGTTGCGCGGATGGTGGGGGCGCTGTGCTTGTTGTCCTTCTTGTCCCTGTGGGACCAGATGGAGCCCAGGCAGTGGTGGGGGACCACCTTCTTAAACAACAGCTGAAAAGAAAAGACGCGGAAACCGATGAGACATGTAGCCGGGGTTGTTGTTAGGATTGAGAAACACAAGCAGCTGGATTTACTGGATTTTCACTTCTCAATGTAAGGTATACAAGGATTCTGGTGAAAATTAGTGAGAAGGAAGCCAAAAGTTTAAGAAAAACTGTAAGACTCTCACTTTAAAAGGCTGAAAGAAATTCTAACATCTGGAGGGAGGGGGAAAAAAGCTACAGAGGTGGTTTAAAACTTGTACACATTTCTTCAGTTTGTAACAATTAATGATTTTTTTCATGGTAGGCTGTTAAATTTGCTCTTTCTCCACTCATTTGCTTCAACAGAAGACATTTCTCATAGTCTGGTTTCATAAATGAGGGTTTCATAAATGACAGGGGGCCTCCTCAGGCTTCATGTCATCCAGGGCTATTCAGAAAACATTCGGGGTTTCAGAACTAACGACGGCAATAATCGTTTCAGAGGAAAGCATCAAAGGGGGGGATATTTTTTTCCCTTCGGCTCCAACTTCCTTTCACTCCTCTTACCGCGTCCATGTAGGTCAGCTGCTCCGCCACCAGGTCCGCCTCAAAGGACAGGAAGTCCTCCTGGACCTCGATTTCCACCTCCTCTTCCTCCCCCAGGCAGAAAGAACCGTTTCCGTGGAAACCCACTAAAAACAGGGGAAATTAACCATTAGACTCAAAATAAATTTGTAACAGCAGGGAAGAAATTGAAAATGATTGCAAAAAAAAACCAACCAATACCATCAGTTTCATCCATGCTGGCCTGACCGCGGAGCTGCTCCAGCAGACCCTCGGCGCGCCTGAGAGCCTCTGAACCCGGCAGAGCTTTGCGCAGGTAGTCCATCAGCCGGTGGAGGCAGTGGTAGTCTGGAGGCTCCTGGAAGTCCTCAGGACACTGGTCCAACCAGGCACGCAGGATGGAAGCCAGGGCACTGTGGGGACAACAGGCGCAGAGAAGAGGACGGGGGTGATCAGTCCGTGATGTTGACAGGAAGTGATCAGTAGGAGGGGGTCACAACGTGTAAAACTGCGTCTCACTTTCTGATGGCTTCATTGCTTTCAGAGCCGTCCTTCTCGTTTTTCTCCACACTCCCATACCTGCCATAAGTAAGGAAGACAGACTACATTTCAGTTTGCAGCCGTTTGCACACAGCATATCATGTTCTTCAGTCTTGGCGTGAAATAGGTAAAAGCTTCTTTTTTTTTTCCATCCAGCCTACCTGTCCAGCAGCAGCTTCAGCACAGTCTGGGTGCTGGCAAAGGCTCTGTAGGTGGAGAGGAAGATGGAGGTGTAGGTCAAGTCGTTGTCTCCAAAGGCCGTCAGTAAGGTCTCCACCAGGCGCTCCAGAGTCCCGGCGCGAATGCTGCGGATCTTGCAGGTCTCCAGCTGGCTCACCGTGTGGCCGGGAGGCAGGCGATCGCCCTCCGCCTAAACACGGACAAACATCCGTTTACACCACCGTACCAAAACATACTTAAACCTCTGCTACTTCTTTCTTTATGGTTTCACCTCAGAACATTGATATCAGAGGAAATATCACTCCAGACTGGTTCATCTTATTTACTATCTTCTATGAGGAAATTCACAATCCCCTACCTCTATATGAATGCTTAGGATTCTTTTCTAGCAGTTTTCCTTTCAGTATTTTAATTTGTGTGTTTTTATTTCCTTCTTGCCTTTTCTCCTCCCCTATTTTTCCCCTAGGCTTATTTATGTGTCTGAATTTCCTTTTAACATTCCTCTCAGGAATTCCCCTCAGCATTAGAGCATATCTTATTCGCCGAGGTGTCGTTACGTCAAAGGAGGTTTTTATTTTTTATTTTTATGGCGTGTCACACATTGGAAAGAACCTGGCAAAATGAAACAAATGTGCATAGTGATATGCATTTAGGAAATAAAAAAACATTAATATGACATTAGTTACTGCTAACATCTTAGATTTATCGTTTTGTCTGTTTATTTCCAATACTGCTCAGTTATGTAAGTAACAGAGTTTAAAGTCTGAATGCCCCCTGAAGTTTTGAGTTGGAAAGTTGGAGCGTTCTCACCAAACCAGGGTTCAAAATACAATATGGCTGCTGCGTGATTAAACACAGAATAAGCTACAGTAATAGCTCTTTATTTGCATTTCTGAGTGTTTATATCTCAATGAATCAGTCCCTAGTTACAGCAATGTAAAATCTCAGTGAGCGAACAACACCTGACTTTTAAAAGCAAAGCTTTAAAATGATTTTTAAAAGTCTTCTCATAGCCGACTGGAAGGAAAGGCAGTTAAACTAACTCCAATGAATAATATCTACCAGCTGGAGGTCACTTTGTTGTGTTG
This sequence comes from Fundulus diaphanus, assembly GCA_037039145.1. NCBI lineage: Eukaryota > Metazoa > Chordata > Actinopteri > Cyprinodontiformes > Fundulidae > Fundulus > Fundulus diaphanus. The sequence continues at coordinate 32,242,921 of CM073128.1, forward strand.
TTTTATCTCGGCCAAAGGTCATGTCACATTTTGGAGTCAGAGCTGACTGACCAAAGCAGGGATCAAAACCAAAGAAATTTTCAAAATAGGGTGTGATAGAAAGTTCTTGTAATGTCATACCCAATGAAAGGGAATTCTAATTCAAATTGTCACATTTTCATGATCATGTATATGTTATACATAAAGAAATACCTAATTGTAACAATTGTATGTAATGGTTTAAGTACATAGGTATAAAATTGTATGAAAGTGTTATATAAAAATAGGAAAATGAGCCGACCAAGAGCCAATACATAAAAGAATATAATAAAACATTTGCCATAGGCTCCCGTGATATCACGAGTTATTGCAATACCACAGATACATGTAGTGCTGAAATCTATAATCTAATCTATAAGGTTAACCCACATTTTTCACACAATTTTCTATTTTTCATCTATACAATTTTTCAACTAACTACTGTGAATTTTAGCATCTTAGCCATTAAAACTGTGCACATGTTGGGCCTGAAGACCTTTTAACAGACCAAATATATTACTGGCATGCAGAGTGTGAATGCGGGACATTTAAAATATGATAATCAACTAAATATTACATCCTGGCAGACCTTTGCCATTGAAATCTTTTGCGATGATTGGAATTTGTTAAATGGTGCAGCGGAAATTTTCAAACAAAAGTATTTCATGAAAAATAACTGATCTTTTTATTTCTTTTCTTTTCAGTTAACATTCTACATATTAAAATGCCTCAAATGTAGCTCCATAACATTGTCTAGATTCTGTATTAGAGGAAACTGAATATGTGTTAGTCTGCATGCAAGCGTCACGCATGATAAGTTTTTGGCATGTGGAAAAACAATAAAATAACATGTTAATGGGATGAAAGTTTATGATCTATAGTCTGAGATTAAAATAATCCATCACTGATAACCAAAGAATGAGGGAAAAAACAGCTTGATAAGCATAACCGTGATATATTATTAAGGCCGATTTCTCCAGATGTGTCCGACTATTGTGTTACAGGGGAATTGGTCGAGGTGCCTGGAAAAAAAGAAACGAGACTAAAGGAGCGTGCACACTGAGAAGGGAGAGACCTTTGTGAAGTTAGAACGCTGCAACAGGAAGCAGTCCAATCTGCTTTTAATCACAGCAAAGCCCCTCCTCCTCTGGCCCTCCAGACACAGAGAGGAGGACAGCGGCAGAGCAAGCTTCTCCAACCACTCCCCTCTGATAACAGCCTACACACATAACACGCAAGATATCCATCTCTGTGACGTGAGTCACCACTAGGTCACTCACACACACACACACGCGCGCGCACTCTCGTCTTGCTATACGTAGTGAGGACCATGTGTTGACCTCCAATTATTTTCAGTCATTTTCAACCCTTTCTTTGCCCTAAACCTAACCCTTACCAGTGCATACCTGACCCTAACCTTGACCTAAGCTCAGTTCACACCTTAGTCCTAAACTTTACTGATAGCAAAATACAAAGCGAAGACCTGCTAAATGTCCTCACTTTCATGGTGAAATTGGAAAAATGGTCTTCCCTCTGATGCCTAAACAGGAGCATACACACACACACACAAAGGCTTGAACGTCACAATTCACAGTGCATAAAAATAAACAACAATAGCATTATTGAAATCCTGGAAATTCAGCTGAACTAAAAATAACTGCGTTTCTTCTGTGACAATCCACCGTTTCCAGGAAATGTACCGATGTGACAGCTGGAATTTTCTCCAGTCTTCCCTGGTCAGTCGTTGGCACCGTTTAAAACACCCACTCCATTTTAATTAGCTGTAGCAAAATCGGTGCCTCACGCCACTGTCGATACATCAATCGGCCTTTACAGCCACAGGACTGTTAGGTTATCGGGCAGCTTACCCCACCAAGGCCCGTACAGAAACACAAACACACCAGAATACGGGGCACTGATTGTTCTTGAAAAGAAACTCCATGAAAACATATAAAGCTGAAAAATGCCTCAAATTTAGCCATCTGTGCAGCGTAATAATACGATGCACAGCATGTTGTGTGCAGGACATGAAATCAGAAGAGACCACCACGCCTGGTATTCTCTGGAAAAGCGTTTAATACTTTTTTTTTTGTCCGTACCAGCATTTTGTTAAACGCGCTTCCTCATGCGCGGAAACAAGCAGCTTTACTGGCAGCTGGAAAACTCAGGAAATCACATGCTCTTTTTTTCTGGGGTTTTGTTAGCCGGCAGTTGAAAGGTGTTGCCTAAAATTAAGCAAGCATAAAAAGTTAAAACAATGGCTGTGGGTGGATGTGCTGGCCTACAAAAGGCTTCTCTAAACAAAAGGGCCAACGCTTTCTGGTTTTGGACTCAACAGGTAGCTTCAACAAACCTTCTGTGTATGATCCCATTCAAGGTGGTTCCACATAAAACAAACAACCAAAACAAATCTGTGGTTTACATTTTTGCAGCAGGAAGCTGGGAAGGGAGTTGATGTTTCTGCTAGGGTTGGTTTTGTACCTGCTTTCACGACTTTGTTTTATGATCTTCTCATTGTCTACTTAAAGGACATGTGGTCCAATGACTGCAGTACATAATATGTATTAGCAGGAGGGTTACTCAGAGTAACCACGGTTTGATCAGAGGTCATAAAGTGTCGGATTTCACAAGAGTGAACTGTCCTGAACAGGGACAACAAAACAAAACAAAAACATTTCACTGTTTAATTAAAATGGCATGTAGAAATAAAGGAATTTCAGGTCTATTAAATCCATAATTTGTGGAAAATTCTCACCTACAGAGGAAAATAAACTGAAAATGGTTACGTGTATGGCTTCTTTATGGGTTTGTTTATGGATATGAATTGGAAGAGGTGGGGGTACATGCAATTGCAGGTGATGAAATTGGGTTACAATTTTGCAGAAGGTCATAGTGACAGGAAATGTGGTTATGAGGCTCCAAAAAGAGATAGATTTTTTTGTATTTGATCAGGGGTCATAAGGCTTCATATTTTCATATAGTTTCCTGGCTCAAATAGGAATCGGAACCACATTCAAGTGGAAATATGTTGCATTATAAAATATAATCAAACAATAAATCAAAATTGAATTAAATTATATGAGAGATATGAGTTTGTTATGATTATTTTTTTCATGATTCATCAAAAATACCAAAAGAATGAAAGAGATTTGGGTGCAAAATAAAGCGAGAGCGGGCAAAATGTGGGCTCAAACTGATAAAGCGCGCCGCTTCATGTCAGGCTCACCCCCAGCCATCTTGCTCCCTTGTTGGCTGCCTGCTGAATCTGAACCCTCTTCAGTGTCACGTTGTAGACGGCTCCTTCCTCGACTTCCTCCCCCCAGTCCTGCACCGAGCTCTGAAAAGAAGAGGAAAAATATTGTTGAACCTGTGTGCAGGAGAGGAGGAAAAACTCGTGTTGAGGACTAAGAGATAAAACAGCTTCCAGTGAACAGCTGCGTGCCTGCAGAGCTGACTTGCACAAGTGTCATTATGATAACTTTATAAAACAGGAATTAACTTTCAGAGACTGTGTGCAACAACAAAAAAGCAGGAGGTTGGACACAAAAACAAAACCACAGCACAAAGTAAAACAAAGTAGGGAGAGAGGAGTGCAGTAAAACATCAAGAAAGGACCACACTCCCCCAACCCCCACCAGTGCAGCAGCCTGCCAGGCCTCCCTCCCTCTTTCTTCACTCCCTCTTTTATTCCACATCCATCTCTTTCACCGCCTGTCTCTGGAGTTGAAATCTGGTTTGGACTGCTTTCTCAGAGCTGAGACACACAGAAGATAACAGGCTAAACGAATAAAGTCCCCTGAACAAACACCTAGAACGACAGCAGCCGCCTGTTTGCCGAAGCTTAAAGGAGCGTGAGTGCAAATGTGTTCTGAAAGTAAGAGCACTAAGACTAAACAGACTTGTCCTCGTCTTGTAGCCAAAAGACTTGATATGTCTGTATCTGGATGTGAGTTGCTCCCAAACAGCAGAGCGCAAAAACAAACAGAGCGAGCCGGAGTCATAATGCAAAACTCATGCTTGGAGAGATCTGCTGAGGCATCAGCGTACGGAGACGAAAACAGAGGCAGGCCTGGCAGAGAGGAGGAAGAACTTGGCAAATATGAACAATCAGACTGCGGCGCTTTTTGGACAAATCCCACGAAAATACAAAGACAACGCCAGCCAAGATCGTTCCCTCTCCCATTTACACAGCCCAGTGGCAAAGTCCACTTCTACTCCCCAAACAGAGAGCCCGCCAGGAAAGGGATCAAGGGTCAACGTCGCCATTAACAGGCTCAATGGCTGGTCTAGGAGGCCGGCGGTACTCAGCCATGACCGGACCGCGTGGAACACAAGCGTCAGATGTGAAAGTGAAAAAGCAGACACCTCGCAAAAAGCAGGACAAGAGAAAGAGTACGAACGACTTCAGCGAGAGAGCACACACTCTGCCTCTCGTCTGATGGTCAGCCACACGTCTCCCCATGACCGTCCTGACCCGCTCCTGGCTGTCCGGCCGACTGGCGCGGAGGCAGATAAATACATCAGTGGGTGAGTCATGCCGTCCCCACACTCCCAAAACAATAGCAGGAGGTCTCAGTGCTGCTGAGCTCACAGTCCTGCACACACGCTGTTGTTTTACGTGTGGCAGATGGAGATGCGTTTTGGTGCAACACGTTATGAGGGCTTATTCTGGGACAGCATTCCTGGAGTCTGCATGGAAATGGAAAACCAAAACATTTCCATTTACAAGCGAAGTTATTTCAGCTGCCGCAACAGCGTAAACTGAGTTTACAGAGACATCAGGAGATGAGCTCTGGTCTATATAAAGATTATAGCTCCAACATTTCAAGTGAGGTTTTGCTAAAAGGTTATAAGCAGTTAAACTCTCCCTTGCATTCGATAGCTCCTGGCTTCATTTCGTATGATGGTTGGTTGAATTTGTCTCTGAAATTGACTTGACCACATTCTAGTTGAAAGTCGTAAAACTAGCGAGATTCGCTGTTCATTTTGACGTTAACTCTTATTAGCAATGCAAGCCAAGATTTTCTTTCTATTCTGTACATTCAAACACTAAAGGGACATGTTGACAAACAGATATTGCGCAGCGGTAATGCATGCCACCAAATGAGATACAAACTGCTAGAAGTGCTAATAAATCCTTCATATGTGCAACTTTCACTGCATTTTATATTCACGGCAGCCATATTGGATGCTGAACATGAAGCTGCTCCCCTGAAACCGTAATTCTGACTTCAGGGGGTGTTCTTTTTACATTCGACCTTAAACTCATATAACTCATTTTCAAACTATTATGAGAACACGTCATAAATCTGGCTGGACCCGGAAACTGAAGCTAACAGCTAGCAGCGAAGACCAAAAATGCCAAAGCAGCCTATGCTAACACTTTTACACGAACCTTTATATCATTGTCAAGTTTCAATTTGCGGTTATTCGTTAAGAAACCAATGATTTATTCAAACAGCAAAGGTAGGAGGTGATGTACCACAGATGATGATCCTGTGCGAAACACACACCAGGAACAGAGCATTTATGGCATCCCTGGTCCTAATAATTCTCTAGTAGAGAAGTGGCGTAGTGTATATTTCAAATAATGTGTACTTAAAGCTGCTATGATGTTTTTTTTGCTTTTTACACCACGTTATTTTATAACAGAAAGTTATTCTGCATGGAAACATTTTACATTTTTAATTGTCTGTAGTTGTTTACACAGGAACATCACTGGTGGTCCACAAACTCCAACCTCCATTCCCAAAGCAAACATCTATTGGCTTCTCTGTAAACCCAATGCAAATGTGACATGGTTTATAAAAATGCATCGTGCTACTATGTTTGTGCTGTCGTTTTATGACAGTAAAAGTCTGATTTGGTCTTAGTTCTGTAAGATGTCAGCTTCCAGCTACAACAGCTGGATTTCTTGAAATGAATAAGTCTACACCAGTGGAGATCTACTGCAGGTAAAATATTAGCTGCTTCTAAATGATTAAGAGAACCTTATTAAAAAAATCTAATCTTTAACTTGGATCTTTTCACAGATGCATGAATGCGGCGGAGTAAGCACAAAGAAGCACCTATTATCAAATACAGCCACCCAGCATTATCAGACAGTTTTAAACAATACCCACAGTAAAACAACACCAGTTGAGTTAAATCTGCGGCGCTGATCTGCTGCATGTTATTCTTTCCAGGACGCAGCTGGGACCTGTGGAGACACTGCTTTGGCCCCTGGGGGCTGCACCAATTGTTCCCTTTCTCACACTGTGGACCCCCCAAACAAAAAGTTCTCGTATCCATCATCGGGCATGCGTCAGCAGGCAGATCGACGATTTCAGCCTGTTTCAGGTCACTTATCCAAAGTCTGCGCCTCGTCTTTGCGCAGCGGCTCTATGTGGGTTAAACTGGGTTTAAAGCAGAATAAAAACAAAAGTGTTCAGCTGGTCCGCCCAACATCCCCCCTTCTCCTTCCCCCCGTCATCCAGCTTTTCCCAAGCATATGCACCCCCCTCCTCCTCCCCTTAACCACCGACTCTATAACCTAACCCCAGTCTCCCAAACCACAAATAACAGAGCACAGCCTGAAAAAATATTAGAGCTTTTTTTTGTTATAGTTATAGTGTTGTTGTTTTTTTTTTTTACCATTTTACTTTTCCAGGCAAACTTCATGGTTAGCTTCTCCTTCATGATCCGGGGACAGCATCAGAGCTCCAGGGATAATCCAACCCGGGGGGAGAAAAAGCGTTCCTTGTTTAAAAATAAAGATCCTTTAAAGATTATACTTTTCCTCACACTTTTCTCTCCAAAGTCAACCCCCTGCTCCTCTGGTCTGTCAGTAAGCACTCGCTTCTGCCACTGAATGACCGAGATCCTCCTCCTCCTCTACTCACAACAGTCCCGTTTAAACTCCTCCTCCTCCTTTTTTTTGTCTGACTTTCATCAGACTGACAACAATGTGCGCACTCATACGCAGAGCTGTGATTTCTGTTTGCGCAACTTCCCTATAACATCAAATCTGTTTACTTCAAAGTTAAGAGGAAAGGCTCATGTGCGTTCGTTTGGATTTTCTTTTCAAATGTATTTACATATTTATTTTTAATTCTATTTCCGTCTGGACAGAAAATACTTAAAACTGTTTTCTCATTTGCTGCTGGTGGTGGATGCTGACATCGTGGTGCAAAATTAGTTCCACAAACATATTAATATTTTCATATAACGTAGTCAATGTCAGACCTGCTGTCAGAAGGTGCTTTGGTCACAAATACAGATTTTTTTTGTTTAGCTTAAATGCAAAATGCGTGAAAAACTAAAAGTTAGCAAGCCACCCTGTTAAACATGGTGGTGGTAGCATCATGCTGTGGGATGCCTTTCCTCTGTAGGGACAGGGAGGCAGGTTAGAGCTGATAGGCTGAGTGATGGAGTTAAACAACGGACTATATTGGAAGAAAAGCTGTGAAAAGAAAATCAGCTGCAAAAGACTTGAGACTGGGACTGAGGTTCATCTTCCAGCAGAACAATGACCCAAAACATACAGCTTGAGCTACAATGGAAGGTTAATATCAAGAAAGTTTAATGCATTAGAACAGCCCAGTTGAAGTCCAGACCCAAGTCTGTTTAATATATTATTGGCAAAATGTGAATTTGATGTCCACAGACACTCGAGAGTTCAGCCTGATTGAGTTTGAGCGATTGAGCAAAGAAGAAGGGGCATAAAATCTCAGTCTCTAGATGTCCAAAGCTGTCATGGACATACCTTAACATATATGCAGCTGTAACTGCTGCAAATGTTGATTCTTCAAAATACCGATGCGGGAGGGACTGAATGCAAAAGTACTCCAGAACTTTCAGATTGGAAAGGAGTACATCAAAGAACACAGATGCTTACTGGGGATGCTGCAGCAGTTGTAATTATTAAAAGAAGCAGTTCTTCTAGACATACTTTACAAGTCCACATAGGCTTTTATCTCATATTTTTTTTAATTTATTTATTGTATAAAACATTAATTTAATTAGTTTCTGTGTCAAGAGGTTTAGATAACCTGCAGCTTTGGTCACGTAAAACAAAAACAAATTGTGATGAGCCTTGAAAATCTAATTTTCATCTAGTTCTGTGGATTATCTCTTACAGGGCCAATGTTGAGCCATTACCAGCCTCCCCATGATGTTTTATGCAGAGGCTATTGTGCTTTTCACAGAAAGACAGTCATCCATGCTATGAATAAGTGAGGAAAACAGTTAATATAGGCATTTTGTTGCATATAAAACTCTGAAGTTAATCGTAGTTGCAGATCGAAGTAGTAACTCTTCAAAATGCTCCAATGAAGTTAACTTTTTGAACACATATGGTATAAATAATCTACATATAGATTATGATTTCCAACCCGACAGCCGCCCTGTGTGTGAAACAGCTGCGGCCCCTCGGCCCCTGTGTGGGACAATACAAGGAAAGCGGTGGATGCTGTCACTAGTACTGTGCATTGTCAGTGACAGCAGAGGAGAAAGGGTTTAGTGTGTCAGAATGGGCAGTACTGTTCCTCTGTGAATGCGTCTCCACACGTACTCAAACGGCCCACTCGTGTGAATAAACGGGAAGACATGAATCAAGCTCTGAGTTTGTGAGGGGTCTTTTTGTACCACAAACATACAGAAAATGCGAGCAAGCAGCGCTTGATACATTTATGATTATTCTTTTTTAGGATTCACATTTCCTTCTAATGTACGTCACAATGACACTCAAAACTCGCGGTCCAGGGTTGTTAGGATACAGAGACAATGGGAACATTATGTTTATACACCGTACTCTGGAATATTAATACTAAGTTTATGGGATTTGAATTCCCGCCCCTTCGTGGGCCTCCGTAACAACGGCACACAACCGAAACGTCACAGTCAGCGTCACTGACTACGACAGACCGTCACCTGTCCACGTACACACAGCAACGCTCTCTGACAGCTTGGCTCTAGGGGCACTGAGAGGCCAGGGAAGCCACCTCCATCAGTCTTTCTCCATGTGTGGTATCAACCAGCATTAGTTTTTCTTCCTGCCGACTCCTTGTCGTGCTGCAAAGCTGGCCTGTGTCCAATTCCCAGGCCGACTTGCCCCCCGGCGTCCATTTGGGCCTGGGGAACTCTGGGAAGCCCAGAGGGGCAGTGGGAAGGTTGCGACCCCCGACGACCCCCGGCTCAGTCCCAGGGGGTAGGAGTGTTGGTCTCACAGTGGGACTGATGTCACATGTCCACAAAAAACAAGACATTTGGACAAATGTGACGGCTGCAACTGTGCCTGTTGCATGGGTGTGTGCGTCCTTCAACTTGGGAACATGTGAACCTTTTCTCCTAAAGTCCACGAAGCCCTGTATATCATTGTTACAACCAGATTTTAATACATTATCACTGTTATCACGGGTAGTCGTTGTGTCCTTGGGCAAGACACTTCACCCATTACCTGCCAGGTGGTGTCGATGTATGGTAGCCTCGCTTCTATCAGTTTACCCCAGGGCGGCTGATGGAAGCTACAAATGTAGCTCACCACCGTCAGGGTGTGAATGACTGAATGTAATGTAAAGCACTTTGGGGTCTTCAGGACTCGACAAAGTGCTATAAAAGTGCAGGCCATTTACAATTTTACTATTATTACTGAGTTGTTATTATTGAGTAAGGCACTTGGTCAGTTTCTTTGACATGGAGGACTCATGTGGAAGGCAAGGAAAGTTTATTTTTGTAGCACTTTTCAGTAACAAGGCGATTCAAAGTGCTGTACATGAACAGAAAAACATTACGGAGTGAGTGTGGAGTCGGTGTTTTACATGAAGCCATCTGACCTGGGGCCTCAGTTTGGAGAATTAGCGAGAAGAGTCATGCTAACTGCTCCTCAAAGCAGAGTTAAGTTGACTCATTTAAGAGTAGCTTAAACTCTTACAATCAAATTAGCTATTGAAGCAAATTCCAAAATCATTGTTTTCGTACAACTCCAAAGTATAACATAAAACAATCATTTAAGCTTTTGTTATTTCCTCGTGTGGACAGTAATGGTACTTCTGATTACCAGTGCTATGGTTCCAATTTGTTGCTGTTATTAATCAGCAACAAATTGCACAACAATGTGGGGAAATAAGGGGGTACAAGGGGATACTTGTGTGACACAAGTTGTAAAGAGAGAGAGAAAAAACTTTTTCCAGGATCTCATGTACATGTGTATGTGCATTAGAATAATTTTAGGTTATTTAGCTAATTAGTTAAGATAACAGGGCCAACATAAAAATTAAACCTTATGTCATTATTGCCTGGGTTTAAAAATACTGGAAATAAAATATTTGTGTAATATTCATGAATTGTTGTTATTGCAGGATACAGAAAGTTGTTCTTTAAATGGTCATGCACCAAGTGGCCGTTAGCGTTCAGATTACTGCAGGTAAAATGACTGGAGTTAAATACTCCATCAAATCCTACCCTAAATTAACTGTAACAAAGGCGCCATATTGTGGGTTTAATTCAACTCAATTCAATTTTATTTATATAGCGCCAGTTCACAACACATGTCATCTCAAGGCACTTTCCAAAGTCAAATTCAATCAAATTATACAGATTGGTCAAAAAAATTCCTTTCTAAGGAAATCCAGCAGATTGCATTGAGTCTTGACAAGCAGCATTCACTCCTCCTGAAAGAGCGTAGAGCCACGGGGGAGAGTTGTCTGCATTGTACATGGCTTTGCAGCAATCCCTCATACTGAGCAAGCATGAAGCGACAGTGGAAAGGAAAACTCCCCTTTAACAGGGAGGAAAACCTCCAGCAGAACCAGGCTCAGTATGAACGGTCATCTGCCTCGACTGACTGGGGGTTAGACATACACTCCTGATCAAAATCTTAAGACCAGTCAAACATTTGCAAGAATTAGCATTTTGCAACACTGAATCTTAAGAAGGTTCTAAGTAGAGCTTCACAATGTTAAAAGGACAAATCAGTGCAAGAGACAAGAACATTTGAGCAGCGAATTGTCTGAAAACTGCATTTATACTCAAACATGATTTTTTTCAGCTGATCAAAAGTTTAAGACCATAGTCTTTAAAAGCCAAAAGCTGTGCAAACATCTGGATTCCATGTCATTTTCTGTGAAGTCTTTACACTGTCAAGACCTCCTGATGGCAAAAGCAAAAAAGCTCACTGACTTTGAACGTGGTAGGATTGTTGAGCTGCATAAGCAAGGCCTCTCACAACGTGCCATCGCTGCTGAGGTTGGACGCAGTAAGACAGTCATTTTGCATTTTTTAAATGATCCTGAGGGTTATGGAACAAAAAAGTCAAGTGGTAGACCCCAAAAAATTTCACCAGCTCTGAGCCGCAGGATCCGATTGGCTGTCCGTCAAGACACGGGACGATCCTCTACCCAAATTAAGGCCATTACTGGTGCTGACTGCAGCCCAATAACCATCAGACGGCATCTGCGAGAGAAGGGCTTCAGAAACAAAAAACGTCTTCAAAGGCCACGTCTTCTTCAACGCCACAGAATTGCCCGTTTGGACTTTGCAAGGATGCACCAAACATGGGACATTGAAAGGTGGAAGAAAGTTGTCTTCTCTGATGAGAAAAAATTTAACCATGATGGTCCTGATGGCTTCCAACGTTACTGGCATGACAGGGAGATCCCACCTGAGATGTTTTCTACACGGCACAGTGGTGGGGGCGCCATCATGATTTGGGGTACGTTTTCCTTCAATGGAACAATGGAGCTTCAGGTTGTGCAGGGGCGTCAAACAGCAGCTGGCTATGTGGAGATGTTGCAGCGGGCATCCCTCATGACTGAGGGCCCTCGTCTGTGTGGTAATGATTGGGTTTTTCAACAGGACAATGCTGCAGTTCACAATGCCCGCCTGACAAAGGAGTTCTTCCAAGAGAATAACATCACTCTTTTGGACCATCCTGCATGTTCCCCGGATCTAAACCCAATTGAGAACATTTGGGGATGGATGGCAAGGGAAGTTTACAAAAATGGACATCAGTTCCAGACAATGGATGCCCTTCGTGAAGCCATCTTCAACACTTGGAGCAACGTTCCCACTAGCCTCCTGGAAACACTGGCATCGAGCATGCCTAAACGATTGTTTGAAGTCATCAACAAGAATGGTGGAGCTACTCATTACTGAGTCCTTTTTTTTTGACATTTTGATTTCTGTTTTGGGGGGTTTTCGGGTTTTTTTGAGCTATGGTCTTAAACTTTTGATCAGCTGAAAAAAATCATGTTTGAGTATAAATGCAGTTTTCAGACAATTCCCTGCTCAAATGTTCTTGTCTCTTGCACTGATTTGTCCTTTTAACATTGCGAAGCTCTACTTAGAACCTTCTTAAGATTCAGTGTTGCAAAATGCAAATTCTTGCAATTTTTTGACTGGTCTTAAGATTTTGATCAGGAGTGTACATGAACTTCACCTCAAGTATTATACATCAATTATGGATGAATGTATTTTTGCCCTTGTGTCATTATGCATTTTAGGGGCACAAACAAATGAAATCATGGGGTGAAGACAGATATTGACAATGTTAAAATAAATAAAACCTAATCTCAAAATTGTATTTATTGTTTTTTGTACTTGTTTATTCACTTACAGTTGAGCCTGGTGGCAGATTTGAATTAAAATTATTTTCATTTAAGGCAAATAGTTTATTTCTATATTGAGATGAGATGGGTGTCTATCAATAGACAACAAAACAATGTAAAAAGAGTATAAGTTTATTTTTTTTAATTACATTTAATCTAAAATTGCATGTTGAAAAGAATTTATACCCTTCTCAATAATTGTTATCTAAATAATTTCTCTTTGGCGATGAGCTCCGAGTCTTTGAGGTTCAAGGCCTCCTTGCCATCACTGTAATTTTCAAGCTAGGACTCCAAAACATTATTAGTTACATTTAGAGGAAGGATGTTAATAAAATTAAAATATTACTTTTAATGTAAATCTGCAAGAAGCAGTACTTATAATATTAGTCATAACTGTATTTTGTTCTTTATTCTCTTCCAGTTATTGTCATTTATTCAGCACTTTTTAAAAATAAAAATTAGATAAATGCTAAAAAAGGAAGAACGTTTAAAATAGCGTGTTCTCTATTTGCAAACATTGATGTTTGTGACTAATTTCTATGTGGATAATAATAAATAGATTGCAGACCCAGAACTTGCTGGAAGGATATATATGGATGGAAAGTTAATTCAGTACTACACAATATTTATGAACTTCTATCATTTCCAAAAGTCTAAAGGTTCAGTGTGGTTGCATGCTTAAAAGCCCAGCAGTGATTGTTCATCGCCCTCCAGCATTGCAACTCAAGCCAATCCCCTCTCCCAGTGTGCCTTCCTGTGGATGTCTTGTGACGTAGTTCCACTCAGGAAAGCCCTTAACTGGAGTGGATCCTTTAAAAAAATGATTTATCAAAGGATTCCTGTCGTTATTCAGCCTCCCAATGCACTCTTCTCTGTTCCACAGAAAGCACAGTGGGCCACATTACCCACAGAAAGGGGACAAAAACAGGAGGAGTACTGCGAGCGCTGTTATTGCACCACAGTGGGGAAAAACGCACATTCCAGGAAATCTCCCGCTTCCTGCCCTCAGCCTCCTGACTCCAGCGAGGCTGCTGTCCTCATACCTGACTGGCTGGGGAGCCGTTCTGCTGGCCTGAAGTGAGGTCATAAAAGCCCACCAATAAGGGGAAGGAGAGGAGATCTGAAGGAGGCAGAGAGCAGGTAATAACAGCAAAAGCGAAGCCAAAAAGAAAGACAATAGCTTTGAGAATCCTGAGCTGCGCCTGTAAGATCTGTTTATACAAAGGATAAGAAGGTCATGTATTAGGGAAAGCGCACCAGCACACTGCAGAGATTAGCTGGAAACAACCTCATCTCCACTTTGGGAGTGAGACACTGAGGAGTTCACGGCTCAGACAGAAACCCAGAGGCTGACCGGAAGACAAGCGTGATGCAACTGGACAATCTCTCCATGCCGTTGAGAGAACAAGCCATTCCTTAATTTCACACAGGAAAGAGAGGACAGGAGGATCTATGGGTGGAAATCTTCCGGTGGAGTTCAATTCTGTTCAATCTCAAAACAGTGCACCCTTCTCAAAGGATTCCTGCTTTTAAATCCTGGGTGTCTGTGTGCCGAGGAATATGCCTAATGCTTTTTCTTTTGGTCGAATGTTTGTTTGTGGTTGATGAGTTTGGGTTTCTGAAGCATGCCTCCCAGTAGAGGGCAGAGTTGGTAAACCGCTGTATTTATCCAGAGTCAGCAGAGATTTTAGTCTGAGCAGGCCAGGGGGATAGAAGGGGAAAAAAAGCGTTAGATTTACAACTCGGGGTTAGGATATGTTTTTCCTTCATAAACCGTACAAACAAGACAATTAAAGCTGAAATGGGAGCATTTAAGAGATAATACTCAGTAGCAATGAGGGCCCCTCTTTAAAAACAATGCTGCAGATTAAAAGAGGAGGCTTTGTGCTCTCCTTTTTTTCTTTCTGTTTTAGTCTCAGTCAAATGAACCTTTTGTTTAAGCAGTTGCATTAAAGCTCTGTCTGCCTTTCTCCTTAACACTGTTATGTCATTTTTCAATTACTCCCCCTTAGATCTTTTGTCTGAGCTGTTGTTGAGCTCTCTCTGCTTGGTGACATCATTCGTTTCCAGTAAAGTCCAAAGCTGCAGACAGGGCTCCCTCCTCCTCCTCCTCCTTCTTCTCCTCCTCCTCATCCCCCACCTCCTCCTCCTCCTCCTAGCTCAACATGCAAGCAGTCTTAAAGGAAAAATGTTAAGTCCAGGTGTTGCATTATCGCTAAGGCTGCCAAATAAGGTTGAACTTAAATGATACTGTCAGAAAGCATGTTTTTTTAGAGTCTGGGTGGACTAGAAAGCAATAAGACATTGACCCTAGGATGATTCAGATGTTGCTTTTTGTTTTTTTGCATTTAGAGGAATTAAAAAAAACCATCTAAACGGTTCCAGAAAACCCTTCCCCCGCATGTGCCCTCGAGCCCTGACCCCCCTGAATCTAAGCCCTGCTAAGCCTAGAATGAATCGGCCTGAACTGGCTTGGATGTCTGTCTGTCTGACCCCGGCAGCTAATGAGAGCTGGACCATCTGTTGCCAAGCAAATAGCTGCAGCCCCAAAGTTGTCACATATGCAACAAAAAAAAAAAAACACACGGCGTCAAATCAATCAGGCGGGCAACGCACCAGCGACAACTGCTGCTACAGTAAAAGTTTAAATACTGAAAAACCACAGCGGCGCACAAATGCAGCGAGGCAAAATGTGCTAAAACATTTTTATTTAGCCAACATGCACCGCTGGGGTTCGCTTCAATATTATGATGCAGCCTGACACAGTTTGTTTACTTAATTCATGACCACTGTAGGAAATGAAACTGCAGAAGTGAAGCACAGAACCCAAAATGCAACAGAAAAGGGGCAGTGATCCAGGTTTGACACAGAAACACGCTTCGAAAACACTCGCCTTGACTGAAATTTGGCACAACAGCATATCAGGACTAAATAAAACTAAAGCATGCTGGATTTCCTGTGCCAAAAGCTTGTATTTTTTTCTCTTTACACCCGCTTATGACTCCGGGCCAGTTTTTATTCATGGGGATCTGCTGACGCGAGGACAGCGCGAATGCTGACCGCTCACATTAAAAAGTGCACAGCTCAAGTCCACCGCACGAAAACACACCACAGCGCCAGCTTGATCCCAGTCATGCGTCCTGGCTAAAGCTGCATGTGCTGCCTGAGCGGGAAAAGAGAGAATTAAGTGTGTGCATGTGTTTGGGAGGGGACACCTAGCCAAAACCCCCCACACACACTCTCGCACAGATCCTTTTAAGTAGCTATAGAACCATGAAACACACACATACCCACACTTAGTTGCACGCGCTACCATCAAGAGCACCAGCACTACCATATGGCGCACTGAGTTTCTGCCCCAGTTAAGCAAGCTGCTGGTGTTGTGTTGCTACGCTGGCACGACATGTGGGTGACAGTGTCAGCAGCATTGACTTTTCACACTAGTCCAATTATATGAACTAATTAGGTCCAAGATCACGACCTCTACATAGCTGCAGGCAATGAGAAGGGTTCACAAGCAAGGGGGTCACTTAAGAGAGTAAACAGCATCTAAAGTGTTTGACTGATCAAGAAGGTCGTGGTGACCTGTGCTTTGGACAAATTTATTTTTTGTCCAAAGCACCGCATAAAAGCAAAAGGCAAGGTATTTGATGTAAAATGTCTTATAAAATGTTGAACGACTTCCCGCTGCACATCTGACAGATGAGACGACAGAACCGACAGGAGATATGCTGATTTTAGTTTGTGCTTCTTTAATTTTTATTGTATAACTGGTTATGTTTGTTAAACGTATTTTGGATTATAGAATTGTCTGTTTTTCTGTCGTTGAAAGGGCGCTTGTCATTTTTGTTTTATTCTGTATTCTGCACAGCCCTTTGGTCCTTTTGGTAATGTGAAGTGTTTTAGAAATAAAGCAGGATTGGATTTCTAATGAATAGTGTTAAAAATATGATGTCCATATTTATTTATTTATTCATTTTCTTTGAAAAAACTAAATAAAGCCCTGCCCTTTCAGCTACCTCCAGAAGTCACAAAATAAATAAATAAAGAGTCCACCTGAATGTCATTTCATCTCAGCATAAATGCAGCTGTTCTGTGAAAGCCTCAGAGGTTTATTAGAGAACGCTGGTGGGCAAATATCACCATGATAAGGAACACAAAAGACAGATTAGGGAAAAAGTTTGGAAATGGTGAACCATTTGTTTTGCTTTGTTTTATAGGTCATTAAACAAAATCTCTACATTTAAACACCTTTCAATCCATCAGCATGTGAACATGGAAACAGTATAGTACAACGGCAGGCCTATCAAAACATGGCCGTCCATCTACACGGGCAGGCCAGGCAAGGAGAGCTACAACTCTGGAGGAGCTGTAAAGATCCCCAGCTCAGGTGAGAGGGTCTATTAACAAGAAACTATTAATCTTAAATTGCACAAGCCTTGCTTTAATTGAACAGTGGCAAGAAGAAAGGCAATGTTGAAAGGAAGCCTTTAGAAATCAAATCAGAGTTCACAATAAACCAAACAATTGGCAGAAGGTACATTGGTCAGAGGAGATCAAAATGTACGTATTTGGCCTAAATGCAAAGTTCTATGTGTGGCAAAAAAGCAACTAACGCCTAATACTACCCTCGTGGCACCACCCACACAATGAAACAGGGTGGGGGAGGCTTTTGTTAAGAAAGGGACAGGCGAACTGGTCAAAGTGGATGGGAAGATGGATGGAGCTAGATACAAAAATAATTCACCTTCCAGCAGACCTCAGCACTAAATATACAGCCAAAACTGGAATGTAGTGGTTTTGGCTGTAGAAGGCATATTTACATGTTAGCACAGCTCTATCAATACAACTAAGACTTAAAAGGGGATGTTCACATATGTTCTGATTTGACTGAGCTTAGAATATTTTATTAAAATTACGAAGACAAAAGTAGTGCATCATTTATTGTTGGGCCTGCAGTTTAATTAAAGGTGGAAGAAACATACAACAGAAAACAACATTTCTGCAACGTATTGAAAGCTGAATCAGATTTCATCGGCCTTTTTTTTCCGATTTTTATTTGTTAAAAAAAAGGAACAAAAATGTTATATATTTCTTCCATTTTGTTTTGGTCTGTCAAAAACTAAATCCATTAAAATGCAATGACATTTGTGCAGCAACGTGTGGAAAAGTTTGATGAAAACTTTTGCTCGATGCATTGATCATAAAGAAGTTCCTCCTCAACTTTGACCCCATTCCCGTTATTGTTTATTGTGTAAAAAGTGAGAAACAATCCGGTCACAGCGTACAAAAACTAGTCGCATCCGGATGAATGAACTCCTTGGAGTGTCGAAATCATTGTCCAGTCATCAAAACTCATGACAAGCAAAAAGAGCTTGAACTGGAAAAACTGAGACGTCACAAGGCATCGGCATGAAACGTGCTCTCCGAAAGAAAAAGGGGAAGAAGGAGCGCTAACTCAGCTTTCTTCTTTTCTTTCAATGGAAAACACGGAATCATCAAAATTCTCCATCGGCCCCCTTCTTCTCTTTTCTCCGTGTTTCCTTTGTTTAAAGTTACTTCTGTGTTTCCGTTAGCAGGCCAGCTGAGGTTATTGAACTGCTGTGCTGGGTATTATAGACCAACAGGACTGATGGTGGATATTCCCTCTGCTTGAGCTTCTATTGATGGGCATGCAGCTTAATTACTTTGCCCTCTAACTGGCAAAGACAGGGTAAACACACACTGATGTGTCTAAAGTCATTTGGCAAAGTGCAATGAATCTGGTCTCAGAAAACCTAATGCCCTTTATTCAAAACATATATATAAAAAAAAAAGCCTTGATCAGCTTTTCCTGTGGATCAATGTCTCTGCAAGCATGTGTTCTGATAATGAGTGACTACTTAGCACTCTTCCTTTGCCTCTGAGCTGAACTGTGGACTTGACAGTTTTCAGGCCAGCGTGGCGATTCCAGAGAGGAAGTCAGACCCCGTCACCGGCTCCGTCGCTGGCGTAGTTTCATAACCTCCTGCGAGGAGCCAAAGGTAAAGGGGGAGGGTGACAAACACCTGACACCTGTAAGGTCCGCCTGTAATGCGTCAGCACGGGGCAGAGGGTAAACACATAAACTTGTCTGTTCAATCACAAAAATGTAATCCGTTTGTTGGAGACGGAGATCCTTGGAGGTTTCAGATAGTGCCAACGTGTTAGTGGTTGCTGTAAAGGTTATTACACCACTAACAGCTCGGTTTGTCCTTACAGAACTTTATGGAAAGTATTTAGACCTCTCAGTCGGGTTGCCATCTCGTCATTTCAGGTGAGAGGGCGATCACAAGTCAGCGCTGTAGAAAACAGTCACAAGGATGAGCCTCATCCAGACACGGTGTATGCAAGTAATCTGAGCTTTCAGAGAGTGGGTGTCTGTTAGCTAACCTCCACTCTCCTTAACCCCCTGAAACAATTGGAGGAAACAGTGCTCAGTGATGGGGGCCCTGTTTTGGCCAGGATGTCAGATAGGCAGCGAGGAGGATGACCTACCGAACTAAAAAAACACATATATGGGCATCACAGGGAGACTGGGACCCTATTCAAATTGAGAAAAGCGTGAAAGGTCTACTGATTTAGCTCCGCTATGAGTTAGCGGCGATAAGCTATCAAACTATTCGTTTTTTAAAAGGGTGCTGGTAAATTTTCACCAATGTTTCAGCTACAACATGGAGCCATCCGCCACGGGACTTTGTTCATACTGACAAAGCATCAGTTTGTACCCGCCAGGGTGACATTTCCTTCCTGCAATGACAACCGGCGAGCTGCAGTCATTTTCTATACTCTGGTCAGTTTATTGTAAGCAAATATGGTGATGTGACGCCAGCAAATATTAGCTGCCAACTGGAGGCTGGTCACTTATTTTGGACTGATCAGAGACCGTCATCTGTCCTGTTTTAGAAAAGTCCACCGGCCCAAACAGTTAACAGAGCCAAACTAAATGGGTATAATATCTGACAATTTTTCTGACTATGCTATGATCATACTATAAAGGAAAATGTAGAAAATGAACTCAAACATCAAACATGGTTGTGGAATGGTTTGCTTACGGGGACTGAATGGAGGTATAGGACTTAGGAAGAAGGAGTCAACCTACAACCTAAATGTAATACCGAAATTAGAGATATTGTATCAGTTTTAGGTTTTGTCATGACATTTTCTTTAAATAATAACTTCACTAATAGCTAGCTGTCTCACTAGCTCCGAATGTAATTATAGGTGACATAGTCTTTGTGAATTATTATCTAAAAACAATTAAATTGTCAACTTTATCGTGTCATTAATAAATACTTAAATGGCTGATCTAAGAGATCCAAGATCAACCTCTCAAAGAAAAATATTACTGCAGATTATTTCAACCATGAATGTAATGTTTTAAATAATCCAGTTGCTATTTTTTTCTCATTTAGTTGGTCTTGACCGTTATGAGAACAGTAAAACTTACTACAGTACATTTAAATTAATTACCAGACCCTTCACAGCCACTTTGTTTTACACAATGACAGAGACATTGCTCCTTTATGCACAAATAATACATAATTATAGCTACATTAAATGAGCCTGTCTCTCCCCTAGACATAGTTTTTGGCTGAGCTTTTATTATGACTGTAGGTGCTCTTTTTCACCCAATAGACTTAAAAATTGATTGAGAGGTTTTCTACTTTACAGAGTTTCTCTCTGCCAGAGATTGGTACCAGTACCACTAAAGGCACTGGTACAGCCTTTACCTTTTCACGTTTTCTCTCACATAAAAATGACCCCTGGATCAGTGCTTCTCTGCTCTTTTGTGTCTCTGCTCTGTCTTCTCAAACCCCCAGTCGGTCGAGGCAGATGGCCGTTCACACTGATCCTGGTTCTGCTGGAGGTTTCTTCTTGTGAACAAGGGAGCTTTCCTCTACACTGTCGCTACATGCATGCTCAGTATGAGAAATTGCTGGAAAGTCGATGACACGATGCAAGCGACTGACAACTATTGGTACGTGCTCATTCAGGCGGACGGCATGCTGCAACCCCATGATTAGATGCAATCCACTGGGTTTCCTTAGATAGAAAACTTTTTATCCAATCTGGATAAAAAGTGCTTGGAGATGAATTGGCACTATATAAATAAACTGAATTGAGCATCCTCACCACCTTATTAATGTTGTTTGATAAAAAGTTATCCAATTCTTAAAAAATGCACACCTGATTTTCTTACTTTTTAAAAAAAATTTCAGTCAAGACTACTTTCAATTTCTGTGCATCTTGCAAAGAAGACAATAAAACACATATTAATTTATATGCTGCCTTGGTCTCTAGAACAGAATTTGATGTGTGAAGCGGTAGGGATCGTCTTTCAGACACCAAACGCTCATTTTTCTAATCATTGCACAAATGTTACAAAAATGAATTAAGTCATTGTTTCTCAAACCAAGAGGCCCAGTAGCTTATAAGGGAATAATTAAAGCCCTTCAGGCGGTTTTCAGATTTCCGGCTCTCCACTCACAGAGAGTCTATGTGCCATGAGACAGTGTGATAATTCAAACAATTATCAATCATACTGCTGAAAATGGTGGTTCTGCAGGATCATGTCTGTTAATCACGTTTTAAATCAGAGTAACAAAAATCCATGTATGGTAGTTTTAAAAGTAGGAGAAGCAGCCTTTTATAACTCACTTCGTTTATTTTTTTTAGATAGTTATCATGCTCAGCAAAAAAAAAATGGAAACGGAACTAAAGTGAATAATATCAGCAAGACGAAAAATGCGTACATAACAATTAATAGGCAGTAGCTATGGTAGAGGTGAATCGTCGAGATTTATAAGAATCTAGCTGTCCTTTGGTCTGTGCCACCAGAGATTACTGTAGAGTGTGAATTACTGCACTGTGACCTGCTGCATAAAGAGTGGATGAGCTGATATTCTGCAAATCCCAGCACTCTACAATTCATTCTTTGTTTTGCTGTTGAAATAAATTAGGATTGGGTCTAACGAATCAATACTTATAACACAAGGTCATCAGCAAGACAAAAAGAAACATCTGTTTTTTTTATATTTTGCATGTGTGTGTGTTTGGTGGGGGGTGTTCTTTTTTTCTGGGAGGTTTTCCCATCACTGTTCCTCACTTTCTCCAAGTCGCAAAGCACCTCAAACCAGACAGACCTTGGAGAAGTTAAAAACACGCCACTGATATCTCTGACCCTCACTGCATATCTCTAAATGCTTACAATTCCAAGCTTGTTTTTTTCAGCTATTCTTTTTGTTGTTGTTGTTGTTGTTTGGTTCCCATGTTCGAGCAAATTCCTATTACATATCCCATCTCTGTTTTTCAAAAACAACACACAGCATCATGAACTGCAGCACTTCACACATGCCAAGCGACAACAGAAGGCGGTCATGCAGCGGCTCACATCTGCCGGATTGTTTAAGGAGACAGGAAGTGCCTGTGATTTTCAAGAAATGACAACAAGATTTCTATAGACACAATTCTACCGGTTTACACGGAAAACAAGCGCTGTACTGACCCAGTGGTGAGGGCTGCTCTCTGGGGAGCGAGGCTGGTACCTCTGCAGAATGACACCTCCCTCCCCCTCAGGCAGCAAGGTGCTATCCAGGTCTGGGCAGTAGTTTAGCTGGGCGCTGATGGGCAAAGGCAGTAAGATGGCCAGAGGGCAATAGGAAATCATGACAGCCACCTGCATCAGCGGCAGGGATGACGAGGATGTCCGGGCATACTCGAGTCTTGTTGGCAGGGCGGAACAAGCTGTGTTCTTCTCTTGTTGGTGATCAGGATGGAGAAGATGCAAGTCCTTGAGGACAAACAGGTTGCCTGCCAGTAATATTAGTCCTCCTCTCAGTGTGGCTGTTAGATGAACGGCAGGCGTTCCTCTAAGGCTTTCAAACCCTCGTTCTTCCTCTTTCTCGCTTCTGCTGTTTTGTTTCTTCCCCTATTACTGCTCAGCACACATGGAGTTCAGCCAACAGCTCCATGCCACACAAGTGATTAAAGTCTATTGTCTCTCCTTTTCTCCTCACCTCCTGCATTCATCACAAGAGGGGGAGGAGTTTGAACTTGGTGGCCCTGCCTCCTCGCCTTGAAAAAAAAAAAAAAAAAAAAACGATCCAGGGACTAAAGAAGTTTGAATGTGAAGAAAAAAGCAAAGAATGACAGGAAAGCTGGGCTAGAGGGAAGGATGTTAGGGTAGAGTTTCTAAGAATGAACAACAATGGTTACAAAGAGAGTTGACTCAGCTACCATTGTGATGAACTTTTAAGCCACCCAGCAGAATTTAGACTTGTGAAGATATTTGGGATCTGTTTATATGTCATCTTGCGATCAAATCTGTTTAAAATGTCTGCTGGTTATACATACTTAAAGTGGCTAAAAAAAGGGGGTCTTTACATTACAAGCTGGTGTGTTTAGGTGTGACATGACCTGACAAAGTTAGTAATTTAGAGTCTGATTAGCAGCACAGTCTTGTGGCAGCACAAAGGTCAGGCTACCAGAAATGTGTAAGGCAGGGGCGTCCAAAGTGCAGCCGGGGGGGCCGTTTGCGGCTCCTGGACTGATTCTGCGAATGAACTGGCCCACCAGCATTGGTGGTTGATGTAGATGGGAACATTTTATTTTAATTAGGGCATAATTATTACAGACAAATTAAAAATGTCCTACAGATGAAAATGTTGGCATCATCTTTTAATAACCACACTTATTAAAATTCTCTTTAATTTCATAGTAAATAGGACCACAGCTATTCAATTACTTTTACTGACCTGCAGACTTTGGTGCACCAGAATCTGCTTTTAATTTGTTCATTAAAATTATTTAAATTCAGCAAGTGCTATCAATGGAAAAGGATGACACCAATCCTGTTTTTATTGCTGAAAATGGACACTTTCTTTATTTTTTTTTTTTTTCAATCTAGCCAAAAAGAATCTGACCATCTTTCAAGGAGGCAAAAAGGCTAAACCATGTAACACCTCATTATGTAATAACGGCGCAATATATAATAATGTAATAAAATCGGGCTTCAAAATGTAATAAAACATCATTGAAACTGCATTATGTTATAATCGACACATAATATAATAAAATCCTTCAATGCCTTTTGTAATAAATTCTGCAGATTATGTAATAACATTATTACATTTTGCGCAGATTATTACAAAATACGGATCTAGCTTTTTTTTGACCAATCTATCTGGATGAAATGACTGAATTTGATTAAGGTGCCTTGAGATGGCATGTGTTGTGATTTGGTGCTATATAAATAAAATTCAATTCAATTCAATTGAAACCTTGTTTAGTAAATGCTAAACTCATTCATGGTTTTCTCCAGCAGACAAAAAAAAGTGTTGTCAGTGGCAAGTTTGTCCATTAAGACTGCAATCTACTTTTAAACCCCCCAGCATTAGTTGCTGACTTGTTGAATAATAACTACCGGTTGCGTTTCGCTTATCAAGCTTAATTTTGTATCAGTAAAAAGAACAAAACAAAAAAAAAGAGGAAAATAAAATAAACAGAATTTGTGACACCCCAGCTGAGTGAAAGGGGGAACATTTGTGTGCTTTTGCCAGTGCCTAGCTTCTCTCTTGCGCTCTCTTTTACAAAATTTGTTCAAGGATTTCATTACATTTTGTGTCGATTATAACATAATGCGGTTTGAATTATGTTTTATTGCATTTTGAAGCCTGATTTTATTTCATTATTACATAATGTGGCGTTACAAACCCTTTTTAAGACATAGAATGATTTACACGTCCCTTTCCTATAGAAAATCGGACTCATTTGTTTGACTAAAATGTTGCATGCTCTTAATTTGTGGCACAGGGAGAAAAGATAATTTTTTGGTCAGTTTAATATTTTATAAATTGTACTGTTTGGCCCTCAAGGTACTTTTGACAATTTTGACCCACGTGATAAAAAGTTTGGACACCCCAGGTGTAAGGACAACAAAACAGAGAGAAGTTCATGTGTGTAATTATACTTGCATTATTGTCTCATAGGACCCTTTTCTGGAAACTAAAGCTCAGTGTTGTCGTCTCTGCCTTTTTTATTTTTTCCAATCATTGAGCTGAGCCATTGTGCAAACCGATGGGTTATGCAATAAGGACACTTCGACGGATACTTGTCTGGCTTTAGTGTTTTTTCGGTGGCTGTTTATTTACCACAGAAAACCGGATGCAGTGTTTGACTTTATACCAAAGCTTTCAACTGTAGGAAGCAACTTTCATCATACCTTGTACAACATTAACTGCTGAGTCCACTGTGTGCTGAAGTGTTTGTGTGTGAAAGAGACTCAGAGCTGTGCCTGGTCCCAGATAATCCTCTTTTCTGTGTTTTACACTTGACTGGTTCTTATTGCTGCACTGAAGTTGATTCTCTTCTCACAAAAGAGACGCTACCTCCAAAACAACCTAAGAAAACCCTGTTTTGTTTCTTTCAAGACATCTTGGATGTTCACACTCTGCTTAATCATGTTAAGATTTTGCCAACCCTCCTATGCCATATGCATGTCTACAAGTTGTTTCTCAAGACTAAATCTGTTGTCCTACATTTTTTAAATTGAAAGTCCTTACGCAGGTCCAGAGTCTGCTGTCACCTTGTTTCATTTCAGATTTCTTATGATCAGCAGTTGTGTTTCCATTAAGACACTCCTCCTTCTAAACTAATATCTGTAACTTAGTCATTCCAGTAACGGTTTATCAGAAATAGGTCTACATTTCCCGTATTTCCTAAAACCTGACTAAGCTAATAAAAATGTCTAATACAGCTGGAGTTAAATGTGGGCCACTGTTTACCTTCAGTAATTAAATATTTCTAACACTACATCGCTCATTCTTCAGATTATTGTAACGTGTGTATTGAAAGAACAAGAAGGAATACAGGAGGCAGGCCAAATCATTTCAAGGTGATTTACTGAGCGTAGAAGAGATTACACGAAACCCAAGGGAGGACAGAGGAGGACCCAGAGAAGAGTGATTTAAAACGGAGGACTAGAATAAAGGTAGAATGGTGACTGGATCAGGGACTAGGTGAGTAACTAAACTGCAGATCCATGGAGTTGAAGAAAAATGACTTACTGACACAAAATAAATAGTCAAGGAAACACTGAGGTCAGGGAAAGTAACTAAGCACAGAAAAACACAGTAAACATGTCAAAACATTAAAGTAATCAAAATTCACAGAAATACAACAAAACTAAAAACCAAAAAGGAATAAACTCAAAGTCCATAGGCCCTTGACCCTGATAAATTAAGCATTTAAAAAGAAAATTGTGTTGGACACTTTATTTTTACAATATCTAGTCGATACTCAATAAATTAGACTATGCCTTGTTTAGCAAAAGCAGGTAGTAAACATACTACCATTAAACTCCCTTTTCTGTATTAAAAATTGTTATTTTTTGTTCCTATATGATATTGTGATTCACTAAGTGAAATGTTACTGTGGTAAAGTATTCTTTGTCAATATTCCAGTGGGTAGCACTGTTGCCTTGCAGCAAGAAGGTGCAGGGTTCAAATCCAACCCTGGGTCTTTCTGCATGGAGTTTGCATGTTCTCCCTGTGCATGCGTGGGTTCTCTCGGGGTACTCCGGCTTCCTCCCACAGTCCAAAAACATGACTGTTAGGTTAGTTGGCTTCTCTAAATTGTCCTTAGGTGTGAGTGTGTGCGTGAATGGTTGTTTGTTCTGTTTGTCTCTGTGTTGCCCTGTGACAGACTGGCGACCTGTCCAGGGTGTACCCCGCCTCTCACCCAGTGAATGCTGGAGATAGGCACCAGCAACCCCCGCGACCCCATGAGGGATTAAGCGGGTCAGAAAATGGATGGATGGATGAATATGACTGCAACTCTTTGAAAAAGTAATATTTAAATATTTATATAAAAATAGTAAATCAAAAACTAGCATACAAAAAGTTCCTAATTATTAAAGTAGAATATTACATCAATTGCCCTTCATAAATATCGTCCCCCTAGTGAAGATGTGTACAAAAGCCTTAAATTAAGACAAACTTTGGTCCTTATCCAGCTTAGTGGGTCAAATTATTACTTTGTCTGTGTTTAAGTGAGCAGCTATTTTCCTCTGTCTTGTTTTAGTGGCACACTGTGTTGTCTTTCTTATTTGTGAGGCCAAGGTGAACAGCTCTCTGTGTCAGTGGTTCCCAAAACTTTTCATTTCTGATTCACAAAATGCTACTGCAACAAAACGGGAATGTATGGCTTTAACTTTAATGAGGTTTCAATGATTTGACATGACATTTCTGTGCTATTAATTAACGCTTTGGCTCTTTTATCACTGATGGATTTTTTCCATTCTTCTCACTTTCGTATATTATATTTTACTTTGTCTAATCCATATTTTTGCTACACTGAGATGCCCTGCTGACACATCCCGGGCAGCTGCTGCGGCACCAGGTACCCTCAGTAAGACTGTTAAGAGCTGTGACTCACGCCTCTGTGACTCAGCAGGCTAAAACCTCCCTGCATACGTGTTACTCATCAATCTAATCAATTCAATTAAACGAAACTGGCTTTCTATTTAGCAGTGATTCACGGTTGGAGATTTAGGACGAGAAAAATATGCAAAATTTCAATTTCTCTCTGAACACACCAGATAAATCAAGCTCAGCTGAAGCCCCCAAAGGAAGTGAGTGAGTCTTTTCGCAGTGACTCTGCGTGTGCCCGGGTGAGAGCTGGAAGTGAAAGAGAACATGATTAGCAGGAAGGGTGAGTAAACATGTTGCCTTGTCAGCTGGCTGTCTGAATGGACTTCCAGCGAAGCTCCCTCTCCTTCCGCACATTCTTCTGTGTTGCAAAACGTTTTATTTTCCAAAGAAAACTGACTTCATATTATCCAGTTTAGTGGTCTGTTCTCTGTTGGCAGCAAAAGCATTTCTAAAGCATATTTACAAAATGAGAATAGGTGGGATGACCAAATTCCTCAGTTTCTTATAAAATGTTATATCCCACACCTTCTTATTGTCACTGTATTTTAGTTCTCTGGCTTTCTTTTTAACCCTGGTCCTCAGGACCCACTGTCCTACATAGATGTGTCTCTGCTCCAGCACACCTCAATCAAATGATTGCATTACCTCCTCGGCAGCCATCAGGGGCTGGGGAGGCCTCTTCATGACAAATGTGTTTAAGTCAGGTGTGTGGAGGCAGGAGCACGCCTAAAAATAATGCAGGGCAGTGGGTCCCGAGGACCGGGATTGAAAACCACTGTATTAGTTTGCTGACACAGTCTCAGTGTGGCCAGAATCAGTTTACACAGCTGCGAAGCCTAAGCGCTCTGCACACACTCCTTTTACACACATTACGTACTCTTTCTCAGCTCGGGTTAATACAAACAACATCTCTGACTGTCTTTCTCCCATTTTCTCCCTCAAACTTTGGCACATAAAGGGAGATGTCTCGGTAGAATACAGTAGGAAGTGTGCTGCTTGGTAAATAAAACATAATTTAGGAGACAAAGACAGTTACAGAAGAGTTGGGATTTTATTTACAATGAAGTTGTTCTGTGATGTTCTCAATAATGGCTTTCTATTCCAGTTAAGACTTTAACAGATCTGCAGTGCCTTGAACAAGCAGTGGTATCACTTAAGCTATTATGCTACAAACCTAAATGTATGTTATTGGTATTTTATTTGAAAAAGTAAAACGATAGTGATTTTCAATTAATTTCTAAATAAAAAAAAATGTGTGGCATG
The DNA here is from genome assembly GCA_037039145.1 of Fundulus diaphanus. Classification (NCBI taxonomy): domain Eukaryota; kingdom Metazoa; phylum Chordata; class Actinopteri; order Cyprinodontiformes; family Fundulidae; genus Fundulus; species Fundulus diaphanus. Next base: position 32,271,236 of record CM073128.1, read on the forward strand.
TCTTTGTAGTCAGGCCCTATAATGATAATGTGCATAAACCGACGCACTCTCGGCTCCATACTTTAGACCTTGTGCTGACATATGGCATTGATTGTGAAGAATTAACAGTATTTCCTCACAACCCTGTCCTATCTGATCATTTTTTAATAACATTTGAGTTTAATCTAACGGAGTTCTCCACCCCCAAAAGAGGGTTCCATTATAGTAGATCTTTATCGGATAATGCTGTATCAAAACTTAAAGAGTCTGTCCCCTTTTTAATATCCTCCGTATTGCAGAAATGCCCTGTAGATGGCAGCAATGTTGTTTCTTCCAATTCACAAATAGATGTCTTTGTAAACGGTATGACTTTGTCATTGCGTTCTGCATTAGACAATGTAGCTCCCTTGAAAAAGAAGGTGATTATTCACAGGAAGCTGGCTCCTTGGTTTAATTCAGAGCTGCATTCCTTGAAGCACAATGTTAGGAAATTGGAGAGAAAATGGCGCTCTACACACCAAGAGGAATCCTACCTAATCTGGAGGGACAGTCTATTGTTGTATAACAAGACCATTCGCAGAGTTAGAGCAGCATATTTTTCATCATTAATTGAGGAGAATAAGAATAATCCTAGATTTCTCTTCAATACAGTTGCCAAACTTACCCAGAGCCACAGCTCTGTTGATCCAGCCATCCCCTTAGCTCTTAGCAGTAATGATTTTATGGGATTCTTCATAAATAAAATTGATTCCATTAAAAATAAAATAATTGGCATCCTCCCAAACATGATTACCTCGTCCTCAGTAAGTGAGGCACCATTGGAGGAATCCTTAGAACCTGTGCAGTGTCTGAACTGTTTAAAAGCAGTAGAGCTTTCTGAGCTATCTAAAATCTTAGCTTCATCTAAACCTTCTACCTGTATGTTAGACCCAATCCCAACCAAGTTGTTTAAGGAGGTATTCCCTCTGATCAGTGGTCCTATTTTAGACATGATTAATCTATCCTTAGTAAATGGATATGTACCACAGGCTTTTAAAGTAGCTGTTATTAAACCTTTACTTAAGAAACCTTCTCTTGATCAAGATGAGCTAGTAAACTACAGACCTATATCTAATCTTCTTTTCTTATCTAAAATTCTTGAGAAAGTAGTTGCTAATCAACTTTGTGAACATTTACAAAGTAATGACCTACTTGAGGAGTTTCAGTCAGGCTTTAGAGCTCATCATAGCACTGAAACAGCTCTGGTGAAGGTCACCAATGATATTCTCATGGCCTCAGATAATGGACTTGTGTCTATACTTGTCCTGTTAGATCTCAGTGCTGCATTTGACACAGTTGATCACAATATTCTCCTACAAAGACTTGAGCATACTGTAGGGATTAAGGGAAAAGCATTAGGCTGGTTTAAATCTTATCTGTCGGACAGATTCCAGTTTGTTCATGTTAATAATAAATCTTCTTCAAACTCTAGGGTCACCTGTGGAGTACCACAGGGTTCAGTCCTTGGACCAATTCTATTTACTATATATATGCTTCCGGTTGGCAAAATTATCAGACAGCATGGGATTAATTTCCACTGTTATGCTGATGACACTCAGCTATATTTATCCATAAATCCTGATGAATCCAATCAGTTACTTCGACTGCAGTCATGTCTTGATGACATCAAAAGCTGGATGACTTTAAATTTCCTGCATTTAAATTCTGACAAGACAGAAGTTGTAATCTTTGGGCCAGAGTCCTCAAAAAATAAACTTCTTAATCAATCACTTAATCTGGATGGCATTAACTTGGCCTCCGGTAATAAAGTAAAAAACCTTGGTGTTGTTTTCGACCAAGACATGTCATTTAAATCCCATATTAAACAGGTTTCCAGAGTTTCCTTTTTTCACCTCCGGAATATCGGCAAAATTAGAAACATTCTGTCCAGGGGTGATGCTGAAAAACTAGTCCATGCATTTGTTACTTCAAGGCTGGACTATTGTAATTCTTTACTATCAGGAAGTCCACAAAATGCAATTCAAAGTCTTCAGCTGATCCAAAATGCTGCGGCAAGAGTCCTGATGAAAATCAACAAGAGGGATCATATTTCTCCAATTTTAGCTTCCCTTCATTGGCTTCCTGTTAAATCAAGAATAGAATTTAAAATTCTTCTTCTAACGTATAAAGCCCTTAATAACCAAGCTCCATCATATATCAGAGCTCTGATTACCCCGTATGTTCCTAACAGAGCACTTCGCTCTCAGACTGCAGGTCTGCTGGTGGTTCCTAGAGTCTCTAAAAGTAGAATGGGAGGCAGATCCTTTAGCTATCAGGCTCCTCTCCTGTGGAACCAACTCCCAGTTTTGGTCCGTGAGGCAGACACCCTGTCTACTTTTAAGACTAATCTTAAAACTTTCCTTTTTGACAAAGCTTATAGCTAGAGTGGCTCATGTTACCCTGAGCTATCTCTATAGTTGTGCTGTGATAGGCCTAGGCTGCTGGAGGACATCAGGGTCTAATTTTCTCACTCTACTGATTTCTACTGTTCTTCATTCTACGGTTCTCCAGTTTTGCATTGTATTACATTGAAATGACTGTCGTCATTTCAGCTTTTAACTTTTTGCTCTCTCTCTTTTTCTTCATAGTAGGTACACCTGGTCTGGCGTTCTGTTAACTTTGACATCATCCAGAGAAGACGGCTCACCCGTTACTACCATCTAATGTAGAACAGATTACTAGATCAATGTGTGCTTCTGTGCTTTTTGTCTCTCTTGTTGTGTCTCTGCTCTGTCTTCTGTAACCCCAGTCGGTCGAGGCAGATGACCGTTCATACTGAGCCCGGTTCTGCCGGAGGTTTTTTTTCCCCGTTAATGGGTGGTTTTTCTTCCCACTGTCGCTTCATGCTTGCTCAGTATGAGGGATTGCAGCAAAGCCATGTACAATGCAGACGACTCTCCCTGTGGCTCTACGGTTCCCCAGGAGTGAATGCTGCTTGTCGGGACTTTGATGCAATCAACTGGTTTCCTTATATAGGACATTTTGACCAATCTGTATAATCTGACCCAATCTGTATAATATGATTGAACTTGATTTTGTAAAGTGCCTTGAGATGACATGTTTCATGATTTGGCGCTATATAAATAAAATTGAATTGAATTGAATTGAATAATGCCTCTAAATAAAACCCAGTGCAAAAACGTTGTCTCCAGCGCTCTAGGTCAGAGTCCACTTGTCTGTAATATATCTCTGTGTAAAGATAATTGTTTTTTAAGGCTTGAGAGGTTTGTGAGAGAATATTTAGAGACCTAAAAGCAAACACAGCAAACAGGTTGGGGATGAAGTGATGGAGAAGTGTAAACCTAGCATATAAAGGCAGAACAACAGCAAGGTCTTTCTGGACATCTTCAACCTCTCCTTACAGCTCTCTGTGGCTCCTGTCTGCCTGAAATCATCCACCATGATGCCTGTCCCCACAAAACAATCATTGGCTGCCTCAAACATTATCGTCCCGTCGCTCTGACCAACGGCATCATGAAGTGCTTCGAGAGGATCCTCCTAAAGTACATCAAGGACCTGATCCTGAACACGAGCAAGACCATGGAGGTAATAATAGATTACAGGAGGTCCAGGAAGACCGAACCTGCCCCTCTAACATATAGGAGGAGGTGGTGGAACGTGTAGACAGCATTAAGTTCCTGGGCACTCACATCTCCTCTGACCTCTCCTGGTCCGTAAACACCTCCCACCTGGTGAAGAGGGCCCAACAACGGCTCTGCTTCCTCAGAAAACTGAAACGGACGGCTAAAAAACTTTACATTACTACAATACAAAGTGTTCTATGTCTTAGCATAACTGTGTGGTATGGGAGTTGCACAGTGAAGGAGAAGAAGGACTTAGCACTGGCGGTGAGGACAGTACAGGGGATTGTGGGATGCTGTCTGCAAGATCTGGACTCAGATTATGTTGCACCACTCCAGAAAAGAGCCAGACGCATTGCTACAGATCCTACCCACCCGGGAAATGCACTGTTTGCCCCTCTTCCATCAGGCAAATGTTTCAGGAACATCAAATCCAAAACGAACAGAGCTTAAAGAGCTATGGCCCCCTGCTGAAAAGACTGAGTCTGTACATGTTTCAATATCACTACGGTGAAAGCATATATTTTGTCACACTCTTAACGATCAGGAAGGATTCATTGCACAATTTCATGCACAGTTCTGTACATTAAGGTTTAAGAGTATTGCACATTAACTACCAGCACTGTTTCATTGCACAGTTTCATATTTTAGTAGGACTGGCTTTCGCAACTCAGTGTGAATCCTAGCAGACCCTAAAGACTGTTCTGTTTTTGTTTTGGTTCAGCAGATTTAATATCTCTCTCTTTACCTCTCTATCTATCTATCTATCTATCTATCTATCTATCTATCTATCTATCTATCTATCTATCTATCTATCTATCTATCTATCTATCTATCTATCTATCTATCTATCTATCTATCTATCTATCTATCTATCTATCTATCTATCTATCTATCTATCTATATAATATTATATTATATTATTTTTTTAATAAAACAAAACAAAATGACCTGTCCTGTACCCATCGTTCATTGCTTGTTGTTTATTGTGTGTAACCTAAGCCAGTGTATGTCCTGGAAAGAATTCACCACGGTAACGCGCTGTGATTGACATGGACCAGGAGAGTGACAGACAGGCGAGACCAGAACATGACACAATCTTTCCCTTGAGGGCAGATACCAGATGCTCAAAACACAGAAACTAAAATCAGCCAAAGCTGGGCAGGTGGAGAGGACATAACTCAAAAATAAAACAGCAGAGTTCAGGTGGGCGACCCGGACGCCATCACAAGCAGACCAGGAGTTCAGGTGGGTGACTTGGTGGCTAACAACGCCTCAAGTGGAGGCAGAGGCGTTAGGGCACATGAGACACTAAGCTCAAGCTCGGGTTCAAGTCTGCTAAGCAGCTGTGGTTCTCCAAACGTTTGGTGTCTGGTGTGACTTAGAGCAAGACAGCTTGAACTTGGAAGGTGCAAACCCGCGCAGAAGCTCTGAAAAGGAAACTGGACTGGAGGCAGGCCTACCTGGACCTCTCCTCTGTGAATTCAGGAATGTGGACTGGAGGTGCAGATGGGGATGCTGAGCAGGAACTTGAGCTCGATGTGGCAGAATCTGAAACAAACAGATGTCCCTCTGTAGATGGATCCGAGACGTGCTGCTGACCCTCGGTGGCAGCTTCTGAAGCATCCATCTGACCCTCAGTGGCAGAAGCAACAGAGTCCAGGATACATGGAGCAGCAGATCAAGAAGTAGACATTTGGGGTGATGGGGATGATGGTCTGCAGTAGAAAACCCATAGTACCACCTTGTGGTCATGTTCTAACTCTAAATCTTTATATCTCCACCAATATAAGGGATGGGTACAGAAGAGAGAGGCCTTTGAGCTATACTATGGGAATACATCCCCAGAGTCTCATCCAGCTCGTCACGTGTGCCTTACAGTTCAGGGAACATTGCTGCTTTATTCCTCAAAAGACTTTGCTTGCATAAAGTGGGAGAGTTATGTATTTAATCACTTTACACCACTGAAAGCACATGACAGTAGGTGAAACAAGCTGGCAACACATAACAGGTGTTACGTCTTAGGTTATAAAAAGAAAACATTTTATATAACAAAGTCCTTCTCTTCTCAAGCAGAAGTGTAACAACTCCTCGTTGCCCTCTGGTGGTTTTCAACAGAATAACGCAATGCAGTCTTTTCTCCTCAGGGCCAGCATTCAAAACATTTCCAATTTTCACTTACAAACACTGGGTTTAACTTTTACTCTTACCTTTCAACCTAGCTACCTTTGCAGCACTGTAGTCTGATCCTGCCGTATTTGGCTAAAGCACACACACACACACACACCCACACACACACACACACACACACACACACACATAAAAACACACACACGGATTCGCTTAATAGATGTCCCACAAGATCCTGTTGACACTGACAAGTTACTCATTATCAGTATAAGGAAGAGGACAAAGATAGAGAGAACAAATACTTTCTCTTAACCACCGACGAGAGAGAAGTGGAAACAAAGGCAAAAGGCGGATGTCAGGGAGATGTCTCTCTTCCTTCATTTTCTTCTCCTTTTGTTCCCAAAATCTTTTCAAATGTAGCCTACGCATGTGTGCATTTGTAGGTCATTGTTTTTCCATGCCGTACAGGCCATGTTTATTGGCACCGATGTAAAGATGGCTAAAAATTGCAAAGCATGTGCATCTTTTGTTGATGTATCATAATGTCTAACTGAAAAATGCAGGGAAAAAAAACAGTTTTTATTAATCCAGCGGGTAAAAACATCCACGTTTTTAACAACACCACAACAATCGCTGGTACACCCTTACAAAAAGTAGAAAAGAAATAAACCTCTGGTTGACTCAACCAGAAAGATGAAAATGGATCATCTTTGGGTCTTTCAGCAGGGAAATGGCCCCAAACATAACGCTCTAACCACATAAAATGTTGAGGGCACTTTACTATAACAACATTATTGATATTATAAAAAAAATTGGTTCTGAACATGAGATTTGGTTTGTAACAGAGTTACAGAGTTTGGACTCCTCTTAATTCTTCAGTGAAACTTGTGCTAAAGCAATACATTGATTTTAGGTCTTTTTTTGTTTGTTTTGTTTTTTTTGTTTTTTACATCTGTACCAAGATGCTGATAAAAACTATATCTGGCAGTGAAATTGTGAATTTATTCAAACAATACAAATTTGCTTGGCCATACAGCAGCACTGTTCCTTGCATTTTCACTGCTGAACACGTGATCAATGAGTCATTTCGCCCACTTATGAAACTATTTCAGTTTGTTATATAAAGAATCAGAGTATTTAGCATATTGTCGCTGACACTGACGCTGTTCTCTCTTTTGATTAACAGTTCAAGCATTTGCATGCCCTTTGCATTTCATGTGAATAGATACAAAATGAGGTGATAAGCCGTGACATTCTCCAACTACAAAGATTATTTTTTACATTTGTTTAAAGAAAATAGTTTTTTCTGCGCCTGCAGTTCACACAAATATTATCTTAACAGATAAAAGTAAATTATTTTCCTGTTCTTGAATAGAGTTTTCCACCATGCAACCTTTCAAAATCACTTGGAGCTAATAAAAAAAGTAAGCTAAAAAAGTGCAGATGCACAAAATATAGTGTATATGTTGAAAGTTATTTAGGCCTTTAGGGATGCCAAACTTTGACTTTCAATACAAAATAAAAATGAAAAACTGAACCAGATGAAATTAGATGAAGGTTAGTTTGTGACTTAGTTCCCCTATATAATGCAACGTCATTAACGAGTAGCAACATGTTAACTTTCCCAAATAAAATTTATTTGTCCCTTAAACGTTTGACAGAATGCAAACTAGCCAGAAACATGAGAAAGTTTAGATATAATTAGGTCTTTAAAACACATGAGATAAAACTCTATTATATTGAATAATACCATGTATCATATCAGTCTTAAACAAAAGTAATTATTCAAACAAGAAGAGAGAAGATGTGAAATTTCAAAGTCAGAAATAATGGCATTTTTTGCCTGTGATCAAAGTAAACTAGCATTTATCAAATCATTTTGATGAACCCCTACATAATTAAACTACCTACCAATACATATTTCACTTAAAACAAGTCATCTATATACAACTATATACTTAAAACATAAGTCCTGTCATTAATCACATTAAAGATAAATTAGCAAATTGGAAGAAGCTCCCCACATCCTTTTAGGGGAGGATCAACACTGTTCAAATTGTGTTTAGTGACTTCAAAGATTTAGCTGGGATTAATAAAAACAATATCAGATTTTATTTGGGCAGGCACAAAATAAAAAAATAAAATGGAAGTTTTTACACCTTTTGGATTAAAAAAAATTGGGATCTGCCATTTGATATCAAACACAATTATTATATGATTAATTCTATCAGGGGATGGGGTATCATGAGGAAAATGTTCGAACAGAATAAGAATCTCTCATCTCAGACAACACTGGTAGACAATCCAGAGTTGACAGCAGAGGGCGCTGGTCCCAATCTTGAATCATGGCAAGAAGTTGGCTTCAGCAGGATGGGAGGATGGAAGACAAGACATCTGAGGATTGAAGAACACAGTGTAACATTGCTCCCTTAAACTTTTGTAAATATCTTCAGCTATGGGAGTGTAAAATCATAGAGACATTCTGGCAGGAAAATTTGCCCTGCTATAAGGCAGACACTCCTCCCTATAGTCTTCTTTGGTTTACCCCCAGGCGCCTCCATGTTCCCAAAGAAATCTTACATTTCCTATTGAAATCACATGCTTTTAAAAATAGGAAAGAGTTTTGGCCTGTCTTAAAATTAAAAGGTCAGTAATGTGAACTGGGATGATGTATGGCTTTAAGTATACATATTAAACTGGTTACTTCAGAAAGGTGTTTGCTGATCCTGTGTTTGTATGTTTGATATTATATGAATGGAAGCTTTTAGTTTTTTTCCCCTTTTTGTCATTTTGACAAATAGAGTTACGTTTTAAATATGTGCACCGTCCACGGATAATAGATGCAAAATAGCATCTTGACCAACTCTGGCACATTTACTGAACTGGTTTATTAATGTGTATTGCCCCGGTTAATTTAACTAATAAACTAAACAAAAATAACTTGATGGGCCCCAACCAGCCAATTACACTCAAAACAGGAAAAACTTTTTTTTGTTTTTTTTTTTTTGTCTTAATGTAAATATCCAGCTTGAACCACAGTAATTAAGTCCATCAACTTCAAGAGCAATGGTGAAATCAGTTCTTAAGTAAAATATAAGGATTTTCACATTCTTACAGACTACATGTAATACTTTAAGCTCAGCTACTTTTCTAGGGACCCAGACCTCCACCTCTCCCCTTGAAATGGTAGGACTGGTTTAGCATTGACACATCTCAGTATGGCATACAATCTAATGGTGCATTAGTAATATATTCTCGATGCACAGTGTAATTGTATACTCTTATGCATCTGCCCTACTCCAACCGAAAGCCAACAAAAGAGATCTAAACAAATCCACAAAATGTATAAAAACATGAAATTAGCTTTTTTTTTTTTTTTAAATCTTACTGGTATCAGCAGATGAATTTAAGGGATAGAGCAGTAAAGCTAGTCCGGCTGCTCTGCTATAACCTCTGTGCATGACAGAGAAATGTAGTCCAAAGCTGGAAAGCATCACGTGAATACAGGTCAGTGATGTTCATCGGCTGCCAAAGCCTGCACATGACTGGTGGCCTAGAGTATGACGTGCAGAAGTAATATTTAATCTTTAACTATATCTCAAGTTTGCAAACCTCCAGCAGTATTTACTTTATGATCTTTCAGAGTGATGTAAAGTTTATTGCTGCATGTTGGATCATAAAAAGCTTAACTAATTAAAAATTTAATTGTTTCTTCCTGAAGGTCAGCAACTCTTAAGAGCGGACCAGGACCAGCGATCGTTAACCACCCTTGAAACAGGAATAGGTGGAGATGTGTGAGTAAGAGTAAAAGCACAGGTTAGTTTTTGTATTATCATCTATAAAGGTATAACATTAAGTCCCAAATGGTTGCTGAAGGGGTTTTATGTGTGGTCTTGTACTTGCAGCTGAGTGAGAAAATGTTTGCTCAGTTTAATAGTAAAGTGAGGACTTTTTTGGTCCTCACTTTTTTTCTTGGCTAGGGTTAGGTTTAGCACCAAGGTGTCAATTCGGTTTAGGTTCGGGTTCGGTATATACTGATAACGGTTAGGTTTAGGTTAGGGTTAGGCCATAGAAAGGCTTGAAAATTAATTGAAGGCAATGGAAGTCAAGGCATGGTCCTCAATTTGTATTTTCAACAAGGAGGTGTGTTTGTAACCAGGTTCTACAGGTGGAGTAGAAAACCTAAGTTGATTATCAACAAGACATTAAATAAGAACTATTAACAGCATTTACTCTGCAGCCCTAGGTTATTTTTCTTATTCCAAACCACCCAGAACTGACGATTCTCTGATTTTTGTGTTCCTTAATGAAGGAAATGTTGTTTTAATTCAATTAAATAACCAAATTTGACAGTATTGTATTATAAATTGGATTGCATATACTTGCATCTGAATCTGAAATGATCAGATTGGGATGTGTTGAATTTATTTGAACATGAATTTCTATATAACTGAATATAAAGTTGAGCTGTTTGTCTTGTAAAGTGCCTTAAGACAACAGTTGCTGGTCAACATTATATTTAAACACTGTGAATCATCTTTAAAGCCTAAGTTCTGCATGCTTTGATATTTTTCATTTTATGTTGCAGACAGTGAAGTATTCATCTACGGCCAATGGATGGCAGCATAGGGTAATAAATGTTCCTTTAATTGCTGCACTGTGAGGATAAAAACCTGCAAAAAGAGTTCTTAACAGCAAAAATTAACTTTATAACAACACAGCAGCAATAAGAGAGGCCAAGTTAATACATTTCAACCAAACAAGAAAACAAAAACCATCTCTCTTCCACCTCAACTGAAAGCAATCGATAAATCAAGTGATGTATCTAGGTACGAACTTTTTGTCTCTTATTCTGCACCATTGCAAAAATATTTGCACCCCATGACCCATTCTTGCATTTTGAATTCCATTTTTTCCTTGGGGGGCTTGATAAAAAATGTAATCTAAGTATAAATAGGAAATGTTTAACTTAAGTTTAGCCTCCCTGAGTCAATGTGTTGACTAGACAGTTCATCCATCGTCTATACCTGTTTATCCATACAGTGTGTTTGAGTGAGAGGCCCTAGACAGTAGGGCTGGCCCTTTATTGTATCATTTTAGTGTTATTATGAAAAATTTCTTATCATGATATGAATTTGGATTTATCTTGACAACGATAAACGCCAACCAGTGGTGTCTGAAAACCCCCAACACTGCCAGTATTGTCAGGATTGTTATTTTTTGCTACTTTCTCCACTGTTGGTTTATTGAGAGCATCAATACATATCAATAAATTCTAAAATCTAATTAAATGCACTTACTGTGTGCAGTATGGTAATAAAAAAATCACACTTCCTTGTGTAACTAGAGTCCTAATGAAACATATTTTGAATTTTGTTGTCATAAATGTTAAATTTTAAAATGTTTTTAAAGGACAGTATTTGTGCTTATTGGGCTAGAAACGACATGCAGTCCCAGCCACACAGTTACCTGAAAAAAGACTGCAAGAAGCTGTGAACAGTCTTTTATCCTCACTTTTATCATTATCACAACATTACCACATTATATTGTGATAAAATTCAAAGTCCAAGTCGTTCGCCCCTACTGGACAGGTTGCCTCCATCACAGGGCGCTAGACTTTAGGTTCACTCTCCTGCTGGAAATGGATAATTTTCCCAATTCCCAAGTCTTTCCTCGCCTTTCAAAGCAAATCATTTCCACAGCATAATGCCACCTTTACCATGTTCTACAGTAGGACTGGTATATTCGGTGTGATGTGCAGTGTTAGTTTTTTGGCTTCGAGTTCTGGGGGTATTGCTTTATCTATTGGTTGTCCGACATGCCAGTCATCGTGACGCACTCACCCAACGCCAGTGTGTGTGCTCGTTTCTTGCTAGTTTCCTCCTGCTGGCTGCACATTTGCACTTCTAGTGTTTATGTAACCGGTTAGCTTCGGTGTTAGCCGTTCATTGTAGCTCCGCTGTTCTCACCATATACTTTGAACATGGCTGAGCGTCGCGAGAAGTGAACCGCGCAGAAGTTTATGAAAAAAAAAAAGAGGAAGGCCTCAGATGAAAGAAATTAGACCATATTGTATTTCGGAGATTCTTTCCTGCAGTCCCCCTGAGAGCAGGGAGGAAAGTCTTGCACATGTGCAGTTCTTCAAAAAGGGACGTGGGTGTTTCTTACCTACACTTCTGGAAAAGTCGTCCAGACTACCTGAAAGGATCACATCTGACCTGAGCAGCTTCTTCTAAGTCTGCTCCATCATCTACGTATCTAGTGGCAAACTTATTTTAGGCTTCATTCAACTATGGTTCCAGGTTAGTTGCTATAGCCTAAGGCACTCTGTGCATACAAAATGACAATAAAGTTTGTCTAAGTCTAAGTCACTGAAACTTCTCTTCACTGTTTTTCTGACCTTAGTTTTCCTGATTTTGTTTGTTCTCTAACAAACCTCTAAGGCCCTCACAGAACAGCTGGATTAATTTTCAGACGTTTCCAGTTGTACACATTTACTAATTGACTTCTGAAGAAAACCGCTAAAACCAGATTTCACGCCTGTCCTCTGAGATTATTATTTGTAAAAAAAAGAAAGAATTGAAAGCCATGAATTCTGTTTCTTAGTCTATTACATAGAATCCCAATATGTCTGTGGTTGTAACGTCACCCACTGTCCAAAAGCTCAAGGGGTGTGAGGAGAAATTTGGCAGGAAACTGTATCTGTGACCCCTCATTCCCCCAGTTGTGGGTCTCTGCTCCTCTTCCATCTCACACCCTCTACAGTCGGACGCCGCTGCAGACAGGAGGCATAAAACTGTGAGCAATATTTCACAGAACTGGGGAACAGCAGGAAGCAGCCCACCACAAGGACATATTGTCCTTTACACGATCGCTGCTCAAAACTGTGATTCTGAATCCCGTTATAAGGCATCCCGTGAGGTCATGGGAACATCCAATAAAAATGTATGCTTGTTCTCAACTCTTCAAACAACAATATACACAAGCTAATGACTATTTTGGTCCAGTGGAGAGGAAAAAAAGCGACGTCTTCTGCTCTTTAAGCTGGTCGAGGGATTCTTTTGGTCTCAAAACGCTCCACCAGGTCAGCACAACAACAATAACCCAAGCGAGTGTAAAAAGACCGATTTGCCAGTTTAGTCCGCAGAGATACCATGGAGGCGAGGAAGGTGTTTTATTGCTTCAGATCAGCAGCACAACTGAACAAAGAACAGCCTGTGTTGATGGAGACATTTGGAGAATCCAAAAGCAAAAGAAAAAAAATCGTCAGAAAATATCAAAACTGTTCATTTTAACGGCAACACGATGTCCTGGAGTATTAACAAGCAGGACCAGCCTGCTGTGAAGGATCTTCTTTCTGCTGCAACAGAAACGTTGAGCCCTGAAAGCATCTGCTACTGCCCTGCTTCTTGGCAAGTGGCGGCTGCCCGTTGTTATTTTGCTCTGTTTGCGTGACATCGACTGAAAAAGCGAGACACCTGGGTACAAAACGTCAGCCTCTCTCCTCCCAACACAGCTTCAGTTTTGTCCGAACATAAATAAGCACCTGTGAGGCAAACCTAGACGTAAATACAGTATGTGTAGAGATGTTGGTGCACAGCTTTGTGGGAAAGTTTTTGGTCAGCTTAAAGTTTCTTTTATTCGCCCCGCAGTCTGTAAGACACAAATCCGTCCTCTTTAAATTAAAAACAACAATCTTTTTGAAACATAAAAAGGAATTCACATACGTTTCTTTTTTCTCTCTCTCTCTTTTTCACATCATGTAAATGTTGTTAGCCAACCTCCATGGGTAAAGTTTTCAGGCCGTAACTGGATCCACATGCACTGAGGAGACACATGGAGAATAAATAAAGCTCTTTGTAGAAGCTGTGCTGGCCCTCGTCCCAGATTCTGCTCGCTTGGTCCCTTCCTCAGGCAGCAGATACGAGGCTCATCTCATTTCTACCTCAATCCACCTGTTTTTCTGGGTTTTTTTATTATTTTTTGTTTTTTTGTCAACATGAATGCCTGTACAGCCTGTCAGCTCCAGCTTCTTTTCAAGTGCGGCTGCGTGGGACATTCACCGAGTCTCTCCTCCGTCTTCATCAGAGCTCGTCGCGTGAGGCTCGGGCGGCAGGAGGCGGCGAGTCTCCGGTGACGCTGTTCTGCGCTACGGACCGGATGCGCCCCTGCTGGGCCGTCTTTGCGTGCTGCCGGTCCCAGTCTGTGGCGACGGCCTCGTCGTCCCAGATGGTGGAAGTCTCGGTGTCGCTGATGTAGCCCGGCTCCCCGGTGTAATGGGTGGGATAGAGCAGCAGTGGCTCCACGGAGAAGGCCTTCAGGTCCCGTGGCTCAAAATGGGACATGTACTGAACACTGATTTGGACAAGGGAAAGAGAAAGAATGGAGCATGAGAGCTATTACTGATATTATTCATTATGAATTGGATTCAAAGTAATAAAGTACTTAGTATTTAGTTTTCCTTAGAACGTTATTCGATTGTTCCAAAATAATAAACAAGAACTTTTTTTCATCTTAACCTTTAAAAAAATTGTTGGCTTTACGAGGAACATTGGGTTCTCTGACATATAGTGCCTTGCAGTAGTATTCATTCCCTCTTAGAGTTGGTCACTTCCTCTTATCTTACAAACACAAACTTGAGTGTATTCTTTTGGGGATTTCATGTGACAAATCGAAAGAAAAAGATATAAGGTTTCTATTTTTTGTTTCACAAACTAAAGTGTGGCATGCACATTTTAATCTGATACCAATGAATAACGATCACTACTGCCATTTGCCTATAGCAGCCACTTATAGTAAACAGAGCTCCCCAAAGCTGATCTTTGTTTTGTTGTGAAGACAGGGTTAGGATTTTAAACAATATTTGGAGCTATAATAATAATCTATGTATCGGATAATAAATGTGTTTGTGCGTTTGTGGGTGTGACTGGGTGAGTCTGGCTCTAGGGTAACGCACTTTACGTGGTTGTTGAAACTTTTTTTTTTCTTTCAACTTAACAAGTCTGCGGCAATTAATTTGTTCAATAACATAAAATCAAAGCAAAATACGTTGACGTTGTCTGGAAAGTCTGGAAAACTTCAACAGCTCTAAACCATTTCGTAAGGCACTGTGTGTAGACTTCATTGTTAACCTAACATTTGTGTCCGGTCAGTAGACGACAGATGTAAGGGCAACCAATAAACCAGAACTTGTCCAATAGAAGTAAAAGTTTTCATCGGTTGCTTGTTTTGCATGAAATCTAAAATTAAAAGTTTCAAGCAGACATCTGTTTAAAAGCTGTTAGCATTTTTTTTCTGCTGAAAACACGCACCTATTGAATAATCATAGTAACAATGTACAAATGTAACAACTGAATGAGAC
Organism: Fundulus diaphanus; assembly: GCA_037039145.1. Taxonomy (NCBI): domain Eukaryota; kingdom Metazoa; phylum Chordata; class Actinopteri; order Cyprinodontiformes; family Fundulidae; genus Fundulus; species Fundulus diaphanus. The sequence goes on from CM073128.1 coordinate 32,286,326, forward strand.
GGCTGCGTTAAAGCCTTGTAATTAGAGTAAGCAATGGTCTGTCTGCTGTGTGAAAACATAATCTGTCACCAGCTGTCTTTTCTATAAAGGTCACCCAAGTTCACTTCCTCGCTGCTGAAAAAAACGGCAGACTCATCATGTCCTCTAAACAGGACGTTCTGTTGTCTATATGCCGAATATTACGTCCACTGTCACATGCAGGACATTTGTAGGAAGTCAATATATGAGCGGGACATCAGGGTTTTTTTGCACATTTCTCTCTTTGTGTAATAATTTTATTAACCGCAAACACAGATTTAAAAGTGTTTTTTTTTTTTGGTAAAGGCTTTATTCAATGAATTTAGACAAAGACAAGAAGATTTAATTAGGCATGTCCCAAGTGTCAAAACCAACTTCTAATATCTGTTGTTTTTTGTCTAAATTCTGATGTCAGCTGCATGTTTTGTGTTGATATACTGACAACAGCCTAGTTATCAGTATATCAACCATCCAGACCACCAGGTCTTATGGCTCAAGTATACTCTGCTTCCCCAGAACTCCCTGCATCCAGCTGCATTATTCCTCTCATACACCATTTCTTAAAGTTATATGCAATTCCAAGGAGATGGCCAATTATGCAAGTTAGGCAATTATGTCATTTACAATTATGTCAGGACAGCCTTACCACTTTGCTTATTAAGGAGTTGGCAACAGTGCTTTCTGTTTCAGAGAGCAGCTGAAACACTAGTCAGCAAACTTTATGACGTTTAAAGCAAGGCCCTAAGCAGAAGAACCATTCCTCAGTCTCTTGTCTGCACAGGACTAACAGGAAGTACTGTAAAATAGGTTACAAACTGAATCATCAACGAATCACATCAAATCAAAGGGTAAGTACGCTAACATTAGCCTAGTATTGTCAATGAACTGCTCTGGATCAAAACAGGGTTCTTGTTTACGTCAGAATTTACCTGAGGATACATTTATGCCTTTAGGAACATTATATATATATATATATGGTTAAGAAAATTTTAGGTGACTTGTCAGAACATTAAAGCAGCTTTCTTAACCTAATCAAGTCTTTGTTAATGCACTTTAAAGGCCAAAATACACCAAACCACCCGATCCGTCTGATCCAACGGACATACATATGTATGTATGGATATTGTGGGATGATTATTATGTGTAATTAGGTGACATAAAAATATTATTTTAGGCAACCAGGGACTTTACAACAATTGAATTAATGAGGGATAATTAATGTTTTTGTATTTCTTACACGTTATCTGAGATGAAAAGGCACAGATATAAGTATGTTTTACATAACTGTACAAACAGCAGCCAAATAGATGCCATTTTTCTAGTCTGGTATGCTTATTTATAGCTGAGCTGAACTAATTGGAACACAAAATTATCAAATAAGATTAATTAATCAACGTCAGATTGATCAAATATTGATCTATATATTATCTGTTTATCTAATCCTGAAAACATTTAAAAACAGACCAAAGATTATTTCTAATTCAACAACGCTAAGATACAGTACCTCTGTTAATGATACCTTGTGGCTACAAGCCACTGTCAGCACAGATACTGAAGAAGAAAGTGGTTAGAAAACATGTTTTTTTTGTTCATCAGCTTTGCTATAAATGCTTTATATTAGTGTTTATTTGTTATTGGAAAACTGTAGCCGGAGGGAAGAGAGTATTGCGGAGTGTTTTTGGTGTGACGCGTCAGTACACCAACTCTAACCCTTGATGAGATCTCAGAGGAGCTCAGCTACAACAGCAGACTCTCATTCACACACATCCTCCACACAATGAGGCCTTTACTATTATTATTATTATTCCTCTCCCCTATGTTTCTGTGCATTTATAAGCAAAAGTGAGCTGCGTGAAAATGAGGACGACATGAGAGCTTTACAAATAAACAATACATAAGCAGGAACATATTCGTGCCGCATTCTCCTTGTCCTCTTTCGACGCTTATTATTGCTTTCTTCTTTCTATGTTTTCTGAAAATGAATAGGAACGCTGTATTCAGTGATTTAGACACACCAGACTCACATATTGGTGTGTTAAGAAAGAGCCACACAGTGACACACACACACACTAGAACATGCACACATGCACAGTGTTCATCTCAAACCAACCCCCACGCTCAGAGCTCTATCAATGGGAATCCTGTCCCCCTGCACCGGCCAGCAGGAAGAGCCACGCTGCCCGACATTCCTCAAAGAGAGGGGGAGGAAAAGTGGGTGACACGGCAATGGAGAAGGTGTGCTCTCGAGCAGAAAGGAGTAGAGCAAAACTTTAATGACCCAATGACGCCCATGAGAAGTATGGGGAAAGACACGAGAGCTGGAGATGGCTGAGGAGGTTGGTCGTGGAGAAGGAGAGGAGGGCACGAATGGAAAAGCCTCATGTGAAGAAAGGCATTGTTTGTCCTGCGTGAGGCACCGTGAGCCTTCAGGACAAGCTGTGCCCTGTGTGTGTGGGGAGAGGAGAGCAGGAAAGTTGTGCCGGACAGAAAGGGAAAGCTGGAGAAGTACAGATGTCTAAAGAGCTACTACTGGGAGCTGAAGATGACAGAGGCAGTGGTTTACCACAAACTAAAACGCTACACGCCGTCCGCAGCGTAAAACAGTCACACAGGGGCCAGCAACCCGCTTGTGTGTGTGTGTGCCTATGTATAGATAATTGCTGTACTGTAGTTCAATTAGTAGTTTTGCAATGCTTTACTGCTCTTTATCTTAGGGTCTGTTTTTCCTGTTAATGGCAGCAGGATTTATGCATGCTCCTGGAGTTTAAATGCACCCTATCTTTTGATTTTACCCAACTTTAGGTGTGAATAGTTTGCCAGTCTGCAAGCAGCATTCAGACACACAACATTGTGCCTTTTCCCTTTACAAGTCTAGAAGAGAATTGCATTTGTTTTAAAAAAAAAATTCCCATTCAGTTACAGACGAATGCATACAAACGATTTCATACCCCTTCCAAATATTTTATTGGTTTTCACACAAAGTAGTGCTGAACAACGTAGTGCATAACTGTGAAGTGGAATGAAGACGACATGTGGCTGCTAAATGCTTACAATTCAAAATCTGAAAAGTGCTTTGTGCATCAGTATTTGACCTCCCTGAATGAATATTTTCTATATTCACATTTTGCTTCAGTTACAGCTGTAAGTCTTTAGGGAACGTCTCTGCCAGATTTTCACCTTTAGAGGCTGTCCTTTTTTTAGAAACAGATCCTGCTGAGTCGGATCGGATGGAGACGGTCTGTGAACATCAGTTTTAAAGTTTCTCAACAGATTCTCAGTTGGATATAGGTCTGGGCTTTGACTAGACCATTCTAACACAGGAATATACTTTGGTCTAATTGTTGTAACTCTGGCTAAATTGTTTTGGGTTGTTTTCTTGCTTAAATGTTAACTTCTACTCCAGAACCACCTCTTTAGCCACGTTGAGCTGGTTTTGATCAATATTTGCTCTGTATTTAGCTCCATCCATATTCCTATTAATTATGATCAGCTCCAATGTCTCTGCTTCTGCAGCATGGTGCTGCCACCAGCACCACCATCTTTCATAGTGGGGATAATGCGATCAAGTTGATTTGCAACAATAAAGAGAACATATCATGCTTTTCAATTCTTCATTTTCACATTTAAGTAATTAAGTTAGGGTCTACATAAAGTGGAACAACAATGCTTTGGTCTGAAATTCTGGTCAAATTACCCTCACGTCCTAATTTTCTCCCGTTCTGAGGTGCGTCTGAGAGCAACTCGTTTTGGTGCTGTCTCTTTAAATCTAAAGGAGGCACTTCACACCCCATTCCACTCCAGGTCACAAAGCGTTCCACTCCACCCTGTTCAGACATTTTTTACTATGCTGGAGAAGAGTGAAATTAATAGCCAAACATTTTGACTTATCCACTTATAGCTTCAGGATCCTTCAGCTTTGACTATAAGATTGCTTAGAGAAATAAAAATGGCGGAGTAGCGAGACTGGTAAGCCAGACCTCCATGACCCTGTTCAGCAGCTCCGCAGCAAATACTGTGACACAACTGTTCAAAAAACATTAAAGAGAACAGATAAAACTGAACAGCTTAAAAAAATGACCCAAACTGAATATAAATATATCTACACAGCTCTTGGAGAGACTAAATTGATATCTACTGCATTCCTAGAGACTCCAAGTACAAAAGAAAATTATATTTAAGATTAAGCCAGAAACAAATATTTAAGAGCTTAAAAAAAAAAAAAAAAAAAAATATATATATATATATATATATATATATATATATATATAAAATATTCTGCCACCTGAGCTGTTGACCACTGCTGCTCCTCCGGAGATACCATGACACTTGTTGTCGGTTCTCAGATATGTGCTCTTTCAGTTTTTAGATTGGACAAGGCATTGACTCAACAGGACTGAATACATAATAACCGAATACATAATGTATTCCAAATTATTCAGATGTTTATCTGTGAAACCTTTGAAAACCATGTTTCATTTCCCTTCTACTCTACCATTATGTGCTACCTTGTGTTACTCTGTCACTTAAAATCCCAATTAAATACATTAAAGTTTAAGGTTATATTGTGACAACATGTGAAAAGGTTCAAATGTTTTGGATGCTATTGCCTGGAGCTGTTTGTACTTTGATTTTAGGTCTGAGAAGTGCAAAGTAAACACTGACTTGGGGTGTTTGTTGAACATGATGGGAAGAAATTCATCGACAGGCAGCATCTTTGTGAAAGGCTGAACCGCCAGTAACTTCTGGGCCCCTTTCAGTGAAAGAGCGTAGGCGAGGGTCCAGTAGGAATAGTCGGCTTCAACCAGGTTGTTCACACCTTCCACTGATTGCTCTGGCTGCTGTATCTGCATACGCTTTCTTCCCACGTAGCTGAAGGTAGAATAAAAAACAGTGTCAACGCTCTTCTAGATGTTAATAAGTTTAAATCGACACACAAATGCCAATTTGTGTATTGAGACATGTTCATACATGAGGTCCCAGTCCAGCTGGGTTCTGTCTATGTCCTCCATTATGGCCTGAAGCCTACGTTTAAACCTGGGCTCAAACCTCACATCATCCTCCAGAACAAGGACCTTCTGGAGGCCACGCTCGACCACCTGAAGATCAAAGAACAAAAAAAAGGTAAAAAATTAAATGGAGAAATGGCTGCGACTTCTGCTCGATGACCAGTCTCCTTCCATTGCTTGGTGTGTTTTGTTTGACCCAAATCATCCCCACTGCACCACCATGCTTGACATTTGGTGTAAAGTGTTTATATTTTGAACAGAACATGCATGCCTTCTTAAAACAGGGATACCAAACCTTCTTAAAAGTCTGTTAACAGTTTATCTGCAACACGTCTTCCTTAGGCTAGATTAATAAATAGATAGGATCCCCCAAATTATCTCCACAACCAAGCTGGACACTTTTTTCCCCATTATATGTCAATAGATGTTGCATTTCAATCCAAATTATAACACTCCCCTACTTGACAATTGCTGCTTTGTATTTTAGTCTAAGTCTAACATGCATCTGTAGACTTTCTCGCAGCTTTACTGATGATATCATTGCTGCAAGACTTTTTTTTCCATACAGATTGAAGGAAATTGTGTTTTAAATGTTTTTTTTAATCATGTTGGCACGTTATTTGTGTTTCACAAGGGGCTCAAATTCTGGTTGATCAACAAGTATGAAGAAAATCTGAGTTACGCACAATCTTTACTTTAGATTGTATAAAAGAAAAACTCTCCAGCCCTTACCAGTTTCCATATAGAGTGATGACTCAGGAAGCAGCCGATCTCCCCTCGAGTGAGGACGCGACCAGAATATGGATCCTTGTAGTCTGGCAACATTTCAATTCCCAATGCCTGCAGCTGGGATGTATTCAGAGCTCTGAGAGCAAGACAAGAAAAGAAAGGCATGGAGAACAGGGAGAAGAAAAATACTACTTTATGCATCTAAAAACGCCTTATGCAATTGAATTGGTCATGATTAAAAACATTGCAAATTCACAACCATCAGGTTGGAAGGGGGGGCTTATGAGATTCCTAAAAATGGATTAAATCCTGCAAAGAGGAGGAAAATAACTCAAGCATGAAGGAATGAATACAAAGTTAGAGAGGAAGGATGGATTTAATGAGAGGAAATGTAACAAACTCAAGATGAAAGACAAAAGCTGCTGCAACGACTTTAGTTTTTACAGCTAACTCAGTGTTAGAAGGTCCTTCAGATTTCTGATTCAGATGCATGCAGGTTTGTGGCATTTGGGACCTACTTCCCGTCCACTGCGTCAATCAGCGAGGCACGGAGGCCCATAGAGGCCATTGTTTTCAGCATTCTGGTCCGTCTGTCCAGCCGGCGTTTCAAGTTAATCAGGAAAATCTAAACGATGCCAAAGAAATGAGACATCCAAAACAATCCTTCCACAGTGGCAAAAAACATAACAATATAAGATTTGACAAAGAAAGAGTGCGGATTAAAAAGCAAATACAGACGGACTTACCTCATCAAAGGCCATATTGTCTGGGAGCAACGGCGGAGCGTAGACGTACGGCGAGGGCTCGATGTCATGTTCAACTGATTAGAAAATGGAAGAAGGTCTATGTTAGACAATTACTGCATTTCCTCTGAACTAAGTGATCTGAGGGGAGGGGGATATGCAGCCAAGGGGTGGAGAGGGGCAGACATGGTGCAATCATGAAGGGTCATCGAGGTCAAGAGGGGGAAGAAACAACCCTGAGAGGTGAAGAAGAAGCGTATAGAGCTGATCAAATCTAAACATCTGCAGTGTGGAAACTTACTCAGGGCTTCTGAGATGGTGTGTATGAAACTCTCCGTTTCATCCTGCACATTTTGCTGGGCCTTGAGTGGGACAGGCAGGAAGCCGTAATGCTCCTTGTTGCACACGTACATCTGCACGCCTGAAACCCACACACAGAAATACATAAACAGACTGCTGCGTGCCAAACATTCACAACAAGCACGGAAATTAGACCAGCACTTTGTCCTCGTACCGCGTTGACCGAAACAATGATGCAATATGGCAAAGGCAATGTTTAGCTCATGTTTATATGCAAAACAACTCAAAGAAAATGTAATAAAAAATGTCAACATCACAGTGTGTGATATTTATGTGTCACAGTGTTAGAAATTAATGCTTACTGTATTTAAGTGAACTTTGATGTCTTAATTAATCTGAAGTTTCTTTGTTTGATGCTTTGTCAGAATTGAAGTGGATCATTTATAAGATGCTTTGAAAACAGCAGCAATTTTCATCCCTTTATAAAGGTGAAATAAGAGACTTTTTTGCCACATAATAATAATAAACAAATACTTTTTCTCAACTGTTAAGTCCCAATTGGTTGCATTTAGATCACTTAGATGATGGAACTAAAACCTCCTCAGTGTAAAAAAAGGAATAAACTACCTGGAAGTAAAAATGTCTACCGATCTGCGTATCGTGTACGAATGTATGCGCGTTACTGAGTGCGATTGGGTGAATGTGGCTCAGCGTAAAGCGCTTCGAGTGGTCAGTATGACTGGAAAAGCTCTATATAAGTTCAATCCATTTCCCATTTCCCTGTCTGCAGGGGATAATGACAGCACGGCAAATTGGTGCATGCAAACAGGTGAGAGAAGAAAACAGATATATTTGCTGCATTTAGTCTCATCAAAAATGTCATTATGGTTACACATAATGCCAATAAAGGTTGTTAATTCTTGATTTGGAGATTAAAACCAGTTAATTTTGTAGATAGTTTACATGTAAACTTAAAATTCCCTATTTTTAAACAAAGTCACTATGACTTATTAACTAAAGTTGATTAAGCCAGAAACAAAAAACAAATGATAAACATTTTCGTATTTAAGAGGCTGCTGGCTAGAGGTGGTTATGTTAATTGTTAAGCTTAATCAATAATTTGGTTTCAATAACTATACAAGTGGTGTCCACTCATATAGTTTGGCCCTTGGGCCATTCGCTAGCCTTGGAATGATTCTGTGGGGCCTCCTGAACACAATTTGGCTCACTAGCACAGACGATACATGTGAATTAACAATTTCTTGGGAAAATTTTTCACTTACAAATTAAAATATTCTTAAAATTTAAGGTACAGCACAAAAGCATGTGCTTTTTATTAACCTTGTGTTCTTGGCTTTATTTAAAGTTTATGTTAAACAGGATCACAAACAGACTCGGGTGCATCCATTTATTTCACCTGGTTCAATACAGCCAGCATTTTCAAAGAAACAGCCACAAGTGACAAATATTTACACGGGAAAAGTTTGGATGTCTATTGGATGTCATTGTAGCATCAAAAAAAAAGATCACAAAATAAATTGCCTGTGTGTTTTTAATTTTTTAATTAAAAGAAATGATTGATATTTGCCCCAATGGCAATAAGTTTGGACAACACTGGCTCGAATTCTTATTTATCTTATGGGTTTGTATATATACACATATATATATATATATATATATATATATATATATATATATATATATATATATATATATATATATATATATATATATATATATATATTCTATAAGTTTAGAAATTCACACCAAACAGGCTAAAATCGGAGATAACGGGACTTTCGTTCAGTTCTTTCTGAAAACGTTTCCACACCTATCCTGGGGTCTTGTCAATTCTGGCGGCTGGCTGGCTGGCTGTAGTTGGAGCGCTGCTGTTTTTAAAGGACATGGAGGCCCATCCTCCTAGGCGCATTCTCAGTCAGATGCAAATCAACGAGGCTATTGCTTGGTGTGAGTGGAGTATTGGTCACTGAATCGTGATGAGACTGCTGATGTAATCTCTCTGGAACGTGTTGAGGACCGAGCTGTAAACACTGATCGGTTTGAAGCACAATCCTCCCCTCTGTTCAGTGTTAGCTTTGCTCTTTTGACAAAGATGGCTTCTTTCTTTGTGGTTGCCATGACGCTGAGGACTGAGAATTTGCCCAAGCAAGTTTAGACGTTCATCTATAAAACTGTACTACGGATTTATTGTTGTGAAGTGTTTTACAGAAAGAAGGTTTTGTAATGTTCTTATAAAACCTTCAGAACAAAGTTTTAAACTGTCCTGAATATATCCTGAATATGTCCTAAATATAAATATGGATGTAATTCAAACGTTCGTTGGCTCCGAGGTTGAAATATGGTGGTGGCAGCATCATGTTTCAACCATCCATCTTTTTGTTTCTTAGAAAATGACCTAGCCTCTAGAAATGTGCATTAAACTTTGTGAAAGGTGTAGTAATCCCTAAACAGTAAATAAAACCTTAAAATGAGAAAAGAAAACTGAAAAGTAACTATAAGAAATAAGCAAAAGAAATGTAGAGAGAATCTTTTATACTTTTTTAATAAAATTAGGGAACTTTTCAGCTCATAATTCATTACTGCATGTAAAATGTATAACAAAACACAGAAGATGAAATGCAATCATTTAAAGTAAGAATACTTCTTACTTTTGCAGTTTCCTGATGCATCTCAAGCAATAATGTGGTGCGTGCCTTGACTCTATTAACAACAGCAGGACAAGTTTCTTTTGACTTCAGCTCTGGGTGGATAACCAGCAGAGAAAGTGCCTGGGGGCCACAGGGTAAGGTCTCAGGGGTCAAGAAAACAGGTGCTCCATCTGGATGGTAAATCTTTGTAGCAGGACAATAATGGGCTTTAAGACCGATAACGTCTGACCAAAATTGGATGTGCTTTTATCCCTCTGGTGCTGACATTCATTTATGAGTTGGAAGAGAATTAGCTCTCCATCTGCAAATGTTTACACGAATGCTTTCGTGTGGTTCTTTGGTTTTTCACCACATACGGGGAAGTTTAACGGTCCTGTTTGTTACCTGCTGGCGATTATTCACTTGAGGTCCCCAGATATACAAACTGTGCAGCCAGCAGAGCCGCACAAGCTCAGTACAGCGACACATTGCAGGCATTTATCGCAGTAATCTAGCACTAATCTGACACATTTGCAGAAAATGAGTAAAGCTCCTTCAGCTCTACAACAGTAACCTTTTGGTTCCAAATAACTGCTAAGAAGCTAAGACAGTTACTGATGTGCATTTCACGAGGAATTTGCTTCCTTGCATGAAGTCTCGGGGTTTGGTGAGAGTTTTCAGGCTGACCTGCTTGACGTGCTGAGAAGGCAAACACCATGATATCATCAAAGGCCCAGCTGTAGTCCGGATGAGGTGGGTAGAAAGCCAATTGCTGGCTGGATTCACGCCGAAGGTCCAAAAGGAAGGTACTGTGCACCATGGGGACAGGGAAGCAGCCGAGCCTCTTCCACTCCCTGATTGGCTGGTAGTCCGGGGTTCGCTTGTAGTAACCCTGAGAGAGAAGAGGGGGATGCAGGAAAGCACGTTTAGCTGATGATAACTCTGAGAGGATGGGTGAATGCGCTGACGTCTGCCTGAGCTGCACCTGTGGGGTGACGCCACACCAGTAGTTGGAGTAGAGAGAGCGAGACTCCATCATGGGCGCCACCAGCGTTACGTTCTCGGCCATCAGCAGGTTCAGCACTCGAGGGTTGGTCAACAGGTTGTCGCTGTCAACAAACTGAGGAGGAAGCAGGGTTTGGTCACATGAGCGCTTTCAGGCTCAGAATGTTTCTGCTTTACGTTTAGTTAAAAAAAAAAAAAAAAAAGCTGAAATCAGGCAAAAAGGACCGGAGCTATCCAGAACAGAATTACACATTCAGATAAAGTCTAGAGAGCAAAGCTAAAGTATTCACACCCTTAAACCTTTTCAACCACAAACCTTGATTGCTTTTATTGTAATTTAATATGATGGATCAACACAAAGTTACTTGCAGTACATTTTAAAAACCATACAAGGCATCTATTATCCCATCTTAGAATTGTGCACTACTTTGTGTTGGCCTGTCACACAAAATCCCAATAAAATATACGGAAGGGGCGTTAAAACTTTTGCAAGGCAGTGACTGTTAGATTCAATGTTGGATAAACGTTTTTGGATCACAATCAGTCACATTTTAATGACAAGTTTGATTACAATTTTACTTCTAATATGTCAAAGTTACAAGCATGAAAAAAATACCTGCTGTGTCAGTATTATTTAGCATCAGTTAGCTAATGTGATGTTTGGCAGCATTTTTCTACTCTAGATGTTACCAGTATGTAGTCGGCCCATCGCTCCCGGGCTGCCTTCAGAGCCGCCTGCCTCAGCTTCATAACATGGTTGAATCTGGAAGGAGGCCAGTGTTTCGGACCCCACTCATCTGTGTAGGAACTAATGCAAAAATGCAGAGTCTCAATTCAAGCAACTGGAATTTTGTTTCATATTAGGAAGGAAATTATTGCAATAAAAGGAAAATCATTTAAACACTTGGTTCAGACATTTTTAAGAGAGACCAAGAGTGCACAGACTGCTCACCTGCTGACTGAATGTCAACAGATTTTCAACTTTTGACAATATTCTCCAGATCAAGGAGCACAACATAGCTGACCGACTGATTCTTCATAAAACAGGAGCTCATTTTTAACAGGAACACAGACAGATGAAGACATAAAGTCATTTGGCCGTGGCTACTGAAAGGACAGCTTCATGCTGAGTTTGCTACATAAACTTGGATCCCCATCCAGCCGTGGGTTTGGCACAGTTTCAGTTTTTTGTTTTTACTTTTCCATTTTTGGTCGGACGGTAGCTAGAGGCAAGTTAAGGTGAGAGGTGCTATTTTCTTTCACAAGTGCCTTTGTGGCTATTTCTCCTGCTTTTCCCATTTAAATCAGTGGCTAAGAGAAATTGTCCTCTTTGCCACTTCATAGACATACCCCAGGGAAACCAAAATTCATGGATTACTAATAAAAAGGTTCAACATATTTTCATAAACTTAAAAATAAAAAACATATGTTATATTTGTGCTAAAAGGATTGTTACCAAAAATTGTAACAATGTTTTTTCTCCCATTGAATAACATATATTCTAGTTTTTTCATTGTAAGATTGCTCCAATAAATGATACATTTATTATTACGCTTCTTTTTTATTTACTTTTTTTCCAAATGTATTTATTTCTCAGGTACTCTGGTTTTTACCTTTCTTAATGAGGGGTGCTAATAATCCTGGAGGGCATGTCTGCTGCTCATTTTACTGCTTTCAACAAAAAGGTTCAGGTTTCCCTTTGAAGTGTCAGCCGCTAGTTAACCAGGTGACCATACAAGTGCTTTGTACTAAATCTATCACTTCTATATCTATATCAACAATTTGTAACCAGGAATGTACAATACATGAATAAGTATTTAATGATTTGATATTTAGAAATATCAAACAGAAATTTTTCATACAGATATATGTAATAAACGTAATTGTTGGGCGAACAATCTTCAAAAGTAAAAATTTCTCTCTCAAAGAGACAGCAGGAGGATACTATCTGTATGCTTCTAGTGACGGAGACAAGGCTTTCTAGCCTCATACTTTAAAATGAGAAATAATGAAAAATATATATTTTTGTCATCATTCATTTTTCATAGTGTCAAATTTAAATCAGAAGGTCATAACTGTACAAAAACAGAGAATCAAAACTGGGCAAAGAAAAAGAGCATCTCTGTCTGTGAACGTACCTCGGCTCCTCCATCGGTCTCCACTCCACGTAGTGATAAACACGCTGCGCCCTCTTCAGCCATTCTCTCAACATGGCGGTGGTGTTGTCCACATTATGGTCTGTCGCTGCCCTGTAAAAGTCCCACAGACAACATGCACTCATTAAACCCAGCCATAAGCTGGGACCTGCTGGGATCAAGCGACAGAAAACAGAAGGAGGTTTCAGCAAGCAACCTTAGTGTTGCGAACCACATGTTCTGCCTAAGTAGCTGTAGGAGAATGGACCAAGTCTGAGGAGCCGCACCGCACTGCAAACAAGGCTTTTCTCAGGTACTATGGTTAGAAATGATGATGCTGCAGGCTCTAATTCACGCTTACAGGGTGGCTCTTTATTTCGCAACTATTCACAAAGTCAGTCATTGCAGAACTCCTGCACTAAGTCTTAATAAAACATAAAAAATGCTGAGGAAGAACTGATGCAATAACCACGTTGCACAAAAGTAAGAACGCGCAGCCTTACACATATGCACTTACAGTGTGTTAGTGTGGAAATGAAGTCAACAACGGTGCATCTGCTGGTTTGTCACCACTGTGGTTTGCGACTCTGTTTCTTTTCAAAGATTTCCACCTTGGTTAACGCTGTTGACTCAAAGAAGACACAGCGACCACTGTATGCGAAAGTACGGGTTTGTGGAGGCCAAGAAAATGAAAACCATAAACAAGCCCGTCCATTGCATTTTATCAGTTTAAAAAAAATACAGACATCACCTGTCCCTTCCTCTAGTTAGTTAGTATTCAAAAGTAATTTAAGGGAAAACTGTCAACAGGATATTAGGAAAATCCTGAGCCCGGCTGCGTGAAAACAGACACACATTTGGTAGCGTTGGAGTTTTCCACTGCCGGCAGTAATATTCCTAGCTGTGCCGTCTCTAAAAATCGCAGCCATTTTTAGGTTGGACAGACAAACAAATAAACACACTTACACACAAAAAAAGATCACGGTCTGCTCACTTTTACAGCTACCCAGCCACATGCAACACCTGTTTTCTGCAGGAGGGTCATATGCAATTTTTCACACATTGAAACAATCACACAGAAAACCAATTTTTTTTTTCAAAGCTATGCCCAAAAACTCAGATCTCAGTTGCATGGGAAATTTTGATCCTATTCAGCGAAACAAATAAAAGTGCCATCCAAAATAAAGACCTGCAGGCCGCAAACCACAGGGTCAAACATTCTAATGTTATGTGTCTTGTATAATGTTTGTGCTTGCAAGTATGTGGCAAAGCACAAAGATGATCATTTTTGCGACCTGGGAATGTTCTTTTACAGCAGTGTGACCTGGTATTTATGTGCTGCGGGACTGCTAGTTTCACCTTTTCAATGAGTGTGAAGTAAAACTAAGGAGGATAATAGCACAGAGGCAGTGAAAAGCTGCCTTTGATGACTAGCTGCTGATATTTTCTATCATAGGCCAGGTCCATACTGGAACACCTGACTCTCTGATAATGACAAGATGTGCAAACACGTTTATTTACATGCTTTTCCAATAGGCATCTGGAGCAGAAAAAATAAATAGCTGTGCTCCTGCAGACTCCAGCTGCAGATGATCAAACAAGAGAACAAAAAAAAAAGACAACGTATAGTGCCACTATGGGAAAAGTGTTTGAGTATTGGTGCAACAGAGCTTATTAAAACACCCTCCGTACCTTAGTGATGGCTCCGACTTCGCAAGACAACATTCTTACTTTTAAATGCTCTCCATGGCAGGACTTGCTCTCCCTACATTCAGACCGAGTGAAGACCCAGGCAAGCCTGTGCCTGTCGAAAAGGATGGAACATTCTGGGCACTCCTACATCAATAAGCAAGACAATATTCATGCAACATTTGTTTTTTGACTTTATACCAAGATTTTATGGGGGGTTCAAGCCTAAATGAATAATGCATATTTTCCCCAAACTTTTGTGGAGATATTATTCCTCCTACAAGCTGCTCCAGGTATTCAGGCCTCAGTACACCGTGTGATTTTCCGTTACAGCCATTACATCTCCGGGCACTCTCTTATTTATGGATATGTGAAACTAAATGATGCTTAAAGTTCCTTGCAAAGGTATTTATGCCCCTTGAACTTTTCCACATTCTGCCACATGAAAACGATAAACAGTATTTTTAAGTATTTTTATTGGATTTTATATAACAGACCAAACCAAAGTGGCGTATATTTGTTAAGGGGAGGTAAATTAGCCATGGTTTTCATCCTTTTTTTTTAAACAAGACTCTTAAAGGTCTGGAAGGCATTTGTATTCAGTCACTTTGAATTTGCAGTGGAGCATCAAAGATGGGAGACTGAAAGGTGGACAGAAATGTTATCCTCTGTGGAGAAGAAAAACGAACCTAGATGGTCCTGATGCTTCAAACGTTACCATCATGCACAGGAGAGCCCGCTGGAGATGGTTTCTACACGGCACAGAGGAGGAGGAGCTTTTCCATCGGGTTACGCAGGGGCATCAAACTGTGGCTGGCTATGTGAGGATGTTGTTGACAAAAGACTCATGCAGGAAAATAACTCTTCTTTTGGACCATCCTGTATGTTGGTCAGATCTATATCCCATTAAAAACATCATGGCTGCCCCTCAGCTACATTTACCAACGTTTCCACCAGCCTACTGGAAAAATTGGCATCTGCTTTGGGGACTTTTTGAGCTTTTATCAGCAGATAAAAAGTCAGTTTAACATAATTTCTAATATATCTCGTCTCTTGCTCCTTTTTCTTCTTAGGTCTTGTGGTTCTACTGACAGATTCAGCTGTGCGCTATTTCGTGTTGGTACATAAACATAAACTCCCAGTAACACTGGGAGTTTATGTGAAAGACGTTTCAGTGGACTGTTTTCTCCCCAGGTTTAGCAGGCTCTTCTCCTTAACGCAGTTACTGACAAGAGCCTCTTCTTTTCAGTTTCTTCTTCCTTCAGGCAACCAACATGTATCAGACCCTCTGCAGCTGTTTTCAAATCCACTGGGGGATTTTGTCCATTGCGGATGGAATCCTAAACAATAATAACTGACTTCCCAGAGTTACTGAATAAGGAGTTGGCGGTGATGAAGTTCCAGCACTTTTATTGAGAAACAGAGCAGAGATCACGTAGATGGAAAGTAATCGCACCTCACGGTCCCGCTGCAGCCTCTTGTCTGCCCTGTCTCTGCCCCTCCTCGCTTTCGGCTCTCCCCAATACTCGACAGCAGCCCCGCAGCTAGACAAAACAGAGCCAGTCTATCCTAGACAATCAGTATTCTGCATAGTAACACACAAGCATTGACCTTGCAATCAGCAAACAGTGGATCTCATACACAGACATCATGTCTCCAAGCCTCCTATGTCCGAGTGGCGTGAGGCCATAGTGACTGTAGGATAAGAATCCCACAACATCCATCTGTCCTTCGAAGGAAAATCCACATGGGTGTGCAACCCTCCATGCAAAGCAGAGAGATTAATGGTTATTCAGTTGTCCTCAAGAGAGAAATGCAACAATCTGGGTTCCTAAATTCCCTTATTTCTTCCTGCTATTACCTACTGTATGTCTGTCCCTCTCTCCTGCCTCATGCTGTGTCCAAACGTTGCTGTTTTTCAAGTTTACAGTAAGCAACAAGCTCATTATTCTGTCGCCTGCAGCTTTAGGGGTTAGGCTTCCTCTCTGTGAATTTATGAGCACCATCTGGACAACACATGAGTGCAGGGCCCTCACCTACAGACCCCGCCACTTCTTCTCGTAGCAATTTCAGAGACGGCCATTCGTACGTCCAATTTCCAATCTCAGCAAATTCTGTCTTTACCTAGACATGCAGGTGGTCGTCCAGTTGCTATTATCACCTTCAAAGATTAGATGAGGTGCAACGTGTTAGAGCAGAAAACATTTGGGGGATTCCTTGTAAGAACACTGCATGCAGCGATCAGCCTTCAATTTCAATGCATCTGTCTCATTCTGTTGTGTAGCCAGAACAGCTCTGAAAAACCGGGAGCTTTAAAGGTGTATGAGAAGGTACAGCAACAGGATATTGGCAGTAGATCTTCGTGTGGGATCCAGGATGTGGATTGTTCCCGCAGTTTCTCAGATCCTCAGTCAGACTGGAATCTTAAAGAGTAACTCTGACCAAAATCTACTTTCTTTTGCAGATAAATTGTATAAGCTGGGCCATACTGGGTACTGCTTTAATGTTACTGTGCAGGTTTTTTTTTTACATTTTTATGTGAACTTGTTTAGTTTTGCTATATTTGTCATAAAACCGTCTTAGCGCTGCCCTCTTGGGGTTGAACGGTGGCTATTCCAGTTGAATCTTCCTATTGGATCAAACGGTACATAGAGCATAGAGAACATTGATCGATAACCTTTAGTGTTTGTTACTGCTTTAAACGTTAGCCCATGTCAGCAATGATCTTGCTAACATCATTTTACCACTAAAGTGTAGAGGAGGACCCATCCTGTCCTCCTCTGCCTCAGCAGCGCCAGCTCCAGGCATTGCTGAGTCAGCGCCTAGAGCCAGTGGCTGGACCTGATACGGCTCCGCCCCGCTGGGCTCCACAAAGCGTCCCTTATACGCCGGTGACGAGGAGGGTGAAAAATCCTCCACCTCAAAAGGCCGATCCATGTCGAATCCACCAGTGTCACCCTTGTCACTCTTCATGTTTCAACATGTCACTATCCCTCCTTTACCCGCTTAACCCCCACCATTCATCCTCACACTTAGTCCCGCCCCTCAGGATCTCTTGACACCGCCCACTTTGGTAGCTTTTTTCAAAAGGTATCTGGGGGTGCGGTTATGTTTTTACACTGGGGTGAGTTACACTTTAGGTGTTTAGATGTCGGACCAACACCTCTGCAAGAACGTGACTGTTGTTATAAATTATATTAATGTAATGGTTCCATTTATTCTCATGCAAAACTCAATATGTAAAGCCAATAATCAAAGACCTTTGAGCTTTGTGCACTACCACCGTCCGTACCTGCTTATCAACCCTCCTTCTGCACTCTTCCTCAATTACCCACTCTAGAAAAGCGTGTCAGATACGCTGACCTTAAACATAGAGGCTGGCCCCTGAAACTGGCCCTTTCAGGTAAACACAGGCCTGAAAGGAACCAGCTGGCTGCTTTTAGCTCACTGTTGACTCAATAAACTATCTAATATCATCACCAATAATGAATGTCCCCGGCATGCAATTAAGTAGTAAGAATACCCCTTTCAGACTGGACTGCTGATGCCTTTTCCACATAATGACCCTGCTTGGGTCTGAGTGTCTCTGGGGTGTCTTTGTGGTTCAGACCATGAGTTGAGGTGGCTGTCAGGTTTTTGATAGCCGGAGAGGGTAAAGGTCTCAACTGAGGGGTGGAGGGGGGCAAGGAGTAGCGAAGGAGAGTGAAGGTGTTTGGTTAGACGGAGGCTCCATTCGGAGCTGAAATTCCTCACAGCTCTAAAGGTCAACAGAGCCTCCAAAACTCTGCAGAGTTGCACTGAAGTGTGATGCTCAGCATTCAGGTTCAAAAGTAGAAGAAAAAGTATGATCCTCCACAAATATTCAGGAGAGCAATCCCTTCAAGAAGGGAAGAAATAAAGAGTATGATCACCTCTCTTTGATTTATCATTGTTCCTTGAAATTTTGGATTGTTTTTTTTTTTGTGATACAGCTGAAAACAATGTAACATTCTGTGAAGATTGGTGTCCATCCGTGCAGTGTGAGAAATCTAGTGAGTAGTCCTTCATCTGCAGACTCCAGACCATTTAGCAGGTGCTCATGTCTGTAGATTCTCAGTCCAGTGTAATAATTTTGTACTTTTGTAAACTGTGCAGACAAGGAGGGGTAGCTACAGAAAGGACAGCACTGACTGAAGCCTTGTCTTGTTGAAATTCACCAGGGCTTTTTAGCAAGACAATAAATGTAGATATTAATACTGTATTCAATATTGCAATAATTATTCTGGTTGCAATTAACCCACGTTTTTGTCCTGTCATCTCTATGTCCCCAAATCTCTGACAGCCACAAACATATCTGTGCAATTCAAGCTGAATGCAGAATGCCGTGGAGTTTAAAAATGTAAAGTGTAAGACATAAAAATGTGGATGCCATTAAAAACAACCTTGCCAAGTCAAGCCCACTTTATTTCTAAACCACTTTAAAAACTGTGGGCATTGACTAAAGTGCTAAGCAAAAAGAATGATTAGAATAAATAAATAACCCTGATTTAACAAAAATATTTTTTATCCAACACAATGATGTTCATAGTTAAAGTAGAGTGAGGGACAGAGATCGTAATGGTCGCTGCAGCTTATAGGCTTTCTGTTTGGTTTGACCCACTCAGACGAGCCTCATGGTGCGTTCACGTGTTTTCAGCATCTGGGACATCTGGTTTACATGCAAAGTCTGTGGTGGACGCGCCTCTAGGAGTGTCGAGAGGTCCATTTCACCTGTCGGGTGCGCCCCATTTTGAGATTTCAAGCATCTGAGCGTCCGGAGTGGCAGATGCCAGAGTTGGAGAATCTGAACTTTGCAGCTGGCCACGTTATGATGTAGTGGCGGATTTTCCAATGTGATAGAAGCACCATGGAATGCCAGGAAGTCGACAATGGAGGATAAACTCATTGTCGCTGTTTGTGCCCCTCCTATTATCTATGATCAGTCTCGCCATCACTACAGAGACAGTAAAGGACCTCGCCTGGAGCGAGGATTAGCGAGGATCTCGGGTTAGTTATCTGAACTATCAACATGGTAGATATTTCCCTGCATTTGAGGATAAGAACAGAGTAGCTCCTCCCAACGTGCGTCAGACCAGTCTGTCCACACTTTGCTCAGAGCACCCACATCGAGGTGCTGGACGCCTTTTTGATGCTCAAATCGCGTTCGGTCTGAACGCAGCATTAGAGCTTCTTTGTGTGATTAAAGGGCCAGAGCAGAAACTAGAGCAGGACTAAAAATGATGTCCATAGCAAAGTGCTAAATGTAATGAAAGACATACCTATCTGTAAATTTAATCCACACCCAGTTGATTGCTTCTCCTTGAAAACAAGCAAAATTATTAGAGTTGTATCCATAAAGAGAGGGTGTAAATTAGGATTAGCCTGCTAATTTAGCAAACTGATCTCTTTGCAAAGATCGTCCATAGAAGCAAAATGCGCCAAATGCTCCCCAACAAATAAATAATAAACCGGTGTGCATCAGATGAAGTATTTAGCATCTTATTTATTAAACAGCTGCCATTTTGTATTAACTTCTAGATTTGGTTTGATTTAGTCTGTTCCTTTTTTTAAACTTGTCCAATTCCGGTTTTACTTCACGGTACATTATATGTAATCCATCTTGATTAGGACCTGGAAGAAGATGGGATTTAGCGAGGATGAGATCAGCCTGGCTAAATAAAGTCTTCATTCATAATATTATACAATCTGAGAACATTATAGAGGCTTCTTAAAAACACAGTTAATGCTGTGTTAGGATAGAGGAAATTGCTCTGCTGAAATTTCTCTCATAGAAAGAAAACAGACAAGAGGGAATGTGTGAGTCAGAATAGGGCAGAAACAAAGTACTGTGGACTGAGTGATGGTGAAAAAATATAGTGGGGAAAGAGAACCTCACTATACAAAATGATTTTTTTTATTAAGCACTGAACTTTACAAAAACTTTGTATTGAAACATGTCGTTTGCTTGACAGCAGAAAAGCCTCTGAAGTCATAGTGTTTGGAGTGTTTGGACCACATAGTAATCATCTCATGGTAACTCCTCATCATCAGGTTCAGACGACAGCAGATGCCTCAGACATATGATCAATACCAGGAGAAATCTGAATCAATACATCTCGAGTTAGACTCAACACCTATTTTAGGGTCTGCATTTATTCTATTTAAGGCGTACAGCCACACAGCAACATGGTTTCTTACCACACCGTGCAAACTAGGCACCAAACTTTTCCTGGTTAGGTCATTTGCCAAAATGATCTCTATTTTAACATGCAAGATTAAGGAAATACTTATTTTATTGATATGCACTAATATTAGTATTATGTCTACAAACAATATGGGAAACTCCAATGATGATATTGTGGCTTGGTAGGATTCTGATAATTTGATTCATAATACCAATTAGGTAAACAGAAGCACTCCAGTAGGTGTATTTTAACCCAACACTTCAAACACACTGCTTCCTTGTTTGACATCATGGGGAAAAAAATCAGCCAAGCCTTTTGGACCTCCACAGGTGTTGTTCCTGTTTTGGTTCAATTTCCAGACATCTGAAGGTTGCACGTTCATCTGTTCAACCACTTTTATGCAAATATAAAGACCATAGGATGCATGTTACCTATGAGGAAGGAGACAGGTTCTACATGTCTACATATGTTCTACAGAAGAACCTGGTGAGGATGTATGTATCAAGCCCAGAATAAGAGCGCAGGGCGTTGTTAAAATGCTTGTTATTCAATTTAAAGTAAGCCATCTACCGGAATGGGCAGAAAAGCCACTCAGAGCAGAAGAAACCATTACTCCAAAAGCAACATAAAAACCCAGATAACAGTTTGTAAACTCAATAAGCAAAAAAGACCCTTCATTTTAGTGTGATCAAACTAAAATTTAAGTGTTTGGCCACAATGACCATGTTTGCATTTGGAGGAAACGGGGGTAAGTTACAAGCCTGAGAACTTCATCTCAGCGGTGAAACACAGGAGTGGCAACATCATGATGTTGGGCATGTTTGGCTTTTGGACGAACTGGTCCACTTGACAAAATAGACGCTATCATGAGGAAAAAAAACATTATAGGGAATAATTAAAGCAACATTTTCTAGACACCAGGAAGTTAAAGGTTGGACACAATCAGGTCTTCTGAACCGACAATGCCTCTAACCATGCTGCCAAATTACAAAGTGGCTTAAGGACCATTAGGTTTCTAAGTGGCCGCTATAGCCGCTTCAAAAGAAATATAGCTGATCTAAAACAGCAAGTTTATTCTCATTTCACTTCAGACAGTGAGGGGGAAAAATGCTTTTACACTTTGCATGTAAAAAAAATCTGTTTTCAACTGTATCTAAATTTGAGCAACACCTACAAACAGGTTCATTAATGCAACGTCATTGTAAAATGAGCAGCTTTTCATTTTTGTTGCAATACATGGAAAACACAAATATGTTTGGTGTTAAAAATTATGAATACGACCAGCTTGTCAGGAAGCTGGGGTCACACCCTCGGGTCAGAGGATAAGGTTAACTGCTGGTTAAGGACTTTCCTCAAGGCCCAAAAACAAGGTTAGAGGTTAGGGTAGATGTCAACTTGGCAGTAAAGAGAGTTGAACACCAAATTTTTTTGACACTACATCTGTCTTTGCCATCTTTAATTCACTAAATCAAATTAATGTGAAACAAATATATAGTAATTATATTTAAGCACTCCCCAAGCCATCAGAGATTATTTCTGAAAAATTGAGACCAATTTTCCCCCAAAATGGCCTTTTTAAAGCCATCTGTAACACTTTAATTATCTGAGTCAGTAAATTATGCAACTAGCATTATGGGTGAAGTTAGAGAAGAAAAGGAAGACAAAGAAAGGAGCATCCTCCTCTGAATTTGTTTCTCGATGAGGTTATCATCTGGGAAATGTCACCTTGACATTCTTTGGAGTTTCCAGCTAACATTGGAGGAGATGTTGGAGAACTAGATATGACAATAAAATTCAAGGCCACAGCAGATACTGAAGGTAAAAGCTGACTGGGTCCAGTTATTTTACACAGTCACTTCCAATGGGAGACCGAATGAAAAGCAGGGAGTAAGCCCAAAAGAAAAATGCAAAGCACATGTAATTGAATCCACACCTATCTAAAACAGAGACACATGTGAAACACGTGCTATTGCCCAGTCATAGACATCCTCGAGACAGAATCAGAATCAGCTTTATTTGCCAGGTATGTGTACACATACGACAAATTCAACTTTGGATTGTACAATGTCCGCAGGACCTTAGAAGTAATGAAATCGATTCCTCAGTGCCAGTGCTGTGATCAAATTCATGCTGGCACAAACCAAAACCACTAATCACTCACAAATGCCAGATAATCAACAACCATCCAGATAATCTGTTCCGTACAACTGGATCGCTCAAACATGGCTTAAAACCTTTTGATGGAAAGACAAAGGCCACTTTTTTTCTCCGATGCAGTCCAAAAAACTCCAAGGTTGAATCGTATTTAACTCTTTCCTCGCACTCTGCGGCGTCCATATTTTCAGGGACTCACTTCAAAGAGCTACAACAGCAGATCCACTCACTGTTGGTGTCCCTTTCAAACACATTTATAGCCCTTAAATTTCCTCAAGTAAACGTTACAAACTTTAATGTGTTTTATCTGGACCTTTTTTTTGTTCAAATACAGATATGAAGAGCATGTATTTGTGATCAGACCCCATTGTTTGAATACCCTTCCTTTTACTTATTCCTCTTCAAATACCGTTCCACTGTGTGTGACGTAATCTCAGGATAAATGCAGCTGCTCTTTGAAGGCCTCTGAGGTTAGTCAGAGAACATCAGTGAACAAAGAGCATCACAAAGACCAAGCAACACAGCAGACAAGTCAGGGATAAAGCTGTGGAGCGGTATAAAGCAGGGTTAGGTTGAAAAAACAAAACAACATACGAGACTTTGAAAGTTTCAATCGATCATCCATCAATGGAAAGAATATGACTGAACCGCAGACCTACTTGTTTAAATTGCACACAGGTTAACTCTTTACTTTGGTGACCTTTAAAAGCAGCTGGTTGCACTGGATTTTATTTAGGAGTTTCTGAGTAAAGGGGACAGTATATAAATACTGTACATGCCACACTTTTCAGATGTTTTTTTCTTCTTCTTTTTTTTTACATAAAAGTTTTTTTTATCGTTTTCATTCCACTTCTACTTTGATACTTTGTACTGGTCTATTTGATGACCAGACGTGTCAAAAGTATTTACATTCATTACTCAGAAGTATAGTTACTATAGTTTAGAAACACTTAACTGATTTTTTTTAGTCAACTAAAAGTATAAAAGTAATTTAAGAAAATAAATGCAATAAAGGCCATTATGACTATAATGGGAGAGTGTTGGCCTAGTGGTTAGAGCAGCGCGCTTGCACTCAGAGAAGGTTGCAAGTACCCGGTTCGATCCCCAGCGCCTGCACTCTGGGTCCCTGAGCAAGACCCTTAACCCCAGATCGCTCCCCGGGCGCCACACATGGCAGCCCACTGCTCCCCAAGGGTGATGGGTTAAAAGCAGAAAACAAATTTCATTGTAATATATGTTTCAATGACAATAAAGATGATATTACTATTACTATTACTATTACATTAAGATGTTAACCTGTTACACCCGCATGTACAATGAAAACATATTAAATAACCATATATGTGCCCTATTGAGCATTAACATGGGTTTCATGGAGCAGAAGATGTGACGACTGGTTGCCTATAAGTATTGTAAGGTAAAAATTCAGAGGGATGTTATCAGTAACCCTGACTGGGATGTAAATGTGCATCCAAGCCCAGCTGCAGGAATCTGTGTGGACAACGAATGTAAGATAACAAACTGAAGAAGAAAAATAGTGCATCCAGGGCAGGCTTGGTAACAGTGACGCTCGTATAGCTGTCTATATACAGTAGACAGTGGTGTCAAAATGAATGATTAATCCGATCGATTAATAAAAAAAAAAGAAGAAGAACTAACTAAATAACTTTACCTCCAACTATCTTGGAACATTCTACCAGATACGGCCAGAGATGTACAAGAGTCACCAGTCCGTCCTGCAGCAAAACACTCACGCTACATGACGCACCCACCCCCGTGCTTCATTGTTGGGATTAGGCTTGCAAACTACCCTTTTTTCTCCAAATGTAACAAAAGTCATTACGGGCAAACAGTTCCATTTTAGTTTAATCACAGCAAAGGACATGTCTCCAAAAATTCAAGTCTTTGTCTTGGAGTCAGCCATCATCGCCACAAAGCCTCTAGGCTTTCTGTTCAGGGATAGACCAAAACACGTTCATCTCCAGGAAACAGAATATGTCTCCTTCTTTAACAGTATGATGGTAGGATGGCATTATCTTCCTGATATTTTTCCTGATTTCTTTTGATTCTTCCATGATTTCACACATGAAGCGGTTTGGTTTGAGGGGTTGCTTTCAAATGCATCCCACAGGTGTGACTTAGTTTGTCGCCAATGATTCCTTTCAGTTTTGTCTTGGAGGTTTTAAAAAGACAGGCTGCACTTTTTCTGAAGGTGTGGAAATGCTTTTCAGTTCACTAAACAAATATGCATTCTGAAGATGCTGTGCAGACCTGTGGATGTGAGTAATTGTCTTCAAATGCAAAGTTTTCTTCTTGCCAAACCAAACATTAGTAAATCTCAGCGGTGCAGACAGCATTACTCACCCAGTCAGACTTTCATTCAACATTCAAGTACAATTTGTTATAGTCCGTTTGTACCCACATTTCCCAGTGCACTTGTCAAAATAGCTTAAAAAAAGTTTGATGACGCAATATCACGTGGGATAAATGTCTTCAGGCTACATTATATGAGAACCAGCATTAAATTTAACTTTTCCCTTTATCTGGCAGGAGCTGCAATTTATATGACACATGTGTCAGACCTCAAGTATTTAGACAAATGTGGAAAATTCTTAACCTCCGTTGTCATTTCTCACTCTAGCCTTTTAAGTAAATCTGATTTTTTTTTTTGTTTGAAAAGATAGCCACATGCTGCAGATCAGAATGTGTCAGTTTTTTTTATAATTGTGCATCATTTTTGAACAATAAATTACAAGAACCAAGTGTTATTTGACTAAAAGACTGTTTTAAATCACACCACGTGGACCAAACCTCGTTGTTTATGAGCTCTGTGATGGTGAAAAAAAATGATTAGTGGTTTTCTAAAAACGCGAACAGACAACATGATGCTATAAAAGTGAGAATGTAGGTCCTGAGGGGAATGGCCAATTATGTAAGTTTTATTTCCACTTTAAGTCAGACTCTGACAAGTCCACAAATCCTCTCGACCACATGCTCAGCACCTGGTAAAGCACTCCGCCTCAGTATGAACAGAGCCGGCAGGCAATCGAGAACAGGCAGCCAGTGACAAGTAGAGCGAGGATCAAATTATACCTGCATGGTTTAAAACATTAGGAGGTTTTGACAGAATCGTGGTTAACATAAAAAGCAAAAACACAAATAATGAAGGCTAATTTGTGGTGTTCTTTATTATTTCCCTCATAAGCTTCTTATGAAGAACATCATGCTGTTTATCAGCCATACAATGAAGCTTTGATGCCGTTATCTTGGTGGATTATATTTCAGGGCAGCTCTGCTATCACGGATGAACGTCAATGAAAAACCAGAAACTCTGTATGGTTCAAGTGGAGGGCAGATCTAGTTAAGTTAGTTTGAGAATGCAGATTACCCAAAATGCTATGCCTTCTGGGTAGTTTCTAACACTGCTGACCACTCTCTCTCTCTCTCCACCCATCCACCCGCCTCCTTCTACTAATACCTCGCATTCTTTCATTTACTAACAGGGGCTTGAGAGGTTTTCTCCTTCCTCTGTGAATAGTCGATAAGATCTGTGCCCACTTCAAGGGGAGAAACTTTTAAAACAAAGAAAGAGGGTTAGGATTTACTGACAAACAAAACATCTGCACAAAGATGCATAAAATGGTCAGAAGAGATAGTCTACATTATCTACCGTAGAACCGAAGGAAAATACACATTTCTCAGATCATTTTGTCTCTTAAACTTTAATTTCAGTAGGATGTCCAATGTTAATATGGACATTTTCTTCACTCACTCTTAAACCTATATCATAAGGGACTGAAAATGTGTTTAACTGCATTAACTTAAACAATGTAAATGTAATAAAATGAAATGTAATTTAATTTTCTGTCATTGCTGTCAGTTGTGGAGTGCCTCAGGGCTCTATTTTAGGCCCCTGGCTGATCATTTAACGATCTCTTTGACCATTCAAGCTATTACATCTGCTTTTATCCAGGCATTGCAGATTGTCTTAAAAGCACATTGCCTTAAATGGGGCAATGTAAATAGGGATCAATTTATAGTCTTCATCATATTACCTGGGCTTTTACTATCCTTTTTTAAAATGAATTTCAAAATGTAAAATTTGATTTCTGAGAGTCTAAATATCTGTAAATATCTGATATCTAATATTTTTTAAAAACATTTATAGTACTGTTGGTTTAGTGATCTAAGTATTGTTTTACTTAATATTAGTTTTAACACCCTATATTTTATTGTTCCATTGTATCTGTCGTCTTTTAATTTACTGTGCTTGATTTATTTAAATTTTTCTTGCACAGCAGTTTTTCCAACTAAGGATGTCATGAATATACAATACTGATGAATAAATAAAAGTGAAATGAGGACCCCAAATATATTACTGCACCAGACATGCCCTGCTTATCATAAAAGGACTTTAAATAAGCATGGGCCACTATATAAAAACATCTGAGGAGTATAACATTTGTCGCAGCATGCATTAATTTTAACGTTGGGAATTTACAGAAAGCCGTTAAATAAAAACACCAGTTGCCTCCACATTTTTTACATTTGAGGTTTTCTCTCATCCACTTGTCCTTGTCAACATTTTAATGTGCACGGTGTTTAAAGACAACATCCTAAAAACACATAACACCGTAAAACGTAAAATGTTCAAGATACAACTATTAGCTTGCAAAAGGTGTCGACGTCTCTTCATTCCAGCTTTAACAATGTTCTTTTCCCCTTCATTTCAGGACCCCAGTGTAAAGATTTATTCACCTGTCAGCCCATAAATACAAGGCAGAAGGGAAGTGAACCCTCTCAGCTGACTTGTGCACATAACCTTCGGTCTACATTCTCATGTAAGCCCATTGATTCAGTCAAATAAAGACTGAAATGCCATGAAGTTATATCTCAGTCATGTCAAAGGGAACTCTTGCCTGAATAGATTGTTTCCCTATTTGTGTGGATGTTTTTTTATATATATCTATATATTATGCTGTGGAATAGTGTGCCTTAGTAGAGGGTGAACATTTACTGGATGGTTTGGCTCAGGCATTAAGCTGCAATGATGATAAAAAACAAAGCAGCACAGAGCTGGTTGGGTTATATTCAGTAAAACGTGTCATTTCCCTAACCAATGTAACCACAAAAAACCAATAAACATTCAAAGTAGGAAAATTCTAAGGTTGTTGCATTAAAGTGCTTTTTTTACATATCCGTGCAGTCGTCCTGTTTTACATTACCAGAACCCAAGCATTGCTGTGTATTACAGTGTTTGTGCTTCAGTATTTAGTTATTAGTTCAATTTTATTGGCCTTCTGGTTAGCTTTATATCGGTCACTGAAAATGGTTCCTTTAAACATACCTTGTAACAACACGTTAACAAATTATTGCATTTATTCAATACATAATTAGCACAGGAAGTGGGGTACTACCAGAACTGTAGGGCACCTTCTGGTGGAGGAGGATAAAGCGTCTTAACTCAAATATTTTTTTTTTTTTTCAAAAACAGAAGGTTAACAAAAATATTTCTAGCAGTAACGCTGTTATGAGGGAGGCAAGAAATAAAAGAAGTAACCCATCTGAATCTGAATATAAATCTCCACCTACTGCTTCTGCTTATGTACATGCTACTGTTAGCACTGGAGCACAGGTGCAGGAAGTTTGAAAAGCAGCACTTTTAAAATAGACATAATATGAAGCGGCCCTGTGTTATGTGTTATGGGAGGTCAGGGTTCTGATTCAGCAGCTGAATCAGGTGCTACACATCTAAAAGACATCAAAGTTACACGATATGTCTGGACATCATTAATCAATTTCCAGCTGTATTGTGAAAAGCTCTCCTAGACCTGATGCCCCCGCAACCCAATCTCAGATAAGCGGAAGACAGTGGATGGATGGTTGGATGGAGTCGTCATCACAATCAGAAATGTCAAAGTTTTTTTTCTAATATTGCAAAATTTTGATCCAGAAGATTACTAAATCTGCACATCAAAAGCTGACAACTGGTCAATGAGCTTATTCTGTATCTTGTGTGTTATTATGCGCACGAATCTAGCAAAGAGATGCCACTCATAACTGATGGGGCCCCTTTTCTCTGCTGGTTAATCCGCTCACAAATCCATGTAAACCTGAGTCCCTTTCACACTTTGCTGCAGAGTGCCGGCCTTCTCCCTGTGGGCAGTTTTTCCAGCGTCTGAGTTAATGTGTGTGAACTGGGTGTATTAGATAAGGCTCGTTGAACTGGAAACAGACGCCGTGCAAACAATATCATCCAGGGAAGGGTGGGACACAAAACAAAAGCTCTACCAGCTGAAATGCAGTCCCTTGCACACTTGAATCTGATCAGAATTTGTTAACTTTAAACTTCAAAATATGTTATTGGGGTTTTATGTAATAAATCAACATTAAGTAGTATCTAACTGTGAAGTGGACAAAAAGGCATAGTTTTAAAGATTTTTACAAAGACAAATCTAAAAAAAAAAAAATGTAAGTGTGAGTGCACCTGAATTGAGCCACCGTGAGTCAGTCCTTAAATATCCCACAGCATGATGCTGCCAACACTATGTCACACAGCGAGGAGGGACTTCTCAGGATGATGTGCATTAAGTTCCCAGTCACCTATAGTTTTTTTGTGGGTTAAAATGTTTCATTTTGTTCTCATTTGACCCATGTTTGCTGTGTTCCTTATATGACTTGGGCAAACTGCATATGGCACTTTCTTTTTCTTTTCCCTTTCTTCATATACCACAGCCACAATGAGCCAGAAGGCGATTTTATTTAGGAATGTAACAGTATAAATCATTTTTAAACCCCCTTTCTTTTGACCAACACCATCATGCACTAAGTTGTGTTCGCCTTCACCCAAAATCTCACTTAAATGCATAGAGGTTTTGCTTTTAACAGGCATATAAGGATAAAGAATACCTTTTGGGATGCATGGCATAACAAAGAGTGGTAATACTGTTGCACATATTCACAACCACCCCTTGATGTGTCTTAAGATAATTTTCACATCAAAAATCGACATAACGGCAGCTCTAAATCTCTTTGATTCCACAAAGATCTATTATCAGATTCATAACCAGCATCCAGACTATACAGGGGCTCACGCAGAAAGTATTTCACACATGACTTTTAAGAACTCTCTCACACACACCCTCCTCTCCTGCTGCTGTCAGACCAGCTCAATGTCTCCTTTCATCGCTTCACCTGCAGGCACCCTCTTTGTCTGCTCCATCCTCTCCCAAATATGAGAGCCAGCTCACAGGAGCCTACCTGCGGCGAGGCTCCGGTTTCAAACCTGCGCGTCCCGCTGTTTTAAAAGGCCAGTCGTTTCCGCGGGTTCGTGCTGAATCAGGCGGATGGAACAGTGATTAGGGGTTAAGTCTACACCCGAACATGCCACAAAGACTCTTTCATCTTCGTCCGCACTGTGCAATTAGGGAGCAGACGCGTGAGGGAAGCGTCGTAAAAAAAAAAGCAGCAGCAGTCTGTTGGTGAAGTTTACGCACCGTTTGTTGACGGACCACCGTGCAGATCGCCGCTGAACGGAACCGTCTGAACACCCTAAACTTAAAGTAAAAACTCACCGTCTAAAAGTGAGTGTCGGCGCTGCGGACTAACGCAGGTAAGCCCCCACCTCAGCGCCCCGGTCGGCTCGGCTCTCTCACCAGATCGCTATGCGCTCCTTCGGGTACTCCAGCCTCTCGATGCAGCCCAGGTAGTGCGGCAGGCTGTGCGCCGCGTTCCGAGCCAGGATCGCGATCAGGACCTTGGGCGGCAGCAGCGGGGACTCGGGCTTCACCTGCTCCTGCACCAGCGTCACCAGGTCGGGCACGACGCCGGCCACCAGAGCGGCCAGCACGGTCCACAGCTCAGCGGCTCCGACGGCCCGCATCTTTAGCTCCGGGATTCAGCCGTGGGTGTTCCGACCTGAAACCGGAGTCCTTCAGACTGACGCGGGGAGGGAGAGGAGCCAGAGAGCCGTGGAAAGGTGGGACGGAGGGACAGGGTGGGCGTGGAGGTCTCTACCCCTGTTACCCCTCCTCCCACAGGCAGCGGCGGTTCATGCATGAAGGCCACCCGGGGGAAGTCCCCATATCTATCCCACTATCCAAGAGACCTGATTTCAGTGATGAGGCTAAACGTAGACCTCATTCAGACTTTGCTCAGTGTTAACTCTACAGTTAAGACCAACATTATACATACCATGCCAAATTTGCATTCCAAATTATTTTAATTCAACCAAGAAATGTGTTTCGAATGAGATGTCCCCCCATAAAAATACACGGTAAAGGCAGTATTAGTTTTGAACAAAGAAGTCTATATTTGTTACGATTTTAGAAACCAACTATTCCCTACAATTCCAAAAGTTTTTTTGCCATGTTATGGTTTATCTTTGGTGATGAGCTCCAATTCTTTGAGGTTGAAAAGCCCCTTTTCCATCACCCTAATCTTTAGCTCCCTCCAGAGACTGTCCAAGTTGGTACTCTGGCTGGGCCATGCCAAAACATTAACATCACGTCCAGAAACATGCTTGTTAAAGTAAACTGAATATCATTTTAAATCTAAATATGCCAGAAGATGAATGAGTTGGAGCCTAATGATAAATTTAGAGCTACTTGCAGAAAAACGGTTATTCATCACCATGGCTGCATTTTTAATCTCAGTCACAGTGAGCCCGCTCCCTTGAACGAGAGCCAACGCCTCATATAGACCAGTTCACGTGTGACGTCACGCGTGACGTCAGCGCTACATCCGGATCTCGGTGGTTGGCAAAAACAGAACTGTTCTCGTCTACTACATGACAAAACGGGTGATTTAGAGCGTATTTTTAGTTAGTTTACTTTTGGAATCTAAACAATGTCTACCACTTGTTGTGCTCCCGGTTGCACACAGAGGCATTCCAAATCGTTGGATGTACGTTTCTGTCGTTTCCCGAAGGACGAAGAAAGAAGAAAGAAATGGATAATTTCAATGAAAAGAGCGCAGGCAGACACTCCCAATGGACTGGGGGATCCATCATACTACGACAGAATATGCTGTCTACATTTCATCTCCGGTAAATACAACTTAATTCTGCTCTAGTCATTGTTCTACTTAAATAGCGGCGGAGGGGAGGTGGCGATCGCTACACGGGGCCGGGAGAAGCGGAGTCTATGCGCTGCAGAAGCAGCAGCTGCAGTACGCCCCCGTTCACGGGCGCTAGTACTTCTGTGTTTACGCTGCAACGTTGCCGACACCCCCACCCATTTTAACAAGACAAAAACACCAAAATAATCCGTAGTGAACTATTTTTTTTTTAACCTACCGGGCGGGTCTTCCTGTCCGACTCCGCGTTCGTATGTTACGCAAACATGTCTGAACATCCATCCATCCATGTTCTGACCCGCTTAATCCCTCATGGCGTCGCGGGCGTTGCTGGAGCCTATGTCCAGATATAATATAATTGTAGCCGTCCAGTGGTTTCATGCTTCCATGCTCTCTCGTGTGTACTGCCTGCGTGTTTATAAGGTAGCTGTATGTGTCGCGGTACTGAACGCTTGGCAGCATTTCACAGACTCGCTCCGTCCCTTCAGAATTTTGCTGTGTGGATCTGGCAGTCTGATACCATCAACCATCAACTTACTCTTAAAACGATCTTGTGATACGTTATCTAAATAAGAAAAATACGTGGAGAACTCGTCAGTTTCTCTGTTTGCGTCCGCCATTGTGTTCGTCTTTTGCCAACCAGTCCGGCGCGCATGCGCGAAAAACCCGAATCAAAACAATAACAATGAACTGGTCTATTTATGCCCTGTGGGTACTTTGCTGTCGGCATGACACAGGACTCATCGCAGAGGTGGGTAATTCAGGTTCACAAAGTAAAAAGCCTGTACAGAGACTAGTTCCAACCATTTGCATTTCTAGCGCTGTGACAAGGACAGAGACTAATTGTTTTGTTAAGATATCAACTGGGTCAAGTGGAACGAACCGCTTAACCCAGAACTGCATGCCACACTTAGATAGCACCGGACACAAGGATATTGCACAAATCTTTCTCCGCTTCTCCGGCCCGTGTAGCGATTGCCACCTCCCCTCCGCCGCTATTTAAGTAGAACAATCACTAGAGCAGAATTAAGTTGTATTTACCGGAGATGAAGTGTAGACTGCACATTCTGTCGTAGTATGATGGCTCCCCCAGTCCATTGGGAGTGTCTGATTTCTTTCTTCGTCCTTCCTCCTTCGGTAAACGACAGAAACGTACATCCAACGATTTGGAATGCCTCTGTGTGCAACCGGGAGCACAACAAGTGGTAGACATTGTTTAGATTCCAAAAATAAACGAACTAAAAGTACGCTCTAAATCACCCGTTTTCTCATGTAGTAGACGAGAGCAGCTCTGTATTTTGCCTACCCGCGGGACCCGGATGTAGCGCTGACGTCACGCATGAACTACCCTATATGACATCGATTAATCTGCGTTATTTTTTTTAATCCGTTAATTTTTTTAAAATTAATTAATCGAAATTAACGCGTTATTTTGACAGCCCTAGTTAAAACTAATCTTGATTTTGTTTTGGACAATGTTCTCAATGCTGAACTACGGGGGGAAACCCTTATCATTGCAGAGAGACACTAGAAGTTCATAAACTTAAAGAGAAAATCGTTGCTAGTGCTGACGAATAACTCTATGTCAAGTCACTTTAAAAGAAGTAGACCAACGGAGATTTGGAACGTTGTATATATTTAAAAGCATTAATAATTGAATATGTTTGATCAAAAAGGCTGGAAAGAAATCAAAAGAATGTTATAAGTAAATAATCTATTTATTATTAACCCCACATGGGGTTTGAATAAGATTCAAAGAGGTACCTTTAAGATACAGTAAGCTTCGTAAAATACAACATGCATGAGAAGAAATAGGGGACACCGCTAAAAGGAAATCATTCTGCACAAAAATGTTAATTTATGTGATGAAAGCATAGAGCAACTTAATAAATTATGTTAAACATAACCAGGTTTGACAACGTATGAATATTGGTAATTAAAGCAACAAGTGCGATACATAGAGGGGCCGTTTAAACTTTAAAAGGAAAGTGGGTAAGAAAAACTTATCTAATTCAGACGATAGGGGAAAAATAAATGTACATAAATGAGCAATAATTGTGAACGAGAAAAAAACTTGTGGGTGAAAAAGTTGAAGTGGGCATTACAGCAAACAGTTAATAGGATAAACGAATCAATAAATGAACGAGTGGGCAAATTAATTTTTCAATATAAGCAGAATAAACTCTGATCTTTTACACTACCTGCTGATAAAAAGTTGTGAACACCGCATTTACTGGATATCTTGAAGTAAGTAGAGGGGCAAATAAGACGCAAATAATTAGGATGCCTGTAAAATCAACAAAGCGCCACAAAGGTTCAAGGCTTAAATGGATAAAGCTGCAAGATTAGAATAATGACTTATTCTACTAACTAACATGGGTAAATTAGGGATTAAAGCACCAGTGAAAATAGTTTGGAATTGTACGCAGTTACCTAAAAGATTTAAGGAGACTTAACATCTCTCAGCTCGAATGCAAATAACACAATAGTTGTCCTTTTTAACCAGATGTTAAAACATCCTGAGGGGAAAAACACATAAAACTGAGTTTAGCTAACTATTAACCTAGAGGTCTTTTAAACCAGGATAATTTAATGATTTCCCTCTTGCTTACATACAGAAAAGAAATGAGGCCAATTAGATTAGTTGGACATTAGTTGGACATTTGGAATCTGGTCAGGACAGCAGAGCGACTCCTGGACACAAGATGATGATAAGAGGATAACAGCATGAAAATAATACCAATGCTTGAAGGTTGAATCTGAGGAACATCAGAGCTACAATGGCACCCAACAGTGCAACTCCTGCTGTGCTGAGAACATCTTGAACAAAATAATGTGTGCTTAGGAACCTAAAACAGGCCTAGCTCAATTAGTTGAACCCTAAATTGTAGATAAAATTCTGGGACTGGGATCTTGAGCGATAAACGCTGAATTATTAATTATTCACGCTGATTGGTGCTAAAATGTTTCCACTGATGTTTGTCCGGCCCATTTCTTGGAACTGTTTTCATTGTGATGTGCCTTTGGGACACACCAGCAGAGATTGTGTGACCCCAGAGACTGGGCTGCACTACTGACTGTTCTTAGAGAGGGACAGCCTGGGAGCTAGCGTTCCACTGGTCCAGGTCTGGTTGATTATCTTTGGTGATGTGCCATTTAGGGTGTGTTAAGATAACAAACCGCTTAACCCAGAACTGCATGCCACACTTAGATAGCACCGGACACAAGGATATTGCACATAACACCCCGGAGGTGACACAGTTTCTCCACGGATGACACAGTTAGGAAGTGTATGGGTGTGTACCTAGATTCCTATATAATGTTTGGTGAGATGGACAGTCGGGGCGTCTTGCCAATCAAGAGCCATCAGCGCTGATGTGTCTGTAACCGTTTCTCTGACTTTACTAGATTAAATAAGTTGTAGTATACTTATCTGTTTCGAGCGTCTTGCATCCAAAGTAATATTTAAGTAGGGGTCGCCTGAAGGGTAAAACGGGCTGGGTCCACCGAGGGACGGTTTCACCGCCGACCGTGTCCGGTAGCTTAACAGCTTAAAATCAGCTGCAAGTAAACGGGATGCAGAAACAGTAGGCAGGGTTTTTCTGAAGACGGATTTACCAACCTGACTCATGGTAGCATTCGCTTTTTATTCTCCAAACAATTCAAATCGCCTGAAAAGCTTGAGTAGTCTGGGGCCACTAGAAAACAACTTAACCCAAGTCCTCAGCAGTCCAGTCCTGGCACTTCCTGCAGAATCACATGCAGTGTTTATGTTATTTTTGATGACCCGCGGCTTTTTTTTTTTTTTTTCCCCCAGTGTCCTGTCTAGCAATGTGGCAATAGGAATTGATGTCTCAATGCCAGATAGAGCTCGACAGATTTTACTTTTACAAGTGGAGCGAACAGCTTTCGCCATAGTGCTCCACTTGATTTATGCTTGTAAATAGCTTTATTGTGATTCCTGCAGGGAGACTTTCAAATTATATGGACATTACAATGGGAGAGTAAAGGAAGAACAAGAAGTGAGAGAGAAAAAAAAAGAGTAGAGGTGAAAGAAAGAAGAGATAAAAGGGAGAGAATGATAAAACCTTCTCCGTCTGCTCCATCACCTGGAAAGAGAGATCCAAAAAGAACAGCACAACCAACAGACATAAAGCAACAGATACAATCGAATAACACCTTGATGCCATTGCTAAATCATATATATTATTATGTAAGCTGACATGTGTAATGTGATACCTGAAAAAAGAAAGTGAAAGAACATAAATAAATAAATAAATTATAAGCTTACTGTATATAAGTGAACATTTAATACCTGGGACCCAGCACCTGTGGGAGTTTGTGAGAGTGCACTAGTTTAGTTGAAAATTTTCCAAAAGGAAATAGCTTGATAGTGGTTGTGGAGAACCAAAGGCCCGCCTTCCCCGAGCACAGAGGCAGGAGTCAGGGGACCCATAATCCCGGACTCCCAAAGGGGTCCCCAAAGCAGGGTGCCCAGGAGGGGCCGACACAGGATATCTGCAACCCCCCCAAGGAAAGAGTAGAGACGACCCCGAGGAAATCCCCCAGCCACCGCAATGCCGACGCCCCCAAGAGCCGCGGGGACGAGCCCGTGGGCTCCGCCAGAGGGCCAAGGCGCCTGCCAGCGCAGCGGAGGAGGGCAGGACGTGGGGGGATGGGCTCCGCACCTATCGGAGACTTGAGATGTTCTTGGGAGAGGGAGCAGACCGCACCCATACCTGGGAAAAAAAAAAAGGAAAACTCATTCACACCATCCCTCCCTTGTGCCCCACTCACCACACACAGAATAAAAAAAAAAAAAGACGCTGTACACACATTCCCACATAACACTCGCATCCAACACTGACCAAAGGGGGGGGGGGGGTCACCCCAAATCGACTATACGACTGCTTGTGCCCGACCCCCGGCCCCGGCCCCGGCCCCGGACCAGACGCCCCCCGGACCCGGCCCCCCAAAGAGGGTGGGCCAACACGACCCGTACGAGCCACCCAGCCAGAGCCCCCCTCACCCCCTAAATACCTAATAAACCCCTTCCCTCCCCCACCTTACCCTAGCCACCCCTGCCCCCCGCCCCTCCTGGGGGGAGCGGAGGCGTCAGCCCTAGACCTGGCCGCTGACTACCCATTGCAGCCCCCCGCCAAGACCCCGGACACAGTGGCCCGCACCTCCTCCAGGCCCCAGACTGCTTGCCGCCATCGGAGAACGGGGGTGTGCAGAAGACCCCGATCCTCCCTACGCCCGCTCAGATGTTGTGTTGTTGCATGTTGTTCTCAAGTGCGTTTAAAAACTGGGAGCGCCGAAGAGGGTGCACGGCACAGCCCACCCCCCTTCCGGAAGGAAGCTGGTGCCAGCGCACCCCCTCCGGGCAACTGCCCAGAACCCTCAATGTCTAAGTGCGAGAGGAGGTGAAGGGAGCCGTCCGAGGTGAGGCTCACACAACATAAGCCCCCCCCCAGACGTCTTCCCCCCACCCCCCCATACCATGGCCTACATGAGTGTGCGTTGTGAAAATGTTTGGGGTGAAAGTGTCCGCGGCTTCTTTGCTGGTCTACACCAGGCCAGCTTTTGAAGGTCTCAGACCGACTAACACCTACCTGTTACCATTCCTGAACAGGCTCTGCACCGGCGGTAACTGAATGTCACAGGATAATGGTCCTTGGAGGACAGACCTAGTAAATATTGGACTTTCTTGGGTGTTTTAAAGCTTCATGCACAGCAGTCAAACTCTATCTGGAGTTCTTGAAGGCCGGTAAATGGTTGTTTTGGGTTTAATCCTACTCACAGTAATGTCTTCACGTCCTATGATGACAGCTGTTGTTACCATGCAAGCCAACATAAGAAGAATGTTTCCAAGCATTTCATTCAGAATAAATCATTAGATCATGTGAACTATGCTTTGTGGTCGAACTTAAACACAGTGCAAATGAGGATTTTGTGATTATGGCTATTTTGTTGAACTCTACACTTATTTGTATTTCATCTGAGGGTTCTTCGTAGCTACTTAGACCCGGTGCAAATTGCCACCATAACTAAAGCCATGGAATTAGTAAAAAAAAAAAAAGAACCTGAGAAATCCTCTCCAGGGCGTTCTTCTTATTAGCTTTTTTCAGAATTAATCTACACATCCAAACAATTATACAACATTTTGCTTTCTCATTTTGGGGTTTTTATAGATTTACTTCCATGTATTTTTTTACTGAAACGTATACGATTTGTCCAGGTTCTCATCAATTCTCCTTTCTCTCATCTTGAGTATTTCTTTCCGTCCCCACACCCAGTCTTTGCTTAGCATTTTGGATGTTGGAGAAGTGGAGAACATGAAGTCATCTCCATGACAGGCTGATTCGCCCCTTCTCCCCTGATTCGCTTTTAACTCCTCACAGCAACACACTGGGCAGAACGTTTTAAACCACAGCTCATTTCTTCACCTTTTGCTTGCAATGATCCAAAAGCTTTCAAACTTACAGTCAAGTGTTTTACAGGCTTTCTGTTTATTATGATTTTTTTCTTCTGGACTGATTCTTCTTTTTATGCTTGATGATTGATGCTGCTCTTTTCTATCCTTTCTATCCTGCTCATAGCATGAAGCGACTTTAGGAGCTACTTCAGAGGTTTGGAGGTTTCTTCCTGTTAAAGAGTTTTCCTCTCCACCATCGCTACATGCATGCTTGGTATGAGGGATTGCTGCAAAGCGTTACATTCTCATCCAGGAGAAGTGAATGCTGCGTTTCAACATTTTACCTACTTCCAATAATAAAGACAACTAGGATCAATTGGAATTTATGTAATTGACTTGGAGTCTGTCTGTAGGATTCAATGAAAAAAGTGAACCAGGGCAGGTGTCCACTTTATGTTAATATTTTATTTCCAGTTAACAGATAAAAAGTTGCTTGTTGGGTTAAATAGATTTTCTAGTAAACATTACACCATTGTTGTTTTTAAGTGTTGGATTGAACTGATTTTTTTCTTGTAATGTGCCTTGAGTACATTCGTTGTGAATTGATCCTTGATTATTAGAAAAATTAAACTGAATTGAATTGCATGAAACATTGACAAAGGACATTTTTTAAATGGGAAAAAAAATACTGCAGGAAAATACTTTCCTTTGAAGTAAAATTTCCTTCTAGACTTTTGCTCAGCTCTATACTTGGATCATTTCACATCTAAATTCATCAGGTGGAAAATTTTAAGTAACACTAGTGAGACTACAGATATTTTGTGTTTATATTTTTCTGTGGAACAAAATATAATTAAACATTACGGAGTCGTTTCTAGAAGCTACAAAATGTCAGAATTAAAAACCTGGAAATAATGATATTCATAATAATTAAAAAGTCCGACTAAATAACTAACTTAAAAATTATAGTTGAAGATCCCAAAAACTTCACTGAAAATGAGAAATTCTCTTTTCCGCCTGCGGGTGGAGTCCTCTGCCCCCAAACTTGGATCTCCTGCTCCAGATCTTGGCATCTACGCTCTACATATCATCATAATATTATACTGTGCCCTCTTATATGATTACAGCAGCCCTCGAGCAACCTCTTTTAATTATAGGAGACTAACAACAGGCTCAGACAGACGGGCAAAACCAGCTTACTTTAGTTGCTGTCTTGACTTCATTGTGTTTATTTAAGTTGGGCTCCCTGCCACACACTAATGTTTTCCCTTCCCTGGGGTAATGACAGCATTTTGCCATGTTGTTGGACGCACTTAGTCTGCGTAATCGCTCAGCTCCCCCTAGCGCCTCGGCAAACATAACAGTGGTTTAATGCACAGAAGCATGAAGGAAATAGTCAAAACATACATACCAAATCATGCAGAGCCTGCACCAACAGTGGGATTTCTAACAAGTCTGAGCTACACATATTTAAAAGATGCCGTTTTATCCATTTATTTTTTTATAAAGCTGTCTTAAACACAGCACATCTGGATGAGCAGTTCTGCCTGGTGGAAGCTGTCCACGCTGTGTCTTGCTCCATTGGATGTTAACAGCACAAACTTCTTGGCTGAAACTTTGGACAAACTGAGCTGTGAATGTTTACTTTTTCATCAAAAAGCAAATGCACCTAAACAAAACCCCAAAGTTTTCTTCCTTTAAGAAAAAAACTGATGTCAGTGACTGTACTCTGCGCTCTGTGTGAAAACAGCCTCACCCTTCTGGCCCAGCCTTCTGCAGCGAGGCTGCATTTTCATTTTTCAGATGGCTCAAACTCCCTGTTCTGTCGTAGCGGAACATCTGCTTTGTAATTTTGGTCGTGTTCTTGACACTCAGCCATTTGTCTTCCTGAAAGCTGATCTGTGGCCGAGAGCTTTCTCGTTTGTTTTAGTCATGTTTGGGATAAATGTATGTTTCAAGAGGTGCCAAGTTTTTTTTTTTCTTTCCAGAGAAGGCAGAGCCTAAATAATTATGTTCTTTCTCTATTGTGGCTTTTAATAGCAGGGTAAACCCTTTATGAATAATGTCAGCAAATACAAAAATGCGTCCCTGGGAAAACTAAATAGAAAAATATGTATCCCTGGAAAAGAATCTTAAAAATCTGGAATCTTAAAAATCATTCAAGCCTTTCCTTGCCTTCCTAATGGCAGAAACGTCCACATCTTTGATGCATTTTATCAGGATTTTCTCTGATAGACCAGAAAGTAGAATATCTTTCTGTGAAAGAGAATTATGATGTTTTTTTAGTTTTATTGCTGTGCGTATCATGTATTCAAGCCCCCTTTAGTCTGATACACCTAAAAGAAAAATCCATTGCAACCAGCTACACAGTATTCCTGTGTGTTATTTAATTTCTGTGTCAATCCATCTGTTTTGTCAAGGCCTTGGAGGGTGTTGGAGAGGTTTAACGCAGGGTTACAAGCTTTAAACATTTCACAGAGCTCTGTCGAATTAAAAAATAGAAAATGGCACACATGCAAACTTACAAAGACATGGCCGTCCACACTGCAAAAATAGAACTAAAAATAAGAAAAATTTTCTTGAAATTTAAGTATTTTTCCTTGATTTGAGCAGGTAAATAGGACTATTTGCCAATGGAATAAGATTTTTGCACTTAAAATGGGAACAATTCATCTCCATCTTATTTCAAGTGCAGAATATCTAATTATCTTGTTTTAGGGGTAAAAATACTCATTCCATTGGCAAATAATCTTATTTACCTGCTCAAATCAAGGGCAAATACATTATTTTCAAGAAAATGTTACTTATTTTCAGTTCTCTTTTTGCAGTGCACCTCATGCTAGAGGCACTGGCAGGACATCCCAATCAGGGAAGTTACCAAGAGCTCCATACATAACTCTGGAGGAGATGAAGAGATCCATCGCTTCAGGTAGGAACGTCTGCGTACAGGACAACAGTCAGATGTGCAATCCACAAATTTGGCCAATACAGAAGAGTGTCAAGAAGGAAGCAACTGCTGGAAGAAAGCCTTCAGAAAGTGAAGGACAGAGCAAACAAGTAGAAGGTTCTCTGGTCAGATGAGGGTAAAATTAAACTTTTTGGCATGCATGCAAAACACAATGTGTGCCAAAAAAGACTGCCACAGCAAACCACCTTGAACACACCATCACCATGGTGACATATGGTGGTGGTAGCATCGAACTGTAGGGATGCTGTTCTCCAGACGGACAGGAAAGCTGCTCAGAGTTGATGGGAATGTGGATGAAGCCAACTTGCTGGTGGCGGCAAAGGCTTGAGACGGGGGTGGAGATTTACCTTCCAGCAGAACAGCACTAACCTACAGCCAGAGCTACAATGGAATGGCTTAGACCAGAACATATGCATGTGCTAGAATGGCCTAGTCAAAGTCCAAACCTAAATCCAATTGATATTTTTAAAATGTGTGTTCACAGACAACCTTCATCAAATCTAATTGAGCTTAAATCAGACAAAGATTTAAGTCTCCTGTAGTACAATTTCCAGAAGATTTCTGCTCATGCGCTCAAAGATAATTCTGCATAGTATTGACAAAGTGGGACTGAATACAAAAACACACCACACTTTTCAGACTTTTATTTAACAAAAACTGCAAACCGTGAATCCTTTTTCCTTCCACCGTAATCATCTGTTGGTCTGGCACATAATATCTCAATAAAACACATAACTAGAGATCTGTGGCATTGACAAGATGTGAGAAAGTACTTTTGGAAGACACTCTGGTTTTACTCAACAAAAACAGGGGTCAGTGATTAAGAAGAGGAAAGATTTCCACTTCAAACGAGCTAATTGACTTCCATTTGCAATGTGCGTGCAGTGTGTAAGTGTGTGTGGATTAAAAGGCGGCCGCTTTAGCACTTCATGCCTACCCGCCTTGCTCTCTGGGTGATGCACACCTGAAACAGAGCCTACAAGCGGTCCCCTGTATCAGTGGGAGAGCCACGGCCAGCAGGTGGTGCTCTTGTGTTTTTTCTTGGAGAAGATTCCCCTGATGTCCATACTCTTACACAAACACAGACAACAGTCCTTCAGTAAAACCAGATTTCTCCAGATGCAGTTTAAGAAAGCTCCCGCTTCTGTCACAGAGTCCCCCCAGTATTCCAACTCCAGACGCTCACTGCTTACTCAGCTCTTGCAAATTTGGCCGACTGCTGAGAAACATAAGTGCACAAGCGCACGTCATCAGTCAATCTCTCTTGGGGTTTTTCTGCCAGTATTTTCAGTCGTGTTGGTCACTTGGTGGAGCGATGCAGGGAATCCTAGTGCAGCTCAGCCCTCGCGTTGGCATGTTGACATTAAGAAGATGCATTCAAATGGTTGCGTAAGTGTTCATGGAGAAGGGTACACTAAACAATTAGCTTCCTGCAGTTTATGTAGGTCACTTGTAGTGGGTGAGCAATGTGAATGGAAATGCATGTAATCCCACCTTGCTCTCCCCCTCCACAGAGCTGCTCTGTCAATTCTGTCCAGACTATAGATCTGCTGCATGGAGAGGTTTTAGAATGAGAGGAGGGAGAAAGAGCAGAATAGCGCTGATGTAAGGGATAATGGTGGACCACACTGTGGATGGATGGAGGCTAAGCCTTCACAGGAAAAAAACAGGGTGAAAATGAAACTGGTTGTGCAGTGAGATGGGATTAGAGCCTGTATAGGTATTCCGAAGTGGGTATTAGGGAGCCAGGAACTGCTGCGGAGAGCTGAGACACTGAGCAAAAGGCCTGCGGGGCATCCAGGCAGGAAGCCAGCCAGTGCCTCTCACAGTTGACTCATAATGTCTACGTGGGCAAAGTCTGCACACACAAACACACACGCACGCACACACACACACACACACAGACGTATCCTGCTTCTAATTTAGGAAAACTATATCTATGGCTTCTATTTTCATGCACAATAAAAGAGGGTTTTGAAAGGTTTTATGCACAAAGGTTTAGTTCAGTTTGTTAGACAGTCACATAGTTGTGCCTTTCACTGTGATCGTAGACCTGAGCAAAAACCAAATATCATGTAGATTCTAAGTGTAGACTTTTTTAAGAAGGAAAAGAAAAAAACAAGACGGACAAAATGCCAAAAAACAAACCACAGTAAAGGTAAGTCAAGTTGGC
This sequence comes from Fundulus diaphanus, assembly GCA_037039145.1. NCBI lineage: Eukaryota > Metazoa > Chordata > Actinopteri > Cyprinodontiformes > Fundulidae > Fundulus > Fundulus diaphanus. The sequence continues at coordinate 32,329,590 of CM073128.1, forward strand.
ATATGTGGCCATTCACCGATTGGTTTTCTTTGCAAGAGCAACCTGGAGATGTGTAATGTGTTTCCTGTTAATGAGAATTCACGTGTATCTGCTGGAGGCTGTAGCTGCTCCTCCTGTCCGACTACATGACAAAATCTGTTCCTATTGGCTTGTCTGTTGATTGCTTTATTTTATTTGAAAAGGTGTATCTAATGCAATCAATGTTAAGAAGCTGTTTGAAAACCTCTTTTTTTAAATTATCCAGCCAATCACAAGGTTTCCAAGGCACTATGTTATTGTGTGTTTAAACGTAATAATCTGAAACATGTTTTCATTACGAGTTGTCCCTATATTCATGTCACAGGTGCAGAAAAGTAAACAATTTATCCAAATACTTTTATAAATTCAGTGAACAGGAATTTAAATTGTTGATTACTATACTCTTCTTCCTATACCAGAAAACTTGTGTGGAAGTCGTTCACTGACAACAGCTCCACTTTAAAAAACATAATTTCATCCATTCATGTAATCATGAAGCTCAGCGATCTGCACGTTGATGTGTATATGCGACATTAAAGGGGACATATCATGCTTTAAAACCCTTCCTTTTGACTTTTAAATCATTCAATAGTGGTCTTTATAAAGTGGAACTGCAACGCTTTGGTCTGAATTCCTATTATTATTGCCCCACAGCTGCTCTTTTGCCCCTGTTCTGAGGTGCATCTGAGAACATCTAGGTTTGGCGCTGTATCTTTAAAACTAAAGGAGACACTTCACAGCCCGTCCCTCCACGCAGTGTGTTCCACTCCACCCGGATTGGCCATTTTTGTAGTTTGTTGGAGGTAATGAATTTCGTGGATTAATACACTCAACAATAGAACATTTCCACTTATGCACCTGTAGCTTCGGCATCCTTCAGCCACAAAAATTGCTGCGAAAACAAAAAAAAGATTTATGAATTTGGTAAGCCAGAAGTCTATGACCTTGTTCAGCAGCTCCACAGCTGAACAACAAAAACTTAATAGAATCTAAACAGCTTGAAATGAACAAAAAAATAACATAAAGATATCGCAGCACCATAACAGACTACATTCAAATTTTCTGAACTCCTAGAGTCTCCAATTACACAATAAAATGTATTTAATGGTAAAAAACAAAGGATTTTGCACGATATGGCCCCTTTAAAAGGTATCCCACAGGTGGCAACTGTATCTTGGGGTTAAACGCCAGGATACAGCACTGATCAGCCAATCCTGTAGCTTGGCAAGTTTAACAATTGCGCCAAACTATCGTGACTGGATGACAAGCATCTAAGACATGATACCCCACAGGAGCGTAAATTGTGTCCAAAAAGAAAATCAATATCAAACCATGAAATACAATAAAGTGATAACACAAAAAATGCTAAGCTTGTCAAATGTGTTCTTATTGTTGCCGTTTCAAAACACACCATCTACAGTATATAGCTTTTAGTGATTTTCCCACAAATGTTGCTCAAACTTTAGCCCTAAAGCGTGTAGGAGCCAGGAACATGCTGTTCCTCTATAAAGGCTCTCACACCACTCACACACATACATAACACTCACGAAGCAGGGAGGAGTGAGCTTTATTGGTACTTGCGTCAGGGTGGAAAGATCCTTTTCTTGCCCATATTCCTGTCTGAGGTTAACGGGCAACATCTGTCTCCTCCTTTCCTCTCTCCTTCCCTGGTCTCATTCCCACTCTCCCGAACACCTCCTCTTAATTTCTTGCTCCAGCCTCCCTCCAACACTTTTATATTTTACCCGTGTGGGAGATCATGGCTGCCAGCCCACAGGGACCCTTTCACATTTCGGATTCGCTCGTCGCTAGCTGATTATAACCTTAAATGCCCCTGCCAGTGAGTCATGCGAGGTAAAGAAAGAGTTTGTGTGCACCGTGTGTCGCACAGAGTCAGCAGGGAGCAGCTATTACAGAAGCAGCCAGAGATCAGTTCAGCTTCTTTAACTCTCTCAAAGCATCATGGCTCCAGTCCTCTGGGTGGATGTTAGGCTAAACATAACAGCAGATATTGATTCAGAACTTCAATATGTTACACAGTAGCCTACCAAATCATGTTGCTATTTATCAACAACAACAAAAAAAAGCTCAGTTGATTGCAGAACTATAAATAAAACTCATGTTGCGATCCATTTGCAGTCGGAAATCGGACGTTCCTCTCGGTAAGTCAGAGACATTTGTTAAGGCCGATTGTCGGCTCCAATATGGCAGCTCCTCACATCAGCAACAGTAAGCTGTGATGAAACATTTTTACTTTACAAGACACAGTTGTAAGAGTGCGTCTAACATCAATGTTAGACGCACCTGCCTTCTCAGTGAAAGCATCACATTTATGGAACTCTTTGCCTCTGGAGCTTAAGTCACAGACTGATGTTCGACTTTTCTCCACAAGATTGAAAAAATGTCTCAAAGACAATCAAAAGTGTGAACACTAAACTGGCTTGTACTGTATTGTTTATTTTAACTTCTCTTGATTTTTATGCATTTGTGTGTCTTTACTAACCTTCCTCCCCCTTAATGCTTATACCTTTTAAAAGCCTAAGCAGGGACGGAGGCTGCAAATTAGCCCATGGCTACAAGCCTTATGTACTTGGACATCGGCCACCGGTTTGGATGCAATGTTTAATTGTACTGTCCCTGTCAAATAAATAAATAAATAAAATAAAAAAATGTTGTAGCGGCTGCAACTCTGAACCGAAGAAATTAAAGGTGGTGTTTGCATGTGGAAAGTACAGCGTTAAAGGACGTTTGGAAGAGGTGATACAAACAACAACTACAACAGCTTTCCTGGCTGTCACCATGTTGGAATCCCGACTTCTCAGGTTATGTTAACTCAGGTTTACCCCATTCCCAGCTCCTATTTTTGTTTTACGAGGCAAAGGGAATGCACCATCACCTCTTCCTTGTGAAAGCATCCAACTGATGAGCTGTGTCGGATGCTTTTTGAACCCAGCCGCTTCTACATATTCCAGAAGGAGGCAGTAAAAATGGAAAATATTGCTTACATAAAACAGAGTAATTTCTGACACTTTGCATTGTTTTAACCTCCTGAGAGCCGTGAAATCTAGTCCTAAAGGCTTTTCTATACCTAAAAATTATCAGTTTATCTTCAAACATATATTTTTGTTCCTCCTGACAGATCTGAAACAACTGATGAGTATTTTTTTCAGCCCTTATTCAGGTGTGTAAAAAACCTACGATTAGACCAAAATCCTCAGGTCTTAAGAGGTTAAAGATAACCAATAATGCTATCATGTCGATTTGGTCTCACTCAGCCTCATTTAGCAGATAATATATTATCCTTTGACAGCAGGGGCTTCTAAATCATTGTCTATCAGCAAATGTTTGTTGATTAATGTTTTTTTTCTGATCTGCTCTGATCATAAATCTGCAGCACAGAAAAATTAAACAGTGTACATATAAACAAATTTCACACGTCGTTTGTGGCAATGAATGTCTAATTTCCTTGCAGTGACCTCTGCTAAAAGTAATTATTTTGAGTGCAAAAAAACTCAATCTTAGCCTCATTGGACCAAAGCACAGAGGTCCAGCTAAAAGTCCCAGTGGCGTTTTACCTAACTCCATGTTTACATTATGTTATTGCAGGTCAGCAAAGGCTTTCTTCTGGCATTACTCCAAAACATCACAGTTCTCTACTACTCACTGGGAGCGGTGGGAGATGAACTTGGCTTATCATCCAGCCTAAAAGCTAGGGGTTACAACAAACAAATCTCTGTGTCAAGTCATTTTTTTTTAACCAAGGGAAACGGAAAGTCACCGATTACAAATTAGGCCTTGCTGCTGACCATGTCTGTCTCTTTATGACCTCGGTGTACCTACGTCTTCAGATGGTCACTTGCAGCATATGAAACAAATCTTAAATAATCTCAGTCTGGGTTCTTGAACATGGCTGTTCTCCAAGAGTCCACGGAGCATCACTGGACTGACGTAGAACAGTGAGGCCCCATGCCGGACATGCAGCCGACACTTTTAATGTCCACAGGGACCAAAACGTCTGACCTCGTTTTGTCAAGTAAAGAAAAAAGGGAGCTCTGAAGCCAAAATGCCCCCCGCCTTGTTGCAGCATTTGCGTACCTAATAAAGTGGCCAAGCAGTGCCTATAGCTACATAAACCTCTTTAAATTAAGCAGCTCCTGGGATGCAGTGCTGATAATTTACCAGCAGGGGGCATTGCACATCCTTGCAGCTTTAAGGCAATGTTGACAGCACTTTTTTTTTTTTTTCCACAGGACACCTCTGGAAGAGTGACTTTCTGTACACCGTATGCATGAAAACATAAATAAAGACACCATTCAGCGCTCCTACATTTTTATCTTTAATAGAAAAAAACGTATTCAAAAATAAAACGACAGGACGTATCCAGTGAAGATGGTAAAGGTCTGTTTTTCAGCAGCAGCCACAACCGCCCCCTCCAACGTTTAGACGCGTCAATGTTTATGAAGGGCTGCAAAAGTGTTTCAGTACTGAGTGGAAGCAGAAATAATCTTTGTGGGTACCTCTGATTAATGCACATGATAATCTGCTGGTGAAACAAATGGAATATTGTGTGTGTGGAGTGTGGGACGCCCATCTTCCACACTGAAATAAGGCGAATGTGTTTCTCTGTGTTAAATTAAAAAGACAAGAACGAAAACCTCTTTCATGTGTGTGTAAGACAGGCGGCTTTTCAACAACAACAACAAAAGGGGGGGGGGGCTGCGCTGAGACACGGGCTCTAGATTTTGGAGCTTCATTTTGTCCACGATGACGTACTGTGATGGAAGTCAGGAATAACAGATGGTGGAAACAAGCGTTAAAAAAAAAGGAGAAATTAAACTGAATAAGCTGTGGCATAGAATTAAAAAACAAACGACAACAAAAAAAACAGGTCCTTGATTTAAAAAGGCAGGAGGAGTTTAGGTGTTTCTAACCTACCAGCTTCCTCTTTACTCATATTAAAATATCCCATATTTCTCCCTCACCCCTCACTTCAGTTCATTGTGTAGTCAGGCTGCAGAGTTCAGTGAGGATCCGCCATTATCTCCTCCTTCCTTGGGTTTAATATATATTTTTTCTACTCCTTGTGTGTTTTATCAGTCCTCAACACACCCACAGAGACGCTCGTCTTCAATTGATCTCCACACAGAGGAGCTCCTTAGTCCAACTGCGTGGGTTATATATTTGGGGTGGGGCCCCAGAGGAGGACACGGATGGATGGGCACGGACAGGTGGAGGGCGGCGAAGTCCAACTAAAGGAAATATCTGCTGGACGTGACAGGTCCGTCCACCGTCTCTCCCTCCGCCCGGGGCGGGTAGGTGCTGAAGGTGGCGGTCTCTGACGAAGGTCAGCTTTGTCCCGTTTCCTCTTCGTTTTGCACTTAAAGTATCCCTGCCGTACGTTCGGAAAGCTCACCCACACCAACAGGGTCCTGTCACACCAGCGCCCCGACCGTAAAACACTGATTAAACTTTCTCTGTCACCTGCAGGCACACATTTACACATGCCGTCTCACACACACACACACACACTCAATTATGCTGTCTGCAGGGTGGGGGTCGACTCTGTGGGGGCCGGTGTGCTATGTCCCGTCTTCCTCCTCCTCCTCCGAACAGTAGTCTCGCCCCTGAAAACACAGCAAGACAGACGAGACAGACGGTGAATACCCCTGGTTTGATGACTCTGAACTGTCAGCGAGCAGCATCTGCTACTTCAGTCACGTTCAAATAAACAGAGACGCTGAATGAGATGGCGAAGCGCTGACAGGTGAAGGTGTTCTGTTCTTTGGTTCCTTTCACGAAGGTGAGGAGCGGACAGCTTTGCTCCGCTCTTCAAACGCCCGCCTGTCTTCCGAACCGGAATGGGCTTCAATTCGCAGGCTGCAACGTAAAGCGGGGGATTTAAACAAAGTGCCGTGAAGGCTTTCACTGCATTGCTTCTGCTTACAGCTACCGTTTATTTCTATGATATTCTAAAAGGAAGAACTGTCCCTTCATTCCTGTCACTACATTAATTGATTTGGCATTCAGATCGCCCGCTGTGGCTCAGGGCGAAGAGTAGTTTTCTTGCAGTCCGAAAGTTGCTGTCACATGCCAATGCGCCCTTGGGCAAGGCACTTTACCCCAAGTCGTCTACTGCTCTGTAATCTAAATCTGCTAATCTAAAGACAAATCGGCGGGAGCTCAGTCAGATTGGACGGGAAGTGTCTGAAGAACCATCTTCTAGTCTTGCCACAGATTCTTAGTTTTTTAGTCTGGACTTTGATTGGGTCATTCCAACAAATAAATATTAGCAATCACCCCATCACCCGCACCAAACACCGGACCTTAGGGGACCGAGCCTTCGCTGCTGCTTAGACTTAGACTTAGACTTTCTTTATTGTCATTTTGTATACACAGAGTGGATACAGAACGAAATTTCGCTTTCACACAGCTCAGAAAGATTGCAGTAACTCTACAGGATACCTTGCGGTGAATTACAGTACAGGATAAAGTGCAGTGATAAATCGCAGTCACTTACAGGATAAGTTTCAATTGACTTCCGGATAAAGTGCAGCAGTGAGCAGTAGGCAGTTGAAATGTAAACAGTGTAAAACAAATGTAAACAAATACGCAGTAAGGTGCAGCAATGATTTAAAAGTAGACAGTTGCATTGTACACAGTTTTGCAGTACGTTTCCCGGTAAGGTGCAGCAGCAATTTTGCAGGATACGATACAATGTGCAAATGTGCAGATGTGCAAATCAGCGAATCGAATGTGGTACACAGTCCGTTTTTATACTTTAGCAGTTCAGCAGTTCAACAGTCTGATGGCAGCAGGGAAAAAGCTTTTGCAGAACCTAGTGGACCTGCAGCGGATGCTGCGAAACCTCTTTCCAGAGGGCAGCAGGGAGAATAGTCTGTGGTGGGGGTGTGAGGGGTCCCTGATGATGTTACGGGCTCGAGACACACAGCGCTGCGATGAAATGTCTTTTATGGAGGGAAGAGGAGCCCCGATGATCCCTTCTGCTGTCCTCACCACTCTCCTCACGTTCTTCCAGTCGGAGGCACTGCAGCCTCCACACCACACAGAGAGACAGCTGGTCAGAATACTCTCTATGGTGCTTCTATAGAAGGTCGTGAGGATGGGCGGGGACAGGCGGGCTCTCCTCATCCTCCGCAGAAAGTACAGTCGTTTCTGTGCCCTCTTCACCAGCGACGCGGTGTTCACAGTCCAGGTGAGGTTGTCCGTGATGTGCACCCCCAGGAACTTGGTGCTGCTGACCACCTCCACCGCTGAGTTGTTGATGAGCAGTGGAGCATGGTGAGGCCGGTTTTTCCTGAAGTCGACGATGATCTCCTTCGTCTTCTCCACGTTCAGGATCAGGCTGTTGTCTCTGCACCAGCCCACCAGCTGCTCCACCTCCTCTCTGTAGTCCTGGTCGTTGTCGTCTCTGATCAGGCCCACCACCGTTGTGTCGTCTGCAAACTTCACGATGTGATTGGTGGTGAACCTGGGGACGCAGTCGTGTGTCATCAGGGTGAACAGCAGGGGGCTCAGGGCGCAGCCCTGAGGGGAGCCCGTGCTGAGGGTGATGACATCAGAGGTGTTCTGTCCGACCCGGACTGACTGAGGTCTGTTGGTGAGGAAGTCTAGCAGCCAGTTTCGTAGGGGTGTGTTGAAGCCCAGATGCTCCAGTTTTGCCACCAGATGTTGTGGGATGATGGTGTTGAACGCTGAACTGAAGTCCAGGAACAGCATCCGCACGTGCGTGTTCTTCTCCTCCAGGTGTGCCAGGCTCAGGTGAAGAGAAGAGGAGATGGCGTCCTCAGTGGAGCGGTTCCGTCGGTAGGCAAACTGGAACGGGTCGAGTGTTGGGGGGAGACTGGAGACGATGTGTTCCTTTACCAGCCTTTCAAAGCACTTCATCATGATGGGAGTCAGTGCAACAGGCCGGTAGTCGTTGAAGCAGGTGACTTGAGGTTTCTTTGGCACCGGAATGATGGAGGCAGACTTGAAGCATGCTGGCACTATGGCTTGGTCCAGCGAGGTGTTAAAAATGTCTGTGAGGACACCAGCCAGCTGACCTGCACACTCCTTGAGCACCTGCCCAGGTATGTTGTCGGGGCCTGGGGCCTTCCGCGGGTTGACTCTCCTCAGAGTCTTCCACACGTCGGCGGTGTCAAGGCAGAGGACCTCCTCTTCCTGATGGGGAACAGCTTTCACTGCTGGAGTGCTGTTTAGTGCCTCAAACCTCCCAAAGAAGTTATTTAGTCCATTGAGGAAGTCAGCATCAACTTCACCCACCGGGGGGGAGGGGGTGTTGTATTCAGTGATCGCCCGGATGCCTTTCCACATGCTCCTGGTGTTGCTGGCATCATGGAAAAGCTCCTGGATTTTCTGACTGTGGTTCCGCTTTGCTAGCCTGATGGCACGGTTCAAGTTGGCTCTCGCTGTCCTCAGTGCCTCCTTGTCACCAGACTTGAAGGCTGAGTTCCGTGCTTTTAGCGCTTGACGGACCTCCGCAGTAATCCAGGGTCGTTGGTTGGCTCGGGTGATGATGGTCTTGGTGGTGCTGACGTCCTCAATGCATTTGTTGATGTAGGCTGACACAGTCATGGCGTACTCATCAATGTTGATCTTGTCCTCATAAGTTGCAGCAGCTTTGAACATGTTCCAGTCAGAGCACTGCCCCCAAACCATCAAGAACTCATTACAGAACTTTAAATCACATCTCAAAACCCACCTATTTAAACTTGCTTTTCCATAGTATGCTTTTCCGTATATGTCTGTGTTTTCAAAATTGTTTTGTAAAGCATCTTTGAGTGTCCAAAAAAAGCGCTATATAAGTTTTATGTATTATTATTATTATTATTATTATTATTTACTTTTGTCTAAACCATTGTTTTTTTAAAACAAGTAGGTATAAGTATTAATGTATAATTATAATATAATACTTATTAATGTATTAATGTATAATACATTAATACAGGAACAAGTGTTCACAATGTATAATACTTAATGTATAAGTATTAATACATTAAGTCCCAAGTTTTCAATGTAGCACAATCTTGACAGATTACTTTTTAAAACAGTAGTACATACGGTTTCAGACATTTGACAGTTTAGAATTTCCTAAAAAAAAAAAAAAAAAAGAAACACCCGTGTGTGCCATCAGTTTGATTGAAGGTCAGGATGTCATGCATTCAAACTATTCTCACAATTGACCTTTTCCTAGTTTTGAAGTTTGAAAAATGAACAGAAATGTTCTTGGAAACTGTAATTCTGAGTAGTCAAGTCTGAGATTACTCTTAAGATTAACATTTAAAATGGCAATTTAGTGAAAGGTGCAGGCAAAACCGTTTATTTGCACATTTGCTGATTTGCATCAGTTTAAATCTTGAGCACAGGATCAACCTGCTTTAGTGAACAGAAAGTCAAGTGTGTGAAAACGGAAAATGCAGAGCATGCTTTTGCAGTTCAAGCTAATAATGCATTGTTAGCTTTGTTTTGGATGTCTTTGCGTTGCGAATAAATAATACCGAAATAATTAACACCGAAACCTCAAACCAAGTACTAGTGATACTTGTACCACAGCTTAAGAAGCATCGATCTAAACCACTTTAAGAGTAGCTGAGGCCAAATGTCGTCCCCGAAGGTGAATCTCTGCCCCATCCTCAAGGCCTCAGCAGCCACCAACAGGGCTTCTCCCAGGATCGCCCTGCATTTCGCTCCATCAAAACCAATCGCTGCAGCTCGATGCTGCCACCACACCACCGAACAGCGTTCAGCAGTGGGAACATCCCCCAAACATCGTGCATGTGGGCTCAATCTTGGGTCTCACCTGACCAGAACACCCCTCTCCACGTGTTTGCTGTGTGAAACCTTCTTTCAACACTACTTTATTTTATTTTATACTTTATTTTACGCCACTGTTTTTAACACAGCACAAATGTCGACGTGGTAAAGCTGCGGAGCTTTGCATGATTTCAGACTCATCTTGACAACTCAGATCTGCTCTATGAGCCCAACGTTAATGAAAGAAGGTAGCTTAGCCGACTGTGTGCTGGGTTGCCCTGGTGTTTCTCACATAACAGGAACAATTTAACATGTAGTTTATTTTTACCCGCTCGGTGCTATTGTGTTTTTCTTTAGCCGGCTGTGCCAAAGATTCTAGTTGTGGACAATGATCTAGTTGTGATGTAGATCATCTGATATACTTTTTGTTTTCGTGCATCGCTTGACTTGGTCTGCTGGTGATGAGTCGAGTTGTTTTTGGCTCCCTTCCAGATCCGTCCAACTTTCAGCCTGTCATCATGTGACAACGAGTAGCTGGTTGGACGACGGTGACTGATGCCGACTTGTACTCGCCTCAGTAAATCTCACTTAAAGGTTGTCCTTGTGATCAAAGATAAACACAAACCTTAAGGGCTTTTATTTCCTTTTTGTCTTTGCTCCTCTGGTGCAGAGACGTGTTTATGATCATTTTGAAGTTTAGAGGTGAAATAGTGCCCGTCACATTTACTGACAACCCTGATAAAGATTTGTAAAAAGCCTCAAAATATATATTTTTAAAAATTTTAGCAGCATAATCTCATTGAAAAATGTTGAAAAAATATACAGCTTTTATTATTATTTCTTTAGTGAAGAAAAAAAATCTAATGTTAAGAAATACCTCTTTACAATAAGACCCTTTATAGAGGCTTCTAAATATTTTGTAGATATGTTATTACTCTGTAAACACTTTATAAATAATTATTAACTGGTTATTATGCATCAATAAAGGGTGAAAAAGAGAATATTGACCAGTTTCTTGCCAAAAACTGAGCCAAATCTACATTTGGCTAAAACATTTTAAATTCTATACATTTCATCTAGAGTTGCTATACTAAATATTTCAGTCTAAAGTACAACCTTGTACGCTCGATAAGCATTTGAAAACATAATGCATGTAATATTCTACTTTGTGTTTTGGTGTACACTTTGCAATAAGGCTCCCTTTGATAGCTGTGGATGTTTATAATGCAGTGATAAAGTAGAGAATTACATGATATAGAATTATATTTCCAAATGCTTATGGAGATTACAAGGTTGTACTTCAGACTGAAATATTTAGTATAGTATATAGAATTTGAAACTTTTTAGCCAAATATGGGTTTGGCTCACTGTTTGGCAAGAAACTGGTCAGTTTTTAGTCTTTCTTTCTCTTTATTAATAAACAGTTATTAATGATTTAATGATTGATGATGAAGTGTTTACAGGTTAATTATAATAAGTCAACAAACCATTTATAAGCTTCTATAAAGGGAGTTTTATTGTAAAGTGGTACCAACTGTTTTCATAAGAAGCTCCCCAGAGTTTCAATGACCTTTAATTAGAAATACACGACTATTTATTTCTAAGGGGTATAAATATGATGTGACACAGTGGCATTTTTCTTTTTGCCTGTGGGCTCCAGGCTGGACAGGGACCTCATATTTATCATCCCACCGTGCATGGTAAGCAGAATGGTACAGGAGTTAAAAACAAATCTCAGTTCACTATTATAGAGTGGCATCTCGGGATAATTGGGTCTCCATGACGTCCTCTCGGCGCCATCTACACTCCAAGCAGTAAAATGATAGCCTTTTCCATCTTACCATGACGGACGTATAAACAAGTGGAGTTAGCTAAACTCTCGTCGAACTGTTTGCTTTGGTCAGATGAGACGAGGATTGAGCTTTTCAGCAACAAACAAACACTCCAGATGGGCCTCATGTGAAATGAAAGATAAATATGTGGAAACCAGCTAAGCCCACCGTTAGGTATGGAAGACGATCTGTGACGCTGTGCACCTGTTTCTCTTCAAAAGGATCTCAAAAAAAGAGTGGACTGCAACATAGACGCTTAGATAATATTGAGAAAATGTAAATAAATATCTGTTGGATTCTGCAAATAAACAAAAAGAAAATGCATGTCTTGGGTTCGGTTTTAGAGGGATATTGATCCAAAACACATAACCAGAACAACCCGAGATGCTTCACCAGGCAGAACATTCACTTCTTCCATGGCTATCTCAGCTAAACCCAAATTTGTGGGTTCAGAGACCCGTATCAATATTGAACTGAGCATGGATGATTATAAAGTTAACTAAATGGGGGTGCAATGACAGTACAAGCTGCATTATCAGCCGATTTGTTTTTTAACCCATTTGTAAATTCTGTTTTCTTTTCTGTTGAAAAAAGTCTAAAACCTCACTTTGGGAATTCAAAAAATAATTCAAATTAAAGTTGTTGTTTTTCTATGATATACAGTGTGAGATGTTAACTTGCTGCAGTAAAAGACCAATTATTTCAGCGCTTATACACACTTTTGCTAGGAGTACCAACAAATGTGTCTCTTCTATTAGAGCTGCACTACAAATTGAATAAAATCATCACAAATATGTAAGTGCAAAATCTAAATTTCAATATTTAGTTAGTATAATGGTTCAAGTGTCACGCATTTACTCACCTGACATAATCCGCAAAGAGCGGAACGAGCAGATAACATGATGAGAGTACGGAAAGTAGAGGCTCCCCTAATATCCTGCAGGCCTATTTTCTACTGCTGACGGTGAGATCTAATCAATACGACAACTAGATTGACTGAGGTATCATATGCGACTCTGTGTCTGCTCAGCACTTTAGGAAACATTCTGCTAACTAAATCCGCAGCGTGTTGTAGTAGGGCTGTTTGCTCACTTTTGGGCTTTATGCTCCTGTACAGAAGACAGATCGGAGAGATGCAGCTGGCATTTTCTGCTCGCCGAGACTCCCTCAAGTACAAAGCAGAGAGTAAAAATAAAAATGAGTCATTACTCGTTTCGCCGTGCATGACGGGTGTCCGTGCTCGAGGTTTCAGTGTCATTCAAGTAGCAGATGAAACAGGAACAAGTGTTCATAAGTTCCTCCCTCTTGAGCTCGTACGCAGAATGATAATGTGGACTAATGGATGGCTTTATATGTTTTTTTTTTTTAGCTCTTAATTTCAAGACACAGCTGTGACTTTCTAATGCTCTTAAACCTATTTTCTACTTCTAACAACCCACCCTGTTATTCAAGACACGCACACACAGGCCTCACCTTTTCAATCTTCTCATCCAGCATCCGGAAAAATTCTTGCTGGCTCTCTGACGTATGAATGCTGAGGAAGACAGACATGGAGGGAGGGAGGGAGAGGAAGTCGGAGGTTGGAGATGAGGAGGAGGAGGAAGAGGAGGAGGAGGGGAAGGGAGGCAACAAATACATCATGAGAATTTTCCATTGCACACCTCCCCACCCCGCCCCCCCCCCCCACAGAGAGCAAACACAAATGAGCGCTCGCGCTCTGCGGTGTGAGAAATTGTCTGTTTAGGAGCCTGCAGAGGATTTTAAATAATAATTCAGTGAAAGAACATTAAAACAGCCCTTGAAAGGACAAATAATGGCGTGCGACACGTCGCTGCCTTCATTCACACGGAGCCTGAGGTGGCTCCGCCGCGCCGCGAAACGGCTTTACAAGAGCCAGACGCTTCAGATTATTTACTTACAGGAGTCAAACTGTGAAGGAGGTGACAGCTAAATAAAGGGTCCCTTCAGTCCAGTTATGAACCAGCGAAATGTGCAGATCTACTGTCAACAACTGCAGCTACTCTTGCGTCTTCCTTAAGATCGGCTAAAGACGCAAGCTAACATCTCGACCTAAACTGTTGCCGTAGAGTGGTAGAAATATGCGTCTTTTGAAATCTGCTTTTGTCTTGATGTCTTTATTTGTGATATTCAACACTTTATTAATCCCAAAGGGAAATTAAATGTGTTTTTTTTTACTCATATTATGCAGGTTTTTTCAAACGGTTGTTCCAGATACTGATGGCGGTGGGCAGGAATGATCTTCTGCAGAGGTCTGCCTAACAGCGGCTCTGCAGAAGCCCCCGACTGAAGAAACTCTGCTGTTGTTTAACAGTCTGATGAAGAGGACGCTCAGTGTCGTCTGTAATGTTTTTTATGGGGAATCCTTTTTTGCACAATCATCTTCAGATGTTGTAGATGTGTCCCCAGAACAGAGCCACCCTAGTTTACCTAAACGAGTTCAAGTAAAACAGGGGGATTTGTGACGTTGTTGCATTTGACAGGATTGCCACTCAATGTGTTCATATCCCATACTGTCCCAGACTCCAGTTTCCAAAGTGTAAAAGCAGGATGTTCATTTTTAAATTCATGCTGTATGTTTCTACAGACAACAGGGGCTTAGGGGACGGATATGTCTCTACCTGTGCACGCACGCATGTACAGGACTGTCTCAGAAAATTAGAATATTGTGATAAAGTTCTTTATTTTCTGTAATGCAATTAAAAAACATGAAATGTCATACATTCTGGATTCATTACAAATCAACTGAAATATCGCAAGCCTTTTATTGTTTTAATATCGCTGATTATGGCGTACAGCTGAAGAAAACTCAAAAATCCTATCTCAAAATATTAGAATATTTCCTCAGACCAAGTAAAAAAAAAAATTATAACAGCAAAACAAAATCAAACATTTGAAAATGTCCATTAATGCACTCAGTACTTGGTTGGGAATCCTTTTGCACAGATTACTGCATCAATGCGGCGTGGCATGGAGGCAATCAGCCTGTGGCATTGCTGAGGTGTTATGGATGCCCAGGATGCTTCAATAGCGGCCTTTAGCTCATTTGCATTGTTGGGTCTGGTGTCTTTCAGCTTCTTCTTCACAATACCCCACAAATTCTCGATGGGGTTCAGGTCAGGGGAATTGGCAGGCCAATCAAGGACAGTAATGCCATGGTCAGTACACCAGTTACTGGTGGTTTTGGCACTGTGGGCAGGTGCCAGATCTTGGTTGTGCAGCGTTTCCTGCCACATTTCCCCCTTCCAACACACTTTTTGTGAATGTGCTTTGAAACTGCACTCTGTGAACAGCCTGCTCTTTGAGAAATTTCTTTTTGTGTCTTACCCTCCTGATGGAGGGTGTCAATGATGGTCTTCTGGACAGCAGTCAGATCAGCAGTCTTCCCCATACTTGTGATTTAGTTTACTGAACCAAGCTGAGTGTTTTTCAAGGCTCAGGAAACCCTTGCAGGTGTTTCGAGTTAATTAGACGATTCAAGTGATTAGCTGAATAGCCTACTAGTATACAGTACTTTTTCACGATATTCTAATTTTCTGAGACAGTCCTGTATGTAGGTCTGTATGGATGGACGATGTGCAGAGGAACAACTACATGAATGAAGGAC
Source organism: Fundulus diaphanus (assembly GCA_037039145.1). NCBI lineage: Eukaryota > Metazoa > Chordata > Actinopteri > Cyprinodontiformes > Fundulidae > Fundulus > Fundulus diaphanus. Next base: position 32,344,839 of record CM073128.1, read on the forward strand.
AAAGATAAGGTGGTGGGTGCATACCACTTCTTAACAATGAAATGAGAAATAAAGTCTGCAAATGCATTTATACAAACTAATCATCTTTTTCCAGACTATAAAAACCCACTTTTAAGAAATCTTACTTAGATGTTTTTTTTTTAATTCTTTTCATTTTTGTAAAAACCTTCACATAAAACACCCAGATTACTTGATGTATGCAATATGGTGTAGATCCTGCTACTTCATGTGAGGGAAACTTGCCTTTAATAATCCCTGCTTACCCTGTGCAAGCCTTCCAGACGAATCCTAAATAGAAACCTGGATGCTTAAACCCTTCGGTCAAGTTAAGCGGAGGCTACGTTATTTCCCCACAATAGAGGGGTCAGCGTTCTCTCCCCACCCCATAAATGTTGCTCCAACCCCTGTAGTAATTGCCACGCTGTGTCATGTTGGCACCGGATGGTTGGACAGCTTCTTCCTGTGATAATTCATGCTGAGTTTCCCTGTAATCCATCAGTATGATCTTATATCCAGCTATTGTAACAAAGTATCCCTGAAGCAGCTCTGAGGGCTGCCGCCGTCCACTTACTTCGATTTGATGTTGGTTGCAGCCGCCTCCTGCTGTTTGCCCCTGCACTCCACATTACTCTTCTCCTGCGAACAAACACACATGCCATTAGTTTTCATTATCGGCAGGCCGGTCCTGCTCCACACAAACCACTCGTATCAGCCGAGCAGCCACGGCGCCTGCAGATCGAAACCTGGGGGATTGAACCACGTCCTCACCCAGCTGCTGCAGGACACGGGTCTGTCAGACGAACATCTAATAACCCTGTTTATCAGCTGCATGTTCAGTCTCCTGCAAAGGCTGAGTGTTGACAACCCAGAAAAGTGTAGAATAGACATCTTTTACCTTTGTAATTGAGAAATGATGCCTTCTGTACCTTGCAAAAGTATTAAACCCCTCTACAACTTTTAATCACTGTGATTAGATTAATAAAAAGCAACAAACGGCAATCTGAAAAGTTTGCTGTATGAGTTAAGACCCGACGAGTCTTTACTAGAGCTGGGAAATACATCGAGATAAAAAAAAAAAAAAAAAAAAAGAGAGATACAAGATTAGAATATATTGTTTATATTGAGATGGTCTATGTTGCGTTACAATTATACTTTGATGTATTGCGTTAGGTTATTTTTCAACTGTTTCTCATATTTATCTGCAGCTGTTTAAAAAAAACATACCTGGGAGACTTTGGGATAAAGCTTTGATATAATTGTATAGCCTTATTGTAATTACTTTATAAAAAGAAAAACATTGAGATAAATATCTTATCTCGGCATTGAGCCTAAAAATATATTTTTGCTCCATATAGCCCAGCCCTTGTCTTTACTTTTTAAAATCAGCTTTTGTGGAAATAACAGCTGCACGCATTTTTCCAATCTTCTCATGGATTCCTAACTGAGTTTAGGTCTGTACTTTAACTAGGCCACATGAATATATACGCTGATGTAAAGCATTTCATTGCAGCCCTGCCTTCATGTTTAGGGTTGTTATCCTGCTAGTCTTTTCACCACAACTGGAAATCTTTTTCAGCGTTGGATTTGGCTCCATCCATCTTCCCATCGACTCTGACTGCCATCGCTGTCCTTGCTCAGCAGTCAAGGCAGCCATGCTTCACCCTGTTGGTGGTGCATTTGGCATGACGTGTTTTGCATGTTGTCCAAACAGTCACTATTTGGTCAACATTGGTAAATTTGCTTTTCATCAGACCAGAACTAATTTTTCCACGTTTTGCCTGGATCCCCTACATGGCTTGTGGCTTTTTCCAACAACATTCTTCTTGCAGTTTTCCCATAAAAATCAGACGTGTGAAGTGTAGAGCCAATAGTTGTCCTATTAATAATTCGTCCAACCTGAGCTGTGGGTCTCTGCAGCTCCTCCAGAGCGTCTAGACGGCTTTCCTGATGAACCTTCTTTAAATTCAGGCTGACGCTTTGGTCTCGGTAGGTTTGCAGTATGCCGCTCTCTCTTCATTTCCATATGTTTTAAACTTCTCCACAACTGTCTCCCTGACCCGTCTGCTGTGTTCCTTAGTCTTCACGAAGCTGTTTGTTCACTAAATGTTCTTTAATAGACCGCTGAAGTCTTTGCAGAAAATATTGATTTATACACCAATGATAGTCTGAGTGTTATCATCACTCTACTTGTATATATTTATATACCAGTTGGTATTGTTGTACCACAACACAAAAAGGGACATTTTGCTGGGCCCTATGCGGGTGTGTGTGGTAAGACTGCGTATTCACAGCATGCCCCTACCACAAGTGAGGTGCGTCTCACACGGCTTTGTAACTTTTCATTTTGGGAAACTCGGCCAACAAAATACCAAACTGTGTCCAATTTTGTAACAACCAAGTATACTTCAGCCATTGCTAAAAATAAAAAAGGAAGAGAATGGCCTTTTGAGGTTTGTGACAACTTGTTTCGAGCAAGCCTTGAACACATTTGACTTCTGTTATCATAAACCCATGAATAAACATATCAGTCTGGGAGTTTTTTCTGTATAAACTCTTGATCAGAGCATGCTGTTGCTGGGGCAGCATATAAAGATCATCGGGGCTTATCTTCTGCTTGTAACCTTGTTTTTTATGTATATATAAAGCTGCATTTTATTCCTGCAGTGTGATCTAACCCCTGCTTTACAATCAGGATTTATTATACCGCTCATTGTTTTAACACTTGCCAGGGGCGCCAGGCTGTCAATTTAAAGAGGGGGAGACACAAAACAAAACACCTGTTCTCGTATTCTCTCACCATCATAACGCTCGGGCCTTTTGTGACCTGAGGAGGAAGTAGATTTATTCAGAGATAATGTGCCTCCGCTTATTAATTATTTACACTGTCAGGTAAGAGACAGTGCGCCGTAAAATCCTTTACGAGGTTTTAGAACAAAGTGCCTCCATGAAGCTTCCCTGATGTGTTTAAAACCTAAAAATTTCTGCAGCGGCGGAGGGAAACCGACAATACGCTCAGCCTACACATTCCACACACGCCAGACGGCCGTCTCCTCCTGCCAGTGAGGAACCTTTCTGTTTGCCTCGGTGTGTTTGTGTTGGGTTTTTTTTTTCTTTCCGTGATTGTGCAAGAAGACATCAAGTTTGTGTGTGTGTGTGTGTGTGCGTGTGTGTGCGTGTGTGTGTGTGTGTGTGTGTGTGTGTGTGTGTGTGTGTGTGTGTGTGTGTGTGTGTGTGTGTGTGTGTGTGTGTGTGTGTGTGTGTGTGTGTGTGTGTGTGAGATGCAGACAGAGAGAGATGCCTTTGGACACAAACGCAGGCCTGTTGGCTGGAGCTGATGAGCTGTCAGAGGAAGGTTCGAGTGTGTGCAGATGACAGGCTGTCATTGGACTGGCTGCTGTGTGTGTGTGTGTGTGTGTGTGTGTGTGTGTGTGTGTGTGTGTGTGTGTGTGTGTGTGTGTGTGTGTGTGTGTGTGTGTGTGTGTGTGTGTGTATCCGTCTCTCACCAGGTTCTCCTGGTTGCGAGCGTTCACCCGGTTTTCATCCCCTCTCATGTACTTCACCTCCTCCACTCCCTTCATCTTGTATTCGTCTGAGAACAGAAGAGTTGGCATGATTAAAGGAGGGGGAATGAACAATTACACGTATTTGTGAAGAATTAAACCCGATATGAAACAAAGAGCAAATTCCTTTTTATTTGCTTCTAGACGCAGTCCTTTTCTCTACCGTCACCGCAACATGTCATCGAGACCCGTCAGCATTGTATTGATTCTTAGCCCCACGCGGTCGATGGTAACCTGATAACAGGGCCTGATGCGACATTTCCTAACGTGCACATAACAGCCGAGGCGCAACTATATTTACATGAGACACTGCTTCACCATTTAAGCATTAGAAAGAGGAAAAAAGCAGCATCATAGAACCAGCAGGAGGAAATACCAAAGAAGTGAGAGGCAAAAGGGAGAGAGGGCAGCGCTGAGAAGGAGGAAGATGGAGCGGATTAAAGATCAGATGAACATCTTCTTGGCTACATGGACAGCTTAGACGGCTAAGACACTTAGTAGCAGCTCAGTAGCGACGAGAGCTTTAAGACTTGATTCAAGGCGGCATGGCACACACCCACCGCCGTCCATCCTCGCTAAAGCAAAATGTAAGAATAAGACTGATACTTAGGATGTCTTACTGACCAAGGAACGCATGTTCTAAAATGATGTTTCAAAATGTGTTTCAAATTGTGGAGGAGTTGTTATTTTGTTTACTTGAGATTCATACACAGGATAATTTCAAGTGCTTTGCAGTGGAGAGAAAAAAAACTGAATAGTAACTCAAAATAGAATTAAATACTAGAAATGCATTATAAGAGGGAGTAAATTTGAGCATAATATAAAAAAAGAAAACAGTCACATGCTAAAGAAATGGCTAAGAGAAATGAATTGATAGAAGAATCTTTTGCCTTTACTGTAAATCTGAACCGTTCTGATTTAAAGGAACCAACCCATCAGATCTACACAGTAAAAACTTATTCAGCACTACTTATATTAAACACTTTAGGATCAGTGAAGAATCATCATGTTCAGAATCCATATACAGTTAAAACCAGATATTTACAAACACAGCATAAAAGGACAGATAACCATTTCATCCATCACTGGCTGATAATGGAATCAGACAGGCAGAACCTTTCCTGTTTAGGTCTGTTAGGAGGATCGCCAAAATTATTTACCCTACTAAAAGCCAGAATAATATGTATTATGAAATTTGCATCCATTAAGAGCACTTTTTTTTTACAAATGCTTTAAAGGCAAACAACTAAGGATGTCCCGGCTTTGAAAGCTTCACACCAGTGAATGTTAAGGGAATTCCTCAAACAAACTGTTTTCTTGTTTTACATCATGAAAGAGGAAAAAGAATCAAAAGAAATAATTAAAACTATTAAAACCTTCCTTTTTGACAAAGCTTATAACTAGAGTGGCTCATGTTACTCTGAGCTACCTTTATAGTTTTGCTGCTATAGGCTTAGGCTACTGGAGGACATCAGGATCTAATTCTCTCACTCTATAGAGTTCTACTGTTCTTCTTCATTACGTGTTGTCATTTCTGCTTTAACTTTCTGTTCTCTCTCTTTTATCTTCATAGTAGGTACACCTGGTCTGGCGTTCTGTTGACTGTGACATCATCCAAAGAAGACGGCTCACCCGCTATTACCATCTAATGTAGAACAGATTAGTGGATCAATGTGAGCTTCTGTGCTTTTTTGTCTCTCTTGTGTCTCTGCTCTGTCTTCTGTAACCCCAGTCGGTCGAGGCAGATGACCGTTCATACTGAGCCCGGTTCTGCTGGAGGTTTTCCTTCCCGTTAATGGGGAGTTTTTCTTCCCACTGTCGCTTCATGCTTGCTCAGTATGAGGGATTGCAGCAAAGCCATGTACAATGCAGACGACTCTCCCTGTGGCTCTACGGTTCTCCAGGAGTGAATGCTGCTTGTCGGGACTTTGATGCAATCAACTGGTTTTCTTATATAGGAACATTTTTGACCAATCTGTATAATCTGACCCAATCTGTATAATATGATTGAATTTAACTTTGTAAAGTGCCTTGAGATGACATGTTTCATGAATTGGCGCTATATAAATAAAATTGAATTGAATTGAAAATAATTCTTTAGCTCCACCAGTCTGGTTCATCCTCAGGTAAAATTTCCAGATACCTGAAGATGCCATGTTCTTCTGCTATTATTTGCAATGATAAATAGCAACAGGAATTCTATTATTATGGTGCTTGCTGAGCATGGCAGAGGTCCCATTATCCTCAGTGAAATGATTCCCGTACCCTTATTGCCTGAAAGGTCACTCGGAGAGGAAGAAGCCATTACTTCAAAAGCAACAAAAAAACAGATTAATTTGGAAATGCGCTCAGTTTGGTTTTGTTTTCAACTGGATCTGCAAAATATACAGCTTGGGAGAATATCTTGAGAATACAATGATAAGATATAGTTCGGATAAGATAAGAACCGTGATGGCATAAAGTTTTAAAATGTTATTGCTCACATTGTGTAATAGAAATTAAAGAAGAAAAAAAAAAGAAATGCAGGTTTAATTGTTCAGAAACACCCAACAATGAGCTGAACAACACCAGCGCTGAGTACTGTCAGCTCAATACCCGACTGTGGGACGTGTGCCTTTAAAAGGTAGCCGCTGCCCGCGATAGCAGACATAAAAGGCGAGAACACCTGGTTTTATCTGTTGCACATCTTGTATTTTTGCCCTCGCTCTATCAGCAGCCGCCCTGCATCTGTCTGTGTTTATATCTGTGTGCCCGTCTGTGCCCCCTTGTACCCAGCTGAGGCCCTCCCTCCCTCCCTCCCTCTGCTCACGATGTTCCTCCACCTTGATCACCTGTGTCTGTCTGCGTGTCTGCGCTCGAGCACAATCTCACATGCCTCTCGGCGAGGCGACACGTGCGTCGCCGCAGAGCCCGACAGCGGGCCGCGCTTTCCTGTCCGCTCTTTGGAAGCGTCAGTGGAAGACATGGAGGAGGGAAGCGGCCCGACGCTGCCGCTGTTTATCCCAGGAATGTAAACGAGTCTTAGCAAAGCCGCTCCTGTCTGAGCATGCCAGCGCACACAAACGGCTCCGTAACGCAACACAGACTCACCGAGCTGCGATGTGCTCGGTAAACACGCGGCACATTACCGCGCTGCGGCAGGAAGCAGAACCGAGAGCCGCTTCCTCTGCTCTTAAGCATGGCACCACGGCCGTTTACACTGATGTCAAGCTGTGCGCGCTGTCACTTAGGGTGGATACAGCAGGCAGGGAAATCAGCAGCCGTGGGCCACAGAAATGTATCTAAATGCACAACACGGGGATAAGGAATGCCATTTTATGATGCGGGATTTGCCTGAATACTCTCTCCCCGTTCAAGGATCCTGACTAAGCTCAACGTGATGAATACAGAGAGATCAAAGGGACCCAGCTTACACCATCACAGACTTCAGTTTAGATAGGAGCAAATAACCGGCGGGTCGCATTCGTGTGTGTGTGGCCGTCCCCGTCAAAAGAAATGACACGGGCGTTTCGTCACGCCGTTGCCGGGGCTCGCTTTTGGGTGGGAGGGAGAGGGAAAACCGTCAGAGAGGAGAGAGAGAGATGAAAGGACTATTTTGAGAAGCTGTGGTTTTGTGATGTGGACATCTTTCTCGTCTCTGATTAGAGAGCGGGATCTGCGCTGACCTTAAGGACCGGCTGCGAGCGCACGGACGCGGTTGAGAGCCAGAATGCCTCTGAATCTGAATGTCGCTGCGTCCAAGTGTCTGCGCGGCTCGTGAGTCATTTAAATGGCCTTATTTGGCCATGTCTGCTCCCGCAGCCCGGCCTGTCCTATGGCTGTGTCACTCTGTCCTTCCTGCCGAGCGTCCTCCCTCCCAGCCCGACTGGCCGCCAGCCATCACCAGCCTGGCATCAACATTTACACCTGAACCGAAAGTCAAAATCACACACGTCAAGCGGTAATCAGCAATGGAAGAAAATCCTAGAGAGGGGGTTTATTTTAGAGTTCATGAAATGATACACGTCTGGAAGATTGAACTCGTCGTGACATATTTCCCCATGCGATATGCCAGCCAGCCAGACAGATATATTATCCATCTTATTATGTTTCGTCTGTAATTTTAGTCTTTTACAAAACCACGTAAAAAGTATTACTTTATTTGCAGTCATATCGAACAATCAGGGTGATATAGGATACTCAAGAAAATTAGAAAACTATTTATTATAATGAGCATGTAAACAAATACAGACCAACACAGTTTTATGCCATTGAGCATGTCTTTTTTAAACTACTGAATACAATTTTGTCGTTTTGTTTTTCTTTTCTGGAGATTTTTTTTTTTAAAGGTACAGTGGACAATATTCTTTCAGCTTCAAGTTCCAAGGGGGGATCAGCTCATCTATTGGTTGTCCCACATGTCAATTATTGTGCTCACCTAATGCCAATGTGCTAGTTTCATTCCTTGCTAGTTTCCTCTTGCTGTGCACTTCTAGTGTTTATGTATCCGGTTAGCTTCGGTTTCAGCCGTTCATTGTAGCTCCGCTGCTCTCACAGTATACTTTGGAAATAGCTGAGAGTCGCGAGAAGCGAACTGAGTTTATGAGAAGAAGTGGAAGGCCTCAGAAGAAAGAAATAAGAGCAAAGTGTATTTGGGAGATTTGTTCACGTAATCCCCCTGAGGAGCGGAAGAGCAGGTAGGATGGTCTTGCGCATGCATTCAAAAAGCTACTTGGGCGTTTCTTACCAAATTTCCGGAAACACTGACCCCTCTACCTTTAAGGAATCCAGGCTTTTTGTCCCCTTTACTAATTCAAGTTATTTGCCAAAACTGCGACACAACACACTACTAAAGTGCCTGATCTCGCCACTATGCCACCATGTTTATTTGTTGTTTTAAAAGAAAAATAGGAAACAGAAATAGAAGTAACCAAACACATGCCCGTGGTCGCCAAGAGGTGACAGCGTAGTGACGTAAACGCTGCAGTTTAAAGGGCCTACATCGTGCAAAATCAACTTTTTTGACCTTTTGAGCTATGATACGATGCTATCCCTTCATCAAAATCAAGCCCAAAGTGATATTTTGCTAGATTCATGCATGTCTGATTAATCCTCATGACTTCAGCTCTCTGAGCAGCAGTCCCTCCCTGTCCCGGAAAACAGGCGGCCATGACAGGTCCACGTAGAGGGGTCCCCCCCTCCAGGCAGTATTTACCTTGACCACGCTGCCCTGCCCACTAAACGACATGCCCAGGAGCGGTGATGTGAAGCAGACCGCCTTCATTTCTGCTCAAAGTTGAGACGAAGTGGCTCTTTTAGCACCTAATCTGCACAGCGACAGCAACTGCTCTTTTTATGATACCATGCTGCAGAGGCTCCACTGTGATCCCACATGGGGAGAGGCGCCGTCTTCCGAGTTGGAACAAAAACTAATATATCATGACAAAACGAATACACGGTAACACCGAAGGACATATTTCATCATATATATGCCTACAGTTGACTTTGCAAGGCTCTAAAAAAGCAGGATACAGAACCTTTAAAGGCACCCTGCAGTCAAGATCGTAGCAGCGGTAATCCAGAACAGCAGCTGTCGCATGCCGAGCAGAGGATCCACCTGGGGAACTGGGTTTGGTCATTTTGGAGTCGTCCTTTGTCATTTTGGTTATTACGTGAGGGTGACGTCTTGTGGGTGGTGAGGAAAGAAATTCCCTTTTTATTTGGTGCCTATAAGTTCTGGCGTTCCTCATAGTTTAAAGCAACGCAGGCTTTTCAGGCGGGTCTGGTATAACGTACAAAACTTAAAGGAAACGTTCCAGTGCATAACTTGGAGCTCTGCTTTAAATGTCATACCATTTGATGAGCAGTGTTTCAGCTGCTCTCCGCAGGTCACATGGCACAGACGGCCAGGATCCTGCAGCAGGCTCTCTCTCTCTCTGTGCACGTCATTTTAAAAGGGTGGAAAAGTGTTGGACTGTTAACTCTGAAAACTCAGAGTTCTTAGATAAAACAATGTCCACAGCCTGTAATGCACTTCAAAAAGTCATGGACAAGAAAATCAGCAAGTCCGTCAAGAACAGGTATCAGGAGTTGAGAGGTCATGGAACGCGAGCATTTAAAAAAAACGGAAGCTAAACAATCCCTAAAAACCTAAAAGTCATCTTACATTACAATAAGATGGAATAGGACTTTAATTAAATTAAATCCTAAATCAGGGGATATGAGCCCTTACTGAGTAGAGGTCCTGCAGGAAAAGCGTTGTAGGCAAACCGAAGGCGTCAGCGCTGACTTTATGCAGGGCTGTAATTTGACCTAATGCTTTCAAAAAGCAGCCAATCAGAGATGCCTGCACAAGAGCTGCACAAGGTACCAAGCAGCAATCATTATGATGAAGATATTAGACATGTGCAATGTCAAAATCACTAAAGGCATTTGGTAGCTTATAATAATTCAAGTTCCATAAGTCCAGGCTGTGTGCTCGAATATTATAGTTGGAAGGATGAACTCTGGCTGCCCTTGATGCCCACACCTAATATAGATTTCAGTGGCCAGTGGAGACGCAACATTACACTCACATGTTTTCCTGATATCGTGCAACCAGAGACTGCTCGTATCTTAATGGGACCTGCTCTTTTAAATGCTTTTCCACTGAGAACATTTTCTAGATGATTTTGAAATACATAACAAGAGCAAGTAGTTTTTATCTGTGTGTGTAAACAGAACAGTTCGACTAAGTTTGAGCCTACAATATGTAGAAGTGAGGTTGTGGAAATGAGACCCTTTTACCTCTAAAGTTACACAACTATAGCTATCCACCTTTTATTAAAGGCTGGTAATATATGCTGCTTTTAATTTTAAGGTCATGACCTGCCCCTTCCTCTTCTGCTGGAAACATTTCATATCTATCATAAATTGCTTTTTGCTTAGAGAGCCTAAAATAAACTATAGTCTTTTAATAACGGTCTTGTATTGATTTAAAATAAATACCTGATGTATTTACAAGGATTGCATGGATTTTTGAATAAATTCTGAGCCTTCGTGAGGATATAAAAGCTCGGCAGGACATTTAGTTACTTTTAGGTGTTTGAGAAGAAATTGTAATGTCATGTGTCATGATTTTGACAGACTTCCTCTTTAACGCTGAAAAACAATGGTGACGTGGAACAGAAGCACAACATAACAGCACGCAGCAGTGTGCAAATTAGTTTAAAAAAATCTTTTCAGTCATATCCTTAGTCCAGAAAATGATGCATGAAATGTGAGGAGCTCCTCACATTTCATGCATTTAATGCAGACAGTCGCTCAGCGTAGGCACTGTTGATTTCCTCCCCTGCTGTTACGGTCGGACCTGGTAGCTTCCCCTCCCCGCAGCGGCGATGATGAGGGATGTGCTTCCTTCAACTCGCTGTGCCAGATCCTCCCTGCCAGACCTGCAACTTTTGACCTTTTTAGGTCTTCAGTGAGTTTTTCCCATTTCTGTGCACTACACTGCAAAGACCTTGCTTTTGTAGGCCACAAAAGTAGCCATTTGTTGCGAGTTTAGGATGATTTATTTAGGTTTTATGATCCTCTATCAACACGGAGTTCCTTAAAATACGACAGTAAAGTATATTTCTTCCTTCTAAAGCGAGTCCGCGCTGGATTTAATATTTCCAAGGCCTGAGATTCTGTTTAGAAGTCAATAAAGGAAAGAACTGCGATGCCTTCATTTTATCTGAAACGCTAGGGGAAAAAAAGCATTCACTTTTAAGTAAACCTTTTTTACTCCCCGAAATATCCTGCTGCAGGTGTTGTGGGACTAAATGAAAGAAATTTCTCAACATTAACTTAGACTGAATCCTATTTTGTTGTGTTATCCCACTTAATTTAAATAGCGGTCGAAATATTACATAAAGAAGCGAACAGTCCTTTGGGAAGTTGACACATCTCTCGCTCCTTGAATCCTAATACGTGACTTAATTTGCCCTCAGGGAAATGACAGTTAAATGACGGCACAAGTTAAGCACGCTAACCTTCAAAAACTTAACTTGAAGTACTAATTTAACTCTCCTATTACACTTATTTTTCAGTAGGTTAATACATCAAACTAGCCATTACAGTGTTCATTTTTCTTTAGAAAATATATTTTAAATAGAAATATCCCTTTTTTGCTCATTAGGAAATTTTCGACGTGTATCAAACAACAAATATTGTGAATCAAATTAGCGGTTCTAATGTACGCTGTAATCATCATCAAATATTTTAAATTGAGAAATACCTTCGTTTTCTTTTGTATCGTTCATGCTGAGTCACAATAATTAACACCGAACATAATGTATATCTGAACGCTTGTAAATAGACATTACAGCAGTTATTGTACCATTAAAACAGCTTTATTGGAAAAATGTTCACATTTCTTAACAGGCCTATTTGTTTTGGACAATTGCTTTGTTTTTAGGAGGTTTTGCGCTCTGCAAACTAACTTAGATGTGCTCTGTTACTTAATCTACAGTTCCTGGTCTTATGAAAAAGAGTAATAAAGTTTCCTAGACTAAACACACAAATAAGTACCTTTATTTTTTTGTGGAAAAGTAGCAGATTTTTAATGCTTTGATTCAGATACAGACCAATTTAAGAACCAAATGTTTGGAGACCAACCTGGTCGTTAAATTGCTTCTTTTTTTTCTTTTCTTTTGAACAAGTTCAGCATTCAGTCAAGGAGTCAAAAATCTAATCATGAGAACAATTTAAGGTAATATAAACAATCTTAACCATTGGACTAATTAGAAATGTGTAGAATTTAGAAGCAAAGATATAGCTAAAAAAAATCTAACTAATAAAAGGTAATTTTGTTCTTTCCCAGATGTTTAAAGTCAACAACGGCAACCCTGTTAGAAAAATTATTTTAGAAATCAAAGTTAGTCAGAATGAAACTCCACTTGTCAAGCCTCTAAACCTTAGAGGCTGATTAGAGGGGCGCCAATCCTTTCCTTTAAAGGAAAGGATAATCAGAACACATCCAACTAGACATAAGTGGTTTTTATCACGTATGATTTCTGTGACAACATATCTTAAACCAATATTTTCCTACATAGTTAATCAATTTACAAACTACAATATTTAGCTACATATCAAATATCAAATGTAACATTATGATACTTATGGCAATATTTAAAAAATGTATATTAACTAAGAAAATATTTCTTGGTGGGTGTATTTGAAAGATCTGGAAAGTTTTTTTTTCAAGGTTACGTCTCAACGACTCCCCCCGTTGAGACGTAACGAAAAAGGCGCAAGGGGTGAGATCACACAGGTCTGCTCAGTTTCCTCTGGATCTGATGCGTGCAGATAAAAAAAAAAACGTGGCACGAGCTTTAAAATAACAGTGAAATGTGTATGCCGCGTCCCTCTGCGTCAACGTTTAGGTGCCGCATCACGAAGTCTTACAACGTTACAGCCTTAGCGGCCCTCCGGTCTCCTCTCGCTGTGATTAGTACACAGATCAACAGCGTGATGCTGAGGAGAGAGAGTGTTGCTGTTTTCCCTCGCCGTCCCTCTGTGTTTGTGTAACGGAGCAGCCTTTTTCCGGTTATTGTGTGGGAGCAACTATGAGGGGCGGGGGTGGTGGGTGGTTTAAGGTTAGGCTGGAGTCTGGATGGAGAAGCCCAAATACACGGGACGCACTCGCAGTGAAATCTGCTGGTGGGCGGACCAGTGTGAGAAAAAAAGAAGGAAGAGAAAAACGGGGGCTCGCTGTGTAACTAAACGCGCTGATGTACGACACGCACACACTTACTGACATGCAGTCCACTGGGGGTGAATTTATGAGCGTAAGCGAGACGGACTGGCTGACCAGAGCGGCAGCCTCTGGTCTTTTCCACCTCGGTTATGAGAAGTGAAACGGACGCAGCGAGGGAGCTGGAGAAGGGTGGGGAATTCAGAGGTGAAAGACGACACTTGCAGCAAGATGAGGAATAGAAACGCAGAAGAACAAGATGAAGAAAAGAAAAGAATAAGCTTGCCAAAAAAAAAAAAAAAAGTCGCACACCTACGTAAATATGTGTGAACAAGTCCAAACGGTAGTCGGCCCCCCTCCACGGCTCCTCCACATTCCACTTTAATCAAAAGACAGCAGAAAGGGGACGGGACAGGCCGGGAGGAAGCGGGAGGAAGGGATGTGAAAGGACACAAGGTTTTGACCTAATGTGCAAGAGACGAGAGGAAAAGAGCTGGAGAGAAGAAATGCTGGGAGATGAAGGCAGGAAAAGTGGGGATGGGGTTATGGAGACCCAAAATAGACAAGAGTGGCAGGAAGAAAGAGGAAGAAAGAGGAAGAGAGGAACGAGGCCTTGAGGAGGGGGGGGGGGCGGGGAGAAAAAGAGCCGATCTGAAAGTTGGGAGAGCATCAACGCATGTCAATCTCTTTTTCTCTCTCTAGGAAATCATTCTTCTCTGACCATCTCCCTCTCATTCCCTGTCTTGTTTTGCTGCCCTGAAATAAAAAGCAAAAAAGGAGACAATCACCAAGGAACCTCAGCGGTGAGGCAGACTAAGGAGAGGAGAACGTGTCTGGGGGAGCGCTGAAGGGGTGGGAAAGCAGCAGAGAGTCAGTGGGAGGTGGAAGAGAAGAGCAGAAAGGGGTCGGATGGAAACCATGGGAGACGATGGGAGGTAGAGAGGGGGGAAACCTCCTATGGGTTGTCATCTGCCACAACCCGTCCAGCTGTGGTGCTCCTCATTCTTAATCTCAGTTAATCCTGCAACCAGCCATCCTCTCTTTTTCATTCCCGTCCCTCATTACACCACAGCCGGCTGCGTACAATTAAGGATAGAGCTGCAGCCGTTTAGACCTGTCCCTAATCATCCTCGGGACTGTCGTCAGTCCATCACATAATTAAACTAAGGAGATCTTTAATGGATCATTTATGCTCCAGCACAGAACAAACTCAAATCTCCGCTACCACAACTTGGAACCATGCAAGAAAAAAAAATGCAATGGCTGAGAAGCTCGTAGACAATGAAACATTTCCAGGCCTATTTTCATCAGAGGAGTGAAAAGAAATTATACATTTTGCAAGTTTCTACCGAAATTCAAGCCCTTCCGGTTTCAATTTCCTACCCTTTGAACAACCATTTAGCAGCTAGCAAGCTTTTAACCATTGCATATCAGTTTACTGCTCTTGTTAGTTAAGTAATTAGATCAACTGTGAGGATGTAGAAATGCTCAAATCTCAGGTACGCAGCCTCGAGAGGATCGCCGAGCAAAGCTCGTTCAAGAGTTTGGGAGAGATTCACGAGACGTGACCTCCAGCTGCAGCCAGCGTGCCAAGAGCTAACACGCACGGGCATCATTCCTATGCTCTGTACTTAAAAAGTCAACAGCTCACGCAGAAATCTAAATATCTAAACAATGCATTTAAAAAAGAAAGGCAGCACCAGGGTCATGTCCATCTCGTTTCATTCAGTTTTAAGAATCTAAGATTCATTTACAAGGGAGACGGCATCCTCCAGGATCAAGAGGATTAAGACAAATGATAATTCATGCTTTAATTAGCGCCACACTCTACTTCTTTTCTTTTTGGAAATGACGAAAATATAAAATTGGGATAATAACACAATTTTATGAAAACTCTTCCCTCTGTGTTAAAATGAGGAATGTTGAGCATCTTGTGAAGTTATTCACAATTAGGGAAATACTAAATACTTTTAGCAAATCAGCATTAACCTATTATTAGTGTCAGGATTTTGTGATTTTATTCTTGTAATATCATAACTACAGTCTCACAATGTTCTTTATTCTTGTACTGTACACCTGATATTATGACTTTATTCTTGTAATGTCCAAAAAAATAATCATTTGTATTACGGTCATTGTAGATTAAAGAAAATAAATTATTGGCCACGGAGAAGTACATTTCCACAACTAAATTTTTAGAATAATTTCCCATATTTGTGGGGGGAAAAAAACTCAAAAAGTCGTACATTTTGGAGAAAAAAAACTTTTTTTCACGATCGATTAAAAGGCATACATTTGCTATATTACAACAAGTATATCTGTGACAATGTAAAGTCATACATTTTGGAGCATCTCGCGACCCCCACATAGTGTCTCACGACCCCAGGGGCTACGGACCACCATTTTAGGAACCCCTGCTTTAGCCCATTCCTTTTTAAGTGGATTATTTTGCTTTCTGTGACCCTTTTGAGTTGTTACCATTTTATTGTTGGTCTGCTTAATTGGATGTTTGAAGAACAAGAAAAAACGGTTTTATTGCCACATTTTCCACATTGCAGATAACGTTCAAGATAGAGAATATTATTACAAAACACTGAAGCCCCATTTAGCAACAACATGATCTGGACTCTCTGTGAACCGGTCACCTTTAAAAGCATGCGGAGCTCTTCGAAAGAGGAATACCAGACATAAGGTGCTGTGCTGACGGCAGCTGAAATCCTCTGTTGAGCAAGAATGGATAAAAACTGCTTTCAACATGATTGTGTCTTTTTTTTAGATGCCAAACGTTTACAAAATGATATCAAAAGAAGAACAGATGCAGCTAAGGGTGGAATATGGAGCACATCGCCTGATGTGGACCAAATAAAAAGTTTGTTCTTTATGAAACGACATTTATCTGTTTCATTAATTTCATTACTTGATCTGTTTTTCTGTTTTAAGTTTTACACACAGTCACACGTGTTTGGAAATGGGTTTGTGTTAAAATTTCCCGCATAGATACTAATAGTGACCCCTCATGAGCCTTCAAACCTCTCTCCGTCCAGTTTAGTGCTGAAATATTCATCACCAGCGTCATGCTTTTCACCAACATAATCAACCCTCTGGGTACTTCCTCTCTTCTACATGAGCTGCAAACGCAGAAGACTCCAGTAAAACTGCCGTTGTTGACAGATATTTTCCAAACCAGAGAACCCAGCCCTGCCAGAGGACTCTGCGAGTTCAGAGCGGGGCCACGGGGTCTGCGCTAACCCGAGCTGTGGAGTGAGGAGGCGCTGCGAGCAGCGGGGCATCACACTGACCAGAGTAGAGGTCTCCGTTGCTGAAGGCCTTGCCGCGTCCCTCCTCATCGCTGGGCACGGCCGACACCTGCTTGGCCGAGGTGCAGCCCATGGCCTTACTGTCTGAAACTTCTCATCGCACCCGCACCTGGCCGGGAAAGAGGAGCAGATCTTTACAATCACAATAAAAATACATTTAAAAGAAGGATCAGATTTGGCAAAACAAAGCATCTGTTTTCTATGTTGGTTACATATAGTTGAAATATTATGTTTACTTTATTTTCTGTTTGAAAAGACACTTAACCTTTTTTTTTTACCTCTGTGAGTAAATCTAAGCATTTCCTGTTTAAGTGCAGTGAGGATTACTAAAATTTCTATTTGCCACATGTGAGAATAATGAGACTGAATTTTAAATAACTATAATCAACTTTTGAGGTATACATAGACTAATAAAACAGTATGCATTTAAACAACTTGAAAAAAAAAAGATTGATATTGTCATGGTTTTGCGAGATTATGACAGGCTAATTCACAGCATTTAAATTAATCTGAGGTACGTATGCATCGCCTCAAACACACCATTTCCTTGTGTAACGTCACTGGAATAATCACAACAAATCAGCCAGGATATTAAAAAGGACTGTGGAGCTCCACATGTCTGATTCATCCTTGGTTAAAATGTCCGCATGCCTGAAGATGACACATTAATCTGTTCAAAACATTATAGACCAGCGTAGAAGCCGAAACTTGGTTTAAGTTCATTCAGATCTGTGCGGCAATTTAAGTTTATTACGATAAAATGACAAAATATTTTTGCAATTTTTCAAGCAGTTAAGAGAGTTTCATTATCTACAGTGAAAAAAACTCCTGTACTGAAAGGCCACTCAGAGGGGAAGAAGTCATTACTCCAAACGTTTATAAAAAGCCTGACTACAGTTTGCAAATGCACTCAGGAACAAAGATAGTCATTTTTGGATAGATTTCCTGCGGTCTGATGAAACTACAATTGACGTTTTTAGCCACAACAATCTTTATTACATTTAGAGGAGTGAAGTAAGACGATGGCAGTGTCATGATGTGTGGATGCTGAAGCTGCAGGAGGGACTGGTGCGCTTCACACAACAGACGACATAACAAGGTAGGACATTATGTGGAAATACTGACGCAACAGCTCAAGACATTGAGCCGGGAGTTAAATCTTGGGTACAAATGGGTCTTCCAAAAACAGACGACCCTAAGCACAAAGTGGCTGAATAACACCATTTGAAGAGACACCAGTTCTGTCAGGAGAAAATGGCCGTTCTCATATCGAGTAAATAGAAATAATTCTGGTCATCCTAACTAACCAAAAAAAAAAGTTTGATTTAATGTCACTGAAAATATCTGATTTCAACTGTATAAGTTGAGGAAACCTTTGCACAACATCATTAATGCTCGTTTATGCTTCTAATCTTGAACACATGATGGTAATGCCGTCTTCCCACCCAGCAGGAAAACTGACACAAAGCTGCGAGGATCCTTGTCAGTCAAACGCGTCACACCATCGATGGGCTCCGTGTCAGTCACACGAGATATGACGGCGTCATTGTCAGACCCCTTCTGACTGCTGCCACCAAGAATCAGTGTGGCTCGAACATAACTGAGAGGAGGAGGAGTGTTTTTTTTTTTCTAAAGGGAGACAAGGGTCAAGAAAAGGATGGGCAATAGAGTGAGAGAGGAAAAAAAATGGAGTGCAGAGCTTCAAACGCACCGCCTGCCCCTCCTTCCACCCGCAGAGTGTTTGAAGTTTACAGGGGAGGCGTTTATTCCTGTGTTCAGGCTACGGCCAGCCGGACCCGTCTTATCTAGCTACAAAGTGACAGGTGTATGTGGTGCGGAGTGCTGCAGACATCACTGTTCTGAGACTAACCGAGCTTTAATTTGTTTTAGACGACTCGGATGAACAGCGTGAGGCTTGAGCTTTCCTCACTCTGGGCGTTCATCTCTGGAGCCCAAAGAGAGCTCGCATTAACGTCCTAAAAGGGGCCCCAACCGGCGAGACTGAATCGTACCCAGGAAGCAACTCGCTCTCCCACAGACACGTGAACGAGCTCATAGAGCCGCTGGTCGTGCCGTCACCTGTGGTGTTCTCAGGACACCTTTTACTACCGCTACGGCTCCGCTTCACACTTACAGTCCTACAGCCACATGCACAGCACGACGAGCTTTATACAGTCAGGGGCCCGGTGTCGTAAACAATCTCGTCAGGCAAAACCTCCTCGAGCCGAACGTGCAACACAAACGAGGATCCTGCACCGATCAAGACGAGGTGTGTCCAGCGTGTCATGAGCTGTCACATACGGCTGCAGCACGGTGCAGCGGAGAGAGCTAGACCAGCGGCGGCTGATGACAGGAGGAACGAGACTCTCCTCACGCTAAAATATTTATTCACACCCCTGCCTTCAAAGATGTGTTGAACCCACAAATATTAATGTACTTTAATCTGAAGTTTTGGTAAGACACCAACACAAAGCAGTACTGAATTGTGAAGTGTAAGGAAAAGGATGCATGGTTTTAACTTTATTTGTCGTTTTTACAATTAAAGATCTGAAAAGTGTGGCACGCATTTGCATCCTGCCCCCTTTGCTCAGACACCCATAAATAAAACGAAGGGAAACCAATTGCCTTGGAAGAAGGTGATCTGGTCAGACGAAATTAGAGATAAATATGACAATATTGTTGTTAAATAGTGTGATAACAATATCCTCGCTTTAGTCTTTTTTTTTTTTCCAGCATCACAGTGACACCATCACTCTCCCTGAGCTTTCTGATCTCGTTCACCAACGTGTATATTAGTTGCGGGCACAAAGGAGAGCAAATCCAGTGGTCAAATATACAGTTGAAACAGGAATTATAATGCAGGGCATCTAAAATAATATAGCGAGCCAAATACTGCATCAAAACTGCCCGCTGCAGTTCAGACACTTCACTCGTTCATTTTGTGATGGTGACTGCTGTTCGATACGCGATGCTGCTCTAGATGAGACCAAGATTGGACATTTTTGGCTACATGCAAAAAGTTGTGCGACAAAAACAAAAAACAAATACTGCTCATCAGCTTTAACACATAATTTCCACAGTGAAACGTGGTGTTGGCAGCATCATGCTGTGGGGATGTTTTTCTTCATCAGGGAAAAAGGAAGGTGGACAGAGTTGACAGGAAGAAGAAGTGAGCCAAAAACAGGGCGATTTGGGACAAGATCCTGTTGGAGGCTGCAAAAGACTTGAGACTAGGACGGTAATTAACCTGGACAAACAAAACAGCATCATGATAGATACCCAGGTAACACACCAGACAAACTAGGGATAAAGATGTGGAAAAGCACTATTAGGTTAAGATATTCCAAGCTCCGAATTTCTAGTTCAGTTCATCGTCCGAAAACGAAAAAGGAGCCAGGCTCATCTGCACACCTACATGGCCGTCTATCTAAACAGAAAAATAGCAAAGGGGCACCTGGTACGAGGTCCATAGATCCACTGTTCAGGCGGTAGATTCTGTTGACAGCTTTGGACTTAAAAAATGGAAGAGTGGCAAGAAGAAAGGCATCGTTGAACGAAAGCTAGAGGAAATGCAGTTTGCCACAAATATTATTTCAAACACGTTGAAGAAGGTACTCTGGTCTGAGACCAGATAATGAACTTTTCATCCTACATCCCAAAAGCTATGTAAGAAAAACCTAACATTAAAAATAATAATCACCATTATCACAGCATGGCATGCCCACTGGCAAGTATGGTGGAGTCATGTTGTGAGGATTCTGTCGCCACCATTTAGCTGATGGTGCTAAAACACAGCAAACCTGAACTAAAACATTAAAAATGGAGTCAGCAACTAGCAAATGGCATATCTTCGTCTTCCAGCAAGACAACGACCCTAAACATATAACCAGAGCTCTAACAGAATAGACGAGTGTTGATTCCAGGTTCTGGCCCCTCAGATCTTCTGGGTTCCCTTCGGCGGTAAAGATCGCGAGAGGAAAAGCCACTGTCCTTGATTACCTTGGACTGCATTGACGACACGGTCATGTCAAACATGTCATAACATAGTCATGAGTTCGAATGGCCAAGTCCAAGTCCAGTCCAATGGCAAATCTTGCAGCTCTTTATAACTGATGTTCAGATGACTGAGTTGAGCTATTTTGCTAGACATAATGGGGCAGAAATGTGCAAAGCTGGTAGAGACAAACCCCAAACAAACCTGAAGCTGTAGCTGCACCAAAGTAGTACTACTACCCCTTTGGTCTGTCACATACAATGAAACACATTCAAGTGTATTCAAAGCACTGCATTAGCACTGCACTGAAGTAAATATTGGAGGTGCAGAAAAGCAGGAACTCCCTTTAGGAAAACCTCTGGAGGAGGTGTATTGAGAAATCTGCACAGCCTTGACAGATCTGAAGTTTCAAAAGGGTCCTTGGTGTGTGGGCAGCCTCTGTTTTGAAGGGCTTTGATTTGTGTGTATTGAAGCACCAAAATTGTGAATAGGAGCGGGGTAAAAATAGACCCGGTAGACCCAGAACTGTTGTTGTGCGGGGATAATGTTAGGCTTTGTGGATTCAGAAGCTGCTATTACTTAGAGTTAAAGCTAGCAGGCGGACTATTACACAGCAGAATACACCTATAAATACATAGCAGTGAGGTCTATAAAAAGGGAAAGGTCACAAAGTCTCTGAGGACCCAATTTTATATTGAAGTAGTCAGAAATGCTTTTGCAAAGACTCACCCTGCCATCTCCTTAGGCTACAATAAAAACCCACTGCGAGACAGCAGAGGCAGAAGAAAGACCACACATTTTAAAGCACAGCACAGATAGCTGGTTTGCCAGAAAGAAGAAGAGCCAGAGCAATGGAAGCCTCACCAGAATCAGCATATTCTACTTCCCGACTCGTTTGCATCCACCTAGGGCTTTTTGCGTGGGCTCTTAATTGTTCGACTGCAACTGGAATCGGCCTTCCGGCTGAGATCGGCTCTCCATCAGGAGCCAGACCGCGGTGCGGCGTCTCCCGGTGTTGATTTAACCCACAGGACAGCTGCACCGTGCCACTCACAGCTCGCCTACACTCGTAAAAACTAAAGTGTGTCAATGGGGCAGGCTTAGTCCAGCGAGCGCATCAGCTGTCTCCATCCCCCCCCCCACACACACACACACACACACACACACACACAAACAAACACACTGAGCCGACATGATCTGCTAAACAGACTACATGTGACAGGGATAAAACAGATCCTAGTGGCTTCGGGACGAGCGCAAGTCGCTCCGCATGCTTCGCATTCGCGCTTTCCAAAACAAAGCAGCACCTTAATCTGCCAATGCCAGACAGGTCAGCTCGCACCTCTTGCATCACTTTTATGACGAACCTCCCTTTGCACAAAGCCCGCCGCCACCTCGTCGGACATTTTAAGCTTATGAAACACCGAGCTCCCACTCGTTTTAAAAGCACGTTAAACTGCGCGCCGGCGCCTCAAGACGCCGTAAATGGAGATGAACTGGCAAACAGAAGCACCTGCCCACGCCTGCAAACTTTGAAAATTGGGACGGGACATGTTCCCAGGAAAGAAAGAAAAAAAAAACACACTTTACCAGGGAGTTTGTCAAAGGAGGAACTTAAAGATGAGGGGGGGGGGGGGGGGGGACGTGATGAGGGAGATGTACATGCTTGCACAAACATGCACTGTGCTCACAGGCTGAGAGGTGAGAAGGTTTCTCAAACGCCAGGGCTTAGCCAGAGGCAGAGCGATCAGCCTCAGAGCCTGAAAAACTGGCTCAACAGAAGTGAGAGAGTGAAAGAGAGAGAAAGGAGTCACGCAGATGCAAGTTTTGCTGAAACAGGTCTTTCTATGGCTTTTTTTTTTTTTTTTTTTTTTTTTTTTTACTTCTTTACTATCAGAGCCTCAGAGTAATGCGGAAGAGATGACTTTGGCTATGGAGAGAGATTCATAACTCCAGGGCAGGTCTCCATGAGAACCGACCTGTGACAGGGCACTGATTAATTCACTGCTTTATCAAGCTGCTGTGTGTCTCCGCACTTCTCTAAAATAAACCCAAGTCAACTGGGCGGGTGTGAGCTCTACTCAAAAACAAGAAGTTTCCACAGCAGGAGAGGTTTTTTGGCAAATTCACAGAACACACCGTTTAAAAAGTGACGTCCCTGAATGGATATGTTATATTTACAATGAAAAAGTGTATACATTTATTGCATTTAAAAAAAAATAGCAAAGATGCACAGAGATCAGTTTCTGAACTGGTTTATTTATTTTCAGCTTCACTAAACTTTTATAACATAAATCTAAAAGAGAAATTGGAACTGAATCATAAACCACCCACAAATTTCTCAACTCGGGTTCTTCAGAAAATATGCATTCTGCAGTCTGCAAACATTTTTATGCAAAAGGCCCAACAAACAAACAATTGTGAGACGAATTCTGTAACGACATTCAAGCTATGTCGTTGCTTTTTCCGTTTAATGGGTCAGTGTAGGCTTGAACAGCTTACTCTGGCCCCTAAACGTTGTTCAAATGAATGTCTGCTTTACACCTACGACAAGTCGAAGAATAAAAACGGACATCCTGATGGTATGGATGCGAACGCATCCTGGATCACACAACAGGAACAACGACTCTTATCAACAGAGACGTATCATTGGTTCTGTTCACTAAGTGTCACCAGCTGACAGCTCAAAAGGCAATAAAATCTGTCCTGAGCGATTTAAAAGCAAATAAACAGCTGGGTAACAAATCAGACCAGCACCAGGGCTGCTGATGTTCCGGTAAAGTCCAATTCATTCCCGTTTTTGTAAGTGATTTACACAACTCTCTGCGGAATTGACTATGCAGCCTAAAATAAGTGATATGGGAGATGTGAAGTGAACTAGAATGATTTATGACTTCAAGGAGCTGTGAACGTCCAGCGTAGTTAAACTCTCAGCTGGGCTGGTAGTAGTATTAGTTTAACTATCCAGTGGCTTGGGCTCTGGCCGGGTGCTTATTTGTGTTGCACAACGTTCTCACTTCCGCTAATGATAGCCACCGCTGCTGAAACAAGGACGGCAAGTGCGGTCACCAGCTATGGGGGTAGACGATGAAGGGTAAAAAGAAGCGCAGAGAAAACAACAAAGGGTGTCAAAAGTTTGGGATCAGTTTAAACTTAGGAAACAAGAAAAGCTGTGCACTGTGTATACTGCAAAACTGAATTTGTTTTCCATAATAACTCGTCGTCGTTGCTGTGACACCTGATCAGGATGCGTCCACTGCAGCAGTGAGGGTAGGAGTCTAAACTGTTTCTGTGCATGATGTTTGATGTCTGCAGAAGTGCTGGCAGCATTTTTCCCGAATGGAGGGAAGGTCAGCCCCGACGATGCTCTCCGTGGACCTAATTGTTCGTTGCAGTCTAGACCTGTTCTGTTTTGTGGATGAGCCAAACCACAGTGATGGAGGAACAAGGCGTCAGACTAAAAAATGACAGTGGAGAAGATGACTAGCAGCTCCCAGGGAGGGTTGTCACCAGAAGTACGGTCTCTGCTGAGCCGTCTTCTGAACAGTGTCTCTGTGTGAGGGCCAGCTCAGGTCTCGGGAAAGGGATGAGATTGTTCCTGGCCTGCTAACACAGACGCTGGTCTCCACCGCTGTCAGCCTCTTCTTTGATCTGAAGTAGCTTCCTCAGATGTGAAGAAAACCATGGTTTATTTTTGTGATGTGAGCCAAAGGCCTTTGTCTGCAAACAAACGTGTCCTCACAAAAACTGACGTATGATGGCACAGTGTCGGTTAACGTATTCAGGCCAGTGGATAAAGGTTAGAAAACACTCCTAACTTCAGCCCAATCGGGCCTATAAAATCTGCTTTGACTCATCAGTCCACATCCTGACAGTCCTGACAACAGGCTTACAGGTTTAGCCTGTTCATTGGAGAGTTTGGGTGCTTCTTCTCCACATTTATCAGGTTGGCCAGCTTATTTTTCTGGGACTGAAGTAGTTTTGTGGTGGGATGTAAACACCAGCCAGAATAAACGAGAACTTTCTCGGTTAATAAAAGGGTTTGCAGTTTATAAAACCCATGGGAGGACTGCATGACTTCTGCAACATGCCGACATCAGAAAATCAACGTTTATTTATGTAAAGGCGATTCCATCTCTTCCCCCCCCCCCAGAGATCTTTGTGCTGCGGTCTGCTAGAAACAGTTGTAAACCCGGCGTCTGCAGTGCGCAGTTTGGAATGTGTTATCCGAGCTGAGGTTTCGGTGAAACAGAACCGCAGAGGTCCACGTTTTTAACGTTGAGAAGGAGCAGCTTGTCCGTTTAAGTCACTACTGCCAGGTGGATAGACAGGAGTGGAACAACAGAGCAGAGACTGCCCATCCTACAGTACAGTTAAAGAAGAGTCCAGTTCTGGTTCTCTTCTTTGAATTTGTTTCCAGATTTTGGTTCATTTGTGCATTTAAAAAAAAACCAAGAATGCAACATGGCACTTGAGTACACTACAAATGCTCTATTTTAATTAGATAAAAATATGCTTCTTATTGTAAAAAAATATATCTTTTTAGAAATTCAGAATGCAATTGACAAGTGACACTTGGTGCATTTTTTATGTGTGACCATAAATGTGTGGAGCTTGTTGATGCTAGGACTTCTTCTAGCTGCAGATGCAACCTTGGCTATAGGTGTTCAAGTCTAGTCTCAGGACATGCTATGTTATTACATTTCAAGCAATAAAATGTTGAGTCTTTTTTTTTTAAAAAGAATTATTTGTTTACTTGAATTTCCTTTTTCATGTATTTCAAAAGGTTCTAAACAAGCTTAAATGCCACAAAATCTGCAGTACCCCGTGAACAAGTGCAGTGTTCCCTTCTTCATCACAGTGCAACCTTTGTGGCAACATCAGCAACAGGTTCATATCCTCTTCTGTTGCACTGTGTCATGCTTTTTGAAGCAGCTAGACCTCCAGTGCGCTGCACAGTTTCACGTACGTCTGTGCGGCTTTTCGCCGACAGAACAGTTCTTCAGCGCAACTTCAAGCCCAATGCGTCATAATATTTACTTTAACCAGGCAGCTAGCGCCTCACCTCTAATCTGGTTGTGGTTTGGGCTCTCCGTCAGTCTGACAAGCCACACCAATGCAAACACGTAGAAAGGTTGCTCTCAAATGGAACGCTGTTACTTAATGTGTGAATGCCTATTTTCTTTGCTTCATAAGAGTTCAGAGTTCCTACAATGTTTGCTTTTTAAGTTTCAGTAGCGATCAAAACTAGATGTTGAAGCTCTTTCCTGAAGTTCAAGACATTTTCATACAAAACATTTAGCAGACTTGGGTTTTAATATCCTTCTTTTTTCCCAAAACTAAACCAAGTCCTGAAGAATGCTTCCAACTCAGCTGTGAGGTCAGGTCAACTTTAGATCAGTTAAAATCTATAACAGAAATATCTGGACAGGATTATCCCGGTTTTAAATGCAGATCCTTTAAATCACACTTTGCGGTCAATAACATCTTCATTCCCCCGAAATTTACTTCTTTGGCTACCAAACACAATCCACTTCAAGCACCCTGGGAGACAAAAAATAGTGTTACAGGATGAGTGCTGCTGTGAATAACTCAACAGTTAAAATCATCAGTGAGTTGGACAAAAAGACGAGCTGTGATGTGGAATCTGAAAATGTAAAATCTATGCATTTAAAAAAAGGTATATTTTCACAGAAATTTAGCTTTTTGTCCTTTAGATACTCCATGATAAAAAAAGGTTTACACATTTGCTTCTGCACTCAGTTAAAATGTCCACACTTATTCATACATGGAAGATGATTACATCAAATTCCAGACTTTCCCATACACTGCAAAAGGGGAACTAAAAGTAAGTAAAATTTTCTTGAAATGAGTGTATCTGTCCTTGATTCGAGCAGCCAAGTCTAAATGATCTGCCAATTGAATCAGATTTTTGTTCTTAAAACAGGAACAACTCATCTCCATTATCTTATTTCAAGTGCAGCATATCTAATTATCTTATTTTAGGTGTAAAAACAGTCATTCTATTGGCAGATCATCTTATTTACCTGCTGAAATAAAGGACAAATACACTAATTTAAAGAAAACTTTACTTACTGTTTTTGCAGTGTAGGAACCCTAAGAAGGGCACTTTTCACTCTTGCGGCTTTGATGACGATAATTAAGGTGGCTTTGAGGTAGGTTTGCAAAGTGAAAGAGGCTGTTGGTTTAGAGCTCACATCTTGCAAGTGACATAAAAAGGCCTGTATCACATACACATAAAAAGTTTTGACACAGCTTATCTTACCAATGCAGGTTTGATCCAGGGATAACACGTCTCCACTCAAGTGTTTCAGTTTACACCGAGGAGACCCTGAAGGCATGCTGTCAGGCCTGTTTTGGTTCTCATGGTAACATTTTCTGCTGCTTATTCACATTGTGACACAAGCAGAAGCAGGTCAGAGCATGACACGGTTAATAAACTTGTTTCGGTGAGAAAAACAAAATAAAAGCATTGTCTAAATAAAAACATCCTGCATGACAAAGCTGCAAAAACTGCATTATCACCGCATGGACCCTTCTTAAATGTTCTCAGATTTGTGGCTGATTTTTATACCGACTGCTGTAATATATTTATTTATCAGTATGAGTGACTCTGATCATCGTGGTCACCCCCCCCCCCCCCCCCACCACCACCACCATTGAGCGACAGCTGCAAGGCCGACAGAGTGGGCCGCACTCTGGCACAGCAGCTAACCACGCAAGGTCAACCTTGTTTACGTTTTCTTACCCAGATCCATCTGAGTCGCTAACAAACCGGCCCACGAGCTGCAAGAACGAGAGAATACCCGCATTAATATTCATTATTAATTACCACGACTGAAGAAAACACATATACGCCTGAGCGTAACCGGTGAGCAGCACGCTGCAGGATAGACTGTGTGGAAGCCGTCTCAGGCGCGAGTCTGTGGGCTGAAAAAATAAATAAATAAATAAAATGCAGGGAAAGAGCTCTGAAATGTTTGCCTGTTCCAGCCCTGCGCCGAGGAGCTGCGAACGAGCCTGTGTCTCACAGCTCAAAATGGCTGGTGTCATATCTACCATGCTACTCTTTCCAGATGCAAACCGGCACTTCTCATCTTACATGAACAAGGCACCCTTTAAAAGTCTAATAGCACTAAACGGTGGCTCGGTATTCCCAGCGATGGCACTCTCAGCGATCCGATCATAATGGCTCAAACTCTGAATTTTTATCATTTGGAAAGGCGGGCTGTTGAATGGTCAACTATGTGTGTGCAAAACCAGTGATCTAAACATCTATGCAGCATCTTTCCAACAGTAAAGCAGTGCCTTGGTTTTTGTGAATGCGCTTTACGTGCATTTTATTTTTAAAGCACATGCAGTGACTCATGATATTGTCAATCATCGTGGTTTTAAACATTCTATGCAAGCATGAACAGGATGACATTTTTAAAAAAGGCGCGGCGGGTCAACAGTTTAGATAAAGGAAAATAAAATGTTTGCTCCGGCATAATCGATGATTTAACAAGATAAGGGAAAAAGATTAAATATAGGAGAAAATGTTAGTATGGACAAAAGTTCAAACATAAGTAAATAAAAAGGTGTCATATTTACTCATATTTAAATTGTCCTGATCTGCATAAAACTAATATATATATATGAATGAACATGTTTTATTAATCAAATGCCTCTGTTAGTCATGTGACATAATGACCCAGCCATGTGACCAAACGCTGCATTTAAAACAGCTGCCCACCTCAGACTCTTTTCCATTTTGCCCCATTCCAACCAGAAACTTTGAGGTATTTATTGAATTTTATCTGATCGATCGACACAAAGTAGTGCATACCGTAACTGTAAAGTGGACAGATAATTAATTTGTGTTTTACAACTGAAGGTATATTTGCATGCAGTGGAACCATCAATGGGTGGAAGTCTGTTAGGATATGCCTCTGCCTGCTTTACATCTGTACACAAAAATGTACAACCGTTCTTTGCAATTCAGCTCAAACTCATTCAGATTCAAATGAGAGCATCTGCGAACGCCAACTTTTTAACTCTGGACACAGGCCCTCAGTTGGATGTAGGTCTGGACTGGACTTTGACTGGGCCAGTTTAGTTTATAACCTAACCCGTCCACAACTTTCCCCCCTGACCCGTCTCCTGGGCAGCTTGGGTCTTCATGATGTTTTTTTATTTTTTTCCTCTTTTCATTTAATACATTTAGAAAGCAATGTGACATTTTCTTTCCACTTCGCAATTAAGCCCTGCTTCGTGTTGCTCCATTACATAAGGTCTAAACACAGCACAATGACGTTTGTGGTTGTAAAGTGCTGAAATGGGAAAAGCTAGATATGAAGGACGTGAACGCTCTACACAGAGCGCCGAACGCCTTCATAAATGCGTCTTTTCGGTTGCATTCAAGACTCCTACCGGTCACCCAAAAACGTGCAGATTCTTAAATGAAAAAAAATGTTTACAGTTTTCTTTAAATACCCGTACTACTGAAAAAGTTTGGCAGCTTAAAAGTATTTCTCCTATCTTCACATATTGATCACACGGTTAATCTAACAGTACTTCATTAAACCCATAACTTTTAAGTGAATTTTAGGCCTCCTAGGGAGCTTATCATAGTGTAGACTTGCACACTTCCTTCGGTGTCCTTCTTATGCACCATGAAGAGTTAAAAAGATATTGTTACTTCAGTAGCAGAAAAGGGGAAGAATTAATCAAAAGAAGCCACATAAAAATAAAAAAGGTTAAATCAATGCAGCACACCATCTCTTCTTCCAGCTGGGCTCTGAGCATAAACCGAAGAGTAAACACAATCGGGGGACGCACGGAGAGAGAGGCTGCGACAGACGCAAGCGCACCCGCGAAAGGCTGCGCCGCCGGTCCCTGCTGACATAAAAGGCGAGGAGTCAGAAAACAGACCCGGCAGGAACAAACCCCACAGCCACGCAGCGGCACGTCTGCTGCAGCGCGCTCAGGCACGTGGAAAACCCAAACACCACATAAAAAAAAAACAACAACAGCGGGGCTGCACCTTTCACATTCGATGCTGCAACTTTTGCAGGCCTGACCGTTAGCGGGTCGGGTAGACGGCCCAGCAGTCCGCCGCTGCCCTCGGTCAAGCAGAACGCAGGGGGGGGGGGGGATGAGGTTGTGCTGGCCTTGTGCTTTCTGCATCGCTATATAGACCACATCGCCCCACCTGACAGCTAGAGGCTCTGCCTCATGTAGAGAACACAGGGGCTGCAAGGCAAACACACACAGCATGTGAGAGACGGACATGGGAACTCCCTCCATCGCAAGGGACAAGAAGACATCTTAGGTCACCAAAGAAACCCTCCGCCAAGCGTTGGGTGAAGAACCCGGCAGGGCCGAATGCTCATCTGAGCTGTTTTTCATCAGCTGAGGGTTAAGAGGGCACGGGGCGGATGATGGTGATGATTGAGCGGCTGAGGAAAGCGAGGAGGAGGAGGAGGAGGGAGAGAGGGAGGGCTGGGAATAGCTGCTCGTCGCGCCTCAGAGAAACGGAGCAAGGAGGAGTGAGACTTTTGGTGTTTTCTGTACGGTCACCAAATCAAAAAGCCATATGTGAGCGATAAGCAGGCACATAAACACCACGGCGAGCTGCAAAGACACGAAGGAAGGCAGACAGGGGCAGATGGATGGGAGCAGGCCTAAAACATCCGCTGACTACGTCTAACCTGCCATGTAGGCTTCCAAATTCCAGACTTTTCAAGACCCACATTTCCAGATTCCTCAACTTTTTTTTAATTTTTATTTTTTATAGATAATCACAGTATGTTCACTGTGGATTTATGGCAGATGTTTCTGCAAGAGTCGCGTTTTTAAACACGGAACCTGCAATGACCATCAGCTAAAGGGAAGGGTAGGTGGCAGGACGGATGGTTAGAGGGATGATTGGATGGATGGGTAGACCTGTGGAAAACAAATGGATGGACGGTAGATAAAACAGCTTGATGAATGGATAGGCAGCCGGGTGAATGGATACAACATTTAGACAGTGAGATGTGGAATAAAGGCTGGAATGCAAAATAACTTCCTCCCTCTACTGTATTAACCCTGCATTACCCAGACCTGGAAACAGCCCCAATCAAACTCCAGACATTTCCAGGCTGCGTAACAAGCTCTGCACTGTCCACATCCGTGAGCTGCACAGCTAACAATGACAGAAATACCCTAACGCAACTGATTTCCAGCTAAAACCTGCAGATACCGGTGACCGTAAGGCACATTTAAAGGCAGACAGTTCTGGAGCAGGCAGGGTACGTTTAAAAGAGACGTGATGCTAACGAGCTGCAAACGAGCCCGTTTTATCACGTCTCACCGTTGAGAGCGCTCAGAAACTGACAGATGAAACATCGATAACTTGAAAGTTAGTCATAGTTTAAAACTTATCAAACATTTCTCCTACTTGTACCTGAGCTGGGAAACATTTAATGGCGTGTGATGGCACTTCTTCCAAGGTTTCTGGTATTCACAGCCTCAGAGCTGATTAACCAACAGGTTGGATTCAGACGCAAGTAAGACGACAGCTAAAGTCTGGCGTTCTGTTAGCTGTGACATCATCCAGGGAAGACAGATCACCCGCTATTACCATCTAATGTAGAACAGATTACTGGATCAATGTTTGCTTCTGTGCTTTTTGTCTCTCTTGTTGTGTCTCTGCTCTGTCTTCTGTAACCCCCAGTCGGTCGAGGCAGATGACCGTTAATACTGAGCCCGGTTCTGCTGGAGGTTTTTCCTTCCCGTTAATGGGGAGTTTTTCTTCCCGCTGTCGCTTCATGCTTGCTCAGTATGAGGGATTGCTGCAAAGCCAT
Organism: Fundulus diaphanus; assembly: GCA_037039145.1. Classification (NCBI taxonomy): domain Eukaryota; kingdom Metazoa; phylum Chordata; class Actinopteri; order Cyprinodontiformes; family Fundulidae; genus Fundulus; species Fundulus diaphanus. Next base: position 32,376,254 of record CM073128.1, read on the forward strand.
GGACAATGCAGACGACTCTCCCTGTAGCTCTACGCTTCTTCAGGAGAGAATGCTGCTTGTCAGGACTTTGATGCAATCAACTGGTTCCCTTATATAGAAAGTTTTTGACCAATCTGTATAATATGATTGAATTTGACTTTGTAAAGTGCCTCGAGATGACATGTTTCATGAATTGGCACTATATAAATAAAATTGAATTGAACTGAATTAAAGAAACTCGATAGTTTTATGAAGCGGTGAACTAGTCAGCATTTCCTTTTTTTTTTTTTTTTAGTAAATTTTTTTTTATCTACCTGCTTTATTTGGTGTGATCTGAGCAGCAACCCATCTATTATGTCACTTTACACTGACAAGCACCCTGTGATGATTGAGATTTCAAAGCACTCTGAAACCTCGGCTCATTTTCATCCGAATTTACGTATTTCTCTGTTGTTATTTGAGCCTTTATGGGAGTTGTCACATTTAATACAGAAAAGCGATAAAAGGTCAAATCCATCTGGTAACCAATGAAACACGTTTGTGAAGAGGTCGGGGACACACTGGAGTGCCCAGATGTCCTTAAAAAAAGCAACCCGAAGTCACTAGATAAAGCCACGTGGTCTGGTGGATACGCACCAGGAGGAGGACTTTTAAGTCCCGGCGATGTCAGTCAGCGGTCAGGAAGAGAGTTCATTCAAGCAGGAGCCGAAACGCTTCCATACCGGTTAAGGCTGAGAAGTTGGTCAAATCTGCCTGAAGCCAGGTCCACGGGGTCCAACTCTTGGTCAAACACGCAAGCTGAAGCCACTCGATATTGATATTTGTCAAAAGTCGCCTTACGTGCTCCAGCTCTTGTCCCTCCTGTGATGTCATCCACCCAAACACACCCAAAGCAGAATATAGGGGGGGGGGGGGGGGGGGGTAAACTAATGGAAAACAAAGTATCCAACTGGATGGGATCTTTAATTCGTTGTCCTGTCACCGATCGAATCAGGACGACTAAAGACTTGCGGCTGGTGGGCTAAGATCGTGGGGAGGGCCCCCCTGGGAGGGCCCCCCCACCACATGAAATCTGCTCAGGGTCTCATCCCTGGACCGGCTTGGACCGGCTCTGCATAAACGATCCACAAAGACCTGCAGCAGTTTGATATTCCACGCGAAAGATCCCACGGGCAAGCTGTAAATCACGGGTGGATAGGTGTGTAGAAGGGGGGGGGGGGGGTGAGCGGGGTCTGTGTGCAGGAGCAGCGGCATGCAGCCCCGTCCAGTCCCGGCGAGCAGCGGCGCGCTCGGGGCTGCGCCACGGCGAGACACTGGGTGCTTTGTTCCCCGCAGGGCAAGGCTGATCCGTGGGGAAGCAGGCTTCAACCCGTGTCCGTGTGGTGGGGTCGTCCTCAGGAGTGATCGGCCTGCACAGGTCCCCCACCCCCTCTGTCTGTCCTAAAACAGCCGGCCTCAGGGAGCGGCGGGACGGGATGAGTGGAAAATTTGAACTGCGCTGAACCCAGCCTGTGTCCCCGGCAGCCCACTCACACAGACGGCCCCACAACACGTCTCACTTTCGCTTCTTCTGGTCTCCTAATTAAAGCGTGAAAAAGAAAAAAATCAGCGTAGATACAGCAGCCGCGGTTGTCTCGCAGAGCCCCACGGACGCAAAAAGGAGAAAAAAAAAGAAAAAAGAAAAACGCGAAAGCTCCGTGTGTGGGGAGGAAAAGCAGCGCGCCGGATAATCACGGTTCACTCAGGAAACAGAGAGAAATCTCACACAACGTGGCTCCGACCGCAGCACAAACGGCACCGCCGGGAAGTAACCCGCGTTTGGACTTACTCATAGGAACCGGTGTGGCTCGGTCCACCGGAGGAGCAGCCAGACAGCCGGGTCGGTCGCTCGGTCCTTCCGGGGCTGTGCGCCGGGGCGAGATTGGAGCTATGGAGACTGGGAAGCTGAGAGCTGAGAGGACTGAACGTAAACTGTGGCCTGCGTCATTTCACCAGGATGCCACTAATGCGCGGCGCGCAGCAATGCAGCCATCTTACCCCCACCGCCTCACCAATCACTGCCGGAGCCGAGCTGCTCGCAGCTTTCTGGAGCCAGCACCGACTGGGCTGAGGCTTGGATCACGTCCCTCTCAGATATGCAAGCGATCCGTGACTCCTTTTCCAGTCACGTTGGCCCAATGAAATAGTGCCAATTGAGGCAGAAATGACCCAAAGTTTTTAAGGAAACTGCGACTCGTTTTGCAGGAGTTTGCCTTTTTCTGTACCGGTTTAAGGTTAACACACTTCTCCTAAACCCTCATCAGTTCACATACAATAAAGGAGAAATAACCTTACAACCTGGAAATAATAAACTAAACGTTTTCTCAAACATGTATGGAGAGCCAAACGTGCCAGACCTCAGTAATGCGTAAACCTTTAAATAAATATGTTCCTTTTATAATCCCACAGGGGGGGAATTTGGTTTAAGTGTTGAACCCATCCTTTAGTGTGCTGCCAACAATAACTACGTTTACATGGACAAAAGTAATCGGAATAAAGGGCCAATTGGAATAAAAAGGTGTCATGTAAACAAGTCAATCGGAACATGGTGATCGGATTAAACTCAATCGGAATGAAATTGTCATCTGAATGAGAGGAATGGTTTATGCCGATTGATAATCTGATCAACATGCATGTAAACACCTGTCGGGATCAAGTTATACCGAATGTGGCAAACTGACCTGAGTGCGCATGTGCGCCTGAGGTTAACGTAACAGGAAGCAAAACTGTCAGGACTACAACCTCCTATTCAAAATAATAAAAGAGTTCAAAATTGTTGTTTACTCAGTAATGTTTCAACCGTAATTAGGACCTGGTGCAAGTCCAGCCTGAGCGCTTGGAAGACAAACAAACTCGTATAATACTGCTTTGTTTGCTATTTCTTGTTGTTTAGCAATGACAGAAGTATGTCTTCTGTGGGTTTCTTTTAGGGGAATTTGATAACTGCGCATGTCAGAGTGGTTCTTTTCTGAATAAAGCCAGGAGCATATACACGCACATTATGATCAGATTATTTAATTGTGTGCCCATATAAACGGTACAATCCGATTATTTAATCTCAATACATTATAATCTGATTGAGAAATTTTGTGCGTATAAACATAGCTACTGAGTGGCACACTGAGAGCAATCTGTGGTCAAGGCTCAGGGACCCAGAGCAGCAGACTAGGTTTTAAACCGGCGACCCTGCCTAACCACTAGGCCACCACTGCCACTGATGTAAAGTGTTGTTCATTAGTTGATATAAAAAACAAAGAATTTAATTAATACATTAACACACACAAAAAGAACACTTTTTCATGGCCCTTGTTCAGCGATAACCTGGCCAGCCAGATTAATAATGTGTAGCAGTCTCTGTTCTGCACATCATCAATCTGGAGCTGCTCCCATCAAATCCGTTCGGGGAAAGGAGGGACATGCAGCAGAACTGTTAGAGCTGATTGGGCAGAACGACACTTAGTGCCCGCCTACCAAAGGTCGGTTTTAGCCAATCACAGTATTAATTAAAAATGGTAGCAGCAGGCGCTATGAGAAATCACAGTAAGGTAAGTTAATTTGGTGAATAAGAGTAACAAATCTTTATGACACATTAATATATACACTACCGTTCAAAAGTTTGGGGTGACCCAAACAATTTTGTGTTTTCCATGAAATGTCACACTTATTCACCACCATACGTTGTGAAATGAATAGACAATAGAGTCAAGACATTGACAAGGTTAGAAATAATGATTTGTATTTGAAATAAGATTTTTTTGACATCAAACTTTGCTTTCGTCAAAGATCCTCCATTTGCAGCAATTACAGCATTGCAGACCTTTGGCATTCTAGCTGTTAATTTGTTGAGGTAATCTGGAGAAATTGCACCCCATGCTTCCAGAAGCAGCTCCCACAAGTTGGATTGGTTGGATGGGCACTTCTTGCGTACCATACGGTCAAGCTGCTCCCACAACAGCTCAATGGGGTTCAGATCTGGTGACTGCGCTGGCCACTCCATTACCGACAGAATACCAGCTGCCTGCTTCTGCTCTAAATAGTTCTTGCACAATTTGGAGGTGTGTTTAGGGTCATTGTCCTGTTGTAGAATGAAATTGACTCCAATCAAGCGCTGTCCACTGGGTATGGCATGGCGTTGTAAAAAAATGGAGTGGTAGCCTTCCTTATTCAGAATCCCTTTTACCCTGTACAAATCTCCCACCTTACCAGCACCAAAGCAACCCCAGACCATCACATTACCTCCACCATGCTTAACAGATGGCGTCAGGCATTCTTCCAGCATCTTTTCATTTGTTCTGCGTCTCACAGGCGTTCTTCTTTGTGATCCAAACACCTCAAACTTGGATTCATCCGTCCACAACACTTTTTTCCAGTCTTCCTCTGTCCAATGTCTGTGTTCTTTTGCCCATCTTAATCTTTTTCTTCAAAGAAAAAGCCAGTCTCAGATATGGCTTTTTCTTTGCCACTCTGCCGTGAAGCCCAGAATCCCGCAGCCGCCTCTTCACTGTAGATGTTGACACTGGTGTTTTGCGGCTACTATTTAATGAAGATGCCAGTTGGGGACCTGTGAGGCGTCTGTTTCTCAAACTAGAGACTTTACTGTACTTATCTTCTTGCTCAGTTGTGCAACGCGGCCCCCCACTTCTTTTTCTACTCTGGTTAGAGCCTGTTTGTGCTGTCCTCTGAAGGGAGTAGTACACACCGTTGTAGGAAATCTTCAATTTCTTAGCAATTTCTCGCATGGAATAGCCTTCATTTCTAAGAACAAGAATAGACTGTCGAGTTTCAGATGAAAGTTCTCTTTTTCTGGCCATTTTGAGCGTTTAATTGACCCCACAAATGTGATGCTCCAGAAACTCAATCTGCTCAAAGGAAGGTCAGTTTTGTAGCTTCTGTAACGAGCTAAACTGTTTTCAGATGTGTGAACATGATTGCACAAGGGTTTTCTAATCATCAATTAGCCTTCTGAGCCAATGAGCAAACACATTGTACCATTAGAACACTGGAGTGATAGTTGCTGGAAATGGGCCTCTATACACCTATGTAGATATTGCACCAAAAACCAGACATTTGCAGCTAGAATAGTAATTTACCACATTATCAATGTATAGAGTGTATTTCTTTAAAGTTAAGACTAGTTTAAAGTTATCTTCATTGAAAAGTACAGTGCTTTTCCTTCAAAAATAAGGACATTTCAATGTGACCCCAAACTTTTGAACGGTAGTGTATGTGTTCATATAAATTATATGTTTTATTTCCAATTTTAACAAATTAACAATACATTGAAGTATCCAATGGCCATGAAATAAAGAACAGATTGACCAACATTTGACAGTTTTTGTCTGGTTAGTTGCTTTAATTTCACCAAATCTATCCCCTACGTATCATCTTGATGGTTTTAATTTATACTCTCTGCAGAAATACTTTAAATAACAAGAATACGCAAACTCACCTCCAATCACTTACCGCTTCTGTTGAGCCGAACAGTATTTAGATGTATATCTCTAGAAATTCACAAGAGTAAATGTGAGATTAGAGGAATGTTATCTTGCTGACAGTAATGCTATGGGGAACACTGAGAATTTTCCAATTTCATGTGTCACGTTGACTCAAGTGATTTGATGTGGGCGGCCACCCACTGTTTATAGAAACGTATGTCGGAAAGAACAATTTGAAAACATTCGCCCTTGACTCAAACATTCCCTGTATTTTAATGTCAAGATTTGCTCACAATTGTTTCTTCGACTTATCACAACTTTTTCCATCTGCTGGGTTTAATCCAGGCCCTCTACCCAACACTTCATTCCATCCACTTTCATGCAGTAAGATCTAAATAAGAGATCTGGTTTTAAAAAAATATATACACTGGACTCAAAAGATTAAGACAAGTTTTTATTGAATCTCATCTTTTCAGTTCATAGATCTTGGCTTCTTTCAGAGTCCAGAATCAGTTCTGCCAGCGCCCTCCAGTGGCGGTCTGGGTTTGCGCATTAACGCGGCATGTGGTTCAAACAATGCTGTTTGTGTTTGAGGGGGGGGGGGGGGGGGGGGGTGGTCAGTGCCTGGGCAAAAAGCACTATAATTTCGGTCAGTCTATCCGGACATATAAATATTTACATATCTTGTCATACATATGGTCCAGAAATGATAGGTTTACTGATGTTTTGTCAGACATACTGCCATAAAAATATATCTATTTCACCAATCTTCCCCAATATTAATCATTTTTCTTTTTGTTCTAATGAATGTCTATGATCAGGCCCAAAACCAAAACGATAATATATTTGATCACGTGTAATCTGCACACTCAAACAGAATCAGTTGGTCGATGGATTTACGAGTGAGAAAGGAAATTCAACTGGTTAGAAATGCATAAACAGAAAAAAAAAGTAGGAAGAGAAACACTGGAAAGTACAGTACAGTTACATACAGCTTCAAGCGATCTGGTCCGAGACGTTCAAAAAAAAAAAAAAAAAAAAAAACACTGACAAACTTTCAGAAGGTGAGGTAAGATCCCTGGTCTCTTACTCATTATCTACCAAATCGCTCCCACGGTTACAGTCAGGGGGCCGCTTTTGTGTGTGAAACCTTTCGCAGAGGGTAAAATAAACCTTTCACGACAGCTCCCTCTGTGTAAATGCACCCCTCCACCCCCCCCTGCTGAAGTAAAACCACAGTTAAACAGCAGCGTTGTGTCCAACGGCTGTCAGAGCTCATCCTTCTCCATCTGCTTGAAAGCCTCCAAGTCTTCCCGCCAATCAGCTAGCAGTTCATCCACTGACTGGCTGCTCGAGTCCGTGTCGCCTCGAGGCTCGTCCGTTTTCTCAGAGTCTCTCTCCTCTTCAGCCTGAGCCGTCTCCGCCTGTGGACCTGCGGCTCCATCTTCTTCTGTTCTGAGTTTTTCTGCAGTACCGGCCTCCTCCTGAGAAGGAGCAACTATGGCCGGAGCCGATTCGTCTGTGCTCGTCTGGGTCTGGCTAACGGGTTCAAATGAAGTGGGAGTCGTTGCCTCGGTTTGACAGTCCTCCTCCTCTTCTTGGGCGGCCACACCTAAAAAAGGAAGCACGGGATTGATGAGCAGTTCTGCACAAAAAAAAAAAAAATGAGCAAAAGTAATGCAGATTTTTCTCTTTTTTTCTTGCCAGTAGTCTACACATGCTTTCATTCCAGGTTAAAAATAGACGCGTTTTCATAAAGAGGCTGTCAACTCGAACAGCATGGTGCTGATTGTGAGTCATGTTTCCTGCAGGATAAAGCTTTCCTCGCATTACTGTGCAGCCAAACCGCGAGTCGACTGATAAATGGAGGAGGGGGGGTGGGGGGGTGGGGGCGGTCTGCACTGTGAATTATTAATCAGAACTGGAAGAAAATTAGTGTTTGTCCTGACTAAAAATACAGCTGATTGTAACGCAGTCTAAGGATCAGTTTTAGCTTTTAATTACAACACCCAGAAAAAGTTATACACAGGGCAGCTTCAGACCAAGATGATGTTTTCATCACTTTCGTTAATGTTTTACGGCCCAAAATCAGATCATTTGGAAGAAGCAAATGGTTGCAAAGACAAGAAATCACTAACGTTCAATTCCAAATCCTTCACATATTTTATGTCAAAAAATGTGACATATTTGAGCAATAATTAAAGAAGGAATAGATGGACGGATGGGTGCATGCACGCATTGAAGAATGCAGGCATTGACGAACATATGGAAGCACAGATGGATTAGTGCAGACGTAGATGTATGGATGAATGGACAGATGCACACACGGATGCACAGGTGGACGGAGGGATGCGACTTTTAGATGATGGAACAGGAATCGAGGTCCGGAAATACCACGCTAACACCTCCTCTTGTCTTGCTATGATTACAACTGAACTCGGCCCAGACTGTTTCAGGTTAATTATAAATACCAGAAACTGCAAGAGATGCGTCTGTATGAGAAGTACACAGGATAGAGGGATGCAGACATCGCAATTAAACCTGATGAGAGGAGAAAGGTAACAAAGAAAGCGGGAAAAGAAGAGATCACTTACTGCCCTCAATCAGGGTCCCAGGAAGAGGTTTACCTTTGAATATAGCTGCTGCTCATCAAAAGGAGCGAAGGTAACAAAAGAAAAAGCAACAGAAACAGAAAAAGAAGAGGAAAAAAAAGGTACGTTTACAAAATATAGATGGAAGATCAGAGAAATACTTGGATGTGATGAATCTGCCCCACAGTGCCCCATTATAACTACAGGTGTGTGTGTTGTTTCATACAGCTAAGCACATAATGAGGCTCGCTAGGAGCGGAGACTGGAGAAAAGTGAGGTGAGCCGACTTGTAATGAGCGATACGCGAAGTTTGGGGCTCAAGAAAGGAATAATGCTACACCTCTGTCTCTGGCTTTGTCGCTCAGCAGCACCTCCACCTCTCTGTACTCCTTCAGCGCCTCTAACAGGATGTTCCCCTCCTTATGAAACAGGAAGAGGAGGGGCAGCGTGACGTCGTCTGTGCTGCGCCCGTCTCCGGCCATCTGAAACAGGGGCGCTGTGTCGCTGCTGCTGCCCTCGTTGTCGTCTGAAGGCGATGGGGAAAAAAAAAAACGAAAACACACCTTAGTGAGGCACAGCTTCGTCAAATAACACGCACTAGAAACTACTGGCTCTCAGCTAATTCTTTACACAACAGCTTTTCAGACTGTTAAATAAATACCACAATCTTTAATACAAAAGGAAATCTCTAAGACGTCAGAAATATACAAGGACTTTCAACAAAGTCTCGTTGATCCCACACAGCTCCGTTTAATTGTTCGGCCATCCGGTTGGGCGCAGCACAACGCTAGACTGGATGTCTTCAAAGCTAATGCAGTTACTGCCCACTAGTCTGGTCACAGTGTCGGCACTGACCGATGACTATGCCTCCGATGGCGCCGGCCTTCTGGATGTTGCGGGCCTTCTCGGCGAACATGCACTGACCACGCTGCAGCAAGGCGATGTGGCCCCGCACGTACTCGCCGTTGGTGATCTCGGTGCAGCCACTGTAGGGTTCGGCCACCGTGACGAAGCCCCGTACCTGCGCAGAGGACGACAGGCGCGACATTCATTCACGCACAGCCTCGCCAAAAAGTGCTCGTCTGCCTTGAACCTTTCCGTATTTGGCCACATCACGGCCACAAACTCGATGTGCTTTCTGAGAATGTCGTGGCGCGAACCAACACAAAGCAGCGCCAAACTGTGGTGTGAGAGGAAAATGCACGGCTTTCAGAATAGACAAGTTCATCAGGAGGTGTGCGGCAGTGATGGGGAGGGAGGAAGTCCATCGCTTAAAGTCCAAATGAAATAAATATACATTTATATTTGTAACATGACAAAACATTAAAGGGAAACTGATCCTTTTTCCAGGCACGGCCGATTTTCCACCACCTGAATGAGGAAAGTATTTCTGAGGAGAACCTTCCCTCTAAGAAATATAGGGGAAAATAACTTAAGAAACTGCAAACAGGGGAACATTTGTTCATGCCGCTGGCAGAGAAAAAACCCCCAAAAAACCCGACTTACGCCGGTGGCACTTTTGGACAGGTCTGTGCCAAACTGCGCTGGTCCCGCAGTCAGCACCACTCTGCCAAAGAACGGATGGGAGACGATCTGGATGGCTCTGGGAGGCAGCTGCTCCTTCTGCTGCTGGCTCGACAGCTCCATCATCTCCTGCATGAAACGCACACCGTCCTCCGCTGCCACTGCGCTCACAGCCTAAGTGTGGGAGAGGAGACAGACTTTAGGAAAAAAGAAAAAAAAGAGAGAGAAAAAAAGCCAAGAACACAGCAAAAAATAACACAGAGGTGTGAATAAATTTTATCTGCCAGCTTGTCTACAGCATTAATTGCATGCTGCTTCCTGTTTGCTTTAGTGGGAACCGGCCACTGATCTCTATTTATTCACTGGATATCTGATTGGCCGAAAACCTGAGGTCACTTGCCGCCATCTTGGTACTCCCTGCTGTCACGTAGTCGCGGCATAAACATGCCGACGTGTGTAGCATTTGGCTGCAACAACGAGCAGTTTTCTGGCTCTGGGAATATGTTTCACAGGTAATTTTACAGTCAGTGGATGTACTAACAGTATCAAGCGCCAAAAGAATCCATATATACGCCGATGTATCCTATAGTATAGTCTGTGGCCTAACATCAGTCTGGCTATCTCGGAAATACTATAGCATTAATAGACATGTACTTGTAATTCAGTCTTGATGTAAAATCTTGAAATTATATGTAATATGTAATTACCATAACAATGTAATCAATACATGTATATTACATGTACATCATCAATTTAGCAGTTTTGGCACATCATCAGATAGTGTGTGTGTGTGTAATATTCTCAATATCTAAGTACAGTATTATTATGCTCCATTAACACACTCATTTTGTTGTGATGGATCTGTATATGTTTTATTACATGATTTATAGACTTCATACTGAATATGCAATGTGATGTGCCTATTTTTTACCTTAAGTTACAGTAATCTACTGATGCTATGAAACAGCAAGTGTGTGTCAAAGTGATGAATTTATCTTTATGTTAAAAGTCTTAAGCCCTCCTGAGAAAATCATCGTTGTTCCGACGCTGTAGCGCACGTACTGTTTACATTCCGACTGGTCGTAACTAGGGAGTACCAATATGGCGGCGGGTGACTTCATAGCAACGTGTACTACCAACGGCCAATCGAATATCCAGTGAATGAATAGAGATCAATGGAACGGGCTATCTGCTGCGGCATCAACCTGTGTGGCATGCTGCACCAGCTGCACCCGGCCGTCTTTCAGGTGGATGAGACTGACTCCCATCCGTCGGAGCAGCTCCAGATGTTCAGGGTTGTTCGCCATGAAGTCCTGAGCCCTCAGGGGAGGACGGCCCATACCAGGCTCCCTGGAAGGCAGCGAAAGATAATTAATGAAATATTTGGGCCTGTGTGCGGGACACTTCGACACAAAGCAATTAAACGCGAGCCAGCAGAAGAGCAAAGGCAGTTAAAACAAACGGCAGCTGTTACGTGACGGCGATAAGCGCAGGGCCGCGAGCTGGTCCAACCTGTACGTCTGCATACCTGTACGGGGCGGGACGGGGACAGCTCTTGTCTACGGCACTTCGGATCGGCTCTCTCAGGCTGCGGGGAAAGGCGGGGTCGGGAAACAGGAGCCGGGTGTTGGGACACGTCCAGTCAAAGTTGGAGTCGTCCATCTCCTCGTCACTCTGAAAGGTTCAGGAAAGGTTCCGTCATTACCGGCGGCGCTGCGGCGCTTGCATCGTGTCTCCCCGATGTTAGATACTGTCTGAGTTACCGTTCTGTTTGAGGGAATGGATGAGGAGTTAGGCGCCATGGAGAGAGACAGCGGGAGCAGGTGTGCCTCAGTTGTGAAGACGTAGTCTTCTACATCAAAGGGAATGTCTTCTGCCTCAGCAAAGAGCAGGAAGAGGTATTTAAACATCTCGGCAAGGAAAAATGAGTCCATTCTGGGGGGGGAAAGAAAAAAACAGGGTGTAAAAAACATAAAACAGGATTTAGTTCCTTGAACTGCAGTTTATTTGCAACCAAATAACCACATCGATAAAGCTTTTCTAAGCTTTATCGATGTAAAATAACACATGGGATTTCCCCATAGTGGGAAAATTAAGGTATTTCTTATCTTTAAACGATTTACTTGAGTATTGTCACATTGGTGGATAAATAGTAAAAAAATAAGATGAGGAGGAGAAAATCCCTGGAGATTAAATAAAATCTCTCCTGGAGTTTATTGGACTTAATGAACGCCCAACACTCTTTGGATTTAGCTGAAACTTACTGTTGCCATTTTCTTCATGTGTATTAAGTCTTTGTTTGTATTACATTGTAACAATTAATCTGAAGTTTAAACATTTGTTTTCTCTGTGTATGTGTATTTTTATTGTTACTTGTGTTGTTTTGTTTTTATGTACTGATCTGTAATCCAATATAATTTATTATTGATTTAAAATGTATTATTTAAAGAAAAGTACCATAAAAAGTAATTCATACCTTTAAACTTTTTTATGTTAGAACCTAAAACTTCAAAGTTTGTAAGTGAGATTTTATGTTATAGACCAACATAAAGTAGTCCATAATTGAGAAGTGGGAGTATGAGGAAAAATAAAGATGCACCGACTAAAAGCCGATCTCAGCATGGGCCTCTTGACTGCTTCTGTCTTTAATACCCTCAATAAAGGAAATTAGGCTTTTTTTTAGAACGGTATCAGAGTAAAAGAGGCTGAATTCAATTGTAGGTCGGAGGTTTTACATTTAAAAAAAAAAAAAAGTTTAATCCACGTATAATTTTTCATCCCACATCGCAACTGTATTTCATCCCTGATAGACTAAGATGAAGCTTGTGGTAGTAATATGTAAAAAAGGTTCAAGAGGGATGAATAATTTTGCAAAGCACTGTATGTGTGACATCTAAATGTCCTGACCATGTCTAGTCAGTTTATTTTTATCAAACGAAAGCTGAATCTGTGCACACGGACCGGTCTTCGTGGCTTCCAGTGCGTACGTCCTTCATCGCAGCAAATCCACAAGGAACCCGGGCAAAGCGGTTGAGGTTGTCCAGGATGGTGCGACCGGCCTCCAGGTAGTACGGGTCTCCTGTGGCCTGGTGGGAATGGGAGGAAAGAGGTGGCATCGTTGGGAAAGTTGCCACGTCAGCTAAGAAACATGATTTCACCGATGTTCCACATTGTTGTATGTCAGATCAGTCAATTGTAAAAACTTATTTGTGATGCTTGGGGTTGAGTAAATAGTAAAACCGATGCTTGATGGTGGATACTGCCATCTGCGCTGGGGCAGTGAAAGGAGCATATATTCATTAAGGCAGTCGTTCGGTAAATCACCTTATAAAGGAAGTAGGTGCTCTCTGCAAACTCTGGCCTCAGGGGGTGCTGAGCCCAATGCACCCTGAAATCAGTGGTGAAGGCCTGAGGACAGACAAAGAAGTGGTCAGCACATCAAAGAGGACGAGGACCGATGGATGAAACTGAAACACACACCATAAACTTCACTGCAATGACAGCTGCAAATCTCTAGAGGTGTCTCTACCAGCCTTGTCGCCGATTCCCACTTGGACTTTGACTGGGCCAGTTTAACAAATATACTTTTATCTAAACCATTCAATGCAGGCCTGGCTGTATATTTAGCACTCATACTGTTGACCTCTTGATTGTTTCTCTGATTAACCCTGTCCTTCCCCCGCCTGCCAGCTTAGGTGGACAGCCTTGTCTACGTCAGTCTGCAGTTTTGTCATGTTCTTTGCACTTTCGGCTGTTGGATGGACAATTCCTGGTTATCTAACAAACCTCTGAGGCCTTCATTAGAACAGCTGTATTTATAATGAGATACATTAGCACATCCTTGGCCTACTTATTAATAATGTGACTTCTAAATGAGGATGACGACATTTTATTTTATTTAGGGGTAGCAAAGTAAAGGAGGTAGCAGAGTTATATATGCAAGCCATAATTTAAAGACCTTGATTTGTAAACCACTTTGAAAGTAAATAAGCTGGATTTGATTACGTCTAGTTAACATGTGGAAGAAGATGCTCCGGTCAGATGAGCCCAGAATGTCCCCCTGAGGACTCCAGCCCACACTGAAACGTGGCGGCTGTTTATTTTATTTATTGATTTATTTGACAGGGGCAGTGTACATCAATTAACTGCAAATGCACCAGAATTAGCCAAAAGGCCATTTTTCATCCGTTGTCCTTCGACAGATGTTAAAATTGTCTAGCTAAAAAAAAAGGATTACAGTGCTACAATACAAATATAAAACACAGTAAAACATATACAACTCTTGCATCATCGTGTCATATCAACCTCTTTTTTTTTTTAAATATTGTTTATTGTTATTTTCTCACTTCGCAATTTAGCACTATTGGTCCTGGTGTTGGCCTATCAAATAAAACTCTAAAAAATACAGAGGTTTGTGGGTTTTATTTGACAAAATGTGATGAAAGTTTACACGTGCGTGCAAGGCACCGTGCTTGCCTGCTAACGTGCCCAACAGAGAATCAGCAGAGGTTCATTTTCATGATGATCTCATGCAATAAGAGCCTCTTTCCCAAACGGTTCTCACTACGCCGGCCCGGCCACGAATAATAAACTGATTCAAAGCCGTCATTTGTGGGAGGATCTAAAATTGGCACACAGCACTGTTAAATCTGACACAGTAAAACCCATTACCTCTGGGAGGAAGTTGTGTTTTTTAGTAACTTGGTACAACATCTCATGAGTCTCAATTGCAGGGCGGATATCTCCCTTTAGCACCTGAAAGATAAACATCGTATCAGTGACATGCCCAAAAAAAAAAAAAAAAAAAAAGAGAGAACCTGATCTCATTTTGGCAGAACGGGATCTAATCAGACCTGCAGTCCGGGAAAGAAGGCCAGCAGAGAGTCCATCCAGGTGCGAGCAGGAAGCAGCGGCTTGTGGATGTGGACGTCCAGCAGCAGAGGAGGCTGGCTGATGTACTTCATAATGGATGCATAGTGCTACATGGGACGTGTGTGGGAGAAATGGAGGACATTTTTAGATGAATGAAGCATGAAGATGTACACGAGCTTACCACCCTTGAAATCATGACATTGAGCCTTCTTAGCGTCGTTAAATATTTAATGTTAAGTAAGAACCGATCAATACGAAATGTATTGTCCACTAAGAGCTTAATGCTTGAAAACCAGTATGGTTTGATCAGTAATGACAAACGCAGGTCTAAAAATTTACCTTGAATAAAATGTTTCCAATCATGTGAACAGCACACGGATCGAGCTAAAAGTCTTCTGCTATTAGTTATGTGTTCATGAACCCTCCCATCATAAAACAGATCAATAGATAATGTCTGGTACTCTAAAAGCATGCCAAGGAAAATGATTTAGGACTCCAGACATATGCACAAGTTTAAAAGCATAGCCTTGCTTCTGTATGTGAGGGATGCTCTTATAACAAATGTAATCATGAAGAAAGAGGGGCAATCGATCTACTCGACGGCGTGTGGGCATGCGTGTGTCCTCACAATATTAAAACGCTGCAGAAACAGGTCATCTCCCAGGAGGATGTAGGCCTTTAGCAGGTATTCATAGTACGAGTCTATTCCAGCTCCGACGCCGCTGTCTGCAAGAAATCAACAAAAGGCATCTTTCACAGAGATTCTTGATGCCTGACACAGAACATCATGAACGAGGGGTCCTCCAGCCTTTAGCTGTCCTAAAACAACTAAAATCTTTAGGCTGCTTCCTGCTTTAACGGCGAGCTGAAGCTCCCCGCTTTGACCGATCTGTAACTCAATCCCCACCCCACCCTCTGCATCGTCCCCATCCATGAACTCTCACCTCTTCGGACCCACTCTCCTGAGTGGATGTTGATGGTGGTTCCCACCAGGTTGCTGTTTCTCTGTCTCTTCTCCCACAGAAAGTCCAGGGCTCTCCGAGCATGGTCCTGTCAGTGCATGAAGAATAAGTCACTATAAATCAAAAAATAATAAATCTACAGTAGCTCTCTGCTGGGAATGAATTACTGACCGACTCTGTGCTCGCTCAGCAGTTTTCTGCTGCATCAAGGAAGATAATCAAGTCTCTGGCTGAGGCAACAAAATTGACTGCCTTTCACAAGTACTTGTAACTCTTAAACTAAGTTACAATCAAAAAGTTCTAAGTATTTTGTTCAGCTTTTATGCGACAAACCACCACAATATAGGGCATAACAGTGAAGTGGAAGGAAAATTATATGCGGTTTTCATTTTTTTTTTTATAGAAGACTGATAAGTGTGACTTTTCAGTCTTTTCGATACTTGGAACAGTTTAAAGTGCAGATAGGCTATAAAACAATCTCCCAAGCTTTGAATATCTCACAGAACTCTGTTAGATTAATCATCTGAAAATGTAAAGAGGACGGCGCAAGTTCAAACCTTTCAGAACACGACTGTCGACGTAAACTCACAGGCCAGACAAGACATTAATCACAGAATCAGCCAAGAGTCCCATCGTTACTCTGGGGGAGTTGCAGAGATTTACAGCTCAGGTAGTTGTGCATTTCACAAATCAGGCCTTTGTGGAAGAGTAGCAAGGAGAACGCCATTGGTAAAAGGAAGCCACAAGAAGTCCCATCTTCTGTTTGCAGGAAGCCATGTTGGCTTAGCCAACAGAAGCACAGCCCTGTGGGTGGGAGAAAACTAGCACTGCCCTCCACCCTGAACACACCATCCCCACAGTGAGACATGGAGGTGGCAGAATCAAGAGCAGGGAGACGGCTCAGAGTTAGTGAGAAGACGGCTGGAGCCAACTACGGTTCACGAAAACTCGTTAGAGGCAGCAAAAGACACGAGGCTATGTTGAACGGTTTAGTGTATTCATGTTAGATTGGTAGAGTAAAACTATCGTAGAGACACATCTGGGTGTGTGGCACGACAAAATAGGAGAAAGTCCAACAGTAGGAATAGTTTAGTGAGGCACTCTTAAATTATGTCCTTACACTTTCTTCAACGCAGAGAGAGAACTCCTCCTGCCATGTGACACTGAAACGCTGAGTGTTTTATTAGTAACACCCGGTTCTTTTCCCGACTGCAGTACTTCAAGTCAAATATTAGCTGTGGGAAACGTACAAATACACCCAAGGCAACCAGGAGCTCAAGAAAAGGAAACAAAACACTGAATTTATTTCTGACCAGGTGCTTGTTAACACTTACCAATTTGTTTTATACTTCCAGACCTTTTGTTTCATTACTTTCATATTACTTTCATATGAGTTGTATTTGACTTTTTAGTGCATTCATGTCTTATTCTTTGAGAGCTTGGCTAGTAAAACCTAAAACTGCAGAAGATGTAGCAAATGTAACTAAATCACGCCCTTACTTTAATTTACTGCTCCTTAATATAAAAAAATATATAATCTAAACATGGCTTTTTGTCAAAGACAAAAAAGGTAAGAGATAAAGCAACAATTCAGCAACACCTTAAGATTTCAGCTGCTTTAAAGCCAACATCAAGTGTTAAAGTTGAGGAAAAATGTACATTTTGTCTGCAGCAGCCAATTGTCAAATTTAACCTCTATAAAAGGCATATTACTTCGTTCTTGGATCTGATCTGTGTGAAAATAGGTACAATCTTGGTAAAACTGTACTAGCTAGCGTCAACAAACGTGATCTTAAGGAGTCCGGAGTTACTTAAAGGGTGTAGCTGTTTGATGTGCAAATAACTCATCAGGAGGTCTTAAAGCCTCGTTATGTAAACTTATGCATCTGTCAGCATAGAAAAAAAAAAGATTTCATCAACGTTATGACTTAGACTAGTTTCTTATGCAAATAGGTAGTTAACTTTAAAATGAATCCTTATCAGTGGCGGTTAATTTCACGTATGACACTTTAATAAACATTAATGTCTACCTCAAACACAGGGTCCCCAGTGAAGCGGCTTAAGGCAGCAAACTCCAGGATCATGGTGCCGGCGCACGCCGTGCAGGTGTCCGTTTCCGTACCGGTTCTCGTCTCCGGACCCCTGACGCCGTGTTTCAAGTTTATCTTGTAACCAAAAGGGGGGAAAAAGAAAGAAGATCTGTTTTGAGAACTCAATTTGATTTGCAGCCGACTCCGGTCAGAGCCAAGCCAACCACAAAATGCCTTTAGAGCTCTGACAGCTGCTGGTGGTGCAGCCGAGTGGAAAAGTCAAATAAGTTTTGATCTGAGACAGAGCTTCATGCAAACCTAGCGGTTTGTCATTTTGAAACTTTATCATTAAAAACATTGTTTGAATCATTTCAAACATAGATAATAATTTCTGCTAAACAGGGTTACTATCCAACAGTTACAACAAGACTCTCTTTGTGTTTTAGCATGACGGTGGATTACAGTCCGTCTCACCCTGGGATAAGGCAGGCCGCTGCTGGTGTTGAAGGCTGGCAGCAGCCGGAGTCCCAAGTCTTTGGCCATATGCAGGAGCTCGTCTTGGTACCACTGCATGTGCCGTCCTCCGTCCTTCAGCATCACAGCCATGGAATGACCCCCAAGAAGACCCCTGTGGGCACAAGGTTACAAATCAGTGCAACTGAAGCCGCTGCGTCTTCTGCTTTCTATCTAGTCCAATTAGACGTCCGCTGTTTCTTACGGCCACTCGGTACAATAAGTTAGAAGTAATAAAGAGACATAAAAAAACGTGAGTTAGCAGACCAGGCTAGTCTCACCCAAGGACTCGAATGTTGGTTTCAAAGACCGACACCACGATGTCGTTATCCAGCCGCACGTCTGAGAGGACTCTCCTCACAGCAGCTTCGAACTCCGTCGTCTTGTTCAGCAGCTGCAGAAACGGCCCAAATAACCCTTAGTTAGAGACCTAATCACAGTTTAAAGTTTAGTTAAGGCCAGGCTGGGAGAGCTGAAACTAAAATGGGAATTCTGATTAATTTGTTACTGTTGTGTGTGTGACTATGGCGCATGTTTTTGCTTCATGTCCAGTTTGACACTTTTTTAATCTGCTTAACTGCTTAAAATGTATATTTATCCTGGGTTTTGTTAACTTTTTACATTTGTCTTGATTTAGGGGCTACTGTGATCAATATTGTTGGATGGTTAGTTTGCCTTAGTTGTACTGCATTGGATTAGTTGTTTCTAGCATGTTTTTTTTTTCTTTAAATGTCACAGCAATGATTATTGTTCTCAAAAAAAAAAACAGCGAAATTCCAATTGTTTTCCAATTAATCTGATAGATGTTATCGTGTAAGGTAACCATATCTCAATAATACAAGAAACAATACTCACCACCAAAGTATCCAAGGTGTCAATGAGGGTCAAAGAAAACCTGGCAGAGAAAGGCAACAAAATATTTAAAAAAGAAAGATGTGCTCACATAAGGGACAAGGCGTTTGGGCTTAATTTTATTGCAGTATTTTATGGTATTTATTGCAGTGACTATAAAAAAAAGTAATGGTCACTGCATGCATACGGAGACTCATAAAAACAACTGCTGCTCTAGAAATAAAACTAACCCAAAATAGTTGAATTAGATCACATTTTGAATTGTAAACTGAAGCTTTAATGATGACCTCATGAAAAGAACCTTGTAAAAATAGTTCTAAAGGTAAAAATAAGACTACATTATACTGATGGCTTTTTCAAGTATCCGCACTGAAACGTCTATCTTTCTTATAAAAGAATGACTAATTCATACAATGCTACATTTTTCCACAATAACATAAAACAGTAATATAATTGCTCTTCCCTACTTCACACCTATCATTGCAGTCCAGCTACACAAAACAAAAAGAACACCCCTCAAAGCTTTTGCTAAAATAAAAACGCATAAAAAGGAACACTAGGGGTTCAGATTTTACTCTCTGAATAAGAATCTCTCACGTCAACAAACTGAACCCGCCTTGGTTTTCGGTGCGGCACAAGGAACAGACATTCCTAATCATTTCCGACGTGTCACGCTTTCCTCCTGTGCCTTTTAAAGTTTGGTTTAGCTTGAAAACTCTTACTGGTTTAGCGTTTCTCTCCCGCTTTACCGCCCTTTTTTTTTTTTATTACACAAATCCAATTTTACTGAATCAGCTTTTCAAACAACTTGCAGCCCTTTTCTTTCTCCGTCAACATACCTTCAATTTACCATGCGACGAAATTTGTCACCAGAAGCCCATCAAGAAACATTCACTCTCCTCCTCGGCTCCTGTGAGCCAACGGGTCGACCTTGTGGGACCGTATCAGCCTCGCCGTTTCCATTAAAGCGAGGGACAACGAGACAGAAGGCGACTTACTTCCCAAGTGCATCGTCCACGTCTCCTCGACTGGGTTCAAGCCCCCGCACCCTCCCTCTGCAAGTCAGAGGCATCAGCTCGTCTGCTGGGTATGCATGGTCCTGAAATGAGGACAAACGTGGCGCTCACAAAATGCTTATTTTCTCCCTGGTTTGAACAGGGAACTACGTTCAAAGCTATTTATCGCTCAGTAGTCAGCCATTGACAAAAAGAGGCATTTGTGCTCTTTGCAAACAACAGAAATCACTCATCAGCTTTGCAGAAACAAACACCAGGTAAAGAGAGTTTTGAATGCAAAACTTACCATGTAATTCTGATATGCATGGTCAAACATCTCTACCACTTGGTTCCTTTGATAAAAGCATAAACACAATTGCGGTAATCTTGCAGGTTTAAAAGGTTGTTGTTGTTGTTGTTGTTTTTTTGCCATACAATAATCGGTGTTCTTCAACTTACCTCAACTTTTGCTTCTCCTGCCGGGACATAGCCTCTGCAGGACGGCATAACGCTGCCAGGAGCATCAACAGGCACAGAGCAGGCGGCATGTTGCGATGTGTTGGCGGTGATGGCAGCAGTGAAGAGCCGCAGCTTATCTCAGATGTCTAGTCATTACATCCGCCCCGATCCAAACCGACACCGCCACAACGAACAAGCTACACACTCCAGTTTCCTCATTTTTTTTTTATTATTATTATTTTTTTTTGGTTATGTTCTTCTCCAGAGGACTAAAGCTGCCAGCGGATCGGCTCGGGAGGAATTTCGTTCCCTTCAAGTAACCAGATGCCAGAGAGAAAGTAGCAGGAAGGAGATGGGAGACTTAGCGCAAGACAGCTGCAGGTCCTGTTTACCTTTCCCAGCTTTCACCTGAGCCCATGAGACGCGCTGCCACGTAAATGCCCACTTTTACACACCGCATTCAGGCAAACCCGCTCAGGTACGGACAACCACGCCGATTTAACACACAGATGTCTTTACAACAGTTAAGCCTTACTTAT
Organism: Fundulus diaphanus; assembly: GCA_037039145.1. Classification (NCBI taxonomy): domain Eukaryota; kingdom Metazoa; phylum Chordata; class Actinopteri; order Cyprinodontiformes; family Fundulidae; genus Fundulus; species Fundulus diaphanus. The sequence goes on from CM073128.1 coordinate 32,397,044, forward strand.
TCCAGACAACATCGATCAACTTATCCAAAAACCAAACCAAGTAACACACGGGACGCCCAGCAGTACAAGTTTCCATCGTCTGCTAGTTAGCTCATGGTGGAAACAGGTTAATGATTCCCTCCGCTTGACAGTTTTCGTCTTTCGTCAGCAGCCGAGCACTTGTCGGAGCTTAATTAGCTAGCGGTGCTAATAAAGAACTGTGCTAACGACAGCAGACAGGTCCGGAATGCTACACGCGTTAACAACAAGCGTCCCCATTGTTGAAAAGAGAAGCTGTCCGGGCCAATACGTCTTGTCGTTTAGGGTATAAAGTGAGTAAAGTCGCTGGGTCTGACAGTTCCGCTAAGAAACTAGCCGTCTCCCTAACCGGATACTATGTCGAGGATAACGTCAACAACATCCGCTTTGTGATTGGCCCCTGAGTAAAGTATTTCAGGCGCAGCTTTACTCTTCCCGCATTCACCTTCCCTGTCCTAATCTCAAGATACATCCATGGCATTTAAACTGGTAAACATTTAATTTTTTGTGTTAAATGTTTGGCTTCATATGTGGGTTAGCCGGCTGAGCGGAAGCTGCACCTGAAAGTCATTACTCAGGGTTTAATTTTAAAATGTTGCTCCGTTACATATGTCGGAAGCAGTGTACCCTTTCAAAGCGGCTCTGAAACCAAAGTTTTCCACATTATCAGCTTAGTCCAGCCCTTTAATTACCCACCAAAACGCACTGTTATATCTCCCACTCTCTCGCACATGCATATCCACCAGACTTATATTTCTATACAATAAAAGCACTGGTCAAGAGAAAAAAAATAGTTTTCAGGCCATATACATAAAAAAAACTAACAAAAACTGAAATTTTGGTTTTGTTAATCTTTTTATTCAAAATATTGGGGAACTAGCTCATGCTCTTATGTTGATAAAATGCACATTTAAATGAATCCGGGCAATATTCGGGATTATTAGCGGCAGCGTTGCTTTTAGTCGTTAAATTTCCAGACAACAAATTAAGGCACCATGCGTGTTTCATACATGGAAAACATCGCCGCTATATTTTGAGAATATAATTCACGCATCGAAAGGTAAGGCGTGTATAAACTAATTTATATGTTTAACAAACTCTTGGTTTAGTTTAAAATTTGTTTTATTCTATTTTTAAAATTGAACTACATATACCACAATCCTTTGAGGCGTCAGTTGACGCTTCAGATAGTTTCACATGACCAGCAAACCAAGAAATCGCTGAACAGTAACTTCCATAACCTAAAACAGGCATTTCTCCAAAGGACTCATCCAAGGACACACCCAAAGGTAAGAAGTAAGTTACATTTAGATAAATATTCGGATCGTCAAATAATTCAACAGAAATTTTAATGCGTGGGTTTTGTTTTTTCATTTGCTTCGTATATGGAATTATAAACAAGGTTTTTCTGTTAAAGTTGTCTACCCATGTTAGGTTCCCATGTACTTAAAACGATTTAGAGAAGATCCAAAACAGTCAAAATTACACAATTGTGATTTGTTTAGACGTTTTTCCGGTATCCTGTGCATTTTAAGCATTCCTTGCTGAGTTAGATGTGTTGTATTCTAAATAAAAGATTCATATATTAACGAATAGACTTCAAATAGACTTCAAAAAGTGCAAAAGTTGCTTAATTGACGTTTTTTCAGTCGATGCGCATGGGCAGAAAGCTTTTTCTGTCTGGTGATTTTTACAGCAAAGTCCAGAGTCAGGAAGATTTGAGAGGATATGACTCAACGGGAAGTTTTATGGGAAAGTAATATGGTGTGGAGATTTAAACACAGCCATTACAGAGATAGTGAGGGGGATAGTGAAATTAATCAGGAAACTTCTGTTAGTTTGCCTTGTTGATAGATACAGAGGAAAATTGGATTAACGGACAGGATGCAGATCAGTTAATTGGCAAAATGCATGAATAAATATGCACATTATGAAAAATAAATAGTAGATTAAGAAAGTTAGACAATAGTAGCAACGAAGATTTGACACCTGTGGGTTTGGATTCTACGGTGTCTGCAATTCCAGAACTCAAAATAGCTATGCAAGTTAGCAAATGTGCAAATTATATTATATATATTATATTATATATAATATAAGTTAATTCCTGACATTGGAAATGCAATCGACTATATATATATATATATATATATATATATATATATATATATATATATATATATATATATATATATATATATATATATATATAATATATATCTCCATCCATCCATTTTCCAAACCGCTTAATCCCTCATGGGGTCGCGAGGGGTGCTGGTGCCTATCTCCAGCGTTCACCGGGCGAGAGGCGGGGTACACCCTGGACAGGTCGCCAATCTGTCGCAGGGCAACACAGAGAGACAAACAGGACAAACAACCATTCACACCTAAGGACAATTTGGAGAAGCCAATTAACCTAACAGTCATGTTTTTGGACTGTGGGAGGAAGCCGGAGAGAACCCACTCTGTTTCTAGACTTTGACTAGGCCATTCTAACACATTGCTGTCCCACTGGTATTCAGGTATTCAGGTATTATAAATGCCTTTGCAAAACACTTCATCGACAGGGAGAACCCTAAAGCAGGGTTTGGCGTGCCGTCTTTAGTCTTCCACAGCAGATGGCAGTATGCACCATAGGGCTGATTTGCAAGCAACCCAGAAGAAGAAGCAAAAGGAAAAAAAAACATTTGTTGTTTCCTGGTATCTCCAGGGGTTTTTAACTAGGCACACACTGTTAGTATGCTTCTTATTACTGACAGTGCTTAAAAACTAGACAGGAAGCTCAGTCCTATGTCTTGTAAGCTCGCAGTTTAGTTTTACTTCCTGTTCCTTCCGCCTTTGTGTTTATGTGCGTTAGGTGAGCTTGTTGCCTCGGCTATGGCTCCTGCTGCTGACGGGAAGTTGACAGGTCTGCTGGCGGCCACCTTCACCCCCTTCACCGCGCAAGGGTAAGGATGCTTTTATCTGTGCAGACCTTTACAGCTCCGGCTGACCTGGGTGTGTGAGGAGCAGAGAGAGAGAGAGAGAGTAAACATCTGTCCTGTCCGGCCACCATCCTCCTGTTCCTCTTGGTGTTTCTGTCTCATTTTGTATTTCGCCATGTTGTGAAGGACTAAATTTCTCTTATTTCCCCCTAAAACAGTGAAGTCAACTTATCAGTGATTGGACCTTATGTTGACTACTTGACAGAAAAGCAAGGTGTAAAGGGCATATTTGGTAAGTTGCACAGTGAGACTCCTTCTGCTGACCTTTTGTCGCCTTTATTTTCTCACTTCAATTCATGTTAACAATGCATGGTTGCTTGATTCACAGTGGCTTGCAAAAGTATTCACACCCATTGAACTTTTACGCATGTTGTCACCTTCCACCCGCAAACATTAATATGTCCTGTTGGAATTTTAAAGTATACCAACGCAAAGTGTTGTGGAGTAGAAAGAAAAACTATGCAAGATAAAATAAAAAAAATGAAAGCACCACAAATAAAAAAAACTGAAAAGTGCAGAGTACAGAAGTATTCAGCCTCCTTTTTCTCTGACTGCAATTGATCCTTCAGAGGTTGCCTGAGGATTGCTGATGACTGACTAGAGTCCGGCTATGAGTAATCTAATCTCAGTACAAATACTGCCGCTCTGTGACAGCCTCAGAGGTTGGTGAAGAGGGAACTGGGGAGCAAACAGCATCACGAAGCCCAAGAAAGACAAAATGTGGAAAAGTTCAAGGGGTATGAATACTTTTGCAAGCAACTGTTTCTGGTTGATCTGTAGACATGGTCTCATTTCTTCGCTATTAGCGTTTGATCTCCGGTTATACATGCACACGTCTAATTTTAAGAGTGAAAAATTATAAATATAATTACTATTTTACAGAGTGCATAGCCTTAGTCAAGTAATTCAAAAATAAATTATTAAAATATTTAATTAACAAAGCTGAAGCTGCTAATTATGAACTACAAGGTATGGTTGCTTATAAAATATATGTAAAATGCAAAATATATTCTTATAAAATACTCACGTTTATAAAATGTACAACCTATTTTTGTTTTGTGGTTTATAATATATCAGCAGTTTTCAAATTTATGTCCCACTTAAATGTGTCAGAACGTCAAACTCATTTAGCAGTTTTCAAATGATGATTTTATTTAATCAGATGTCCAAACCAACGTGACCCTACGTCAGGGGTTAAAGTTCTCCGTCGCTGCGACGGATTTCCGGACAATGAGAGCAAAACAACAGATCCACTTGGTTCCATTTAGACTTTTTATTCAAGGTTTTAAATCAACCAATGAAACCTGGCAGGGGTGTGACATAAGCCAATCAGAAAGAGAGTAGGGTGGGTCTTTGCAAAGTGTACATCTGCGTTCTTGGTCCCTCTTGTAATCAGTGGTATGTCCACCTATATTTTTTATTTGAAACCCAAAGAAGAGCTCAGGCTAATTTAGCATGAACGCGCCTTTTCTTGAAGAAGAGTCGGATATATCGACCGAAAATTAAATGGAGGTTTGGCTGAGAGACACGGACGAGAATGGGGAATATTGTTGGTCGTGATGCAAAGAGCTTAACCTGCCAGGCCTGTTTATGTGCATCATAAATATTGCATGTTTACTGCAGCACACCTCCTCTTTACCTGTGAAACTAGGGGGACCAAATTGTCCGGGACTGTTCTTCATTTGTCACTGTTGTCCCGCAAACTGAAACAATGTCCCGCACTTGACTGGGTCAGATTCGGAAAAAGTTTTAAGAAATAATCCACTCTCGCTTTTCTGAAACAAAGAACGCAGAGCTGCAGTAATCGTCAGCGAGAGCCGCGTCGGCTGTCAACCACGCAGCAGCGCTCCACGTCATGAGCAGCTGCCCACCAGGACACTTGTGAAATAAAATGACAAGGATTTTGATGCATACAGATTATTAAGGAAACTATGTCCAAAAAAACCCCTACAGAGAACAGTTTCTAACTGGGTGAAAGCAGAGAAAGGCCAATTTCAGAGAGAAGTTATTATTTTTACACGGAGTGGAGCGCAATATGAAGCGACGCTGTAGAAGCGAGTCGCAGCAGAAACACGGCTGCAAAAGCCCAAAAATATCTGCCAGACAGACAATCTACAGCAGCAAAGAATACCTTCAACAATATTTAACTTTACACAAAAGTTTAATAACGTTTTTCTAATTAAAAAGTGTTCATCTTTAAAACCTAGTTATGTTTTTTTTCTGATACACTTGGAGCAATTTTGTTTCACATTTTTAAAGTTTAACATCCGTTACTTCAAGCTGTATCTGATGGGGAGACGCGGCCCAATGTAACACAAGGAGGTGGTGGGGGGGCTGGTGTCTGTCTCCAGCAGCCAATGGGTGAGGGCTGAGACACAGGGTGCATCCTGGACAGGTCTCCAGTCACAGGGCTGAAATGTAACAGTTTTATTATCTTCCAAAAAGTGAAATAATGCACTTTTATAAACTTACGACTTGTGATGATGAATTGTTGTGCACTAACGGGCAAAGCAGAGACTGATTATTGTAATGTGCGACCCGAATTAGATTAAAATGTATGACATCATCATAGTGTTGGTTATGTGTCCCGCGTTGTCCCTCACAATCGCATCCTGTTGTCCCACATTTGGTCATTTGAGACCTGGTCACCCTGTGAAACAGCTACAGAACCGAGGCACCTGGATCCATGGCCAACGTGTGACCACAAAGTCCCAGTTTTTGTTCGCTTTAAATCACTTCCCTGTTGTCTGGAGTATTTCAGTAGTGTGGCTCCCCGTTTATTGTAATATAATGTTTTATTTATAAGCCCCTTAAGATCACTCTATGGATAAACATGGTACTAAATAAGATAATAAAAAGACAAACAGCAAAGCAAATAATTTGAACTTTCATTCTCTTGGATAGAGGTGAAGTCAGAAATTTACCAAAGGCCAAGGTTGTGGTATGGATTTATACCGAATGTGACAGGGAGCCAGTGGAGTTAATGTACAGGTGTGAAGTAGATGATGTAGCGATGCAGGATTCTGTCTTTTGTACTAGTTGCAGTTTATGGAGGGCTTTCTGGGGGACAGGGAGGGAAGGGAGCTGAAATTGTAAAGTCGAGAGGTGAGTGGACTGTGGACCAGTTTGGCAAAAGTGTGAAGGAGGAACTTGATGCTGCCGAGATGAAAGTTAACCAGGTGATGTTCTGGATGTGGAAAGTGAAGGAGAGGATGGAGAGGGCTGCCAGGATGATGCCAAGGCTCTAAAGCTGAAAGGTGGGAGAGATACAGGAGTTGTGGATATATTAAAACTGCCAGATTTGGTTAAAATTGACTTTGCACAATAAGCCAGTGAGGTGCGTAATGTGGCATATGGCAGCTTCAGCCAGGATCAAGGTGTTTTGCTTTTTCAGGCATCTGGAGATTGCGCTGTAGGATGAACCAGACTTCTCCAGAGATCCACAGTTCTTTTCCTGATATTTTGACTGATTTAGTTTTGATTTTCCCATGATGCCACACCAGGAAGCAGCGTGTTGGAGTTGATGCCCTAAAATACAAAGTCAAATCTTATGACTTAATCTACCAGAAGTTTACAAAGCCGTGGCATCATCTCTGCTTTCCCAGCTTGTTTAAAGGCCTAGTAATCTTTGTCTGAATTATTGACTGTGATAAAAAAAAAAAAATCTTTATAGAAACTTCCCCTTGATCTGGAATTTAGCAAAAAAGAAATAATTTAGCAATCCTCACTGTTTAGATTAACGTTTAATTTAGATTTTCACACAGCGAAAAATAAAAGGTTGTACGGGCATTTTAGACCGTGTGTGTGAATATCTGGCCTCAAATGTTTGTTTGGAGCAATCATCCTTCATATAGGAGGTGGTGTATTTAAAATTCGTTCAATTTGTCATTTCGGAAAAAATGTAATCAGTTATTGAATTATTATTGTTGTTATTAAACCCTTACTTTCTGCAATTGAGGATCCAGTCTCATGGCTCAATGTTCTTGACTCTGTTCCTTCCTTTATTTTTCCATTTAATAAATGAATAGGCTGTGAGCCACTATGTGTAAATAAAACATGCCTCATGTCGTTTCCAGTCAATGGCACCACAGGAGAGAGCATGTCTCTCTCTGTTGCAGAGAGGAAGGTCCTGGCAGAGGAGTGGTGTCGGAGAGCAAAGGGAAGGTGAGGGATCTCACAGTTTGCATGGCTGTATTATTATTATTATTATTATTATTATCGTCATCATCATGCAGCTGGAGCAATAGAATATTATTCATTTCTCAAAACTCATCCAACAGAATGGATAGCGTGATTGTACACGTTGGATGCATGAGCCTGAAAGACTCCCAGGATCTGGTGAGTTGTCGACGGTTTTACTTATGGAAAAAACTTTATTTGTGCCCAGAGGGTGCAGCTCATACCAACAAACCATGTGTTGGACAAAGAAAGCGTCAGTGACTGCCTCCAGCAGTTGGAAGCAACATGGCAAGAGGAAGTGTTTTTCTTTATTGGCTTTTGGCTCAAAATACAGTATAATTACAGTAGTAAAGTCCTGTTTTCACCCCCTCTCTCGAACAACATTTTGCAGCTGATTTCAAAGCTATAGTCTTGAACCCATGGAATTGTGTAGATGTATAAAGCCGTACATAAATCAGATATATTCTGACATGCTACGCTTTGTAAAGTCCTGAAGTCGGTGTCGGTCAAGGCTTTAAAACAGATTCACAAGCTAAGAGGTAATTAATGAAGTCATTAAAACAGGAGTCTCATTAGTGTTGATAAGAGCAATACCCTTTAAAAAAAAAGAAAAACAGTATTTCCAACTTCTGCAAAGAAATTTAACATATTGATTCTTACACTCCAATTAATGTTTGCTAAAAGATAGTTATGATTACAGTTATATTTCATTTTCACACACACACACACACACCAGTGATATTTTGATTAGAGTGATTTTATTTATTTATTTTTATTTCTCACTCTCAAATGGCTGACTTTTTCTAAGACGTAAATGGGTGTTGGAGCCTGCTTCAAGCCAGCTGACCAACAGTGTGCAGCAACAGGCGGTGGAGGCGCAGTGCAGTGTTACTCTGTCAGGGGTTCTTACCTTCTTTTACTGATGTAAAGGATGTTCCATACAGCAGCAGGAAACTGCACTCACCCCAGCTTGTTCTCTGGTATCTTAATAAAAGGACTTCAAACCTTTAGTGGTTTTAACGTCAATAAGGTTTTAGAATCTGCGCTTTACTTGCCACTGGTATCCAAGCTAGGATTGAAACTAGCTCTGTTTTCGCCCCCAGGCTCGTCACGCGGTGGAGATTGGAGCTGATGGGATAGCGGTCATTTCTCCCTCCTTCTTTAAACCCAAAACTGCAGGTGTGTTATACTCCTTTTGTCGTATCTGCGATACGATAGGACTTCTGCCTCTGGATTTTACTTATGTATCAATACGGTATGGTTCTCTACAAAGGTCCAAACATTTCTGCTTTTCCTTTGGTCACCCTGTTTCAGAAGCGTTGAGGCAATTCCTGCAGGAAGTTGCTAGAGCTGCTCCAAGTCTGCCCTTCTACTATTACCAAATCCCGTCGTTCACTGGGGTAAATGGTCAGTGGTTGGATTTGTGCTCTACAGTAAAATGATATAGACCTAGAAAACGCTCCAGGGCTATAAATTAAATTTTGCCCTGTTTTCTTCAGTGCCGGTGAGAGACGTGATAGAAAACATCGAGGAGCTCATTCCCTCCTTCAGAGGAGTGAAGTTCAGTGGCACCGACCTGCTGGACTTTGGCCAGTGTGTCAGCTACAGCCAGCCTCACTGGTCAGTCCTGTATGGTGTGGACGAGGTCAGTCTTTCCCAACGTTTCCATTTGGTCTTGTGACGGTACTATAAGGAGAAGACTGCGCTGTTCTGTCGGCGTGAGCACGGTTGTGCAAATAATTGTGCCTTCTTCAAAGAAATAGTCTTAACTTGAGATTTTTCCTCACGTGGGAAATGTTCTCAAATTAAAACTTGGATTTTTTTCACATTTTCCAGTATGAGATTATGACTCTGCTGTAAAATATGAATTTATTTTAAGGCTTTGTATTCATTATTTACTAGAGCCGGTAAATCAATAAGTCAAATATGTCTCTTTTCAATTACAGATTAAAGGTAATGAAATAATAAAATTTGGCATAGTGGATCCATTTTTTTTGACGGCACTTCACATTGCTCTACGATGAACTGCAAATTTAATCTTACAAATAAATCATTACTTGTTTTTTTATATGATTTTACTGCAGCAATTGTTAGCAGCCCTGGCAATGGGAGCTAATGGAGCTGTTGGAAGGTTAATGATCTTTTATTTTCACAATTCCTTTATTATATTGCAGTTATTTAAGCTTATACATTTGTCTTCCTACAGCACATATAACTACATGGGATGCTACGTAAACCAGCTGATTTCAGCCTTTGAGACCGGAGATCTGGTGAAAGCCCGAACCATTCAGGTACCTCTGTCTCTCTGTCCTTTGTTATTATTAACTCTCCGGTTAAAGAGTTTACCATTTTTTTTAATTCAAACTCTGGTTTAATTTCCACATGCAGTTCAAAATCCAGGAGGTTCTTGGTTATGCCATAAAACTTGGTGAGTGATAGTCGCGATCTTCACCTCTAAAATTTGGTCAGACTGATGAATTTGCCGGAAACTCAACAGTTTGCTGTGTGTTGACAGGTTTCGATGTTGGAGTAAACAAGCAGCTGATGACGGAGGTGTCAGGCTTGTTCCTGGGACCTCCTCGACTGCCGGTGATGCCGTGCCCTCCCGCTCACGCTCAGCTGATCATAAACAAATACCACAGCATTTTTGTCTGAAGGCTGGCGGGTCTCAGTTGGATCAGTTAAACTGTGAGAGGCCAGCCTTTACCTGGTTCATGTTGATCATGCTCACAGTACAGCAACGATGAGGCTTTTACACAACAACAATTAAACAGCAATTCTGGATCAGATCGGCACATTTATTCTTGGAAAAATCTTACAAGTCAAACATTTTCCAGCTAAATTAGTTTTAACTTTTCCTCTCTGCCTTTCAATTCTGTTCTATTTCTTTTAATGGACTTTCTCTGTAAATGTTCAGAGTAGGGACTCTTTTCAACGACATTAATGAGTGCATTAAAATGGAAAGCTTGACGTCCTTCCATATTTTACCTCTATTATTAAAAAAGGTCAACATTTTTGTTTTCATGTTTGATTTTATTTCTTTTAAACCTATGGGTCTGGACTACCCTCAATTTACTTGAACTGTCACAGTGAGGACCATGTATGAGTAAAAATTTAATAAAAAAAAATATGTAAAAGTGAACAATAAATCTTACCAAGCTAGTCATCAGGGAGAAGATAACATGTTGTTTTTCACTGTTGTTTAATGGGAGTTTGTGTTTATTGCACATTAAAATGGAAATTAACTGAGATCTGTAATTTAACACTAATCAAAAATTGTTACTAATAAATATTTTTTTGTGATTCTTGCTTATGCATTTTCCTTTATTGCACTGAATTCACAAGCTGAGATTGCTGACCTTTTAGATTCTGATGGGGGTCATGGAGGTTTGGTTGTTCACGTCTCTTCTGGATCGGGACGCTGGCGGTGCTGTTCTCCGTGGCACTTTGTGGAAGTACGGGGTACCACGGATGCTTTTAGGGGCCATCCTGGTCCTTGTACAACAAAACCAAGAGCTGTGTCTGCATCCAAGGCTCACAGTCTAGCTTGCTTCCAGTGCGTGTTTGACTCCACCAGGGCTGCTACTTGTCTCCACACCTTTTTCTGGTATTAATGGACAATATCTCAAGGCATAGTCAAGGAAAGGATGGTGTTCAGATGAGGTTGTGTTGGTTCATCTCCAGGAAATGTACCAATTTGGAATTCAGTGCCTCTAAACCTGAGGCCATTGTTCTCAATTGGCCATTGCTCTCAAATGGTGGACTGGACCCTCCAGGTGAGGGTTCAGTTTCTGCCTCAAGGGAAGGAGTTCAAATTTTTTTGTGCCATACCACGAGGAGTTGCGTCAACAAGCAAAGTTATCACCCGTTTAAGGTGGCTTGACTTTGCCTCAGAAAAAGGCAACTCATTGAGAGGCGTTGGCTTAGGGGGTTCAGGTTACTGACCGGGATGCCACCTGGCCAGAACACCATCCTTTGGAGGTGTTCCAAACATGTGCCACTGGAATATGACCTCAAGGCAGATATAGAACTCACTGTAGGAAATGTATATCCCTTTTGGCCTGAGAACAACTTGAGATCGCCCAGGAGATGGAAGTTTGGGTTTCTGTACTGGACCCTACACAAATATTAGAATATCTTAAAACCAAACTGGAGATCAAATTACAGATTAATTATTGAGAATTACTGCAGTAATGTATCATTATGAATGAGAATACAAGTTTTGAGGTGCTAAAAAAAAGTCAAATTTAGCTTTAGAAGTGAAGATGGTTGAGCAGTGATATCTGCTTGCATCTAGGACTAGTCAACGGGTAATGGAGCAACATAATTCAATTCATTTTTTAATGTAGCGCCAATTTACAACCCCTCATCTCAAGGCACTTTACAAAGTCAAGTGTATCAAATCTTACAGACAGATTTGTTAAAAGGTTTTGCAGCATACACTCCTGGAGGAGCATGTAGCAACAGTGGACAGTCGTTTGCAATGCAGCAATCCCTCATACCGAGCATACGTGCAGCAACAGTGGAGAGGAAATCCACAGTTTTGTGGTTTAGAAGCAGGTTGGTGACTTGCAAAACAATTTGTGAATTCCTGCAGAGAGGCTAATGGAGGGGGAAAACGACACAGATAAAATGTTATGCTGTTTCAAGTAACCAATCTGCATGTGCATATGTACGTTAGTTTTATGTAGCCTGTGTTTTGATGTGCAAAGGATGCCGACTCATTGTACAGCAGCACTGTCTGAAATGTAATGATTTTGTTGCAGGATTATTTTGTGGTTGCTGGCCTGTCAAGCCTTCAGACAGATGTCTACAGACCTTAAACCTTCAAAGCTATAATAAATGTTACATGTGGTCATTCTTGCCTTCCTCAGTGAGCTTACATAGCTTTTTTCCATGCAATGATCTTTTATTTCAAAGACACACCAAAACAAAGTATTTTTTTACCAACCCAGTGAAGATTAAAAACATCCTTGTTTTAGCGTGAGGCTGAAACCACACACCGGTTGTCTGCTCATTTTGTTTCTGCAGGGTCACAGAGAGGGCTTGTATCTCCAGGCAGTGTGGATGCTTTACAAGTCGCCACTCGATTACAAGGCAACACGGAGACATGCTATTAATCTTTGACTCGCAGAGATGTGTTCCAAGCATAGACACAAGCAGCCGAGATAATTAAATGAACATCAATATACAACTAAGTTAAAATAACTTTCATATAACTAAAACGGGTTTCCTATGCGTAAAGCTGGTGGATGTGTCAACCTTTCCTATTTGAGACAGTTCCTAAGGGCCAGCAGGAGATCCAAGCAGAGTTCCCTTATACCTTAGGCCCGCTCTGGGTCCAAAAATAAAACCTTATGAAACGCCTGCTGGAGCTTGAGACCTTTCTACCAATGACGGACCTCAGTCATCTGTAAAACGATGGGCTCAGTCTTTAGTGTGTGGGGTTTTTTCTAGCAGTGCCTTCAGCCACAGGAAGGAGAGTCAGATGACTTTCCTTATTTCGGTGGACTTTTTCGGTTGTACAGTTGAGAGCAAAACTATTGCTGGAACTCACTGATGAGAGATTTAGACTTTTTTCCCCCAATTTAGTCAAATTACAAACAAAAGGTTGATGGGTCGGTAATATTTATTTTTTTGTTATATCACAGATATTCCATTTGTGTTAGTCGTTTGTTTAATGTATCCTTCATGCACAGAATTTCTGTATTTTTTTTCTTTAAGTCTTATTTATTTTGTTTTAAAAAAATTAATGTGACGCGGAAGTTTAATGGGGAGCGCCTTTAGTTCCGCGCCGGTGACATTTGACTGTGACGCTAAAAGCTGCGGCGTTTCCGGCCAGCTCAGCGCGTCTGTGCTGCGGTGTTGTCACTTTTTACAACCCGTCCGTCCGTCCGTCCGTCCGTCAGACCGACGCTGCTGCCGACCAGCTGGGACCTTTCCTCCGGGCCGTGGACACACAGCGGGACGCTTCGCAGAGATGTTGCTGCTGACGATGATCGCTCGGCTGGCCGACGGTCTGCCGCTGGCCGCTTCAATGCAGGAGGACGAGCAGGTCCACCTCTCAACCTTTCTACCCCCCCTCCCTGTGTGGCTCTGGCTGCCGTAGCTGATTTCTCTGAGGTTTTACCCAGGATGTAACGCAGGGACACGTTAGCGTCGCAGTAGTTTGCGCCAGATGTGAGGGTCCTGTAGGATCAAAACCTAATCCGCAGCTGCTGCGTTAAACTTTGATCAGCTGAGTGACACACCAGGCCTGCCAGCACTTTAATCTCCAGGACTAATCAGCCTCTTTTAATGTCAGACCTCCTGGGTTTCTTATCATTCAGAATCTGGGTTAATATCACAGCATTTCAAGATGGTTTAGTTTAGCCGATTTTAACCAACAGGCTATAAATGATCCCTAATGGATCTCAGCTCTGATGAATAAACTGACTAGGGATGGTAGCACAGTTAAAGGCATTCAGGTCATTTAAAAAATGAAACCAGCCTTTACATAGATCGTAAAAACTGGCCACTGATATGCTTTTTTTGTGCAAATTGCAGCCCATAGTGGTAAGTCACATTTGTGTTGGTCAGTTGGAGCACAAATGTTATGTTTCGCAAGAGTTTCGGGATTTGTGGCAACATTTCACATTGTTTTAGAGTTTGAATTAATTGCAAATGGGCGTGTTTCATAACAAAACTTTTTTTTTTTTTTTTACACAAAATTATCAACTAAGTTAATTTCAGTGTAGTCAATATATCCATCTATCAGAGTGACATGTACAGAGCTTTGCAAAAGTATTCATTTTCAACAAAAAAAATTCATACTGCATCCACCAACCTCAATGTATTTTCTTATGATTTTGTGTGAGAGACTAACTCAAAGCAGTGCGTAATTATGAAGGGGAATAAAAACCCATGGTTTTTAAAAATAATAACCTGAAAAGTGTGGCATGCAGTTGTGTTCAGATCTCTTTAATCTGACACTCATGGGGAGGAAGAAAAATGGAAAGAGTTTGATTCGACTTCAAAGCTACCGAGACACGACTGTCCACCTAAACTGACAGGCCAGGTAATGAGAGTGTTAAACAGAGAAGCAGCCATTAGGATTGTTGTAACTGAGAAGCTGCGGCCTCCCACAGTTTAGGGGCCGCGATCTGTGGACAGGAAGACCGTAACTCCTCCACTCTACAAATATAGAATAGGATAAAAATACCTAAATTGTCCCACAATGGAGAAACTCTGATGCGACGGTGACAAAAACAAGTAGACAGAAGATGGCAAACTTGTATTAAATAATATTTAATCCAATATTATTGATTAAATAATATGAAAACATCTATATTTACAGTTAAGCTGTACAGCAGAAGAGGAAGACTTATCTGAAAGGGAAAAATGTGGCCATTATGGAAGAGTGGAAAGAGGGAAAACAAAGGAAGCTACGAAAAGTCCTGTCTAGATAGCCAAAACACATGTAGGGGATGCAGCAAAAATGTGGAAGAGGTAGTCTGATCAGATGAGACCAGATCTCTTTGAACATCCCCACAGTGAAACATGGTGATGGCAGCATCATGCTGTGGAGATGCTCCCATTCAGCAGAGATGGTAAAATGGGCGGAGCTAAATACAGGACTGCCATGAATAAAGCATCACAACGTCTTCCTGAAGCTGCTGCCTCCAACAATCTAGACGGTAATAAAAATAATGCTATAGATAAAACAAAGTGGCTTATGGACGGTCATCACACCGACGTTTTGGACGTGTGGCCGATGGATCCTCACCTCCGCTGAGAACCTTTGCTCAGGTCTCAAAAAGCAGGAGGATAGGAAGAAGCCGCCAAACGGTGATCAACTCCAAGGACGGATGAGGCCAAGTTTAGTTCCTCGCCGTTAGACGAGATGCCGTGCAGAACTTGGTGTCCGACAGGCCAGACTGCAGAAATATTTACCCTTCACCTAAATTGAATGCATCTGCTGATAAAGAAATGCAAAACGTATGCAACGGTTAACTGCACTGCAACGCGCCGTAGAGCCGTTTAAAAAAACTGAAGCTGTTGAAGCTGCCAAACAAAACATTTGTGCTCCTGACAAAAGTTTTCACCGGGGCTGGCCATACGGCCTCCATGCAGCCGCTTCATCTATACGAGCCTCCAGAGGTCAGTGCTGGCACGTCGACTTTAAGTTGGCCTCTCTTAAAGAAGCTTCCACTGTATTCTTTTAAAGAGAAGCATCAGATGGCAATCACCAGCGTGAACACGGCTTAAATGGGAGGTTTCGGTAGGCCTCAGTTCAGCATTGTGCACTAAATGATGGCCACTGCAACACCACGAGCTGTTTTACTCTGTGCATAACTTGATAGGAGTCTAACGTGTTTTTCTTCACTCTCTTGTGTGCTCTCAAAAAGGGAAGCGAGAAGGTTTGTTGTGTCTCTGCTCTGTGCTTCATCATCTGTCTTTCTGTGATGCCGCAGTGCTAAAACTGTCATTCACGGCGAGCCGACTCAGCCTAAAAGGCGCCGCCTTGACGTCTAGAATTGGCATCGTCTTTCATTTAAGGGAATAAACTTAATGAGCAAAAGTAGTACAGAATAGGAACACAGTCGTTTTTTTGTTTGTTTTTTTTGTTTTTCTTCCAAGTAGTTGGATAAGTTGCCATCATCCCCTCCATAGACATTTGCTTGTGCATCCAGCCTGTCGAGCGTCACATGAAACCGGCCTCTTTGTCTATCCTAAGTGTTTTGTTACTAGTATATTAAGCGAGTGGAGTGATCTGTTTTTAATTTATTATTCTGTTTCTTCAGGTGGGTCGAGATCTCCAGCAGTATCAGACTCAGGCCAAGCAGCTTTTCAGGAAACTCAACGAGCAGAGTCCCACACGCTGCACTTTAGAGGCAGGATCCATGGCGTTTCAGTGAGTGTGGAAAAAGTACTCAAGAAGCAACGTCCACCGCCAAATGTCAGGAGGGGAAAAAAAGTGGCTTCACAATGGGTTTGAGCAGCCTAAGAAGACGGCGTTTCCCTCTAGAGGAAGACCAGACGGAGTAAATGGTCCAGTTAGGGGACGGGTCGAGCTTAGCTGGGACAGCGAAGCAAGATCAATGTTTCTGGACCTTCACATTTGTTGGCATCCCCTGTTATGATGCATTGTCTTAAAATTAATTAATGTTTTATCGCAGTAATGCAATATTTATCGTCAGTCTTGTTAGTCACAGTTCCTGATGTATTACGATCTTAATTTGTTACTCTGACTGTACATGTGGCCGCGTGTTGGCAGAAAGCCGTGTCGTGTTGCCATTTCCCGAGTTGTGAAGCTCAACACACATGCGCTTTACGGGAATCTGATCCATACTTCGAAGATCAGATACTAAAAAATCAGACGTTTATTTCCCTACCGATTCTATAAATCAAAACTAAGGATTCCCTCCGTTTGTTTGGTCTTTACTCCAATCAACCCAGTACTGATGCACTTTTTTGATTTGGATAAAAATCAGATAGGTTGGCGACAGATTTAAGGCACTATTTTGTGTATTTTGTTTTTGTTTATTCCTTAATTTTCTATTGGGATCAAAACTATCGAGGAACCTGAAGTACATTTTATTTTCCCCATTCAAAAATAAATAAACTGAATCGACTCATCAGATGCAAAGAAAGCTTAAAATTGGTACTGGCTTGGAAAATCTTGATTGGTGCAGCTTTCCGTCTCTGTTCTGGCTGCCAAACACTTTTTCACCATTTAGTTAATATAAGTTAACTTCTCCCTCGCTTTTCTACAGGGATCATTCATTGTTGGCCCAGTAAGGCGTAACCCCGTCCTCAGTAATCACCGTAAAACTAGTTTATTTGTGTAACCTGAAGCCAAGTCATAGCTGTAATATTTACACAAACGTTTGGATGAATAAACTTTTTTTAGGTTTAAGTTTTGTTCCCAGTTTTTTTTCCACCGTTTTGTGTTTTTATTTATTTTCTTATCGTGATCCCACTCTTTGGTTCTCCTTGCAGCTATTTCATAGATCAAGGAGTTTGCTACCTTGTGCTGTCCGAGGCCAGCTTTCCCAAGAAGCTAGCCTTTGCGTACCTTGAAGACCTGCAGGCAGAGTTTCACGAGCAGCACGGGAAGAAGGTCCAGACAGTATCCCGTCCTTACTCCTTCATTGAGTTTGGTAAGAAACAGGCGTCCTGCTGACCATTGTGGCATCTTTAAACTATACTGGTCCTTATTCTGGGTTTCAAATTGTGTTGGGAATCTTCTTTCTCCAAGATATGATTATACAACTTCAATCGTTTTTAAGAGGAAGAATTACATTTGAATTTACTGTGAGTTTTCTCTAATAAACTGTTGGAATTAAACATAAAGGCTCAATTATGAACATACACCCAATGAGTTTGTAATGTAAAATCTTAATCGTCCCGCTGTGATCACTCACATCTAATCTCACCTTCACACACACACTCACACCTCTGCCGACACACAAACAGGATCACCCATCTTGAGAAAGAAACGAGCGACTTGATCCATGAAAACACGCCCAAAAGAAGCCCAGCATCCAAACCACCACACTGTAATACAGACGCTGCTTCTAATCATTACAAGTTCACATATTTACCATAATATTTATACATACCGGGATTTTCCTGCTAGTAAAATAGTTGTCAAGGAGAGTGGGAGGTTATTAGCCTGGCTAACGGCTCTTGTTGCGCGGCACAATAACCAAAAAAAAGGAATTCTGTTGGGCAAAGAGCAAAACCCAGAAAAGCGACTTCACGTTCAAAAACAAACAACTGGTGACTAGAAAGGTTGCAAGTGACCTTAGAGAAAAACAAGCCCAAAGTCGCTTAAAATAAGCGGACTGAGCAACACTGAAGCTCACATGAACACCCCTCATAGATTTTATGATGTTTTCATTTCACTTGGGAAAAGCCAGTTCAGCCTACCTGCACAGATGTCACTGGTATTAGGTCCAATTCAGTTTTATTTATATAGCACCAATTCACATCGTGTCCTCTCAAGGCACTTTCAAATTCAATGAAATCATACACACTGGTCAAAAAGTTTCCTCTGTAAGGAAACCCAGCAGATTGCATCAAGTCCTGACAAGCAGCATTCACTCCTGGAGAAGCGTAGAGCCACAGGGAGAGTTGTCTGCATTGTACATGGCTTTGCTGCAATCCCTCATACTGAGCAAGCATGAAGCGACAGTGGGAAGAAAAAATTCCCCATTAACAGGAAGGAAAACCTCCAGCAGAACCAGGCTCAGTGTGAACGGCCATCTGCCTCGACCGACTGGGGGTTACAGAAGACAGAGCAGAGACACAAAAGCTCAGAAGCACACATTGATCCAGGAATCCTTTCTATGTTATATGGAAATATGGGCATTCAAATGTTGGCTCCTTACCACCCAGGAAATGTGGAGAGCACATAGGTGTCTTTGGTCAGATTCCACAGTAAAGTCCTCCCGCTTACAAGCTCGTATCCAACACTGACATTTCTCGGCAATCCTTCGGGGTTTTGGAAAGAAGAACTCCCATGTGATCACGATCATCCTTTCACGAGTCACTCCAGCAGACACCAACGCAGCGGTGTTTTGTTGTTGCCACTTGTCTGTTTTTCTGTGTATGTCCGCCTGGGTCGCTGCAATGAATCGACCTCCATGGGATTAATCAAGTTTTTCTGATTCTGTCTGTTGAGGCGATATTCAGGACAGATCTGTCCGCTATTTGACTCTTACAGTAAACTATTCAAGCTAACCGTTCAACATTTGTCTGAATCCAATATGGCCGCGGCTCTTGCGCGCTAGGTTGTTCCGAATTTAGCAGTTTGACGTCATTTGAGAAAAGCCACATTAATGACCATGAAAGGTTGGAGGCAACTTGGGGAGGCAGTAGTGAATTATCAAATGTAGCTGTGCTTTAATTTGTTGCACGTCCAATAAAGTAGGAGTATGATACATGCAATGACCCCATGAATATAAAGAGGTTAAGTCTGAGGATCAAAAAGAGGGGAGGAAAAAACACAGTAACTCCGTCATAACATGTACATGTATGCGCCTGCACATCATGCATAACCACAGAATGAGTCTGCAGTCATTTTCACACGACCTTACTAATTCCTCCACTGTTTCCTCAGACACCTACATTCAAAAAACCAAGAAGTTGTACATCGACAGCAGAGCACGAAGGAATCTGGGCAGCATCAACACGGAGCTCCAGGATGTGCAGAGGATCATGGTGGCTAACATAGAGGAGGTCCTGCAGCGAGGGGAGGCTCTCTCTGGTGAGTCTGGGTTCGTCATTGTGTCATAAAAACGTCTGGTTTGGTTCGCCTCACATTCAACCCCCCCCCCCCCCCCTTCTTCTCTTCTTCGTACAGCGCTAGACTCCAAAGCCAGCAACTTGTCCAGCCTGTCGAAAAAGTACAGGAGCGACGCCAAGTACCTGAACACCCGCTCCACTTACGCCAAGCTGGCAGCAGGCGGCGTCTTTTTCATCATGCTCATGATCTACGTCCGCTTCTGGTGGCTCTGAGTGACGAAAGAGATGAAGAGGAAGGAGGTAGAGAAGTGGAAGGAAAAAAAAGCGAGCCTCACACAGTCTGCAGACGTGGAGAGAAAGCTTTCACTTTTGATGAAAAACAGGAGACGTTACAGACTTTCTGTACCACCGCTCTGTCTGTCCTCACCTTGTCCGTGCGTGGATGTCTGATCCCAGATAAACGATGTCAGAATGCTTTGTTTTATTCTTATTAACACTAATACTCTCCAGGTTGCCCTGAAATTCAGAGGAAATGAGTAAACATGCGAGCGTATGAGTGAGAATGTGGGCTGCTTGTGTTTTGAAGGTGATTTGTGGGTAAGTGAAGAAAAAAGAAAAAAAAAAAGAACTTCCTGTGCTGTGAGCTTCTAAAGCCGTTCTGTGCTATTAAAAGGAGTGCGGTTAAATCTTCTGTATGTACAATTATACAGATGAAAGCAGCTAATCACCTTTTTTCTTGAAGCCTGATCACATCACTTTGGCAAGACATCATTTAACGTAACTATAGGCGGGATAATTTAATAGATTACTTTTAAATTCACAAATATTTAGGAAGGCATGAGATTAAAAGTAGGTAAGGATACCTAATAGACGCATCAAAATAAACTGCAAAATTCCTTACCGTATAAGCAAGTACACCTGTCTGCTTAGTGTTTGTCACTTTTAGCATGGGATGCTAGTGACGCTAAAAGTAACTGCTATGATCTGCAGCTGCAGCCTAATTTGGATTGAGCCGACCTCACTTTCAGCATTTTTCTTGCAAATTAAAAATGGCTGCATGTGGATAGCAGCTCATGAAGGCGCTTCATGTTGTACACAGAAGGCAATTCTGGAGATGCACCGATCCGTCGACCAGAGATCGGAATCAGACAATTTTTCCCTTGATGAGGCAAACGGTATTGTAACATCTGGTCCGTCGGCCTCAGTGTATCAAAACTAAAAAAAAAAGAAAAAAAACACCATCGCCGGCCTATAAACTCATCATCTACCAGGATGTACTTGATGCACTTAATAAAAGCTCTGCATAAATGAGGAAAAATGTGTTGTTTTGAATTAAAAGCTTCAACGCTGATCAAAGAACCTGAAGCGCATTGTTTCTCGTTTGGGTTAAAATTAGGGTTAAGCATTTATATTCTCTTGGGGGGAAGCCAAGATAACTAGGTCTGACCTCAAAGAAAACCAGAAAAGCCTGATCGGTGCATCTCCATGACAGCAGGCTTGTTTTTTAATGTCGTACTAGCCAACTAAGCAACATAAATACTGAAACCGTGTTTCTATCGCATCAGTTTTCTGCTAAGCTTTTATTCTGATATCACTTCTTAAATTAGTCTTTCTACTCATCTTTTGAAAAGCCTGTGGCGGGATATTCTGAATTTTAAGTTTACCGTAAGTGAAATCACATCCGCAGGTCTCTGTGTTGTAAGTTATTAGATTACTTAAAGCTGCGATACATATAATCCATTTCTTAACTTTTTATGCATTTCTTTTTTTTTTTTTTATGGCTGACATTGAAAAGTTGGAGCTGCACAGCTAGCGGCACCAATGAACTGTAAGCAGAATAAATGGTTAAATAATAAATCAACAAACTTTGCAGGAGTTGAATAAAATGTCTTAAGTTATTTATCATCAAAGTAACACTCAGTCATTTTGCGGGTTCTCAAACTGGGGTATGAGTGCTGATACTTGGGCTACCTTCATTCAGCTCGATGGAAATGTTGGTACATATGAGCCTAACCAGTCCAAAAGACGAGTAGTTGAAGCACATTGATCTTTGCCTCAGATAATACTAATCCGAATGCCTCCATTCGAGTGAGGAATAAGTGAATAAAAATTAAATGCGTAACCCTCCCTATACAGTTAATATTGACAACTAAAACTGTGGTGTGCATTTGTATTCGGCCTCCCTGAGCGAATACTTTGTAGAAACGACCTTCACTGCAATAACGGACGCAAGTGTTTTGGGATATTTCTCCACCAGCTTGGCACGTCTAGAGTCTGAGAACAATCCCAATCAGATTGGCCTGAGAGCATCTGTGAACGTCACTTTTGGGCGTGGCATTGATTGAGCCACTGTAACTTATCCATAGGTTTTGAGCTAGATGAATTCCTTGTAGCAGCTCTATTAACATCCTGCTGGGCGTCTCAGGTTTTGTTTTGTAATGTCTAAGAAGTTTTCTCTTCTTTATTTAGCACCTTCCATCTTTCCATAACTCTGACCGCCGTCTCTGATCCTGCTCAGGCAGGACACACCCACACCATGATACCGCCGTCACCATGCAGCACTGAGAAACGGCCGTCTTCATGTGTGTTGCATGTAGGCATGTAAGGTTAAAGTTTGTTCTCCTCTGGCCAGATCTCTGACAAAACCTGTTAGGCTTTCACAGATCAGCTGTGTTTATACTCGGATTAAATACACACATCTGACTTCTGTTTTATAATCTTGTGACCGCTGAAGCCAATTGGTTGCAAAGGATTTTACTTAGGGGTCTCAGAGGAAAGGGATCTGAAAACAAGTGCGTGCAACACTTTTTCGATTTTTATTTGTTCACATTTACTCAGTACTTTATGTTGCATGATGATCCATCACACGAAAATCCCAGTAAATTACACAGAATTTTGTAACTACAAATCACTTGGGGCTGTAAGTAAATTGTATGAAAGTGGAAGGATTTACATAATGTATGAGTCACTTTTAAATAAAAGATTAACTGAACCTGAAAAATGACTCAAAGTGGAGTCACGTTGGGGTACGAGGTATTTCCCTCCACTCACACCAGGAAGGAACATCTTCTCTTTTCCTGTTCTGTCTATGAATAAAATTATTTGTACAAAACAGGCTTCCTGCCTTTCACAGGGCCTTGATTTTAGCTGATGGTTATCAGTATCAGTAAGGGTATGAGGTCTAGATCAAAATGATCAGCGTAAAAACAAATTTCACTGTTTTAAACTCTTACTTTCCCCTGCAACACCAGAGATTTCACCTATGGAACAGGTCTTTGTTTCTCTGAGCAATTTACAGCAGAGCTTCTCAAAAATGGTTAGCTATGGAGCCACAACATTAACCAAAACTTCAGCTTTTTCATCTACACAAACATTCCTAATATGCCACTTAAGATAAAGACCTCTGTAATGGTATCTTTATCTTATTAAGTCTGCTGGTTTTGTTGTGTTAAATATGGGAGTCATTTTAAAATGTTACTTGATTTCAAGAGTTTTTTTTAAATCAAATCTACTTTTTTCAACAGGGGCACCCCCAAAATGTTTTCAAAAGGATGGGGGCCACTAATAGCTTTGGCATGGCATCCGAAACCAAACGCCAAAACAGAATTCCTGGAGTTTTGGAGAATGGAAAACATTTTTGTCCTGCAGCTCAGTGAAACATGCACTCTACTCGTACACGTTTTGTTAATTAAAAAAATATAGCACAATTTAATGAATGAAAAAATGTTTGTCCCCCTTACAAAGTTCTCCTACTTTTTCTTTGTCTCACTTAAATGTTCTAGATTATCAAACTCGTCTGGCTGTAAGACAAAGATGGGAAAAGTGCAGTTTAGTTTTTAAATGATCTTATTCAATAGGGAGAAAGGTATCCATACTAAACTGACTCTTTGTGATAAAGTAATCGGCTATTTGTCGAATCAAGTTTTTGTTTTATTTGGATCCCCATTAGCTTCAGCATAAGCTAAAAGCTATTCTTCCTGGAGTCCTCCAATCTTCCATGTGACAATACAATTTATTACATCACATTACACACTATACGCACAGGACATTTACACAACATTTAATACATATTTTATGATTAAGTGAGTTGAAACTGTGATCAACTACATCTTTTGGGTTCACTTTCCTAGCCAAACCCAGGCCTGGCTGCTGCCAGGGCTGCAGAATAAAAAAAAAACTTAAATAGAACCTGTTTGACGACATGAAGTAGGCTTAAAGATCTGTAAATGTAACACACCACGTCCTGGGAAAGTTCCAAGATGAACACCGCTGCCAAACAAAAAATACTAACTCCTACGTCGGAAAGTCTTGTCAAAATGGATGGAACCATGAATTCAAAAATATCCAGGAGAACGATTTTCCATCAGCTTGTGACCTTAAAGGGGACTAGTCACATACCATCACTCTACGAACTATGCCAGTAGCTCACTCGTGTTGCATACAAAGGTTTTCCGATTAAATTATTAAACCCTGTTGACTTATTGTATTTTATTAGACTTTGTTGTTGCTCTATTTGTAAACAAAGCACTTTTTGTGTATATTTACCATAGTAAGCCTAAATAACCGGAAGTCTTACATTGCACATTTGTGCAAGAAGTAAACAACGAGAAGCAGTGGAGCTGGAACCGACCAAAAAAAACAGAAAACAAAAAGTGGCTTCATCAATGCTGTGGCATGACCTTACACAGGCCAGACATGCTCTCTAATGTGGTTCAATTGAGACAACTCTGCAGAGCAGACTGGGTAAAAATTCATCTGCAGCGATGTAAAAGACACATAGACAGTTATAGCTTTGGCAGTTTCATGGCCACCAAATTTATAAGGATGGCCATTGCCTATACCATCCAGCCCCCACCCAACCCCTGGCCCCCACTGAACCGCCAGTGGGAGTCGTCACTGTTTTTGGGCCGCTGATGTATAGTATGCAGAATACTTCCAGGAAAAAAAACCCAAAAAAACATTGATATAACTTGGGGGAAATGTATGTTAAAGAGCAGAGTCAACACTGGATCATGAAAAGGAAACTGTGAGTCAGAGGATCCTCCCAGGTGCAATATCTTAACATTTAGAGAGTTGTAATTTCCAAAAGCAGTTCTTGGTGGGGCAACAGATACACACTGTTTTTCGATCGTTTTGCAGTGCAAATTTTCCTGAAGGTCTTGTCTTAAAGTGAATTAAGAATGTTAAAGCATTAACAGCCTGCTCTTACCGCTTTCGTCCAGCAGGTAGAGTGCTTTGCTCACTGTTGCACAGATAGAGCTGCAACACAGAGCTCAAAATCCCTCTCCCTCTGCAGCTGATAGCTTTAGCTTAGCTTTAACTCATGAAACATGATCTTTTTTTCTTTTAAAAAAGGACTTCAAAGTGGGGCAGCAGCAAAAGATAAAAGCCTGACGCTGCAAACGCAGGCGTCTGTCTCTTAGACTGTAGCAGTCTTCGACTTGAGATAGAACAGGAAATGTCAGAGAAAAAATGAGAAGCAGCAGAGGGTAGCGTGCCAAAAAAACAAACCACAGGGCACAGGCTAACCTTTTCACCTCTCAAGGGAAGTTGAGCTTGTCACTTTACCATCTTGCTTCATTAAAACCGCTGTAAGACTGTTTTTTTTGCCAAAAGCTTCTTGTAATGACTCTGAGAGATGCTTTTTGCTCATGTGTCACAAAGAGGGACGGTGTAGTCCATCCAGTCAGTCTTCCTCTTACGTTGAAAGTCTGCTGGTCGTTGCCCAACCATCTACCTCTGAGTCTGGATGTGCCCTGTGTCTGTGTGTGCAACCGCACACAAGTGCATATAGACTATGCAACTTCCTGACTGTATTCAGTCAATTCATTAAAAATAACTATGTATAAGTTGTGGTGGCAAAAAAAAAAGAAAAGTGTAAAAGAAAGTGAATAACACTTTGGGCTGTGTGTGAGTTAATTTCACAGTGATTAAAGAGACAACTACATGCCCCGCTGTTTCTTTCCAGTGCTTTCTCTCCTTCCTCTGCACGTTACCATGGCAGCAGGAGTGTGTGACAGTCATGTGAACACGAAGCTGATTGGATTAAAATACTTTGTGTGATCAGAGGTCAGGAATACGGCACATGTACTTAACACACACACACACACACACACACACACACACACACACACACACACACACACACACACACACACACACACACACACACACACACACACACACACACACACATATGTGGTTTTTGACAGAAAGCTGACTGAAGTCTCAGCTTCTTCTGCACACTTTATCTTTGTTTTAGAACACACACAGGGTTGGGTGCTCTGATGTCCGTTCATGTAACCATATCTTAATTAAATTTCCTCTCAAAGACAGGCGGAACTACAGGATTGCACACCTGCACTTGACTTTGTAGCCCTGAAGCAACAGTGCCTTAAATTATTAAATCACCTCAGTGATCACCTCCAGCCTGTTTCATGTTTCAGACAAGCCGACTTGAGGGTTTGACTTGATCTGTTGGATTTTAGTTTCCACAGAGGCGAACATCCAGACAGAAAACTTAGTTCTAAGTTCCTTGACTCTTTATTTAGCTGTTTGGGTAGTAATTTTATCTCACTGATCAAAGAAGACTTGGGGTGGTCTGGAAACACGTGCAGTCATTTCAGCTCCTAATGAATTAATGGGCTTAACCTTACTGCGACCCATAAAAATATAAAGAGGAACAATGTTAGTGGCACTTATAGACATGAGCTGGTTATTTGACCACAGTTTTACACTTTATGCTACCACAAAGTGCTATTGGCTTAAAAGTAATTTCGTACAATCAAATGCCTTACCAAAGCCCTTTTACCCCTTAATTGTTTGCCACATTACATCTGCAAGCAATTTTTTTGTGAAAAATCAATAAAATTACAGAGAAATCATTGTTTTTTTTTAACTTAATAGGACTAACCCATGTCCTATTATTTTTAGTGAGATGCCTGTCAGTTCTTAGCAGACTTGAACGAAAATAGCTTTAAATCTGCCAGGTGGATGAAAACGTTTAGGGTTAATGGTCAAAAAGTTCAGGGGGGGGGGGGGTGTTACATCATTTTACAGCACCGTACAAACCCAAATATCAGCACTCTTCTTTGGTAATGTGGCACAATGACCAAAAATACAAGTTGTATCTACAGTTTTGCAAGCCACTATAATATGGACTTCGTAAGCAAACTGAACCCAATATTGGATTGCCAAAAAAAATATTGTTTTGTTTGTTTGAAAATGAATTCAGAATTTGCCTTTGTTTACCAAGCACAAACCAAAAGACTCATGTGAAACAAGTCTTACTCTTTAAGTTCTGTTAAAGGGGACATATAATGCATTATCTACTTTTATAGTCCTTGATAACCATTTGGTTGTGTAGTTGAAGTCTCTAGGAGTGCAGAAAAGTTTAATCTAGTCTGTCCCAGTGCTGAGTAGAGATCTTTATGTTCTGTTTGGGTCATATTTCTCAAGCTGTTCAGTCTTCTCTATTCTCTATTAGGTTTTTTTGAACAATTACACAACTAATCCATTTTAATTTTTTCCCCTAGGTTTTGCAGTCTAGGCTCACGGATGAAAAAGCTACTAGTGGATAAGTGAAATGAGTTGCTCATGGGTCAGGGGTAAAATAGGCTGTGGGGGCAACAATACCAAGGAACTCAGACCAAAGCATTGCAGTTCCACTTTATATAGACCACAGCTGAATGAGTTAAATGTGAAAAAGAAGGCATTAAAAACATAGGTCCCCTTTGGGGTTGATGGTCTTCAAAATATTGTTGGGATAGTAGTGTAGGGAAACCTAATCTGACCTATGAGTGGGTTAACAACTTAAGAACTGATATTTAAAAACATGAAACTGAAAAGACTTTTGGGATTGTCTCATCTGTTGCTTTCATTCTTTTTATAAAGCAAGCTGCCTTGATGATCAGCACTATTGCCTTGCAGCAAGCAGTTTCATGTTTCTGGTCTAGTTGTGCAGGCATCCCAGACGTCCCACTGTTCTGACTTCTGACCTGAGCAGGGTGCATGACCTGTGACTGCTAGTGATAGGCACAAGCTCCCCTGTGACCCTTCACCTGATGAAGTGGAGATATAAAATAGATGTCAGAATGGATGGCTACCACAAATCACTGAAGCCAAACGAAAACACCGAAAAGTATTGCATGAATGATTGTGTCCTAAGGTCCTCAGGGAGCAGCATTAACAAATATGAATCTACTGAATAAGCATTGCGTAGGCTCAAAATCTTCAGAGAAACACATTGCCAGTGAAAACACTCTATTTCATCCGCAGAGGTAGGTTTTAATTTTAACATAGTTTTACCAAACAAAACAAAACATATAGCCAGAAATTATCAATAACATCCCCTAAACCAAGAAAAACGATACCTTGGCCAGTTATGACTTCAATGATAGCATCTATGAATCTATAGAGGTATGTAAGTGGACATAACGTGACTGAGATTCCTCTGAGCAGAACAGCGTCCAGATATATGCTTCCCCTACTGAGCAGTTTACCATCCTTAACCAGCAACAAAGGGAACAAACTTTGCTTTTGTCTCCTCTGTTCTTGGCTGCTTTCAGTGTCTTGATTACAGAAGAAGTGGGCCATCACAGTTACAAAACATATCTCTGTTGGTATTTATCACAGTGCCCTGCAAAAATATATGTCATATTTTGAGATTTCACACCCACAAACTTCAACGTAGTGCATACTTTTGAATCGAAAAGATAAGGATGCTTAACTTTTTGTTTTTCTACAAATGACAATTCGAAAAGGTTTTAATTAGAAAATAAAGTCTGTGTGTAATTTAGTCTCAGAATAAATCCAGCTATTCTGTGAAGGCTGCGAAGGTTTGTCAGAGAATGTTAGTGAAGCCACACCACCATGAAGACCCAGGAACAAAGCAGACAGGTTAAGCATAAGAGTGGAAACATTAAGAGCAGGGTTGAGTTTTGGGAGAGTATCCCAAGAAGAAGCAGCTTAAATGTTCAGTTTGACATAGAAGATCCAGAGCTGCAACACAACGGTTTGGATCAGAATGGAATATTGCTCTCCATCCAATTTGACTGAGCACGAACTCTTCTCCAAACAAGAACAAGGAAGAATTTCAGTCTCAAGATGTGCAGAACCAATCAAAACCTGCTGCACACCCCTCACACTCGCCTGAAGAGCTGTGGGGAAAGTATCTCCCACATCTCCCAAGCTGTGGGAGACTCTCCCTCCCAGCACTGGATCTGCTGACAGTGTGGGCAGTTTTGAGACCCAGCTCAAGGCCAACTATTTCAAAATCTGCTATGGGTGATGTTGGTTTTACTAGTGTTCATTCATTTGTGATCTTTCACTGTAAATGACTTTTTAATTTTACCTGAAAGTTGCAGTAAGAACAAAGTTATTGACTTACTTAATCACAAAGCATTCACTCAACTGGGCCGAACACAACCGCACACCAAATGTTTAAGATTCCCATCCTTTTCATCCTCCTTACATTTAACCCTTACTGTATGCTATGTTTAAACCACTCCATAGTGTTATTCCTGACCTATCTGGTGTGCTCCTAGGATAGTTTTTAGGGGAACAACAGTAAAGGGGTCTGAATCTAAATGTTTTTTCAGAAGTTTTCTTTTTAAATTTTGATAATCATGTATCTCTTTCTTCACCATCACAAAAATAAAACTTTGTGTTTGGTCTATCTCATAAAACCTCAATAAATTTAACTGATGTTTGTAGTTGTAAGCTGACAAAACGTGAAAAATTTCAAGGAGTATGAATATATTTGCAAGGCGCCGTAAATTATGGTTTTAATATCGTTTTTATCAGATGTGGTGTGGTGGGAAAGTGCAGCACAACAAGGACCCCCAGGTCTGTCCACCATGTCATCCAGCTTCCCATCTCATCCCAGCTGCTTCCCTGTCACCTCCTCCTGTCAAACTCCCGCCTCATCCAATCAGAGCAAGTCGACTCTGCAGAGACGGCAGCTGTATGGCAGAGATGAGGGCCATAAAATAGAGAAGGCCGAAAGAGGAAGTTGAGGGGGCCTGGCGCGCTATTGCCACACAATCACACACACACCAGTTCTTGGGAACTGGGAACTGGGAACTTCTCACGAGGGGGTGGTGGGGTGCGGGGTGGGGGTGGGGGGGTGGATTAGGATAGAAGTTTTTTTCTTTTCTTTGAGTTGAACCTGCATTTTGTCTCGGCTCATCAACATCCTCTGACTCTCCTCTCAGGATGTGGCATGTCTATTACAAAAATAGCTGAGTTGAGACTCTTTGAGCCTGAGTAAGGTGTGTAAAATATTGAATAATAATAACTCTTAATGTTAATAATGCTAAATATTTGTATATGTGACCAAAGATAGAATAGAAAGTAAGAAGAGTGAAATCTGAGACAATGTTAGAAGGTGAGAAACAAGACACTTACTCGTAAATGTCTGTCACATTGGTGGTCGGGATCAACACAGAGCTATGAGTCAAAGCCCGGCCAAGAACACACCTCAGCATCATTGAAGTTATTGAGATATTTTTTTTTAAATAATAATGTCACTTCATAGTTGACACACACACACACATTGACACACACACACACACACACACACACACACACACACACACACACACACACACACACACACACACACACACACACACATTGACACACACACACACATTGACACACACACACACGCACACACACACACACACACACACAAACACACACACAGTGTTAAGTTGTTGGCTGGGAGAAAGTGAAGGCTCATGTGTGAATTCCAGCCATGCCTGTCTTTTAGCAGCTTGTGAATTTATGATATAACTAACCCTGGAAGATGAGTCCAGCACACTCGCTTTACACCCCATGGATTGTAGCGTGCGAGTTGAAAGCACAAAAATGCAGACAAGCATGGCTTGGATGACCCGGTATTTTACAAGTTAAAGATATATATATATATATATATATATATATATATATATATATATATATATATATATATATATATACCTCAGCATCATTGAAGTCATCAGGTTTCTGTAGAAGTTAACATGGTGTAATACCATGTTGGCACATTTCTTTAATGTACTGTGGTTCTCAAAGGTTTACTCAACCCTGTTACAAACCATTTTTACAGAATAAAAGTCAAATATATTAATGAGACCACTGAAAAAGAATATATATATATATATATATATATATATATATATATATATATATATATATATATGCATGCCAGCTCTCTAAGACCTGAGAATGCATTCTCAGGTCTTAGAGAGCTGGCCTTTCACACACCATATGTTAAACTGTTTCTGTTTAGGCACTGATATTCACACGCATGCTTCCATATGCACATTGAAGCGTCTATACCACATGTTAATGTACAACATAATTTGGATATTAACTACTAGGACTGGTGGTGCTTTCTTTTGAATTTGAGATACCAGCATAAAAGTTTTGTTAAAGGTATTTGCATTTAGGTCGTTTGTCAACAGAGGTTCTTTCTTCTACGGCAAGAGACACACTCGTGAAAAAAAAAAAAACATTTTATCATGTAACTTATCAGTAACATTAAAAACCAAAAACACATTTGATTGATCATATTTAATGTTTTTTCACAAATATCACAAATAAATCAGAATCAGCTTTATTGGCCAAGGAATCTGACTTTGGTTCTTATTTTCTCTCATACAAATATAAATATATAAATTTGGTTTGAAAAGAAAATGATGTATTAATGTAGTTATGTATGTATGCACTGTTTTTAGAAAAGAAGAAGACTAAGTTGCATTAGTGTAAATGGACATAAGTATTGATCTGGGCACACTGAGGCGATCGAGTGTTCATCAGAGAGACAGGATGGCAAATAGTGCTCTGTAGCGCCGACCTGAAGGGTCATAACACTGTGTGGCTGAGCCAAATACAGTCTCTGCTGGGCTTTCTTCTAAACAGTGTCAATGTGTGAGGACCATGTCAGGTCCAGAGAAAGGGAGTTCCTAGCAACTGGAATGGAGCCACAGTAGACAGAAATGTTGAGGATAGTGATGGAGGGAATGTGGGGGGTGTTGTCTGGAAGTCTTGTTCTCTACTGTCTTAAGAGGGTTAAGCTCCAGGCGTCTCTGACCACACCAATGGACCAACTGATCCTCCTCATGTCTCTGCGTATACCCATCACTGTCCTGAAACAGACAAATGGCGGTGTTGTCACCTGAGGACTTCAGGTTTTTCACAGACGAGTCAGCTGAGGTGCACTCATTTCTGTACAGGGAGCAGAGGAAAGGGGAGAGAACACAGCTCTGGTGGACACTGAGGCTGATTGCTCTTGTGCAGGAGAAGATAATCCTGTTTATGTATTTTCACAAATCAAACAAAGGTTTAACGCAGGAATTGTTCGAAATCATTCAAACCCCTGACAGATTTAGATTTAGATTTGATTAACTATTGTCATTTAATCAAGAAGGTGTATCTTAGAGAAAATGAGACCGGAATCTTCCACAGACAATAAACCAACTTAAAAGGAACAACAGTTTAGTTTTTTGGGGGGTTTTTGCGGTACTAGTGGCCTTTCTTTTACCGTAGGCTGACAGAAATTGCCATTGAGAGAGAGGGAGAGGACATTCGGCACAGGTCCATGGGTCTGGACTCAAACCCAGTTATGGCCGCATCAAGGACTTAGGCCTCCGAACATGGGTCGCATGCTCTAGCCCTCTGACACCACTGTGCCCAAGCAACAGGTTAAAAAAACCTCAAAAAAGTCATCAATTTTTCTTTAGATATCATTACAAAGGAAAAATAAATATATCCTTGTCAATATTCAGTGGAAAAGCATTTACAATAAACCAGTCAAATCCTTCTCATAACTGCTGACCAGCTGTTTGCATTTTTCCACCGGTATTTTGAGAAGTTATATTTGATGACAAAGTCCAAGTGTTAACGTTTGGAAGGCCTCCTTACCGTCCTGCTAATCTTTTGCTTCCTCCACAGATTCTCCTTTAGATTCAAGTTGGCACTCTGGCTGCGCCATTCCAAGAAGAATTATACTACTTCCTGTCAGAATAAACATATTGGTAAAATTAACATTTTTGGCTTAACAATACATCTCAACCTGTGTTTTAACAAATCTTTCATCACTGAAACAATTCAGTTGATGTCTGACAAATCTAACTAAAATTGTGACTTTGAACGAGAGGTGATCGCAGTCTAGAGTTATTACAAAATGCTGAAATATCTCTTTAATTTAGCCCTGAATCAGACACCCACTCAAGCATCACCACCCACTCACAGTGCACAGTAATGTTTTCTTCACACAGCAAGGGACTGGGAGCGGGTTTATTGTGCCGCTGCCACTGCTGATAAAATCATTTAGAAGTCATGTTTTCTGTCCTTTCAAATATTCACTCACACGTGTTTTGCAGTTTGTGGTCCAGATGTGCAACAAGATAGTACGGCCATTCTTGACTAAACTGACCCAGAGCGACAGAGCAGTAATCTCATCACCACAGTATGTTACGTTATTCCTTCGAAGGTTTGTGACTTCCTCACCCAAATTTTGGTTAGAGGAGGCCACAGAAATACCACCAACTCTGACAGGTTACAGTGCTTCGCTAAAGTATTCGTACATGTCGAACCTTTTCATCACATCTGTCCAACCACAGACCTCGGTGTATTTTGTTGGGGTTTTACGTGATGAATCAACACAAAGCAGAACATAATGACGTGGAATTAAAATCTACATTTTTAGTCATCTTTAACAAATGGGTGGCATGGATTTGTATTCAGCCCCCTTTAATTGCCTTCAGAAGTCACCTAAGAAGTGTAATCTCATGTAATCTCCGTGTAGCTGCTCTGTGAAGGCCTAAGATGGTTTGTTACAGAACGTTGGTGAACAAAGACCGAGGAACATAGCAGACAGCTCAGAAAGAAAGTGACTGATTAGTTTAAACTAGGGGGAGTTATACTGGGCAAAATATGTCAGAAAATTCAGTCTGCACATGACCTTGTCAGAGAAGGTGGCGTCAGAGAAGGTGGCGTCAGAGAAGGTGGCGTCAGCATCGTGCCGCCGAGATGATGTTGACACCGGGAACAGGGAAGTGGGCTAAACCCACGACAATCCTGGAAGAGGCTGTGGAAGACTTGACCCAGGGGCAGAGGCTCACTATCCAGCGGTACTACAGCACCAAACCTACAGCCAGAGCTGCAATGGTTGGTTTGGATCAAAACATTTCCATGTAAGAATTTCCAGTGAAAGTCTCGACCTAAATCCATTTGTGAAGTGCTGATTTTTAAAGACGTCCACAATCCAATCGAACTGAGCGAGAGTTGTTTTGCAAGGAAGAACAGGTTACATTCAATAAAATAATTTCCCTTTAACATAATTTTCCCACTTTGTGTGTGTCTATTCCACAAAATCCCTCTTAAATATGCCGAAGTTTGTGATTGTAATGTGGAAAAAAATAAAATAGGAAAAAGGTTTAAGAGGCAGGAATATTTTTTCAAAGCCCTGTGCTAAATTTAATCTTTGCTTGATATTATTTGCTCAGTATATTTTACTCTAAAGTGCATCCAGTAGTCTGAACCCATCCTTTGAGAAGTAAGCGAGCCAGAACAGTGTTTTATGGTGACACGAGGGTTATTAGCCATGCTGGTGCTTCAGCTCTCAGTGTGCCTTGGGACCGAGGAAGATGGGAACTAGGGTGTTGTTTTGCATGTGTGCATGTGGGTGGAGAGTATAAACCTTGCAGGACCCAGATTGCACTGTCAGGGATGTTATTTTCCCACAGCGTGGTATAAATAGTCTGCTGGTGTGGGGTGATGTTGGGTATGCTGGGGCGCTCAAGGGAGGATCCCATCTACACACAACAGCACATTCCTGTCCACCTGGCCCTGCCGCAGGTCAGTTTACACGATGCGTTCACATTCAGACACCCCTTCTCCTTGTCCTCGTCTTGTTTCTCACCTGTTCAGTCACCCCTCCTCTCCTCGAGACATCTGCCTCTGAGGGATGTCTCTGCCAACATCACATTAGGCCGTGGCGTGGCGTGGCGCTCACCGACTCTCCACCTTTTAACCACCGTGGAACGCCGTGACACAAACGTCCCTTCATGCACGCTGACACAGGCATACTGACAAAGCCCCCTCGTCCCTGCAGGAAAGCGACAGTTAAACGCTGATTTAGTGTATAGAGCTCTGCAACAGGAACTGCACTGCATGCAGGACTTGTGCAGATGACCTGAGATTTATACTAATAGGTTGTATAATCACAGTAAATCAGCTCCAAGCTATTACGGGCGATGATTACTCTGAGAACCTTTTGAAAATTTATGACTTGGCTGCAATCTGTTTGAC
The DNA here is from genome assembly GCA_037039145.1 of Fundulus diaphanus. Classification (NCBI taxonomy): domain Eukaryota; kingdom Metazoa; phylum Chordata; class Actinopteri; order Cyprinodontiformes; family Fundulidae; genus Fundulus; species Fundulus diaphanus. The sequence continues at coordinate 32,431,771 of CM073128.1, forward strand.
AAACAGTGAAGCTGCAGCTCTTAAAAAACTTCCACAGGTATGTTTACCTTCCTTGGAGATTATCCCATTCCCAGCCGAGTGAATGATTCACCCGCCTTTTTTTTTTTTTTTTTTTTTTTTTTTTACCTACGATAGCATCACTGTCCCCAGTGTTGACATTTGGGTCATAAAACTTGAAGTTCACACAGGAAAATAATTTAGTGTGATAAAATACTTGGAAATCCTTAAATCTGATTTACACCGCTCTTTAAACCAGAGGGGGTCTGGCTACGTGCCTTTAACGCTGGTGCAGGGAGATTTGCCTCTAAACCAATAAAGGCAAGTTTAAAACGTCCCCTTCATAATTTACTCAATTTATTTCAAACTGTTGCCGATTCTATTTGCAAATCATGCTTTTGCAAAAGGACACTGTGCGTAAACAGGTCTGTGGGCTCCTGTTTTCTTTCTTTTTTGCTGTGACCTTAACATATCACTAAAAAGGGAAGAGGTGATTGTCAGACCTAAATATACCTCTATTAGTTTCCTGTCTACGAGGGTGAGTTACTCAGAGAAAGCTTCAAGTTAAGCAGACTTTAACTGGAGCAGAAGTCTTAATGAAAACACATAAGGTATAAAAGATTCACACTTTACTTATTTAGGTTTATAGATCTCTTAAAAGCTGAATATTTTCTAGCCGGGAATACTTGTATGGAGAAAAGAAAAAGATCTCTGAGACTGCAACAATCATTGCATTAACTCAATAATTGCATATAGAGTATAAAGGGTCTTTGAAGTATGCTAAAAGAAACCAGAACCTCTGTTCTGTTCAGCTGCTGATGCGTGCAAATCAGCTGCCACTGCCGTGTAATGAAAAGTGTATCATTCCCTGCTGAGGCTAATTATAGAAAGGCATCAGATGCACACTTCACACTGGCTCCGATGTCCAAATCGTAAAGGCAGAGATTCTTCCTGAGCAGCAGGTACGGATTTGGTTTCCCATGGCTATGGGACTGTGGGAAGACGGCGTGTTTATGGTTAGGGGGAGAACACAAGAGCACACATACCCTCCCCAGCGTAATCAGTCAATACTATCTGCCCTGTGAGAGCCCTGCTCTGCAGAATAAATCTACAGTCTGACAGCTGGAGTCACCCTGACTGATGAAGCTCCGTATCAGTGTGAAGAGCCCCCCGACACTGATGAAGGCAGCTCTCTCACCAGCATGGCAGCTGCTGATGGCTCTGATCCAGGCCAAGTTTTATTACTGCTCCGCGGTACACCTGACATGCAAAGGGCTAATGCTCTCGGGAGGGGATTCAAAATGAACTGCATTAAAGCTGAGGCGGTGAGGTCACATTTTTAGTTTTCCTTCTTTTAAAAAAAAGGTCTTCAGCCTGATGTACCTTCGCAGTGTCTCGCAAAAGTAGCTGTTATTGAGGAAATCTGCAGGAATCACCGACACAAAATAGTGCAGAAACTGCGATGGTTCAGTGAAGCAATCCGTGGTTTTCAAATCTTCTTCCCAAGAAATAGCTGAAAAAACTGGTGTGCGTTTATTTTCAGCCCTCCCTGATTCAATACTTTGTAGGTGCACATTTCGGTGCAATTACCGCTGCTAGTGTATTGAGGTATGTCTCAACCAGGTTTGCACTGAAAGTCAGGCACAAGAATGAATGCAGAGGGTTTTTGTCCTGCTGGAAGATAAACCTCCACGCCGGTCTTTTGTGGCCTCCAGTGGGTTTACTTCCAGGACCTTTTTTTGCACTTAGGCCCAAAAGTCTAATTTTGGTCTCATCTGACAACGGCACCTTTTTCTGTATGTTTTCTGGATCTCCTACATGACTTGTGCCAGTTCTTCGGTTGATTGTTCAGTCAATCATTTGGCTGACTGAACAGCGCTTTGTGGGATGTTCTACGCTTGAGATGTTGTTTTCTAACCCAACCCTCCTGTAACTTCTTCACACCGTCATCTTTGAACCGTCTGCTGTGGTCCTTGGCCTTTATGAGGCTGCTGGTAAACAAACAATATTTTACCAAACTTTTTGCTAATTGCCCATCTTCTGATCAACGGACTTTAACTGCATTGCAAAAACATTAGAACTGCGCTGGTCTGAATTTCCTTGGATCTGAACTTAACTATATGGTTGAATTGTAGAGATTTGGACTGATTTGAATTCAGCTGTGACCTGTATATGAACAGGACCTGTTTCGCTGTAATCTGAAAAGAAAAATCAAATTAATTAATGTTCTCTAACAAACAAACCACTGCAGCCTTCATAAAGCAGATTCATGGATGCCGAGTTCGGATTAGACACAAGTGGACTGAGTGTTTACTACTTTGGTAAAATCTGAAGGCCAGTAGATGCCCTGGGTTTCAAATTTTCTGATTTTTATTTATAAAGGCCAAAAACCATGTTTCCTTTTCCTTCCAACATTATCTGCTACTTTATGTTGGTTGATCACATAAAAGAAACACGTGATCCACATAGGGGTTTGTGCCACTCCATGACAAAATGTGATCCGTTAAAGGGGATGAAAGACTTCTTTAAGACACTGTTTTCAGATCTTTATAAATTACTAGCTGTGTATCTTAAGGAAATTTCTCATGTCAAAATAGAAAATGGGGTTGGTTGGATTTAATATGGCTGCTTAGAGTAATATAACACTTTCCCAACACCTTGTTTCAAGTGTTTTTTTTTTTTTTCTCACAGACCTCTATGGTCTTTCATCAGCGCACAAGCAATGAGGAACTAATCAGTATTTTCTGCCTATGCGGCAGAACCGCGCCCTCTCTCAACCCGCCTCTCCCAAACTCCAGAAGCCCACATCTGGAGTGACATCACTAAGAAAACAGCCCAGCAGGCAAAGTGATCCTCAAAGCCGATTCATCTCACATTACTACAGACTCTGCGACGGACATTGGATCAACCAAAAGTTCATCTACGGCCCTTTTTTTTTTTTTTTTTTTAAAGAATCAACTTACAAAGTGACAAACAAGTGGCTAGCCAGTAGGAAAACACAAACACGAGGCCAAAGGGTGGAATTTGTGAATATGTGGTGTATCTAACCAAATGTCTGAGCAGCCGTGCCTGATAACAAACCACACGTGTAGAGCAAAAGTCTGACACTGGCAACAAAAGGACTCTTGGTACGGACCCCCTGAGGAGATCAATTTGCTCTCCTCTGGTTCCAGGCTTTTCAGCAGGGTTGAATAGAGGACAAAGGGCGGCTCGCAGCAGCAGGAGGTTCAGCAATGTTTTTCTAATAGGGTGTAAAGACAAACAAATGACCAGGATGAGAGTCAGTCATTTGGGATGAGCCTTTGCTTTACACCTGGATTATTCACATTGATAAGGGATAATTAGTCTGGGACTGGTGAGATCAGTCACGTTTTACAAAGTTTAAGGACAGTTTAATACAATCTCTTTAGGAATGATCCTCAAAGACAGGGTCACGTGGAGAAGAGATCAAAAACTTTAACTTATTGAGACTTTGTCTCTTTTTTTTTTGTTTTGCCTAAATATAGAAAATAAAGTAAAATATGTTATATACGTGACTAACAAATCCTTTCTTCTATAAATTTAAAATAAAAATATTAGTTTTATGAAGGTATTGTTCAGTTCTAACAATTTTATATTTATTGGTAATAGATGTTAAGCATTTTAAATAGGATTTGACTGAAGATGTTAGTGCACTAAACCATTATCGTCAGTGTTGAAAAGTGAGCAGAAATACGTTTCCATGATTTTTATTGTGACTGAATATAGTGCTTTAATAAAACAGCCACAAGGTTTCTGGCTGAGAACGTCGAAGCGTTATAGCAAGCATTTAAGATCATGTCCAACTGTAGCTAGTTGACCTGTTGTGTCTAAAGTGTAAGTTAAAATAATTCAGGAAAAACAACCACGCACACATACCTTCACCTGAGAGCAACTAGTGTAAAATTTTACCAGAATTTCCCAATTCTTGTTGACTGACTGCAGTTTAAAAATTGCCTCTCATGGCACAACTTTATTCACAGCAGATGCCTGAAGAGTACAAACCCATGTTAACATGTACGTTTTTATGAAATAAGAAAAATTAAATGAAACAAGGACTAATTTCTGACAATTCCACATTTTAATGCAACATTCATCCAATTCAATTGAAAGGCAAGTCAATCTGTTAGGTGAAAAAACAGGTGGAAAATGAAGAAGGTGCAGTAACATGGTTGCATTAGTGTGCACAGCCTTAAACCGATACTTTGCTGAAGAAGTGTTTGTATTACAGCATTCGGAAGTTCAGTTCACAACAAATATAATCTCAAATTACTATGCAGAAAAAAATATTCATCCAATCAAACAGATCATAAACATTTTGGTTAACTGAAGGTAATGCATGTATTTAAACACAGCTCTTCAAACACACTACCTCTGGAGCCAGGTACATCCTTGGATACAGTTTCCAAATTTCTGAAGGTGGCATCTTTTCATGCGAGTATATACAATAAAAAAAGGGAATGTCCATCGGTCAAAGTTTTTCAGAAAGGAGAGGTGGTGTGAAATGTGTGACTAAACCCTCGAAGCATACGCCAACGATTCTGCTGACAGAGTTATTATCCACAGTGAAACAACTCATGTACAGAAACCCAGAGGGGAAGAAGCTACATAAAAGCCACCTTACATTTTACAAATGTACAGAAGGACAAGGGCCTTCATTTTTTGAAGTGTTTGGCCACGACAGTCATTACATTTGGAATTAAAAGGGAAAAGCTGGAAGCTTGAAATCACCATGCCAAATGTGAAATAGGGTGGTGGCAGCATCTTGTTGTAGGGGTGTTTTGCTTTAAGAGAAAGGAACATCCCTGCGGAGAGGGTGTCTGGGCTCTCCCTTAGAGATAGGGTGAGAAGCTCGGTCAACCGGGAGGGACTCAGAGTAGAGCCGCTGCTTCTCCACGTCGAGAGGAGTGGCGCCACCAGGGGGTGGCCAGGGGTGGCCACCCCACTCGCCAGTGTAAATGGTAGTAGTGTCAGTTTAGCATTTCATCCATTATGCACAGCCAGCTACACCGCCGCTCTTCTTGACCTTCTCGCGCACCGTAACTCACCTGCCGCTCCCCCCCTCCCCCGCCCGTCCCCTTCAGCCGCTGTTGCGTTCTGAGACAACTACGGCTCAGCGCGTGCCCGCCCTCAACGGTGATAAAAGGAATTAATAGAGAAAGCAAATAAGACTAACGGTAAGTAAATAAGTCAAATCATTCGTTTGTAAAAGTAGAGGGGGATATATGAACTGGATCAGTTACTGTTTCAGCAGCTTTTGGTGTCTTTTTGACAAGTTTTCAAAGAGTTACGTAGCTACCGCTGTTACCTGGTGCTTCTGTATGGTTTGTCAATTTCCAGACGAGGAGAAAGTTCACAGACATCTCTTCTTATTTTAAGAAGAAAATAACAGCAGAAGGAGATAAAGAGATGACAGGGGAGCAACAGAGAACGAGTGAGGAGGAGGAGGAGGAGGTGAATGGAGGAGAGGAACAGATAGAGCAGCATGATGAGGACACAGAGTCAGCATTAGTAGAGGACAGTGATGAGGAAAAACATCAGCAGAGCAGGAACAGTCAGCATCATTGATCACAGAAGCATGGCAGGACTCAGCGAAAGCAGGTGTTCCTGGACCGACAGGTGAAGTTATGACCATGTGGCCATAATAATGAAATTAATAAGAAAGTAATATGGTAATATAGTAAATCCTTATTAGACGTTCGTTTGTCTCATCCACTTCCCAAAAAAGCAAACTTTCTCAAGTAAATTCACCAATGGTTGCCTTCTTCCCCTGACTCTCCGCAAACACCGAACAATATCAAGCATAACTTCCTGAATGTTACGGGCGCTGCCGTTTTGATTCGCTGCTTCCGCCTTCAATCCCAGAAAGTGGTAGTACCGCAGATCGCCACTAGGGGGCGAGGAGCCACCAAGGATGCCTTTGTGTGAAAACGGGTCGGCTTGTCTTGGATAACTGATCCAAGCTCGGACTGGTCTCGGCATGGCTCGGTTTTTAGGTGTAGTGTAAACGGGGCTTATGTCTCTCGGCTGGCCTGGGAACGTGTCGGGATCCCTCCGGAGGAGCTGGCCCAGGTGGCTGGGGAAAGGGACGTCTGGGGATCCCTCCGGAGGCTGCTAACTCCTCGACCTGATCACAGATAAGCAGAAGAAAAAGAAGAAGAAAGGAACATTAGGGAGAAATATCAAAGCAACATCATAGCTACTTAAAGCTTGGGCACAACTGGGTCTTCCAAATGGACGATGATCCTAATCCTACCACCAATTTAGTTACAAAATGTTTTAAGAACAAAAACGTGAATGTTTTAGAGTGACCGCCACAGAGCCCTGTGGGTAGAGCGAAAATGCAAGGCGGCTTAAAAACCCCACTAGGCTACTCCAGGTCAGTCAGGAAGAGTGGGCCAAAATCCCTGCTATACGGTTTAAAAAGAAAATCTATTTATGGTTCTGGGTTTGAACATAGCTAAATGCCATAAATCAAATGTGATCATGCACATTATATGACAGGCTGTGCAGTTGGTAACATTGTTGACTTACAGCACAAAGGTCCTGGGTTCAAATCCTGGCCTCAGATTTCTCTGCATGGAGTTTGCATGTTCTCCCTGTTCATGTGTGGATTATCTCTGGGTACTCTGTCTTCCTCCCAAAGTCCAAAAACATGACTGCTAGCTTAATTGGTCTCTATAAATTGCCCTTAGGTGTGTGTGTGGTTATTTGTCCTGTCCAGTGTGTCCCTTGTTGCTGGAACATTAAAATTAGGCCTAAGCACAAAAAATAAATCTGGAATACAGAAAAACAATCACGTACATTTTATGAGCGATGTGCTAATTACTTATTATTCTGTAATTTATGTTTATCGTTTATATGTTTTTACCTGCAGCTTTGATGAGAGGGGCGACGCCTGCCAGAGTGCCCCCTATTGACAAGCTGCCACTGAGGGAGAGCTTTAGCAAAGTAGAGGGGGCAGTTTTTTTTTCCAGGTCAAATAAAATGACATGCTGAAGCTGAATTAGAAGGTCCTTTCAAGGAAGAATCCTTTTAAAGGAGTCATGCAAAATCTACTTTTGTACTCCTTAAATACTTTTTTCTAGGAGTGCAGAAAATTTGAATGTGGTCTCCCCAGGTCATATTTTTCAAGCCATTCAGTTTTCTATTTTGGCTATTTTTTTTTTTCCTTTTTGATCAAATATGTCACAGTATTTGCTACGGAACTGCTAAACAAGTTAATGGATTTCTGGCTTAGCAATTTAGCGAATGCGCCATTTATGTTTTTCCGTCCTGATTTTGTAGTCCAAGATGAAGCATGCCGAAGCAATCGGACAAATAGAACTGTCTGGTTGCACAGCACTTTGAATTATCTTGTTATTGAAAAGTGCTCTATTACCTTAGCTTATTAACCCACTGGAGTGAAATGCTCTGTGACCTGGAAAGGGGGGGGGGGGGAGGGGTGTGAAGTTGCTCATTTGCATTTAAAGAGACTGCACCAAAACCAGTTGTTTTCAGACGTACCTTAGAACAGGGGTAAAAGAGGGGCTCTGGGGTAACAACAACGAGGAATTCATAACAAAGCATTGCAGCTCCACTTTACATAGACCACAACTGAGTGATTTAAATGTAAAAAGGAAGGCATTAAAAAGCATGATGTGTCCCCTTTAAGGATGTGCACACTTGTCAACTACTGCAGATATTTTATTGTTTACATTCCCCCTCCAACAAGATTGTTTGTTTTCCAACTTTTATGTGAAAACAGTTTTCAAGTGAGTTATCACTGGTCTCATTTATTTCACGTCACTTTTTGTATATGTTAATCTTACGCATTCTCCACTCAGAAATACTGATTTCTATCTACCGAGATAAAATGGAAGCAAAATGTGAAAACATGTTTTATGTTTTTTTTTGTTAAAATCAAACTATTTGTTTAATTAACCAATAAAACAGTCCTCAATCATTATTTGCACATTATAGATGTACTTTTCCGTTTAATCCACCACTACTTTGTATGTGAACTCCTGTGTTTTTTGCGGCTCAAATTACCTGAAAGCAGTGATTGGCATCTCACAGTGGACCTGAAACCTGGGCACGCATAATGGGGACAACTGTGGTAATTTAAGGTGACTTAAAAGCAGATAGCTACTAAGGCGTAGGTTTTAAAAGAGATACTGGGGGAAAACATGCAATTCACGGTGTTCGGAGAAGAAAGAAAACTCATTGAACGGGTTAACTTTGAGTCATACCAGACTCCACCAGAAGTAGAAAAATGAGAAAAAAAAATTCCTCCGCCACGACGACACCGAGAACGACTTACTTTTATTTTTTCCCCCACCTTTCATGGTTTATCCATGATAAAATATCAGTTATCTCATTCATAAAAATCGTGATAAACGCTGCTTTATTTACTTTAAAAGGTATAATTTTCAAGACCGTTAACTATCTTTTTTTCAACCTGACGAATAGATCCCCTGACTTTGAGCGGAAGGATATGTTTTTTTTCTCGGTCGTGTTGACTTGAGCGCAGCGTAGAGGTGCGAGACTTTCTCGGCGCCGTGGCTGCGCAGATGAAGTGAACTTTTTTTGGGGAGGGAGTGTTTTTTTAAGTGAATTTAGCGCAACAACTCGTAGAACACATGTAGACGAGTAGCGAGATGTTGTAAGCGGGCACCAAAGCTGGGTTTGAACCTTTTTAATTTCGCGTTAACCCTCCGGTAAGACGTTTTTTCCCCTCCTTCTTTTGAGAAGTAACCGTTGACGGGAGACAGCTCAACTTTTTGGGCTGGCTGCCCTATGTGGATTTTACAGAAAATATGGAACACCTACCCGGTTTCTTCCTGGGCACGGCTCTCCTGGTCTTCTGCCTCACTCGGCTAACGCTCGGTAAGTTTTCCACGCGTTCAACACAACTTTGTTTCGGCCGGGAGCTCATAGTTTGTCTCAAACACGTTTTTTTTTTTGTTGCCTCGGCATCCGTGGGACGCGGGGCAGGCGTAGCATCTCTGCGTCGCTCCGCGCCTAGGAGCTCCTGTCTGTCCTTCTAGTTGCCTCGAAAAGTCTCGGTTAAAGTTAGCAAAACGCCTCTTGACTTTAAGGGGACCCCATTTTACTTGCTGCCTTTAAATAGAGGCGAGTGTGGTATTTTATTCACAGCTTTTAACCAAACTTCGACGCGTGTGTGTGTTTTTTCTTTTCCATTTAACCCCCTAGTCACACAGTGTAAGTTTTGAGTTTCAGCTGCTTAAAATGGTTGCCTTCTTCCCAAAAAAACGCCGAGAAGGGATGTATTTTGTCACCTTTAAAAAGGGGGCCGTAGTCTGTTGGTATGGCCTTAAACTGAGCTGGGCTGCACCGCTGTCCAGATGTTGTCAACCAGAGCTGGAGGATTCAAAATGGACCCTTAACCTTCGTTAGGCTGCTGTGCTGTAATTAGAAGAGCTGTCTGTGAGGAGGGGGTAGATACGGTTTGGGTTTTTTATTCAGAGTAAAAATGCAAGGCCCTTTGGCTTTTCTCTCTTATCAAGGCTCTGAGCTACCAGGCGAGTTTTTTGTCACCCTTGCTGGGTTAAATGTCAAGTGCACATCTTCTGAGTGTGTGGGATAAAAGGACAGGAAAGGTGAAACACAGAGGTGTACTGATCAGGCTTTTCCTGGCCAGTAAAAGCTTCTTTGAGATTTGACCTTCTGATTTCAGATTTTGAGTGATTCAGATTGTTTTACCTGAAAGGACGTGCGAGTTGTCGGTTTCGTTCAGGCAGACCTTTTGTTCATAAATGGTTTTTGAATGCAGTGAACCTCCACACACACACACACACACACACACACACACACACACACACACACACACACACACACACACACACACACACACACAGACAGGTCAGGGGTGAGGATCAGGATTTTCCCTTTTGGACACCGATTTCCAGTTTTCTTTGAGGGAGGTCTGAGCTGCCGGTTTCTGGTTTTCACCGATTCAGATTTTTCTTATTTTAAGGACCATTAACACTTGTGAGTAGATCAAAAGTGCTGCAGGCCCTTTTAGAGACGCTTTCGTTTTGATTCCAGCTGAAAGTGAAGGGAAATTATTCCCACTTACTCATCAAGGCCATGACCATGTGGGGCTTTATGATCATTCAATAACAATATATATATAACAATATATATCTATTGATAGATGTATATCGATGATAGATAAAGAAAAAAAGGGTCAATAAAAAGTTCAATAGAACAGTTTTCCTACCATATCTAGCATATCATGTAGGTTAATATTACAGTCATTACATCCTCCCTACCAATCACAAGCACACACCCAGGAACCAAGCTCTGCCCCCTTCAAAGAGTTCAGAGAGCACACGTTCTTTTTTAAAAACTTGCATTTTTGGTAAAAAGTTGGTTTAATAAACTAAAGGATTGCGTTTTAATTCAGTGCTTGTGTGTTATTTATCTACAAATGGGTCGCTAAGCAAGAGCATAGAACGCCCAGGGCTGCACTTAAAAGATATTTTTTGAATTTGTTGATAATTATCGATATTTATCAACAAGATTTAAATTTTATCTATATGCTTTTTTTTTTCCTATATCGTCCAGTCCTATGTTCATTACCTTTTATCAGATTTTAAGAAGTTAAACAGTGCATCAGAGTACATGATCTTGGTCAAAGTCTTAGGCTACGTTCACAGTGCAGGTCTTGATGCACAATTCAGATTTTCTTTTGCTGAAATCTGATTTTTTTAGAAAAATACTATTAAATGCATTCGTCATCAGATTGCCGTCTGAAAGGTTCAAGAGCCCAAAGCCGCCCGCATGCACAGAGAACTGAAGGATAAAGTAGACGTCAAACAGAACGTATCTTTATAGACCAAAAATAGGGAGTTTGAAGATTTGAATTATTTAATGAAATAGAAAAACAGGATCCCCCCCACCCCCCAAATGGTCTCCAAAGAAGGTTGTGTAAAAGACATGTGACACAAATCCTCAGAAGTGCCAATGCATTGTTTAATATCGCCTATCACTTAGTTTTATAAATGAGGCAGCCATATTAGATTCTGAAGTTGGAGTAAGTGAGAAACCTCCGACTCCCCAACTTCAAGTTCTGACTTGAATGCGTAATTACATTGTATCCCCTGATCTAGCATGCAGTGAATGGATCTTTTTATGAGACAGAACTACTTTAGAGCTGCACAATGGGATCCCAGTATCAATGTGTGCAATAGCGCAGGTGTGAAAGATGTAAACTCTTATATTTTAGGTGACATGTCTTAATTATATGCATATAAATAATATCTTTTGGCTAGTGGTATCAACTTCCACCGGACTTGATGTCCAAAGACTTGGATGGTAAAAAAGCTTAAACTCACGCAAAGCGCTGGGGAAACCATGATGGTGGAAAACAAAGAGAAGAGTGAGGAAAATGTGGGCTAATTGCAACTGATAAATAAATAAATAAATAACATAATCAGAATTACATATTTCTAATATCATCCATGACATAAACACATGTATGCTTTGGAAAGGAAATGTGTGACTGAAAATAGAAAAATGTAAAACAGTCAGAATGTCATTAATGTCTATGAAGTTTCATTGTCTACACCTAGTTTGATGACGACTATAACCTCATCCATTTTTGGATAATTAACATTTCTGGTCAACAGGGACTGATTTTCTTTATTTTTTTGGCTCTTCACCATTTTATACTTTTACAGTTTTGACTGCTTGGTATAGAGCTCTTGACTTGTCCTCCCCCGGTGGGGGGAAGGTTTTGTACTTCTTTGATTATCAGTGACAACTAAGTCATTTTCTATTATCTGATCATAGTCTAGTGGGAGGAAAAGGGTCTGCACACAAATGACTACACCTTAGTGGACCCTTCTGTGAAACGGGTGAATTTTGCATGCATCACCACTGGAACTGGTGTCAACCAGGACCGTGACGAGTTTCCATACAGACAGGAGGTGGATCGACTGGTCCACTGATGTGGTCGGAACCACCTGGAGCTTAAAAACGAGGAGATGATGGAGGACTTTCAGAGAAAGCAGCCCTACACTGCCTCCCATCACAATCCTCAACAACTGTGTCTGCTGTGGATCCCTTCAGGTTCCTAAGAGCCACCCTTTCTCTGGACCTGATATGGTTCTCCTACGGACGCTGCTCAAAAGACTTAGCTATCGTCTCTGGAGACCCCACACATTCTGCACACAAACGTTCTAAACTTTTACCCTCAAGGTAGCGCCGCAGAGCACGGTTTACTAAAACCAGCCGCCACAGAGACAGTTTCTACAATGTTTATTTGCACCAATCCAACAACTCGCCCCTTTTTGTAAAAACATAAACATATTCACATAAGAAATATGTGTAACATGTAGCTTTTAGATACTTAATGTCTTCGCTGAGAGCAAAGTGGGAGCAAAGTCAAATTCTTTGTGTCAAAAAGCTAGTGAATAAAGCTGATTCTGGTTCTGACGCTGATCAAACGTTGTCCATCAGTGGTATGTTAGGTTGATCAGGAGTCGTAGTCTGTCGTAGTTCTTATAGACGGGTCAGAACCACAACCAGAGGAAGCAGGGAGCAGCTTAAAGCCACTTACCGTTCAGTTATACAACTTCATTCAATTACAGCTGAGATTGAAGTATTTCAGGATTGTTTATCTTCTTCATTTTTTAAAAAGTACTTAATTACAATGAGAAATAAATGATTTTTTAATAAATGCAATGGTTTAGTACATGGTTACAAAAGGGTTTGTTTACGGGAACAAAACGGCAACACAAGTACACACTGGGGGAAGGAATTGACATAGAAACCTTATCAACTCATGTTAGGAGGGTAAGAATTCAAACATCGGCCCTTTTTTAGCAATATACTGTATGAAAAATGCTTTTAGTGTGTGAATTTGCTATTTTTCATTTATTTGTGTGTATAGCAGCCTTTATTTTTCCAGTGTGCGTTATACTCCTTGCTGCGGACATGCGTTACAAAAGTCGCTGTGCAGTGTTTATGCAAATGTACCCGAATAGTAAAATATATTTTTTACATCAAAAGCCGTTGTAACCACTCGCTTTGGATTGACGCTTGTTGTGTTTTTCCGCGTGATGCTGTTTTTTTCACAGCACCATAGGTGACTTATGAATGGCGATATCACACAAAGGACGAAAACACAATGTAAGTGCTGCAGGCTGTGCAAGGAGAAACACTGGAATGCTGCTGGTGTTTGACATTCCTCCCTCCTTGTTTTTCTCTCCTTTTTTCTCCCAAGCACACTTGCACTCGGTGCACCAGGATTTTCTCTTCTTTCTGTTTTCTGGGCTTTTTTTTTACCTGCTAATGATTGTTTTAGGCACTGTAATGTACCTCCCCGTTTAAAACTTTTGCAGCCTTTAGTTTTTAACCCTTACTGGATCCGTGTTAAAAAAAAAATTTGTAGAAAAGCCAAAAACATGTAGCTCTTTTGTTGTTATATATATAATTTAGACACCCTAATCAACTACTTTATTTCAAACAGATCAGTCTATAGAGTTTAAAACAGTTATTCCATAAGTTCATTAAGCGTTTTTATTTTGCTGACATTGTAAGATTAGTGCTGATTTAGCTTTATTTTAATGTTGAGGTCACAGGGATTTGCAGTGTCGTAGAGTTAAAAAGGTTCCTAAATATCTGTTCTTGACATGGTCTGTGTGAAATTCCCACTTTATGATAACTAAATATCCGTGGTTTGACCCTATTTGAAAAGCATTGATTTAAAAAAATGTATGGGTAAGGAAGAGAAAACTTCATCAGTATGAAGAGATACTTAACATTCCTAGTCTGCATTATGAGTAAATGTAACTTTTTTTTTGCATCCTCACCTCTGTCCTTTATCCGTGTAGTTTATTGTCCAAAGTTGTGATATGTATTAGGGTTATGGCACCATTGCAGCCAAACGTCTGCAGTAAGATTGCAAAAATAACTTAGTAGATGACTGGCTGGTAGTTTTCTTGGACATTTACAGTGGGTGATGCCGTGTGCATGCTGCTCTGTATGTTTCCTTTCACTCATTTAGTTCAATTCTATTCAATTTTATTTATATAGCGCCAATTCATGAAACATGTCATCTCAAGGCACTTTACAAAGTCAAATTCAATGATATTATACAGATTGGGTCAGATTATACAGATTGGTCAAAAATGTCCTATATAAGGGAACCAGTTGATTGCATCGAGTCTTGACAAGCAGCATTTACTCCTGGAGAAGCGTAGAGCCACAGGGAGAGTTGTCTGCATTGTACATGGCTTTGCAGCAATCCCTCATACTGAGCAAGCATGAAGCGACAGCGGAAAGAAAAACTCCCCATTAACGGGAAGGAAAAACCTCCAGCAGAACCGGGCTCAGTGTGAACGGTCATCTGCCTCGACCGACTGGGGGTTAGAGAAGACAGAGCAGAGACACAACAAGACAGACAAACAAGCACAGAAGCACACATTGATCCAGTAATCTGTTCTACATTAGATGGTAATAGCGGGTGATCGGTCTTCCCTGGATGATGTTGTCATGTGAATGGCTTTAAATACACAAACCTTGAAATTATTATTTATTTAAGGAGCACCTCTGACTTTTCATTGTGCTTTTATAACACGATGCATCCCGACAGTGACTTCTCTCACATGATCTATCAGTTCCTCTGTTATATTTTCAGAGTTTATTTATGGACAACTTCTTAAAGTGTCCTGACAGGCGTGGCGGTGGCGCGGGGTTAGAGTGAGCGACTCATGTGAAATGAGGCGGCGTCCCGGTTTCGAGTCCCAGCCCGTGGACCTCTGCCGCACGTCTCAACCCTCTTTCTCTCAACCCCATTTCCTGCCACCGGAGCTAAGCATCTCTTATTCTCATTTGCAAAAACATCTCACCCCATCTTGCAAACTAAATTAAGATAATCTGTAATGCGGAATCATTACATCATCTTCCTCTGTTACAAACACCACCGCTCACATTTTTTCTGTGTGAAACGAAGCGACATTTTACCACATTTCTGTCTTTCTTTTGCTATCGTTCCCCCGAGTTTTGGGTTTTGAAGATTTTGCTGCGTTGCGTTGTTGCACGTCGTGCATCTTTTTTGAGAAAGTATGCCTGGCACGGACAGAAAGGAATGAACAAACGCATCAAACATTTGATTTTGATGGATGAAACGGTTTGAAGAAGTGCTTGCGCTAAAATTATTGACGTCATCACTGTCACAATCACACGGAACAAGGAGATTACAGCTGAGTATCTCAGCTTCTGGAGGCAGGGGCAAGCGCTTTGACTGATGAGGAGGCGAACAGTGTTCTCCTTGAATAAGCGTAGGTGTCATTGTTGTGCCACACGACATGGTGCTACTCTTTGGGTGTGGGCATGCGGATGGTTACATATTTTACCCCATAGTGCGAACAATAGACAAGCTACTGTGAGTGTCTGCGGATCTTTGTGCGCGCGTATGTCTTGCCTTGTGCAAACCGACAAAGGCCAGCAATTGTGCCATCCATGGTTTACTTCCATTTGACCCAAGCTGGAGCGTGGTGTGAAATGTGATTTATCTCCATCAAGCTTCGGCCTGTGCTCTGGAAGACAAAGATCGTCATTGAACAGCCCACAACTCTCCATTATTTACTGACCTCCAGATTGGGTTGTAACATTGTGGCTGTTTATAATAATCTGACTTAAAATACATTCTGTCTTCAACGACTCTTTCTCCTTTTTCTCTCTTATCCATCCCTCTCTGCACTCTACACTCACGTTAAACTGGGTTTGGTTTGTTCATATAAAGGAAAACATAATATTGCTTTTGCATTGATCATTTGATATCATAATTTACCATGTCAAAAAGGCAGAATTAAGAATAACCTAGAAAGCTGATCTGCTGCTGTTGAAGGTCAGTTGTTGTGTCCGTACTGTAATGCTAGCCCTTTTTCCTGAAAGCAGAAAGGCAGGGTACTTGGAGTATAGAACATCAGATTGAAGTACAAAGGAGAATGGAAGAGCTTTTAGAGAATAGGATCAAGACAGAGGTGTTTGATTACTAAGAATGATGTCAGTGGGAACCGTTTCGGATTGTACTATGATTTGTCTTGTCATAAAAATAAACCCGACAGGTATTTTCAAGAGATATCGTAATCTGCAGCGTTCAGTTCTGGTAACTAAGCAGTTATTACCAATTGCAGCCCAAATATATTTCATTGTATGATCCTAATTGTAAAATGTTTACTAAAATTGCAACACACGTTTAAAATTACAGTGTGACTAAGTGGCCAAAGTGTGTGAAAACGTTTGAGCCCAGATTGCACTATGCACTAGATTAGCTCCTCCTACCAGGCTGTCATCCTTCAACCAGCAGAAGTCACCTGCACCAGAGGGTCAACACTGGGAAAGTGGCCGTACCCGATGGTGCACCTGGGCAGGTCTACAAGGACCGCGCAGTGGAACTATCTGAAATTTTTTACTGATACTTTCAACCGTTCCCTGTCACAAAGTACTGTGACAAGATCCACCATCCTACCAGTGTCCTTTCACACTGCAGTCACCTGCCTCAATGACTGACAGTGGCTCTGTCTCCGGTCATTAGAAAGTGCCTAGAAAGATTACAGAGGCACATCAAAGCAGCTGTCCCATCCACTCTGGGTCCTAGATCAGATTGGGACCCTATCACCCCTCCACCCCCCTCTCATCTCACCGTACACCGTTGACCATCCCTCACCACCAACAAAATGATCACATCTGCAGATGACATCACTGTGGTAGGGCTGATCACTGAAGGTGAGAAGATGAGAGTGCATACACAGAGGAGGCACAGAAGCTGCCTGACGGTGTTCATAAAACAACCTGACACAGAAGACGAAATAGACAAAATAACTCATCAGTGTTTTCAGGAGGACCTGTCCAGGGTGTACCCCGCCTCTCGCCCATTGACTGCTGGAGATAGGCACCAGCACCCGTCGTGACCCCAATAGGGATAGACGTGTTAGAAAATGGATGGATGGATGTTTTCAGGAGAAAAAAAAATCAAGTAGCATCAGCCAGTCCAAAAAGAGTGGAGCAAGTCTCCAGTTTTAGACTCCCTGGAGCACATACCTCAGAGGACCTCAGAGGACCACATGGACGTCAGACATCAACTCCCTGATTGATAAAACATAACAACGACTGAACTTCCTCAGAACACTCAGGAAGTTAGGACTGTCATAATATCACTTAGTTTCCTTCTACCGCTGTTCCACTGAGAGGGTCCTGACCTCTGAAATCGTCTCACGGTACAGCTAGAGCTCAGCAGCAGCAAACCCCCCCCAAAAAAACCCAACTCTGCAAATCTTACAGACCGCTGGACACATTACCAATGCATAGCTGCCCAGCCATAAGGCATGAAGCCTCGCGGAGGACCGTTACAGATACAGGTCCATTAAAGCACGAACCACAAGACAGGCCGACAATGTTTCTCCAAGAGGCTGACCTGAACCAACGCAGCACTGTGCATAACCTAAAGCTGTTATGCAGCGTGTCTGCAATTGGGTAAAAACCCTTTAGTTCATGGAGCAGCTTTTAAGTATGCATGTGTGTTAGTGCGTGCCTGTATGGTCATTGTTGGGAGCGCACCTGGATCTGCTCTGTCAATGAAGTAATCTTATCTTGTCTTATCTGTAGCTGATTCATCCATGGTTGAAACAGAGTAAAATCATCAGGCGTGAAGCTTTAAAAGGAGGATCATTCAGAAAAAGAAACGGGCGGGGGAAGTCCCAACATTGGTCTTTTCCGGACCGCTCACCTTGTTTTTGTCTCTTTCTCCAGTCGTACTCTGACGCAGGCTGACAGTAAAACCTGTGCACACCGGTGTGTTCTGCTGGCCTGTTGTTTCAGAAACAGCTCAGCTTCGTACTCTGCAAACACTCCCTAGTTTTCCAGATGTTCAGCAAGGCCACAGCTGACTTTTTAGCCCCTTTTACCCAGAACTTCATGCATCGTTTTACCCGTCATCCCAACCAGCGTTTTCTCTTTCCAAACTACGGACCTGCAGCGTTTTGCCGGTCACGGTTTGTTGCCGTTGAATTCGAGCAGGAGGCCGTGCCACCGATTTAGTGGCACAGGGCAGTGATGTTCCTGAGGCCTGGGGTTCATCAGGTTTCAAATGCACTTCAGAGTTTGGAAAACAACTGTAGAGAATTAGCTTGAGACTTCCCAGTTAATCACATGATTTACCTGTTTTCTCTGGCGCTAATCTATTTGTTCAGTCAGGCACCACCCTGAACCTGAAGCAGACCCGGGGCTGGAGACTCGCCGGCTGTGTGAGGTTTATGCTGAGGTTGTCTGGTTGGTGTCTGTGCTGGTTGTGTGGGCCAGCAGAGCTCCCTAAGGGGTAAAACTGTTTAGTTTGAGCTTTCTCTCCAGTCCATGCTGGGCTGAAAGTATTTTATTGCAAATTACCATGCCGGCATTTCTTTACCTTGCCAGATAAAGAGGCTTGTGGAGCAATTCCAGGAAACGGGGTTACTTCCTCACTCAGCGCCAACAACTTCCTGCCCTCTCCTGTATGGATGTGTGCTAGTCTTCAGGGACAGCCATTTGTGCGCAGTTTCATAATCACTTCCCCATATCAATCCTCGGCGTTTAGCTCAAAACGTCATTCTTTCACGTTCTTTCCGCCCTTCGTTCTTCTATCTCCATTGCTTTTTTTTTTTCTCCGTAGATTGAGCACTTTATTTGGTCCTGAATAGCAAAGCACGTTAATCTTATTGTTCTGCTAAAGACGTTGTTATGTCCTGTTACTGTAAAACACCCAAAATGTTCACGCGCTCAAAGGAGCAGATAAAAAGGCCGTCGTGTTTTATTCTAATGCTTTTGATGTTGACCTGAGCAGCCAGCGGTTGGAACGAACAGCTTACCCTGAAGATCCTGCACACCTATAGTGGCTGGGCTGTGATTTGTGCTGGGCTCAAAGTGCTGCGCGTGGTGTAGGGTTTCTGTTTCAGTGCAAGCCCGGCTACTTCGCTAAACTGTCACAAATATCTTCTTTCTGTACCAGAACCGATGCCACATAGATTTGTCACCTGTACCTCAGAGTGTCTGTGATCGGCCTACGCGCCACCTTACACGTACGTCGCCTAGGTGGTGGCTCGTTTTAAATCATTGCACGGTGTGATAACTTTGATTTGTTCTCCAGGAGCTGCGGAAATATTCAAAAAACGTACATTAGTGTAAACATGCATATGTATCACACAGTCCTATGCGTTTATACAACGCAGCCTATCCAGACTGGATGAGCGAGCTAGTTAGTGCGACTTTTATCTGAAATGATGAATACTTAAGACAAAATGTTCTAAATGACAGTCGTCTGTGTCTTTCAACTACTGGGAAAGGTGTTGCCATGTTAAGGGCGAGGGCTCGGTTTGATTACATTAGGTAAACACGGATTAACTGCACTGCTGACTCTGGGCTTTGCCCTACCAGCTTCTTTTCCTGTATTTTGGAACCCGAAACCCGAGTAAATAGGGCACTATTGGGTTTTATTTTTTTTTAGAACATGTTATCTGTGCTATCCACATATGGATACTTTTATTTGTTCGCCTTTCTTTTCTAAATAAAAAAACTGCTTTCTGATGCAATCGCAGCTCAGCCCTTGCAGAAAAGTCCTCCATCAGAAAACGGGACCACGTGGTTTCCTAAACCTCCCTCCGCTATTATCCTCATTATGGGAATAGTTGGTGGTAAATAAAGCACGTCAATAATTTCACCGTCACAGTTTTATTGTAGCTGCAGGCAAAGCAAGGATTGTCCAGTTTTATGGCGTTGGGATAATATCTATGCAGTTTTTATTGTTGACATTTAATATTAATTGGTAGCTGAGTGCAGTTGTTGAAGACATCAATAGTATACAGGGGCTCTCAGACATGTACACACCACTTTTAAAATTCCTGGTTTTGAGATGTAACAAACTAAAAATTAGATAAATAAAATTATATCTTAACTTTTTCCAATTGTATTCGTATATAAAGTACATCTGAAAAACAGAGAACAGTTGCAATTAAAAAGGTGGAAGTTGTTTGCATTAGTGATTGTTGATGTACTTTCAGCATTCAGTCTTCTTGACTCTCCATTTGCTTTTAATTTTAGTGATGCTAATGAACCTGAACTGGGTTCAGCTGTCCTAATCCTAATATCTCACATTTGTTCTGTATTCCTTTTATCTAAAGAAATACTTTGATTAGAGAGCAAAAAAAAAAAAAAAACTAAATTACAGAATATTAAAAGAAAATCAACTCTGGAGGATATGGGATAGAATAAAAATACCTTTATTGTCCCACAATGGGGGAAATTCAGGCATGACGGTGGCAGAAAAACAGACTGGATACATCGGACTTACACACTAGATTAAGTAATATGAATAAAAAAGCTAATTTAAAGTGAAGTTGTAAAGCAGAAGAGAACGACCTTATCTGAAAGGGAAAAAATAGCGCAGTTGTGAATTGATAATACATCATATTCAGGTAAAATTGCAATGTTCAAGTTATGATGAGAGCTTGCAAGAGGCCAGTGGTAACCCTAAAAAGGGTATGTTTTATACACAAAGCCCTGTTTATTACCATCAGAGCACCAGTAAAACACGGCGGTGGCAGCATCATGCTCTGGGGTTACTTTTCTTTTTCAGGAACTACAGAGAGGGATTTTGTCAAGATATATAAAATGATGAACACTTCCAAATAGCAGTCAGTTTAGACCTCAGACCCTGAAGTATCTGCTCGAAGGATCAAGATGAAGATGGATGGAGTTTCTCATCCTCACATGCAGAACTGACTCCTAATGGGAAATCTATGAGAAGGGAGCATGTGCAGACTGGAGGACTGAGAGTTTCACAAGCATAGGCATTACGTACCCACAAACATCGTTTGGTCTGTTCAGTTGGCCCCGCTTTGCCCGCTTTTCCATTTCCCTTCTTTTTCCTTCCTTTCAGCAGTACATAGTTTAGGGAATTGTAGTTATATTTATAATTTAGGTGTGTAGAGTTGCCTTGTGGATTTGCTAGCGGACATTGGCATGTCGGTATTTTTGTGAGTCGTATTGCTTATAACACTATATAACGCTGATCAAATATTACCATAAAACTATTAAATCACATCGTCATAATGAATTTGTTATGGGAAAAACAAACTGTCCAAACTGTTGGAGGGTAGATTAGTCAAATATTACCAAGTCAAGATGTTGGAGACTGAACGCTAAAGTTCAATCAAAATGTGCTCAAGGAAAGTAATAATTTAAGTGTGCAAACAAGGTCATTGCTTCTCCTTTAATCCTAAAGGATTTCTTCCTTTTCAGTTGAATTGTAGAGGATTTATGTCGAACAAAAGATAAAGATGGTTGGAAACGAATAGTCATAATTAGATTTTTTTTTTAGGTCTTATTTCCTGGTATTTTAACAGGGATGTGATGCATTCATTTTACAACATGATTTGATTCGATGCTCTACACCGGGCCCACTTGTCATGAAACAGGTCAAAGGGTTTTTAATGCTACAGTTTGTGTTCATGCCCGCCCTTCTGGCGTCTAGCAGGCCACCCTGACGCTTTACGTGTTCGTTGATGTTATCGTCTGCAGCTAATCTCTTATTTGCAGTTGGGTAGTATCTTTGAAGATGCAGCTACTATCAGTAGACTTCCTTCAAGGCCCCCCTGTCACCAAACTGTAAACACTCTAATTCGCCTTTGTTTCACGTGTAATCTCCTCATGCTGATCATTCCTGCACACACCACTAAAAGGGGATGTGGGCGTCGGAAAGAAATGGAGACTTTTTAAAAGGAGAAGGGTCCAGTTCATGGTTGGAATCAGTTAGTCGGGTAATGTCCTCCCAGTCTGGTTGTCTCTATACTGCTGGACTTGGTCGATCTGGCCAATTAATTTTCTCACTCCTGGGAAATATTTCCGTCTACACGGCCCATTAACTGCGAAGTGTGAGAGTGGCTAGACAAAAACCCATCCTGAGGTGTTCACGCTCAGGAGCACAATCTGAACGTGGGGTGATCTTCCTCCTGGTTTCATTTTCCAACGAGCCTGCTTTGGAAACATTTTCCAAACTTTCAGCCAGAGCATTGGTCACCTCTGTGGGATGAGGTAATTGACTTTTGAGTGTCTGCTGACGTGGTTTTCTGCAGGATGTTCCAAATTTGGTAAGGGTATTGCGTCTGTTGTTACAACAGGTTGGACTGGAAGCTTGTCAAACCTGCTGGGGGAAATAAAGGTCTTTTCCTGGTCTGCGCTTCCGTTCTTCGTTGATCTCTGCTTAAAGAGGACGGATGAACTAGGTCACACGTGTGGTAATAAAAACCAAAAGTGACTGTGACTTCCATCTAGCAGGCCTGTCAACATACGACCGTAGTAAAAACAGTTAAATGTCTTTTCTGAAATAACTTTATGTAGTTATGGATCTAGACTTCAGGTTGGTGGCCATTTTAGCTGGAATAAGTTAAAATAATAATCTTCTGTATCACCACATCGGCCTCTCAAATCTCTCCAAGTACCAAACTGAAGTGCAGTCAGGACTGTGTCTGAGCACATGGATCTTCAACTTCTTTTCGCATTGCTTTAATCAGCTTGTCTGGGTCTTCACTGTTTCTGCTGTGGCTGTAAAATTCAACCTTCCACACCCGTGCCTGGCTGTTTGGAACGACATTTTAGCTCTTAAAAATGTTACATTTTGCCTCGTATTTCTAAAGCACATTTTTGTTTTTGTTTTTTTTCCAGATGTAGCTTAGAAAATCGGAGCTATTGTAATATGTTCTCGCTAGAGGAAATGTTTTCTCTTGGTAACTCGCCCAGATAAACTGTGCTTGTTACGGTGCAGTTTCTCTTGAGCAGCTCTGATCAGGTAATCGTCAGGTCAAACGCAGAAAAATTGGAACAGCCTGATCAGCCCATCTGTAATTGCTACTGATGCATTTTCCTTCTCGCCATTGTACAACCAGATGCCTCAATGATGTGAGAGCGGCACAGTTTCAGCACTTTTTGCTCTTATTAAAACGCACATCCTTGTTAATGGAGGAATACTGACTTCTACTTATCTGCTGAAACCTAAAAGGGATTGGGGAATTTCACTCCATGCTTCTGCCTTTTGGCCTAAGTTTGTTACTGTTTGTTGGCGTAGTTTATATTTATCTGAGTTCACGTTTAATTCTGTTCTAGAAAACCTTTGATCTCATTAAAACTCTACTTCCTTTTGCCAGGATTGTGAAGAAATTCTCAATACATTCATGTTACAGCATGTGTATGATGTACTTATTAAACAGTCCTAAAACAGCAACATATATTCTGTGGACT
Organism: Fundulus diaphanus; assembly: GCA_037039145.1. Classification (NCBI taxonomy): domain Eukaryota; kingdom Metazoa; phylum Chordata; class Actinopteri; order Cyprinodontiformes; family Fundulidae; genus Fundulus; species Fundulus diaphanus. Next base: position 32,455,066 of record CM073128.1, read on the forward strand.
TTTATTATTTAGTTTTTTTCACTGAACAGCTATCTAGCAGAGTGCACATACAGGGTAGACTGAGTGTGTGCCACTGTGTGTGTGTGCGTGTGTGTGTGTGTGTGTGTGTGTGTGTGTGGATGCCTGCTGGGATTATAAATTTCACAGGGCTTTATGTGTTGTATCTCCATGTCTAAATGGGTATGTGTGTTTGCCTCACTCTAAACCATTAGTTTGCAGTTGCTCCCTTGCCTCAGCAGTTCAGAGATACTCCGTATCACATTTTATTCGCAATAAAACGTGTCCCAACTTCTGACATTGCATAACGACATAAAGCAGGACGAATGTTGGTGTTTTGTGTCATCACAAGGACTACTTAAGTTGAGTGACACTGAGGCTAATCTAGAGGCAGGAAGTAACACAACTGCTGAGTGCACTTCCTGTAATGCAATGACTGTTTTTTTTTGTTTTTTTTAAAGACACTGTTTCTTCAAAATCAGCTGACCCACCCCCGTGTTTTGTTAAAATATTTGAATACAGGCTGAGGCCATTTAGAGAGGAAAATACTACCTAACCACTGGCAATAATTTCTGCCAGTTTTCTTAACCAAATACCCTCATTAGGCTTTGCTGTCCGGCCTTATCACATTAATGGGTAAAATGTAAAAACCCACTTCTGCTTGGCATGTTGTCTTGGCTTGGTGCGCGTGAGGACGTCTTGAGCCATGTGTCTCTGGTGGCTTGAAGGCACAATGGCCGATGTGTCTGGGAGTAAGTGCTTCATTGGAAGGGGAATAGTTGGGCTTTGTTGTCTTCGTCAAGGCTAATTTTTTTTCTCCTGCCAAGCCATCCGGCCTGCTTGTGGCCAATGACTGGGCCTTGCCAAAGTGGAAAAGAGAGTACAGAGTCTGCTGCCTTGTGTTACGGTTAAAATAAGCAACAAGGGAAGAGTTGGAGCAAACTCCTGGGCACTTACTATTACTTTTGGAAGGTTTTTAAATGAAAATGAGCAATGCTATGTCTAATTCTAACTTAATTTAAACTTTGATGTACCTCCGTACATTTTTTTTCATTTAAAGTGTCAATATCTCACGTATAGATTAGTATGCAAAAAATAATGTTACTTTAATGGATAAGAAAACTAAGTCATTTAATCTTTGTTTCTTTGACTAGATAATAAACACGAACTGCAGCATGTACTGGAAAATCATTTCATTTAATTAGAGGAGATGATAAATGAGTCATCCTCATTACTGACGAGTCTATGCATTTCAATAAGGAAATCAATGTTTCTGCAACTACTACATTTTGATGTGCTGTAAAGCTGTGACCACCGTCAATTCACACCCGCAGAAGCAGACAGCTTTTGAAGTTAGAAAGGGACCGTTTAATTGTGTTCTTTACCAGAAATCCTGCTCTGATTTCAAATGGATTACACATATTTTGAATGTTTTGACCAAAGCTTTGGGAGCAAAGCAATCAGATTGTCTAACGTGGCTCGTGTCTCTTGCAGCTCTGCAGTGTGTGGATGAGAGGGCGCCTTGTGTTAACAACGCAACATGTCTGACCTTAAACGATGGCACCGAATACTGCAGGTAAGATCCACCGGCTAGATGCTCCACCCGACACAAGCTTTGCCGTTTCATTTACGCAGCTCCCACTGTGACTTATAAAAATGTGAGTCCAGAGGTAGACACCCACGAGTAAAAGTTGGAAATAAAAGCCCAAGCTAAAAAATATGGCTTCTAGATCAACCCCGGCGTCTTCAGAGGATCACGAGGTTTTGTTTGAGCAACGGACTGCTTTGACTAAGTCCATTCGCACTGGGAACAAAATCAATTGGCATATTTCCATTTCACTGTTTTATTTCAGCAAGAGTTGGGTTTTTGTTAGATACTATCCTGGTGTAATAACGTTTAAGTTTAAGGAGTTACAAACATACTTACTCTCTCTAAATTATTAACAAGAACTGAAACTGTATTACACCTATTGATGCCAGAACAATAAAAACCGTATTCAGTGTGAACAAGGAATGAAACTATTGAACTGAACAAATCCAAATTAAACGTAAGTTCTCTACCAGAGGGTGCCAACTGCCTCATCTAAAAGCTAAAAAAGAACATTTTTTTTCTGCTAGTGTATTAATCCGACCATGTAGGAAAAGGACCATAACGTAAAGAGTGCAAGAACTACTACTTTTTGATGACTTAGCCTAGTTTGTAATTAGGTCTGAGCTTTCTTTTTAATTCTGTTGCCACTCCCAAGCCCAATTCCCAACAAAAACGCGCCATAGCTGGTTCATGAACCTGATCATGTTTCATCAGATGTGATGAGAATGCTGCAATGTGTCTGTTCCCAGAGCTGTTGGAATGTAAGTACTTGGCTGTCTTCGTAGAAAGTGAAGATAAAACCAACAGCTCTTAATCACTATTAAACATTTTCTCTGTTAAACTGAAGGTCAAGTCAACATGTTTCCTGCAGGTGCCGAGTTACCTGTCGACAGTTTGCACGTGTGTGGGAACAAAGCCTTGGTGGAGTCAGCTGGGCTTTGTCATTTCCCTTATCAGAAATTAAGGGAGGGATATTTTATTGTTAGTAAAATATTGCATTATTGAAGGCAAAAAAAAAAAGATTTTGAATGTAAGTCTAAATGAAAAATGCAACTTCTGATGGTATTCTGTGTTCTTAATGCAGCCTGTTCTATCCCAAGAGATAAGTGATGGTTGGGATGACTGCTTAAAGGATATTTTTGGTATTAGAAGTGTAATGTTTTAGGGAACCAGTGCTTTACAATGTGGACAATGTTTTTTTAGCATTTTTATTTCCAAATGATTCTCAAGCAGCACACAGATTGAGTTATACTCTGTCCATACGCACAGCTAAGTTGAATTTTTTTCAAACCGAAGTGCCGCTGGGAATGAGATAAACAGGTAAAAATGGTGCCGTTAGAATAGCAGGACCGGACGACTTTCAGCTTGATCGAACATGACTGATAATTTGTCCATCGGACACTCAGACAACACCCTTTAGTGTGGACGCTCTTACTGATCGAAGAAGACTCAAAGTTGAATGTTTTCAGTATCAGTGAAGTGTTTAAAAGGTAATTCAGGGGGACAGATATGTAAGAAGCCGTTTAAAAGAACTTTTGAGGCACGTCTTTTGTTCATTCAGGGCGAGGGACAGCGAAGGAGAGCAGGACATTCAGTAGGGAACGGGGAGACTGAATCGAGTCAGAAAGGTTATTTTTGCTTTGGAGCTTTCAGCCTCTGTCATGGAGCCTGCTGGGTTTGGAAAAGTTGGCACAATACCCACTGAGAAAGCGATCTTGGTAGTGTTAGCCTCGCTATCTGCTAGTTGAAGATGGTAACGTTTCAAACGTCGACTCTAATGATTTTGTCTTTGTTTCACAATAGAAAATCTTACAGTGACTCCTTTCTCACACAGTATGGTTGTGATCAGTAGGTAGAGCGGCTAGCAGCCCTGAGGACATACAGACACAGCAGTCAGCTGACAGAGAGCAGGCCTTGTGTGAGACTGATTAACTAGTGGGCTTTTTCCCTGCTGTCTACGAGCCAACATTAACAACACGTACATTATCGTACAGACATGGTGTATGGACCCACAGCACAGTTGCCTCTGCTGAGCCTCTCTACTCTGTTGTTATGCAAAAAAAAATTTAATTATATGTTCATTAGTCTCTGCTGAAAATTAAAGGCAGATAAACAGTCATTGTGGCCTTTTGACATAAACCAGCTACATGTCTTGCACACTTCTTCAATTTCTTGAACATGCTATTTTTAATAATGAATAACTGAACAGAATTTTTTCTAATGCTGTAAATTCGCTCTTTGCTGCTGGTCCACCTGAATTTCCCCACTTTGGGACAATAAATTATTTTTCAATTCTATTCCTCTGTCACATGCATCCTAGTGGACGGTCAAACAGAGAATGATATTAATAAACCCATAAAAAGAAAAGCCGGGGCTAGAAAATGCACACAATTACTTTCTTTATTTGGAAACAGAAAAAATTGCATTATATGAAGAATGTGTATTTTTTTAAAATAAATTCAGATATTTCTGCTTCCCTTTTCAAGCAGAAACGAGAGAAATTAATAAATGTTTTTCTCTGTTGGTTCATTTCAAGATTAGCTTTGAATTGTTTTCGGTTGTCATTAAACATGTTTGATATCTGCTCTGCGTTGGGGGTTTGATCAGACCTATGTTTTCCTGTTACAGCATGTCAAACCTATTGGGTCATTGACACCTATTGTTGGTAAATGTGGTTTCGTTGATCATGTTCAATTATCTTATTCTCTACTGCTGAATAGAAGGAGGCTTAATTGGAAAGAAAGCCACTGTGCAATGTCCGGTCTAGTTATTCAGTTTATTTACATACTTGTACATCTTGAACTTTTCACAATTTGTTGTAAACCCCAATTTATTTTATTGGAATTTATTGGAGCAAAGCTATGACGTTTGATGCAAAATGATATATTTCTTGCAAATGGAAAATCTGTAGACTGTGGAGCACATGTGCTTTCAGTCTCCTCTATATTTGTTACATGAAATCCAGTGCAACCAAAAGCATTCAGGAGTCAGGGAATTAGCAAATAGTCTCTATTTGTGTTAGATGGGTGTTAGGTTTGTAAGTGGACATTACTAGACAAACGGTAGTATAAGGAACAAGGAACACACCAGACAGTTTGGAGCAAGTTTAAAGCAGAGTTAGGTTACATCACAACTTCCCAAATTTTGAAAATCACAGAGCACCGTTCAATCCATCGCATCAAGATGGAAAGGTATTGGAAAACTGCGATCCTACCAAGAAAGTGGCCGCCTGGCAGGCCAGGTAAGGAGCAATTTAATCAGAGAATCACCAAAGAAATTCATCACTAATTCTGGAGGAAAAGTATAGATTCACAGAACAGTTGGGAAAAACTGTTAGTTGTGCACACGCCCCAAATCGGGTCTTTTTCAAAGAATTGCCACAAGTCTTGTATGGGACACACAAAACTTTGTGGAAGAAGGTGCAAACCATCATAATTGTAGAAAAAAGCTTGAAAACCGAGTATCATTTTCTTCCCCTTCACAATTATGCAGTACTTTGTGTTGCCCAATCACATAAAGTCCCAGTAAACTACAAGGAGGTTTGTGGCTTACAGAATTAGACAAGGGGTATATATATATAGATAGATAGATGATATGCATCCTATGTGGCGTGTGTTTTTTTAAAGATAGCTTGGAGCACTGTCTGCATTAGTTAAATACCTAAATCCTCTGTTCTTTGTGATGTAAGAGTATGAACTTATGACGATGCCTGCCAGCCAGAGTGGAGGGAGGTTTTGTCGATGGGCAGAAGAAGGAGCTACTGATCACAGTTCAGCATGGCTTCACTGACCTACAGAAATCCAATGCATTCTTGAAATCCTGCAAAACTCATATCTTAGTCATGCGAAGTCTCTCCTTTTCTTTAAGCTTTTGTTTAAAGGAAATGTTTGAGTAAAACCTCTGTGCTTCCATCATAAAGTTATCAGGTCAAAGTTAACGTCTGTGGGAGAAGTCAATTGACTGCTTTTGCAGGGCAGGGTGCAGAAGCAGTCTAACCGGTGAAACTACAAAACCATTAGCTTAGGTGTGGGAAGTTCTAGCTCAGTCCCTGTATGGATTAGCAAATGGCAGCTTGAATGGTAGGTATTTGTAGCTTACATCACAGTAAACCGGTTATGTGCCAACAGAACTAAAACCATGGATTCATGTTTAACTTAAGCATGAGACTGCACACCATGTTTTCCAGACCCACGGAACAACACCTTTTTGTCTTGTGCTGGCTTCGGTGCAAACTGATTACCTCTTCCTTCCTCTCTCATTTTGTAAAGCTTTTTTTTTTTTTTTTTTTTTTTTTTTTTTTTTTTTTTTTTTGCAACGTTTTCTACAGGATCTTTGAAGAGATTTACTGTGTTGTGTGGGTCTGCTGCCTGTTTGATCTGACAGGTAGAATTAACCTGCAGGGCAGGCAGAGGAAGAGAAAGGGCCAAAACAAAAGAGGATGTCTCTTTGTAGGTAATTTGAGAAGGAATACCTCAGAGCACAACTCCTTACTAATGATGAGAGACTGTCGGGAAGGGGGGATGGGAGACCAGGGAGTAGTGGAGAGAGGAGTGTAATTTCCCCTTCTTGCTTTGCCTCCTTCATCAAACTGTCATTCAGCCATCTCTTTCCCAGTCCACCCCACGGCTGCAGGGATTTAGATTCCTCAAGACAAGTCACCTGGTGTGGTAATCTTGGCGTGACTATTTCCTAATTCTAGATGGGGTTAGATCATAATTCTTTAGTCTGTCTTTTAACAATCACTACTTGATCTGCAGTTTTTATCTTGGGGCTTTATGGGCTTTGCACTGAACTTTCTCCTTCCGCCCTTTTTTCTATTAGTCTCCATGTAAAATCACAGTCATTTAGAGTTAAAGTGGCTCTCAGGTTCACACATGCTTTTTAGACATTCACACAAAGTCTTTGAAATGGGTTCAGGATATGATTCAATCAAAGGTCCCCATACCCAGCCACAGCACTGATTTCCCAAACTACACTCAAAGATTTATCTTCTTTCCACAGCCAAGTCGACAGCAGTGTAGTTGTGATTTAGACAGGAACCGCAGTGATAAGAGTTTCAACGTGTGTGGGTTTAAACTCTTCACTGCCGCTGTATCTGGAAGTCTGTGGCATCCTGAGCTGAGAGCAGGCTCTCAATGCATAAATTCAATATTTGGATGTGTTTTAGCTCTGTATGACTCGGGGTGTGCGTGACACTTCATTAGTACAAAACAGCTTTGCACCACCCTTATGTGGCTGTATCATTTGCCCTCATCTCCTTTTTCTTGCACAGTTCCATGGTCTGGAAGCCATAAAGAAATTTGGATTCCTCAGAAAGGGGAAGACTTTCAAAGCAGTGGGGAATGTAGCAACCAGACCATAAACCCACACGCAGTGGGTTGACAAGTGACCCTCCGTCACACATGAATGTGACACTCTGAGGTTAATCGTACCTCTGTTTTGTCATAAGGTCACACTGTCAACCCATGCATTGTGATCACGAGTCCTTATTTGGCTACACTGTAGTAATCTAACCAATTGTTTCAACTAAAAAAAAATCTAGTTGATAATGGGCTATTCTATATTTTGTTGATTTTATTTAGTTATTTGTGTAAACTGCTTTGGGTAATTATGATAGTTTGAATCCACAGATCTATTTTAGCACCAGGATATTTGAACTAAAGTTTATGAACCTAAACACCAACATTTCTTTTTAACCCATAATGTTTTTATCAGACGTTATTTTTCACAATAAAGTAAAACCCTATCTCTGTACCCCAGAATAGAAATTTGAATTTCAATAGAGATCCGACACCAGCTAATATTGACTAATTAACTGGATTGGATATCAGATGAATGACACCGATCCAGTCATTTTTTTTAATTAATATCATACAGAGCAATGCAGTTACAACGATCTAGTTACTTCATTTACGCCAACAAGTCTGACAGCAACATGCAATATGTGCAACGCAAAAATTGCGAGAGGTTGTGACCATACTAAAAAACACGCAGACCTTTTTTTACAATGTTTGTCAAGCTTGATGCCTTCACTTACATGGCAAGGTATACGGTTCATTCATTCAACACTAGTATAGGAACGATATCGGCCGATACTCTCAGCTCAGGTATTGGTATCGGATTGAATCGGGAAAAAAACTGGATCGGTGCCTCTCCAAATTTTAAAGGGGGAAAAAAACCCAGGAGTGCCAGAAGCATCCATGAAATGAATCCTTGATAAACTGATATATATAGGCTTTTACCTGATACGGTTTCACAGTTGTGTCTAAAAACGTTAAGACATTACTCCTAGTTGGGGCCAGTCCCTTCTGAACTGGATGTATCGCCGTTACCATGTGATGAAACATAAAAAATAGTTAATTGACTGTATTTAAATGCAAATTTTGTAGTCATATCCACCACTCAGCGCTTTACGCCGAAGCCACTCTCACCTAGTCCTACACGCTAATGCACACATTCATACCCTGATATGCAGGTAGGTGGGCGTGGCTTATATACCTAACCTGAGAGCATATTGAGATCGGACATGGGGAAGCTGGAATCAAACCCACAACGTCCCGCAAGACGATTATTCTTCCACTGATCCAAAGTCGCCCTCAAAATTGAAGCGAGCCAAATAACTGGGAAAAAAAGATAATTGTGTACAATTTAATTTGTGTTTGAGAAGGTCAGAAAAGTACTGGTTGGTTGTTTTTTAATAATTCTACCATCCATTATCCAACACGCTTATCCCTATTGGGGTTGCGAGGGTGTCAATGGGCGAGAGGCGGGGAACAATTCTACCAGAAATGCAAAATCTAGTTGAAGAATTAAGGGCTTATCATCAGAGAGGGGAGATGGCAGGAATAGATATAGGATATATGGTAATAACACACACATTTTATACATCCACTCACCTGACTGCCCCCTAAAATACATTTGGCATGTATTACAGTTTTGCTTTGCCATTGACTTGTAAAATAACATTCGTTTACAACAAAGTACTTAATAGCTTGTTTTATATGTCCTGAAAAACCAATCGACAGAACCCCATCTTTCAGTGCACAGTGCAAGTCAAAAATTGAGAGATAAAATTGACATGTTTTGTTCTTTGCTCAAAGATCAGCAGCCAAACCTTCAGCCAGAGATTCACTCCAAAACAAACATCTTTTTTTCTTTCCAGTTTCTAAGCTGGAAAGGCTTAGAAACTGGAAAGAAGTGATGGCCTAGTGGTGAGAGCATTGCCCTTCTGTCCTGGAGGTTCTGAGCAAGACCCTTAACCCCAGATTGCTCCCCAGGCGCCGCACAGTGGCAGCCCACTGCTCCCCAAGGGGACGGGTTAAATGCAGAGAAATAATTTCATTGGATTGTACGTTGCAATGACAATAAAGATGATGGTGATGATGGTTATTAAGCATCTTAATCTGTGCTAGTTTCAACACTACATGGAGAGCCATCACTTTTTTTATTGTATTTCTAATTTAGCCAGTGATGTTCTATGCATAGTGTAGAGCTAGATGTGGAGTTTTTATGTGTCGACCGGCATATTGTCGGAAACTTGACTTTAAACAACCCCAGGAACAGGATAATGACAGGGCAACGTTCAGAAACGGGCACTAGGAACATTCGCAGGCTGAATGGGACTCGTGCTGTGTACCACGGCAGCTTCGATGAGTCTTTTTGGAAGCATTTCTAAACATGGCCTGTGATTTTACCACTTGATGCTAGTGTGGACTCCACCCAGCGCGACACTCCTGTTTTTCGGTCAGCACTGATGGTTTTAGTCCGCCTGCCTGGCTTCCTTCTCTTTCTGGTATGTCTCATGCGCCCTCTACTTTTCTTGGCTTTTTAGTTTCACCTCATTTTACTCTTTAAGCTTTATCTTTTATCGTTTGATTTGTGATCTATGTAGTTTGACACAAAACCATGACGGCACCCAACCCTCCAAACTAATCATGACTTTTTTTTTATACTCCTTCTGCTATTTTGTTTGAAAAGTTTATAGTGTGGCAGTAATTCACCCCCCAATTCTGAAAGAAGAGACTCACAATTGGAATTGAGTGTGTGCGTAAAAATGCATTTTATGTTTCCATGGTACTCATTCATTTAGCAGACACTGTTCATGACATTCAGTAGATTTGAATCCAACAGAAAATCACACAAATTTATCCCCGTTTATGTATCAAAGCCCCCGACCCTAAACTATATCTTCATTTTATTAAAGTGCATGAAAGAACACAATGTTGGTGGAGGCTTTTATAAACCCAAAAATGATTGAAGTTCTTAGTTGTGACGCATTTCATGAATTAAGAAGAAAATCAGATTTCTCAGTGCTTGACCTGCTGATCAGTAATCAGAGCCGTTCAGGGGAAAACTAGCCAATACTGATTAGCCCATCTGTATTTTGAAGAGACCATAGAAACGGGGAGTTTATTACTCAGAAACTTTTAAATACAAATGTCTTTTAATCTGTTTATGGATAAAAAAATAAAAAACATATTTGACAACACAATCTGTCAATCACTAATCAGGGCTCATCGATGGAAAACTGACTCTGATCATTGGTCGATTGATCACTAATGCATCACAAATGCTTGCTGTGTTAGTATTTTTCTAGATGAAATTAAATGATCTTCATGCATCTTTGCACAAAAGAAACGGTGAATAGGCCACCTCTGCTTCAGCTAAGTGAGGGAATGATCCAGAGATGGAAATTTGAGCTGGTTTATACGCTCTTCACGATGGCCGCAGGGGTCCAACGAGTTATTAACCATAGCTGAGAAAGGAATAGTAGAAAGCGAGGGTGGGGGGGGGTGGAAGTGGGAAGATTTGGCAGCAGTAGAAACACTATGAGACAAAAGAAAATCGGAGGAACGGGGAACAAGGAGCTTAGGAGATATTAGATGAGTTAGTTCACTGCTTACTGAAAACCCCCCACAGCTAGCCAGGACAGACAGAGGTCAGCTCGAGGTAGAGGAAGGGAACGAAGAAAATGAAGGCGCACAGAGAAAGAGTGAAGAAGGGGTGTGCATGAGATGGGGGCGCTAATGTGAACCAGCTGTAGAAACCTGACACCTCAAGACTGGGTTGGAAAGGAGAGGTGGAGGAGTGAGAAAGAGGGGTTGCAGGAAACGTCAACGAACGAGGGACGGAGAAAAGAAGAGGGGGGGGGGAAAGTCCTCAAGAAGTAAAACAAAGAAAAGAAAACTGAGGCAGAAAAGTTTCTCTGCTGGGCTGTTTTCTAAAAGCAAAGGTGTTGGAGTGCTGTCCAGTGATTTGCATGCAACATTTGACTTTGTTGCAGTTTTATAAAGTTGTCAGAAGAACCACATTGGGACCCACATTGTTTTTAAGCGGCGTGTGTGACAGGTTATTTGGTTAGAGCGTCCTCGGTGAGACGCCACTCCCTGACAATAATGTGAATCATGCACAGCCTTGTCTGTTTGCTTCGGGCTCCAGCGATACAGCCAGCGGCAAATAATGAGCTCTCTATCTGGCAGCGAAACCTGAAGGACAGGGTATCGCCTCCTGACGCCACTGCGTTTAGCTCTGTCAACACTGGTTAGATAGCAGCGATTGAATTTTAATAGAGCCTCCCATGCATCTCTCCTGTCAGCACTTTTAAATTTTCACAAAAATCCCTGACAAGCGACTAATTCTTGACAGGTGGAGCTGAGTTCAAAGAGACCCCCAGAACAGATGTTATAGCAATCAAGGAGACAACACATAAAAGATCCCCAGCAAACCCACTGATTTAAAACATCTTTTATTTCCCACGTCTCATGAGGAGGTATCGCCTCACTTTGAAGATTCGGCTCGCGTTTCCTTCTGTTTTTTTTTTTTTTGTAAAATGTTCCTAGTAAAAGGTAAAGCTTGCATTAACCAGGACACGGTTTTCTGTGTGACAGCCCGCTAATGTAATATATGTTGCAGGGCAGAAGGCTGTGTCATTACTCTAGTACACGGGGTGAAGAGGTGGCCCCCCCCCCCCCCCCAACAAAAACGAGCGAGCCTTTTTCCCAGAGAAGGTCGTGTTGTTGTGATATCACGACCAAGCTGTGTTTGTGTTTACAGTGGGGAGTCAGGCTGGGGAGGAAAGTCTCTCTGCGTATTTATGTGTCGTGTTGAATACTCGTGTTGTGGAGGAGTTGCGCAGCAGACTGGCTGATTCACGGACAGGGAACCGTGACTGTGACCACGTCTAATCTGAAGTTTGTCTTTTTTTTAAAAAATTAGCTTATTTGCCTGTATACTGACTTCACCGCGCTATTTACCTAAGTGATACTTTCAAGGAAACCTTTTAGAATATCAAATCATATTCCCATAAAAACACAGCGCATGTTGTTTTTTATATTATCATTTCTAAGTCCCCAAAAATACAAAACAAGTGCAAACAAAGAAGCTTGTGTCCTGTCTGGCATTTTCCTTTGGTCCTTATACAGTCTTTAAATTAGGACGTCATATGACAGCCTGTGGGTTTTTCAATCACATTTAGACCAGTTTTAACACTGGGGAATTAAAATATAGCTCCTTTAAAGAGGAATAAAGGAATAACATTCCTAGCGAGGATAATATTTTGCCACAAACACATTTATTCCCATGTAAAATGGCTAAAATCACACACAGGCCTATCACATCAGTTGCACCTGATTAGAACATTGTTACTCTGCGTTTCGAAGGAGGTTTGCCCTGGTTAAACCTCCGACCTGCTCCTGACTGATGAACAGTGAATGAGATTAAAAGAGCTGTCTGAGGCCTTCACACGGAAGATTGTAGCAGCTAATGCCAACATACCCAGGACTGAACGTCCATGAAAGTTCAGCAACTACATCAGACACTTGCTGCAGTTGATATGAAAGATACTACTCGACCAGACTGACGTCTGCCAGAGAGAATGGAGACATAAGGGGATAACGTTGTTTGTGCAGACATGTCTAAATTAATTATCTAGACACCAAAACAGAAAACCTGTTTGACATGCAGCATTCCAGGAGGAGCGTCTCCTAGCCACCATAAAGATGGAACCAGAATGGACACGGTTTGTTGACGCTCGGCTGCTGCAGGTCCCGGCCAGCTCACCCTCATAGAATACGCCGTGGTTTCTGACGCACATCAGAGGCTTCCTGAGGGAAATGCGAGACCGTCTGTGAGGCTGACAACCTTCAGGCTGAAGTAGAGCCGGACCCTAAAACATGACCTAAATTACACCAGTAAATCCACCAAGGACCGGCTGAAAACTAAGAAACTGAAAGTCCTGGGCCACGTCACACGCAAAGCCAGATGTTGAGCTCGTTGAGATGCTGTGGGGTGGCTTGGAAATGGGCTGTGCATGCAAGAAACCCCTCAAACATCCCTTAAATTATTCCTTCATTGAACTCAGACACACAGGCTGACAAAAACATGGACTGGTGTGGCTTTTTGTGGCTAATCCAGTTTTCTTTGGTGTTTTTTAAAGGATTATAACACATAAAAGAGAACCAACCTGCTGAAGGTGCCTTGATAAAGGTAGTAGCTTTGAATCTAGCAGAAAATGAAGGAACTACAAAATGATCCTCATTAAGGCATCATACATGTCCTTAACCTCTAACCATTTTTTTTAAATTAAACAAAAACGTTAAACAACGTACATGCTGTCAGGTGATGCTCGTGTAGACTGAAAACAGGGTAAAACATTCAGCTTTACTTGTGTTAAACGGCAGACAACTGTCCACAGCCAGTCAATTAAAAGTAGTCCGATTACGATCTCTGGCTGGTTGGTGCCTTTCTGGCCTAAAGAGACTGAAAACCATGAAAATAAGCGTGTCCCTCTGATCTCTTTCTAGGTCTCTTTATATGTCAGTGCCTCGGCACATTGCATCTGTAAACAGGCTCCATTATAGCGGAACTTCACTGTCAGATGTTTACTATTGAGAAGATCTTCTTTTTTGGTGACTCACACATGGTACCAGGCAGACGTTTCTGGTCCCTGATCGATCTGTGAGCCTTTGGTTCGACGTGATTCATAACCTCCCCTCCTTTCCCATGCGCTGACAACCTAATAGCTTCAAGCTGCTTTGGGGTGGAGCAGCAATTTTAACTATAAGCTGTGTGTAAGTGTGAGGCTGAATTTCAGACAACTCTTCACTACGTCATTAAATGTTACAACACTGTTTTCTGCTTCTCTTCCATATATATATATATATATATATATATATATATATATATATATATATATATATATATATATAATATATATACACATTTTCCAAATCTGTTTATCTGAACAATTATTTAAAATGAGTAGTCGATATGCCTATATATATATATATATATATATATATATATATATATATATATATATATATATATGTGTATATGTGTGTGTGTGTGTTAGTCCCTACGTCATGTATCTTTGCCCCCTTATTGTGTTACCTCATCTCCTCAAGGGAGGAAAGTTTAGAGGCTTCAGTAAGAGGCCGCGGGTCGCCCACGGTCCCCAGGCAGCGTGTCTGCCATGTGCCGCTGAGGACACAAACATGACGAGTCTGTGCAGCGTACTCAGGAAACTACCTGACTACAGACATTTTTGGCACTAGCGGTGTCCTAGCTGTGACCAAAAACTGCCTCGTATAGAGAAGTGATGAGTGAGAGTGGGAGTGACTGAGCAAAAACAGAGGAATAGAAAGTCACAAAGGGAACATTGTCCCAGATAAGATCCCTGGTGGACACATTGTGCAATGTTATAAAAGTCTCCAAGCTGCCAAGCATGCAGATGAATCATTTTACCAGAAAGAGAGGGAAACTGAAGAAGGGGATGATGAATAAGACTTTGCAGACTCTGATTAGGAAAAGACCACTATGATAACTTTTTTTGGTGAATAACTTGCTATAAGGTGTGGAAATGTTGGGAATTATCCTGGGTCCCTATCACTACGCAACTTTCTTCTTGATAATGTTTTTAGTTTCTGCCTGGCATAGCCAACAACTTCCATATGCCCTTACTCCACATCCTTCTGCTTTTCAACTTCTTGTCACCAGTGACCGAGGTTTAACCTTACCAGTGTGCTCTGTTTTCTCTGAGGAGGATTCATGGGGCAACAACTCTGGGTTTTCAACACTTCCTGTAGCAATTTTAGGGTTAGGGTATCTATTCCTGTCAGCTTCGTCGGTCATAGGGGTGTGGATAAAGGTTATGCAGCAAAGCGCAAGCTGCTCAAACAAAATGGAGAAACAGACTTTCGATAAACAAAATCTATTAACCCTCAAATGTTCGAACTAGCTCAACACCACTTTCTCTTTAGGAACAACCACACATTTAGCTAATTCTGTGGTTCCCCACATACTGCTCTTTAGGCCGCTTTATAGCGGCAGACAGTAATTAGACACAAGTATTTACTGGTGCCCTTTGATGTGTGTTTTAGAGCAGGATTTGTTTTGCAGACAACACATGCAGCACTTGGTAGCAGTCGTCTGATGTGGTGTACTACATCCACCTCACTGAAACTCCCTCTTGTTGCGTCTGTTTGCATCTCTTTAAAGCACATGCACTCAAATGTCCACTTCTTGAATTCGGGTGTTTTTTGTTGTATTGTCCGAACTGAGTGCTGGTTAGCTTTAATTTGTGGTTCCGTTTGTTTGATTCCCTGTCTCCATGTTTCTCTGTGTGTAAACAGGTGTGCTCCGGGCTTTCTGGGCGAGTACTGTCAGTACAAGGACCCTTGTCAACCAGGGTACTGCCTGAATGGGGGCAACTGTTCTGTGTCCATGTCAGCTGGCGTACCTGTTCCCGGTAGCGCGTCCTGCACCTGCCCTCTGGGCTTCACCGGACAGCACTGCCAAACTCCCCAGAACTCCACGTGTTATCCAAACAATCCATGTGCCAACAAGGGGGTCTGCACGCTGCTGTCCCTCGTCAAGTACAAGTGTGAGTGCACCAGAGGGTGGACAGGTGAGATGATGTTTGATCACTTCCCACATCTGTTTGGTGCAAGAATAAGCACCAGTTAAATAGTATTTTTCTGAGCTAATGGTTTCAACTTGCTGACAGTGGAGTTGCTCCTACTAAGCATAACTTCCCTAAAATAGTCTCAGCTGTTTTATGTGCCGATGTTTCAACATCTTAGAAAAAGTGGGGAGCTTACGAAGTGAAAAACAAGGGCCGTTTTAGCAAAGATTCAGCTCAGGAAATTCCATCAAAAGGTTTTGAAACACCTCTGATTGCCTAATGTGTTGCGTTTTCCCCTTAAATGTCACACTTTTGAGTCATTGCTCGTGCTAACATCTGACTGAAAACACGAAGCTTGTTTGCTTTCTTCTGCATTGGGCCCTCTTAAAGCACACGCCTCCGCTATTACCCACTTTCACCAACCTTTTACTTAAATAAAAGGTTACCCAACTAATGGGTGCAGATTTGTCATGGAGCTGTATGAGATTCTCACATTATGACAAGCTTTGGTAAAAGTGCCACAGCAAATGTGAAACTCGCTTTTATTAAAAACTAAGAAAATGACTCCCCCCCCCCCACTGCTGCTGTAGTACAATAACATATTGATTATTACAGCTAAAATAGTTAATATGGCAATAAACATGTAGTGATTGTTTAGATTTTTCCTACATAGATTTAAGCAACAACGTGGAATAAATACCCACTAAGATTATGTCATTTTGAAATAAAAATGCATTTTGTACAGAATATTAGACATTTCTGGTGTTCTGGTGTTTTTAGAGAAGCTCAAGTCTTACCTCTTAATTAGTGGCCCATCTGCTTTAGCACACATGATATGATGCTCTTAGCTGTATAACTGTGTTTTCAAACAATCATTACCTTAATAGGAGTGATGGGTAATGCTCCTTCAGGATGCACACCATGATTATTTGTGGGTTTTTGTATTTTTTATTTGCCTGGAAATATTTCCAAACAGCCAACTCTGCCTTTCTCGTACTGAAAGGAAAAGTGTTGTAGCCTTATTTAGGTCTGCTGTCCAGCAGGGAGCAGCTATTCTGGTCTATAGAGCTGGGGAAAAGAAACCGTCTGTCCTGCACTTTTCCAGCTAAAACATATGAACTGTATGATTGAAATGACAAACCCATAATCCATATTGATTGATTTATATTGTTTTACTTAAGGTATTCTGTAGGGGTGTACCGTTAAAGCTCCAACGTTAAGCACTTTGTCCCCACATGTCCCAGGTCCACGCTGTGAGCATGAGGACAGCTGTCTCTCCAGTCCCTGTGCCAACGGAGGAAGGTGCAACTCTTCGCCTGGTGGCAGCTACACCTGTTCCTGCCCTCCCGGCTACAAAGGTCCCCGCTGCCTTAATGACACAAACGAATGCGCCGACACACCCTCTCCCTGCCAGAATGAGGGCGAGTGTGTCAACACCCCTGGCTCTTACAAGTGAGTTCACAGCGGTCAGATCTGAAAAATGCTGCCGCTTCCAGATGCTTTCCTTGAAGAAATGGTGGATATTTTCCAAATACCTTTGTTAAATGAAACGGACTCCGCCTTTGCTGCAGGTGTATCTGTAAACCAGGGTTCACGGGCCTCCACTGTGAGAGTTCATACATCCCCTGCTCACCTTCACCATGTCTAAACGGAGGAACCTGCCAGCAGAGCAGTGAAACGACCTACTCCTGCCACTGCCTCCCAGGTAGAGTGATTACGTTTGGATCACAGCAAATTCAAAAGATTAACCTGCCACCACACCTTAGTGGGACGTGTGCACTTGGAGGAGAAATTAAAACCAAATAAAATATGGTAACACTGGCTGTTTTTTATGAATAAATAACAGTAGCAGTTGAGGTTTCTAATTGTTACACTACGCTGTTTGAAGTGCAAACACTTTGAACCTCCTGACTGTGTTGTATTAGAAACATAGCAACCTGTTACAGTTAGCTAGTGGAAACAGCAAACGCTTACATTTACTGTTTATACTGTACCAGGACATGTGGTCACACCTCATACTAAGATAAACGTACACAACCATTGTTCGTCTTTCATAATATACACATATTTGAAACTGTGAGCACTATATTTTAATAGAGACCTCCGTTTTTCACTGACGCCAGGTTTTAATGGAACCAACTGTGAGAACAACATTGATGACTGTCCCGGGCATCAGTGTGCCAATGGAGGGACGTGTATAGATGGAGTCAATACCTATAACTGCCAGTGTCCTCCAGAGTGGACCGGTAAGACATTTATCTTTTGGGTGATTTTAGTTTTATTCTGTAGCTGTGGTTAAAGTACACTCATTGCTTTAATTAATGCTAGATATTTGTAGTATTTTGAAATAAACACAGACAAATCAAGAGATAATCTGCATAAAAATGGGTTCGCTGTTGGTAAAAAAGAAAATATCTGTGCATTTGTTTTCTTGTGCCTGCCATTAGTTTTAAACCAGCAATCATCAAAACTATGAAATGGATATCTATTTCCTACTGCAGTTAGGCTCTGTAGAAAAAAGCAATGTGCAATTTCACTCTTTCTCTAAAGGAGCTTCCCTCCAGAAGGGGATCATTTGATTTGTTCTTTCACCAGAAACTGGGACTACACTAATCATGTTGCAAGTCAGTACCCAGAGCGTTAATCTAACCTTTCCTGTTCTTCATTAACTTCCCATCCACAGGTCAGCACTGCACAGAAGATGTGGACGAGTGTCGGCTGCAGCCAAACACTTGCCAGAACGGCGGCACGTGCAGCAACCTGATCGGCACGTACGTGTGCGTGTGCGTTAACGGCTGGAGCGGTCCCGACTGCTCTGAGAACATCGATGACTGCGAGACAGCCTCATGCAGCGCGGGCTCCACTTGCATCGACCGCGTTGCATCTTTTATCTGTATCTGTCCCTACGGAAAGACAGGTGCGCTTATATTCAGAAGACACGGGAAGAAATATATTGATGTACTATCACCTTCTTTTTTTTGTTTTTACCTTGGTTGGATTGTTGAAGCAGTATTTCAGCATACTTAGTACTTAGGTTCTTATTAATTTAGAAATGACTCCAGAGAATATTGGCGTCAAATTAGGCAAAACTTTGTATGGTTTTCAAAGTGTGATAACCTTTAGTAAAAATATCTATGTACAATGTATAACATGAGCTATATGCTTTTATTAAAATCAGATAAGCAGTATTTTCTCCTTTTACTGCTAAAACAATATAAATATTGGTTGTCACAGTTATCTTATCTAAAGCACTTATTTATTATTTTATTATTTATCTTCAATTAGGCTACGCTGCAGGCTAATCCGACCCAAATCTGATCTTTTTGTCCAAATTTAACCATATCCATCTTTTTCATGACAGTGTGAATGGCGCAATAAGAAAAAAAAATAACAGGTTGGCGCCGCTTCCATATATGGTACTAAATACGTATCCAATAGTTTTCAAAGCGTTCCGCAATCTGAGCAGTGATGCTGCATTTCATCCGTCTTTTACATCACTGTCCTGGCTCTCAGACAGAGGTCTGATGGTGGTCGCATTTAATTAGTAGGATGAACGACCATACCAAAAAGAATAAGTCAAATTTCAGTTTAAAAAAAAACAACAAACTTGATCTTCAACACCTGCAGTGTGAACATAGCCTCAGTGTTAGAACCCCCACAACGTTTAGTAGCTTTTAAACTGTAGTAATGCAGAATATTTAACTTTTTTGACAGTTCTTCTCTTTATAGAGGAACACACGTACGATAAGGCAATTTTTAGTAAAGTAACTAAGTAAACTTTATTTATATAGCAGGTCAAAAACCACAGTGTGCTTTACAATAATAAAAAAGGATAAAAATACAGAACACAAAGCAAAAGCATAAACGTAGAGTTAAAACAGCATACACATAACACAGAAAACTATTTAAAAGCCAGCCTAAATAAATACATTTAGCTGGTTAATGTGTTGGACCTTCTACTCGTGTAGATCCACAGTCAGTTGCTTAACTTGACTTTTGCACTTGTAGCTTGATGATTGTAGTTGTTAAACACCTTGTTACTGAAAAGAGTGATGAATAGTACTCTTTGAATTTCTGCAACATGACTGTCTGTGACACTGGTAACCAGCCCAGGTCTAATGCAAATAGGGAAATTACACACCATGTATATTTACATTTATTTCTTAAAGTGATGCAATAGGTTTTTTTATACTTAACCCTCATTAAAGCTCCTCTGGGTAATTCTCTTTCTCAGAATAGCCAGCAGAGTTGTATCCTAGGTTTTATTGTTTTTTTCTACACAATATGTCTAACACACTGTTTCCTTCAGGGTTGCTCTGCCACAGAGACGACGCCTGCATCAGTAACCCCTGCAGAGAGGGTTCACATTGTGACACCAACCCCATCACTGGCATGTTTAATTGCAACTGTCCACCGGGATATAAAGGCCCCACCTGCAACACTGACAGAGATGAATGCGGCATTGGTGAGACAGCGTCTGAGAACGTGTCCCTGCTCAGCTATCTGCTCTTCCGTTGTTATTTCTGCTTAATTGTCTCCTTGTCTTTCATCATCAGGTCCCAACCCATGCGAACATGGCGGCCAGTGTGTGAACACGGACGGCTCCTTCACCTGTAACTGCGTCAGAGGTTACTCTGGACCTCGGTGTGAGCAAGATGTCAACGAATGTGCATCCAACCCCTGCCTGAACGATGGCACATGTCTGGATCGCATCGGGGAATACAGCTGTATTTGCATGCCCGGTAACTATCATAAGAAACTGAAAATTATCACACGACTTAAAAAAGAAACAGCAGAGTGCAATGCTTTTACAAAATGTCAGTCTTTGTTTTTGTTTGTCTTTAACATACTGACCAATATGGACCAAAAATGATATCTCCATGTTTTTGGCTGAATCCCGATATACAATATTTATTCCTTTATTTTTTATAAAGTCATTATAAAAAAGCATCTCTGAACCAAAGCTTTATCCCAAATGTCTCACAGGCGCATTTTTTAACAAACAGCTGTAGATAACTATGAGAAACAGCTGGAAAATAACCTACTGGAACACATAGAAGTACAACTATGACATAACATTTACCATCTTGATATAAACAATATAGTGTCATCTTATATCTCTTTTAAAAAGTCTCAATATTTTTAAAATCTTGATATGTCGCTCAACCCTAGTTGTTTGTTTTTGTGCTTTGGTTTTTTAATACTTTCATGCAAATCCACTCATAAGAATAAAATCCATGCAGGATTCGAGGGGACTCACTGTGAGATTGACGTGAATGAGTGTATGAGTTCGCCCTGTCTGAACCAGGGTAAATGTGTGGACCAGGTCAGCCGCTTCGTTTGCCAGTGTCCAGCAGGTC
The DNA here is from genome assembly GCA_037039145.1 of Fundulus diaphanus. NCBI lineage: Eukaryota > Metazoa > Chordata > Actinopteri > Cyprinodontiformes > Fundulidae > Fundulus > Fundulus diaphanus. The sequence goes on from CM073128.1 coordinate 32,475,917, forward strand.
AGTGCACCACAAACTTGTTTTTACCCGTTTCTCTGGCAGATCCGAGTCATTTCAGTCTTACAGAACTTGCTTAGTACATTGCTAATTTCAGCTGGTTTTTCCATAAAATGCCCTCAGGTTTCAGTGGAGAAATGTGCCAAATAGACATAGATGAATGCTCCAGTACGCCCTGTTTAAATGGAGCCAAGTGTATCGACCGACCCAATGGATACGACTGTGTATGTGCAGAAGGTGAAGACAAACGACGCAAACATCATGTTTGGCTTGAATCGCTAAATTATCTGAATTCCTCATGTGTTTTATGATTAAACTTCTGTTATTATCACTTTAACAAGAACCTTTCTCCTCAGGCTTTACTGGTCTGCTTTGTGATGTGAACATCAATGACTGTGATCCACCGCCTTGTCACCACGGTGTGTGCAAGGATGGCATCGCCACCTTCTTCTGTGAGTGTAACCCAGGGTACACAGGCTCCATCTGCAACATCCAGGTCCAGGAGTGCCTCAGTAACCCGTGCCAGAATCGAGGACGCTGCATTGACTTGGTCGATGCATACCAGTGTAACTGTCCATCAGGGACCAGTGGTAAGTGATTGGCCTGTTTAAAAAGTTTATTATGTCTTGTTTTGTTTGAGAAAGTGATCCTAATGTATTCAGAAGCAGCTTTCTTCACCAGGTTTGTGCACACAAAGACATTTAAGTTCGGTTCCACTTTGCTCTCTACGAAGACATTTAATTTTAAATATAGATTTGTAAAACGGGCGAATAAAATAAAGGTTTTTATTAATATACGGTGTTTTAATCAAAAGAGGAAGAGGTGGCGTAACTTTTAGGTATTCATTAGCAGTGTTTCCCCCAGGAATTTGCTTAGGCGAAGCGTTAAGTTGTCGGAGCGGGGGGGGGGGAAGACAAGCTTTGCGCGGACCACCGGCAGAGCGGAGCGCCTGTTTTTCTTTCCACTATATGCACGCGCGAAAGCAACAACAAAAAAACGGCTGTTACCGCATATCGAGTTAGTTTTTTTTTTTTTGTTGTTTTTTTTGGAATGTTGGCGAGGCGGTAGCGTGAGTTTGGCGAGGCGGCCGCCTCGCCAGGATAGCGCTGCGGGAAACACTGATTAGCGTTACAGTCTGAGGAAAGAAGTTGGCTCACTTTTGTAGATAGCGCTCTGTAGAGCAGAGCTGCAGATAAGTCTAAATAGTCTGTGTGCAGGATGTGTGGGGTCTGCAGAGATGTAAGCTGCACCTTTCCTGACCCTTGATTTGGGACAAGCCCCGAATGTAGCAAATTGTTCCGTGTAGTTTGGACCTGTAGTGTTTTGCGGAGGAGTCGAACCAAACAGTTATTGATGTGCACATGTGACAAAGACGACCTGCAGCTCCTGTGAAAGATTGTATTTCTTGAGTTGTCGCAGCAAACAGTCGCTGCTGGGCCTTCTTCCGAACAGTGTCTGTGTGTGAGGACCATCTCAGATCCTGAGGACGGTTGTTCCTACGAGCTGAAAGTGATCCACAGTAGACACAGAGTAGTTGAGGGGTGGCAGTGTGGGGTTCATTATCATCGCTGTTGTCTTGAGCGGGTTGAGCACCAGGTGGTCCTGACCGTACCAGTGGATCAGCCGATCCGCCTCCTGTCTGTACGCAGACTCGTCAGCATCCTGGATCAGATCAGTGATGGTGGGCACAGGCGAACCTCAGGAGTGTCACAGAGGGGTCCGCTGAGGTGCCGTCATTTGTTTACAGAGGAGAGAGCAGCCAGGAGAGAACATACCCCTAAGAGGCGCTGTACACATACAGGGTCCTGGTACACTTCCTTTGGTGGGCGAGGTGGTCTATGATGCAGTGTTGAAGACGACACATTTGGAAATCCTGGTGAATCCTTGTATTGGTTTGCCCGTTTGATGCCTCTGGCATCCAGGCTGTTTCAATACATGAATAATGGATGAGGCTGCTTGCTTTATAGGGCACATATCATTTTTCACAACTTTCCCTTATCAAATTTGTCCTGGTTTGTAGCTGGCAATAGTTATATATGGAAAAGCTGACAAAGATCAGGCACAATGCAGCTGAAAACGCACCTATAAGTCGTTATAGAGTCATGGCGTTACATTTGCTTCACTGAACACAATGACTAGCCAGCTGTGCCACCGTAGTATTGTCTGTGGGGAGGGCAAGTCTCGCATAATTAGCTCATATTTTACTCGTTAGGAGTTGACTGTTCCACAGCCGCGAAGCTGTCAGAATTAGTTCACCTTCTGTCACGCCCCTAAAACACTGAGTCCTCCTACTGCTACTATTCTAACAACCTGTCATTTGTCCCTAAGAAGTCCCTTCAACTCAGTGCTCTGCGTGTGGTGGTTAGAAAAGCAGTAAAAATAGATTTCATCTGTGGTACAGCTGCACCATATGCTATATAAGTGTGTGTATAATCGTATTTGGTAAGGACTGCTGAGATGCAATCTCTGGTGGAGTGGTTCAAGGGACATGCATTAACGCTCTGCATGGAAATCATTTATTGGGCCGGTTGAATGATCTTTGACTGCCCTCGATTCAAACTTGATAAAGATATTTAAGCTCACATAGTGTTAGAGAGAATGTGAATATAAAAAACAAGGAGAAGAAAAAAAATGTTGATCACCAATGATACTATAACTGCACTCTTTAACAGCTAATTATTATGGATAAACATGCAAGAAGACCCTTTTGAGAGGCGATTATGAACTGATATATCAGTTTTCTTTCTCAAGAGCCATTGAGAGTGACCGGTAGAGGTGATCATCTATATATGGTAGTGTCTTCCTGTTTAGAAGACATCACTCAATAGGCTCTTTTGTGTCAAAAAAGTGGGTTTTAAAATTACTGATCTGCTTTGCAAATTAATGGAAATCCATATTCACATTTGTTCATGTTTGATACTTTAAGGATTCGTAGGTTTTTTGGCTCTAAATTGTATTATATTTGCCCTTCAAGTAATGTTTGTAGTTTATAAAAAGCATTAGATGTGTCTTGCCTATATTCTTATTTTCTTATTAAAATAAAGGTATTTGAAATATTACTTCCTCAAATCCATACCAAGCCCTTGATTGTCATTGTGGCCAGGTACAGAATCTTTTACTCATTTGTAGCAGTAAGAGCCGTAATTGCATGTTTTGAGTCACGTCTGTTGTTGAGAAAAGGCTGGAAGAATTTTCCCACTTTATTGTTGGAGGACACAAAACTTTGGTTTGTGGAGCATTTTAAATGTTCAGAAGTCTAAATGTCTGCTGCTTAAAGCTAGTGGTGCCAATTTAAAAGCTGCGTGGCTTATTGGCTTCAGTACCACCCTCAGGCCTGGTACTGCAGACTGACTGTCTTTACTTTACTAAGCCTGATGCCAGGCCAGTCTGTCAGCTTTCATGCTCCACTTCCTCTCCTCTGCTCTGCCTTGTCTTTCTTTCTCTTTCCCATTTCTCCTCTCACTTCATCTTTACTAAGTGTTCTAGTAATGTTAAGCACTAATGTGCTTGCAACATTCCTGTGTTTAACTCAGTCTGTGTCAGTTCTCCTTTTTACGAGGTCTTACTAAATGCCCTTTACTTGGTGTCCAACGCCCTCTGGTGGTATAATCTGAAAATTAACCAGTTTCCACAGTAAGATATGTTACTGTATCTTATTTTACTCCAACCTTTACTTGCTTCAGTCAACAGCTAGTTAACGTGATGTTTTGGTAGTATTCATCGACACAACACAGGTTGGTTACATTTTTTTGACTTCATCCTTGCATTCTTTACTCTTCAGGTGTGAACTGTGAGATCAATAAAGACGACTGTGCCAGCAAGCCTTGTAAGCACGGAGAGTGCCAAGATGGCATCAACGAGTACAAGTGTGTGTGCCCCCCTGGATACACAGGTATGTTTTTGCTCTGTGCCTGAGTATAATCAGTAGTAATGGTCATGCTGTTGATGTCGCTTACATCTGGATACCTACCCAACAGGAGATCAATGTGAGGTCAGCATCAATGAGTGTAACTCAAACCCATGCATGAGTGGGGGAACCTGTGTGGACATGGATAATGGGTTCCGGTGCTTGTGCCCGCCCAACACCTATGGCCCCTTGTGCCTTTCAGGGACGAATCACTGCGCTTCTCAGGCTTGTGATCACGGAGAGTGTATCGAGCAGCAACACGGGTAGGCAATATCGCTGATTCCTGCTTCGAAGCTGGCAGATAGCAGCTCCATAAACGTATCAACTTGATGAGGAAAATCTTCTATTTAGAGTTATATACATAAATTGATTTGTTTTTCTAACTGTCTGATATCATTCATGTGATTTTGTAAAAGCAGGTTTGTACTGTTGCAGTTGGTTAACATAGAGAAACATTTTATTTTTTATGCTAAGATGGTTGTTTATTTTATTAAAGTGGAACTCACCCCGATGTAACGCCATAACCCCGCCCCCCAGACAGAGTTTGAAAAATGCCACCATAGTGGGTAATTCCAAGACACACGGAAAGCGGGGCTACGATGACGAAATTGTGCACCGATTGAACTATTAGGAAAAGGCAACTTCCTAATAGGGCAGCACTAAGGAGGTTTTAAGACAACTATGGCAGAACTAAAATAGATTACATAAAAATGCAAAGCATTGCACAGTAACATTAAATTAGCACCCCTAGGTCCAGTTTATTCTGTTTATCTTCAAAAAAAAAATTGTTTTGGGGTGAGTTGCACTTTAAATTGAGAAAATAATTAGCAAATTAATCCTTAGAGACTTCTTTGTTTGTTCCAGATAATATTTACTGTAAAAAATTGCCCTGATTTCTTTGTCAGGTTTTTTTGTTTTTCTTTTTTTATTTGTTTGTTTTTCGAAGTTCAATTCGCCTCGCTGGTTATTCTGGCAAAGAAAAACACATTAGAAATTGTTATTGCTTTGTGATTAAATTAAATATTCGGCTCAAACACTTGTTGAAGTTGACTTGAAATGAAACATTTAGGACTTGAAGATCTGATTTGCGTAAAAAAACTTGTGACTTTCTTGTGACTTGCAAGACAATGGCCCTGTTCACCTTTGACCCCCATCAGCTTATCTTGTCTAGACATTTTGATTGTATCTTTGGGTTATTCAATCAAATGTTAAGAGCAATTTGCTTTTCTTAAACTTTCACTTTCATCCCAATTTTTGCATTTGTTGCGTAAGATTTTAGAGTTCACCCGTGGTAATCAGATTAATCGCTAAGGTGCAAAAACCGATAACAGATGCCTTGAAATCAGCAGAGAGACTTCACATTCTGAATGATTGGTCTCCCTCTGATCAAGGTACCGATGTGAGTGTAAGCCTGGTTGGGTGGGGCAACACTGTGAGCAGGAAAAGAATGAGTGCCAGCCAAATCCATGCTTAAATGGGGGCACCTGCCAGGACCAGCTAAATGGCTATACATGTCAGTGCAAACCAGGATTCAGAGGTAACACTATGAACAGCTTAAGCAAATGTTATTTCTATTGAATCTGTTAATGTTTTTCACATTGATCAGTGTTTATTTCAAGTTATTACACGGCAACTTCATAAAGATTTCTTCTAAATTACAGTGGTCATAAAATCTGATCATGATGTGATGAAGGAGCGCTGAGCTGTCTCTTCTCTTGTTAGGTGTCAATTGTGAGAAGAACGTAGATGAGTGTGCATCCGGGCCATGTCTGAACCACGGCATCTGTAGAGATGGAATCAACAGCTACACGTGCCAGTGTAGTCCACCGTTCACAGGTTAGAAATCTTACATTTAGACTCACGGGCCAATCAGAGTTTTGTCACATGCAAATGGGACTACTTGAGAGTTTTTATTATTGTATGAAAGGTATTTTATCATATATGTTTTGCGTCAAAACAGGAAAACACTGTGAAGTGGAGCAGGTTCCCTGTGCCTCCCATCCATGTGAGAGGGGAGGAGTTTGCCTCCCGTCTGCCGATTACACTTCTTATACCTGCCGATGTCGACAGGGCTGGCAAGGTACCTGTTTGAGACAGATATTTATTATTGTGGATGACTTTAATGCTGCTTGCTTTGCTAACAAAAGTTTATTTACGCAAACAGGAAAACGCTGCAATGAAGATGTAAACGAATGCATGAAGAACCCCTGCCTGAACGGCGGCCGCTGCATAAACAGCCAAGGAAGCTACATGTGTAAATGTCAACGGGGATACAGCGGACACAACTGTCATATAAACGTAGACGACTGCTCACCAAGTGAGTTCAACTATAGCTAGTGTATTCACGTCATTTTCCTTAAGGTTACTGAATCACTTAGCCCTTTAGGAGTTATGGTTTCATTTTCAGTATATTTGTACTGGTAATTTCCTTTAGTCGTGTGTTTTTTTCTAAAGTTAACACAGTTCATCCTTTTCACATTGAAATCATTCAGTTGTGGTCTATATAAAGTGGAACTGCAATGCTTTGGTCTGAAATCCTCATTAATTTACTCCCACGTTCCCTCGTTTTACCCGTATTCTGAGGTGCATCTGAGAGCAACTTGTACGGGTACTGTCTCTTTAAATCTAAAGGAGGCACTTCACACCGTGCCCCCCCCTCCAGGTCACAGAGCGTTCCACTTCCCCCTTATCGACCATTTTTGGAGTATCTGCTCCACCATTGCTGTTTTCGTAATGAATCATGGGATAGGGTGGGCCACAAACGATACACCGGACCCGTCCTTTAAATCGTGTTAGCCACGTTTGAAGGAGCCTTTGATGGAGTTGGAACCCAGCCTGGGGTCTCTCTGCATGGAGTTAGCATGTTCTTCCTGTGCGTGCGTGACTTCCTCCCCCTGTCCAAAAACATGACTGCTAGGTTTATTGGTCTCATTAATAACCACCGTTTTTTTCTTTTAAAATTACTTCAGCCTGAAATGTACAAATCAAAGAGTATTTCTACTTTTGAGTAGAAATATTTCCCTTTAAAGGGCGATGTTCACATATCTCCTGTTTTTTTTTTTTTTAAATGTAAACCCCTAAAAACAGCAATAATCTCCCGAAATATATTGCGCGCACACACATTTTTGACAAACATACTATTGTCCAAGTTCAATAGTGAGACACACTTATGTTAGTAGCAATGCACTTGTAGAAGACTGTAAAAATGTTCCATTTTCTAATTTTTTTATTGAGAGATTGTTTCCTGTTCTTAGCTATTTTAAGCATTTATTTTATTTAGACAACAGTTAATATATAACACTAAATGTATAAAAAGTAATCTGGCAGTTTTGAGCAACATTCATTCAGTACAGCTCAAAAGTCTTTAAAATAAAAAAGCAACATATTTCTAGGATATCTGATGGGATGATTAAATATTTGAGTGAATTGTGAATACTGTTTAGTGATTATCTTTGTCATACAACACCTATTTCCCTGATTCTGCCTTATCTAGACCCCTGCCTGAATGGAGGCACGTGTTTGGACGAAGTGGCGAGTTTCTCCTGCGACTGCCGCGCAGGTTTCGAAGGGGAGCGCTGTGAGACTGACGTGAACGAGTGCGCCAGTCAGCCCTGCAGGAATGGAGGCGTCTGCCACGATTACGTGAACAGCTTTGTGTGCAAGTGCCCGGCGGGCTTCAATGGAATCCAGTGTGAAAACAACATTGTTGAATGCACCAAGAGGTAAGCCACTTTATCGGCTTTTTATTCCTAAAATCGGCGTGTAACTTCAGAGAATAAATATTCTGCAGTTAATCCTTCCCTGTTAAAACGTTACTTTCTAAAACGATTTTTCTCTCCAGCTCCTGCCTCAATAACGGCACGTGCATTGATGACATCAACACCTTCTCCTGCCGTTGCCGGCCGGGTTTTTATGGCACGTTCTGTGAGTTCGAGCAGAACGAATGTGAGTCTGAGCCCTGTAAGAACGGCGGCACCTGCACAGACGGCCTGGGGACCTACCGCTGCACCTGTCCAGTGGGATACAGCGGACAGAACTGCCAGGTAAAGGGTTTGTCTGCACCCACGTACCAGGGGCTGCAATTACTTGTTCTTCATTGTTGAGAATAACAACAAAAATGGAAAAAAGGAGATTTTGTTGAAAATATTGTTGTAGGTGTATTACAAGAAATGTTTCCTTTGTCTTTTGTTTGGATGATATGAAAGGGGTCTTTTTTTTTGTTAGAAATGGAAGATTATTTTTTACTTTGTGCTGTAATATCAGCATTCAAAGATGTTGTTTTTGTTTGCAGAACTATGTGAACCTGTGCAACCAGGTGAAATGTAAAAACGGAGGCACCTGCTCTCAGACAGCCACGTCCTGGACCTGCCGCTGTGTGATGGGCTGGACGGGACTTTACTGTGATGTCCCCAACATGTCTTGTCAGGACTATGCTGCCAGGATTGGTGAGGGATTATTTTCATTTCAAAATAATGCCAGTGTTACGCATGAACACCTGTTTGATCTGTGAACCACCCGTTTTCTTTTTTACTAAACAGATCAGATATTAATGTCTGACGGTTGCGTTTTTTTTTTGTTTTGTTTTTTTAAATCCAAATATACTGCTCCTTGTCCAAATCACTGTAGGTCTGGAAGTGGAAAATGTATGCAAGAATGCAGGTCACTGTGTCAACGTGGGGAATTCCCATCAGTGCAAGTGCCAGTCAGGATACACGGGCAGCTACTGTGAGGAGATGGTGGACGAGTGCCAGTCAAACCCCTGTCGAAATGGCGCCACATGCAAGGATTATCAGGGCACATATGAATGTGTAGTAAGTACTTTCTAAGGCTTCTTTCTCTCCCTGGCTCTGAAAGTGGGTGCTGGGTGGGCCGCCCATCCAGATTCTGTGCTGGAATAAAAACTACGCCTTGTTTCATTGTGTCCAGTGCAAACCAGGTTACCAAGGAGTGAACTGTGAGTATGACGTCGACGAATGCCACTCTAGGCCCTGCCTCAATGGGGGAAGGTGTATCAACCTCATCAACCGCTTCATCTGCATCTGCCCACCTGGAACACAAGGTGCGTTGAAATATTCAACCATTAAGAACAGATGCATCATATCAGTAAATCTGTCTTCCAACATATCCTCAGAAAGGATACATTGACTTTTAAAACCAGATATTTACATCCGCTGTATAAAAAAATAAAGCCCCTTTGTTCTGAGTCTTTCTCTGCTAAATCCCAGAATAAAAAGCAAGAGAACTGCCGAGATTTTTTTTCTCCCAAGTCCAGAAGGTTGCATACGTTTATCTGGCCTAAAAGCTTCTCTCCTTTTCCTCGAAATGTAATGATGTTGTTTATGGCCAAAGCTTTCACTTTCATCTCAGGGCTTGTCTTCACTAATGAAGGTCTTCTTCCCAGAGTCCATTTGCAGACTGTAATCAGCCTTTTTATGTCGCTTCTGGAGTAATGACTTTTTTTTAACTCTGAGCGGCGGTTAGTACAGGACTCATTTCATCGTGGATCTCAGCATCCACCAGCATCTTCACAAGGACCTTTGCTTTTGTTCTTGGGTTGATTTACACGTTTTGCACCAGAAAGCCCGTCTTGTTCCTGAGCATTCTGATGGCCGAACGTTCCCAAATTTTTGAACAGATGAATGTGGCACCTGCAGGGATCTTTAAGTTTTACCGAAGAGTCGACCAGACTTGCGAAGGTCCACAGTTCTCCTCCTGATTTGTTGACTCATTTCTATCAAAAAGAAGGCATAATTAAACCTGTCAATTCAATTCAATTCAATTTTATTTATATAGCGCCAATTCATGAAACATGTCATCTCGAGGCACTTTACAAAGTCAAATCAATCATATTATAAAGATTGGTCAAAAATATCCTATATAAGGAAACCAGTTGATTGCTTCAAAGTCCCGACAAGCAGCATTCACTCCTGGAGAAGCGTAGAGCTACAGGGAGAGTCGTCTGCATTGTCCATGGCTTTGCAGCAATCCCTCATACTGAGCAAGCATGAAGCGACAGTGGAAAGAAAAACCACCCATTAGCGGGAAGGAAAAACCTCCAGCAGAACCGGGCTCAGTATGAACGGTCATCTGCCTCGACCAGAAGCTAATAAAGCAATGTCTTCATAATTTTTGGCTCTGCCAGATTGTTAAATACACTGATCTGAACTTCAGAATTTGAAAAACAAAATAAAGTAAGAAAATCATCTGATAAAATATCTGGCTCATTACTCTACCATTTAGCAAATAGAAATTATTTTGGTTATTCTGAATGACCCAAAACATAAAAGGTTTAGTCTGACTTAAAGTCAGACAGTGAGCGGAAAATGTTTCTTTTTATACACTGTATGTAAATATCTGGTTTCAGCTGTTTTTTTTTTTAACAAAGCCTTACATCTTTAGGGTTGAACCTACAACTAATCTCTGTAGGATCAGCCGCAGCCACCACTCCCTCCTAGAACATAACGTTGCATTTGGCATTTTGTGGAGAGCTCTCAAAGGAATGCTTCACTTGATTCATGTATTGAGAAAGATCTGTGTGCGGTTCTGCAGGGGACCATTGTGAAATGAACGAGGACGACTGCGCCCCCAGCCAGGGCTCGTTGGAGCCGCGCTGCAGAAACGGAGGGCAGTGCGTCGACGGTGTCGGCCGCTACACCTGCTCCTGCCCTCCGGGGTTCGTCGGAGAGCACTGCGAGGGGGATGTCAATGAATGCCTGTCTGGACCCTGCCAAGCTCCTGGCAGCCTCGACTGCATCGAACTGGTCAATGATTATAGGTGCCTGTGTCGCCTCGGATACACAGGTACATCCATATCACACGCTACCTTACAGCTGGTGTGAGAACAACACGCAGGACCCCACTGATCTGTCTCCCCTCCCTGTTCCTTTAGGTCGCCATTGTGAATCCATGGTGGATCTGTGTGTGTCGAAGCCGTGTCGTAACGGGGGCACCTGCTCCATGAACGTGAGCTCGGTGCACAGCTACACTTGCTCCTGTCCACCTGTAAGTGAGCCTTTTTTAATTGTAAAGCTCTACATTGAATTATAGCATGTTAGACACGGGAACTCTGGAGTATCTGCTACTGTCTGCTCACATACAGGTTTGTCCTGATGACTATAAAACATCCAAGGGGAGGACATAGAAAAATGCACGATGTACTTCCCTTTAAGGGATCCCCAAATAATTGCAGTTCTGTAAGGATAGGAATTTGTGTTTTTGTACCATGAGACCAAGCGTAAAGTGACTGGGCAGGCCTTTGGCTGTCAGCTGTTATCTTTTGCTAACGTTTGTTTGTCCCTCTTAACTAAGCGCTTGTTTTTCTACCCTAACTTCTTGCTACCTCTATTTTTTCATGCTTGCTTCAGAGGCTAATCCGTGGCTCAGGTACAGTAGAAGCTGATTTGTAGGACCACCTAGTGGCACTCATTAAGAAGAAGGTTATTCGGTGCTTTAAAAAAGAATTCACATTGTATACCCTTTTTCACATTTTGTTCTAATTCAACCTCTAATTTTAATGTTTTTTAATGTGTAATATGAATATTTCTAATATTGAATATTGTTGAAAATATGAACCTAAATAAAAATCTTGCTTTATAGGGTTTTTCCGGATTCAACTGTGGTGAAGTCGAGGGTTACAACTGCGCAAAACTGAGTTGCCAAAATGGCGGCCAGTGCATGAAGACACCATCAGGGTACCCGTACTGCCAGTGCCAGGCGGGCTTCAGTGGGACGCTCTGTGAGAAGGAGCAGATGTGCTCTGTCCCCTGCCAGAACGGAGGGGTCTGCGTCAAATCCAACCCATTTCAGCACAGCTGCCAGTGTCCCGACAACTTCTTTGGACAGTTCTGTGAGAACAGAGCGCGTGTGGCGTGGCCTCCGGCGTGGCCTCCGACGTGCCCCTATGTGCAGTGTGAGCAGCACTCGGGGGATGAAGTGTGTGATGATCAGTGCAACAATAATGAATGCCAATGGGATGGAGGGGACTGCTCGCTCAACTGGCCGCAGCCGTGGGCTAACTGCACAGCCAGCGTTCCCTGCTGGGATCTGTTTAAGAACGGACAGTGTGATAAGGAGTGTGACAACGCTGGGTGCCTCTTCGACAGCTTTGAGTGCCTGAATAACCATACAGGCCCCTGCAAGTACGTCACTCTCCTCCTTATTCTGTTGAAGACGATGTTTAAAAAGCACCAGCGTGATTCAAAGCTATTTAAAACATCTTCTCCTGTGTTTTGAAGGTATGACAGGTACTGCAAAGACCACTTTGGAAATGACTTCTGTGACCAGAGCTGCTACACTGAGGCTTGTGGCTGGGACGGACTGGACTGTTCTGATGACATACCAGCAGAGCTGGCAGCTGGCACGCTCGTCATTGTGGTTCGACTGCAGCCAGATGAGCTGCTTCGAGACCTGAGGGGGTTCTTGCGCTACCTAGGAGCCCTGCTCCACACCAACGTGCGGGTGAGGCTGAACGAAAACAAGAAACCTATGGTGTACCCTTACTATAGCGGCGAAGAGCAGCGGAGGCAAGCTGCGCAGCGGAGCAGGAGCAAGCGCAGCCTGGGCAGCAGAGAAGTTATTGGGTAAGAGTGGCTCATCGTGGGACCTGGTTAACAAACATACGGTCCAGGTTTTCTCCACGAAAAGTATGGAGTTTAATTTATATAACTAAGAAATAAGAAAATACAACTGTGGCAACATATTCTTATTTCCAGACTTTATTCCCTCTTTTATTGTGTAAATGTTGTTGCTTTGTGTCCTTCCTCCCATTTTCCCTTTTTTAGCCTTTTTTGTATCATTTCCTATGTTCAGTAATACTTTCTCCTATATTTCCTTCCCTTCTTTCTTGCTTCCTTTGTTCTTCCCTGCTATGTTTTGATCCATCTTTCCCTTTTTGCGTTTCTCCCCACTCAAAGTCTCATATGCTTCCTTTTGTCCTTCCTTCTTCGCTTTAATCCTTCTATTTTTCTGCTTTTGCAGCATTCATATTTAGATTCTGTCCACTGTGGAGCTTTCAGCCACAAATGCTTGATTTTATATTTTCAAGTGTATTTTAAAGCAACAAGAGTTGTGAAAAGTTGGAAAACTGTTGATTTTTTTTCATGAGAAATGTGTGGAAACCCAAACCAGTGGGTTAAAGTAATTGTTTGTTTTGACACAGGTCTGAGGTGCACCTGGAAATCGATAACCGTGAATGTTCCAAGAGCTCCTCCTCGAACTGCTTCTCCAACACCTCCACGGCCGCCTCCTTCATTGCAGCAGCCCACATCAAGGCTGACCTGCCGTACCCCCTGGTGTCTGTTAAGAGTATGAGTAAGAGTAATCTAATGCCATTCAGCAGTTTGGCTTTTGATAAAGGAGACATGGGTTTCTCTGAAGTGGGTTTTGGTAAAAAGAGAAAATTGCCTTTATGCTTTATGTGTTTTTTAGAGAAGTATTTTAATATAATTCTTTTATAAGGGATGCAACATTATTAACATAGATGTTCAATCACTTCTAAATATGATTATCCTGAACTGGATGATCATAAATTAACATCTGCTTTCCTCTGAAACAGGTGAACCGATCGTGGAGCCGCCCCCACCATATCTATACCTGATTGGAGTTGCTGCATGTATCATTCTGCTTATTCTGGTGCTGGGGGTGCTGGCAGCTAAGAAGAAGCATAAACATGGCGTTCTGTGGCTGCCCGATGGCTTCTTGGCCACTAAAAATGACAAGAGGAGAGAGCCTGTTGGACAAGATGACTTTGACATGAAGTGAGTGAATATAACACTGGACTAAACAACGAGTAAAACCCAGCATATCACAGTGGGTTTTATAGACATTGTTATGTCCTGGAATAAATAAATAAATAACTACAGAATAAATGGTTGATTTCTTAAAAAAATCTGTTTTCTTCTCATATTAGGAATTTCAAGACACCAGACGGAAGCATGGTTGATGGAGGTCAGAGTCAGAAATGGCTTGAAGATGAAGCGCCATCCAAAAAACCAAGAGTATGTGAATGATGAGTGGAACATAATGGTTTGTGGAGTGTTAAGTTGTCAATTGTGATGCGAGCATTGTGTCTTCTTTTTCATTTTCTTGCAGACCGAAGACAAGCCCCTGCTTTCCATCCCAATGGATGGAGGCGTTGACCATCGAGAGTGGACCCTGCAGCATCGCAAAGCTGCCGACATCACTCTTACTCCTCCACAGGCTGACTCGGATGTTGACTGTCTGGATGTTAACGTCAAAGGACCTGGTGAGACAACGCTTTTAATGTCACATGTCACATATCTGAAAGTATGAGCATGAAATGTTTAGTTCATATTTTTCCCTTTCCTCAGATGGCTTCACCCCGCTGATGGTGGCATCCCTGCGTAATGGTGGGGGCCCCGACTGCAGCCTGCACGGAGAAGAGGAGGACGAGAGCGGAGGGGACGAGCCTGGACCAAGCGTTATCTCAGATCTGATTGGTCAGGGAGCAAATCTGATGGCCCAGACCGACCGCACGGGTGAAACCGCTCTCCACCTTGCCGCCCGCTACGCCCGGGCCGATGCTGCCAAGAGGCTGCTGGATGCTGGAGCAGATCCCAACGCCCGCGACAACATGGGCAGGACGCCGCTCCACGCCGCTGTGGCAGCTGACGCACAGGGAGTTTTTCAGGTAGCTCTGCTTTCTGCTCAGAAGGGGGAGAAGCTGTTTAAAACTAGCAGTAGTGATGTGACAAACAAAAAATTGGATATATTTTAATACATCTAAGAGCAATCTGGATGTTCAGTGTTAGACCCAGAGCAGCTTCACCCAGATGTTTATGTCCCCTACATGGAGGAGCTTCGCTTGACCATCTTTTCCCCAATTGCTTTATTTTTAGCACTTTCCCAAAAGTATGGCTACTTTTTCAAGTCAAAGCAAAAGTCAATAATTTAGTCCACCTGGAGAAAGGTGGGATTGTGTCGGTTACGTCTTTTTTGTTTGCGTTCTTCCAGATTCTGATCCGTAACCGTGCTACAGAGCTGGACGCCAAGATGAACGACGGTACGAGTCCGCTGATCCTGGCAGCGAGGCTCGCTGTGGAGGGCATGGTGGAAGAGCTGATCCACTGCCACGCTGACATCAATGCTGTGGACGACCACGGTGAGAGAACATGATGTAGGATTTAATGAGGAGGATCGGTTGGCAGGGCAGGATCCAAGATTAGACCCATCAGTCCAAATGAAGCAACACGCTGTGTATTAAAGGCGCTAAGTTAGTTTGCTCCCATTTTGGCCAAAAGTGAAAAGTAGAAACAGATGTGATAGCAAATAGAACGGAAAATATTAAGAATAACCTCTTTTTAACACAGCCGTGTTTTTTTTTGCTGCTGTTTAGGTAAATCTGCTCTGCACTGGGCAGCTGCCGTAAATAATGTGGAGGCTACTCTTGTGCTTCTGAAGAACGGTGCCAATCGTGACATGCAAGACAATAAGGTGCGTTATGCTGTCGTTTGGTGGTGTTTTCTCCTGAAGTTTCCAGAAAATGTTTTAACAGCTACAAATAAGAGTTTTTTTTTATACATCTGCACATATAAAGCTGTTCAAAATAAAAATATTTGTATTTTCTGTACTGCCCTTGTAAGGTATAGAAAAGATCGAAGAGTGTTTTTGTTGGATCACCCAGACTGAAATATAATTATTTGTTTCAGGAGGAGACCCCCTTGTTTCTTGCAGCACGAGAAGGCAGCTTTGAGGCGGCTCAGGTTCTTCTCGATCACTACTCCAACCGTGATATCACAGACCACCTGGACCGGCTGCCCCGTGACACCGCTCAAGAGCGCATGCATCACGACATTGTCCGTCTGCTGGACCAATACAATTTGGTTCATAGTCCACACAACGGGCCCAACCACATGGGCGGAGGAGGAAACTCCTCGGTTATGTGCGGGGCTAACGGCGCCGGCTTCATCGGTATGCGCCCGGGACCTCAAGGCAAGAAGAGCAGAAGGGGAGGAGCCGGGGCCAAGGCGGGAGGTGTCGGCGGTGGGCCAAAGGAGCTTAAAGACATGAAAGCAAAGAGAAGGAAGAAACCTGCTGGAGGAGAAGGTCCAGGTTTGGCTGCTGCAGGAGGAGGCGGTGGGGGAGGTGCAGGTGGAGGAAGCGCCAATGGTGTAAAGGCAGCAGGAGGACTTTCAGAGAGCTCTGTCACCATGTCACCGGTCGACTCCCTGGAGTCACCTCACTCCTACGCAGGGGAGGTTTCCGTGTCAGCCTCCAACACGGCTAATTCCCCTCCTCTCCTGAGCAGCCCCACCTCCAGAGCGATGCTGCCCCCTGTCAGCCACATGCTGGGACAGCAGCAAGCCTGGATGGGCATGCCCAAGCATGGCTACAACAGCCACATGTTTGGTCTCCTCCCACACCGGATGAGAGGAGCGCACCCCGGCATGAGCCACGGCCAGAGCACCATGATGGCTCCCATGAATGTCACCATGAGCAGGGAGCAGCTGCCCCCCATCGTCACTTTCCAAATGGTGCCCACGGGGACGGGCCAGGCCATGCTGAAGCAGTCTCAGTCGGGACAGGTACAAGTCACGCAGGCCCAGGGGCAGAACCCGAATCTGTGTCACACCCAGCCAGTACCAGGACAGGTCCACTGCAGCCAGGGCATGATTTACCCTGACCAGATGATGCAAGGTCCCTCCCACACACTGCAGCATCCCCACACCATCAACCACTCCAGTGGCATGGAGGGCCAGCCTCGACAGCTGCCCCCGTATGCACCCATGCAAAGTCCGGTGGATAAATACCCGACACCCCCCTCCCAGCACAGCTGCAACGCCGGCTCAGATGGCACCACCCCCGGGCACTCCGCCCACCCGCCGAGCGAGCACCCGTATCTCACCCCTTCCCCCGAATCGCCGGGCCACTGGTCCTCCTCCTCGCCTCACTCTAATTCGGACTGGTCCGACGTCACCACCAGCCCCACCCCGCTGGGGAACTCCCACCACCCGCTGCCGTCGTCACGCCACACACACATTCCAGAGCAGGCGCAGATGCAGCCGCCGTCGCAGCAGATGCAGCAGCCCGCTCAGCAGCCTCAGCTCGGAAACATGCAGGTGTTCGCATGAAGCTGCCAGAGGAGAGCAGAAACAGACTGACTCTTTGCCTCAACACAAAAACACACAACCAGTGCCTTTCTCTGACCTCTTTATTCTCTGAGATCATGAGTACCCTCCTCCTTTTTTACATCCCTTCTCTTTCCAATAAAAAAACTGTATAGTTTGTATACCGTGACTCAGTACCTTCAGCTAAAATCATTCTCTGGAGCAGATGCTTGGCTATAAACCCTTTCCATCAGACCTGTCCTCTTCTGTTTGAACCAGATTTGCACAATAATAAGCCCTGCTACGACGTTCAGGTGCATCACAAACTGGTTCTGTGATTGCTGAGGGATCACAAAGAACCTGTCAACCAGAAGGAGCTCAGCTCCTAAAGCATCAGCAAAATAAGACTTTCTCTACACTGACACTCTATTCTGGAAAGGTTTGATAAATCTGCCTGCTAGATGCTACCTTTACGTGTTCTTCAGTGTTTTAAACCTGCCAAAACTAACTCCTGGTTGACGCCGTTTACTCTAAATGTTTTAATTCAACGAGTCTCAATCAGTTACTGCTTTTAACTACTTAAACCTGCTTGTCGGTTCTTGTTTTTTATATTTTATTCCTGTTTATTGCGTTAAAGGCTAGTTTGTACAAAGGTTCTTGAACGGTGCGAAAGAAAGGAAGAAAAAAAAAACAGGAAATTTTCTGCATGCCGTTTTATGGTTTCACATTTCCAGTCTAGTTCTTTTAAATGGGGCTTTACGAGCAAACAGCCATGATGAAATATTTATGTTTGATCCGTTTCCATTCTTATCAAATAGCGGAGGGATTGGTGGTGTTGCTTTAAAGCCGTCTGCTTTAGTTCTGCCAGTCGTTACTGTTGTTGTCTCCAGGTTTATTATGCTGTACGAAGAAATGTACATACACTTAAACCAGCTTCTGCTTGTTTTAGTTGAGCTAAATGTGGTGTAGCCTTCTTAAAGTTCCCGTTTTTTTTACATATATATATATAAATATCTGCACTTCCTGAATGATTGTGAATGTTACAGAGGCGCATGTTTTACCGTTACACTGCCTCTTCTCTAAGCAGTTGTCCTCCAAACATAGATGAGCAGATCTGCTCGTCTATGATCAGCGTATGCCGGGATTCATAACCAAGTCTGACTGCGAGCAGTAAAAGATGGCTTCCTGTCTGTTTGTTGAGTATTGTTTTCACTCTGTATTCACAGACAATCAAACATATTTTAACTTGGTGCGTTTAGAAAAGGAGTGGGGAGACCAAATTTAGCTCTGTTTGGCCAAAAAATGCTGACATATATATGTGTTGCTTTTAAAAGGCTTGTGTTTGGTCAGCAGGAAGAGACGCGTCGTGTACGAACTGAAGTATTGACTCAGTGAGGACAAACGGGTCGTTATTCCAGACCTCTTGTCTTTGTTTCTGAGCGCTCAGTGTCTCTAGTTTTACAAACCCAGGTACTGTACGAAGAGATGTCAGTCTACATTTTTAGTCATAACAAAGTGGTACATATGCAAGGCTGTGTTTATGTTTTGTATATAAAATGTATTTTATATGTTTACCATTCTTTTCTATGTTAACCAAATAGCCTATATTATCCATGCAGTATGAAGTAGTTGTCATCATGTTTGTAGAAGGTAGAGTCGAGGTTGATTGAGGAGATTCTGTTTTTAAAAAAAAAACCAACAATAATAAACCAAATGTGTTTACTTAAATAAACCCTGATCTTCCTAGACCTCTGCATGTATGCTCCTTTTTTTTCAGTCATCCTGGGATATTCTAATATTTTATCGCACTTCAAGAGTTCTACAACAACCACGTGTAAAAGTATTCACACCCGCTGTACCTGTCCACATTTTGTAACCATAACAATTATACTGGGATTTTATCTGGCAGACCAAGACAAAGTAGCACATAATTAAAGGTGGAATAGTATTAACGACAACACCACTGACAACAGCCTATTATGCCGTTTCCTCAACTGTCCATTGCTGCTGTGAAACCACACTAAATATTTACCTCCATAGGAATATATGATTATGTATTCTGTTCTCTTTTTGGTCCGCTTGTCTTACTGCCTTATACACTACCGTTCAAAAGTTTGGGGTCACATTAAAATGTCCTTGTTTTTGAAGGAAAAGCACTGTACTTTTCAATGAAGATAACTTTAAACTAGTCTTAACTTTAAAAAAATACACTCTATACATTGCTAATGTGGTAAATGACTATTCTAGCTGCAAATGTCTGGTTTTTGGTGCAATATCTACATAGGTGTATAGAGGCCCATTTCCAGCAGCTATCACTCCAGTGTTCTAATGGTACAATGTGTTTGCTCATTGGCTCAGAAGGCTAATTGATGATTAGAAAACCCTTGTGCAATCATGTTCACACATCTGAAAACAGTTTAGCTCGTTACAGAAGCTACAAAACTGACCTTCCTTTGAGCAGATTGAGTTTCTGGAGCATCACATTTGTGGGGTCAATTAAACGTTCAAAATGGCCAGAAAAAGAGAACTTTCATCTGAAACTCGACAGTCTATTCTTGTTCTTAGAAATGAAGGCTATTCCATGCGAGAAATTGCTAAGAAATCGAAGATTTCCTACAACGGTGTGTACTACTCCCTTCAGAGGACAGCACAAACAGGCTCTAACCAGAGTAGAAAAAGAAGTGGGAGGCCGCGTTGCACAACTGAGCAAGAAGATAAGTACATTAGAGTCTCTAGTTTGAGAAACAGACGCCTCACAGGTCCCCAACTGGCATCTTCATTAAATAGTACCCGCAAAACACCAGTGTCAACATCTACAGTGAAGAGGCGGCTGCGGGATTCTGGGCTTTACGGCAGAGTGGCAAAGAAAAAGCCATATCTGAGAGTGGCCAATAAAAGAAAAAGATTAAGATGGGCAAAAAGAACACAGACATTGGACAGAGGAAGAATGGAAAAAAGTGTTGTGGACGGATGAATCCAAGTTTGAGGTGTTTGGATCACAAAGAAGAACGCTTGTGAGATGCAGAACAAATGAAAAGATGCTGGAAGAATGCCTGACGCCATCTGTTAAGCATGGTGGAGGTAATGTGATGGTCTGGGGTTGCTTTGGTGCTGGTAAGATGGGAGATTTGTACAGGGTAAAAGGGATTCTGAATAAGGAAGGCTATCACTCCATTTTGCAACCCAGTGGACAGCGCTTGATTGGAGCCAATTTCATTCTACAACAGGACAATGACCCTAAACACACCTCCAAGAACTATTTAGAGCAGAAGCAGGCAGCTGGTATTCTATCGGTAATGGAGTGGCCAGCGCAGTCACCAGATCTGAACCCCATTGAGCTGTTGTGGGAGCAGCTTGACCGTATGGTACGCAAGAAGTGCCCATCCAACCAATCCAACTTGTGGGAGCTGCTTCTGGAAGCGTGGGGTGCAATTTCTCCAGATTACCTCAACAAATTAACAGCTAGAATGCCAAAGGTCTGCAATGCTGTAATTGCTGCAAATGGAGGATTCTTTGACGAAAGCAAAGTTTGATGTAAAAAAAATCTTATTTCAAATACAAATCATTATTTCTAACCTTGTCAATGTCTTGACTCTATTTTCTATTCATTTCACAATGTATGGTGGTGAATAAGTGTGACATTTCATGTAAAACACAAAATTGTTTGGGTGACCCCAAACATTTAAACGGTAGTGTATGTTTGCAGGCTGCTCCTCTTTGTCAAAATAAAAAAAGCAAATGCTGCGCTCTGTTTTGGGAACCCTGGGAACTCTCATATGATTGGCTCAGGAACCAGGAAGTAAACACGAGCTACACTGATCCGAAGTTGTTCCGGACCGTACCTCTAGGTTTGAAAGGAGAAAAATGTGACTCAGACATTGTTGATGAGAGGACCGACCGTTTATAGGGATTGTTACTTCTATCCCAGGTGACAAATGAGAATTACTTAGGTTAATTTTACAGTAAATATCTTACACCTCCTTTAACAAGTGGAAGGAAAGAAATGCATAATTTGCTGTATTTTTCTCTGTTTTTTAAATCAAAATCTGAAAGTATGGCATGCATACAGGGCTGTGAAAACGTAATTACCTGCTAACAGATTTCTATTTTTTGTAGAACTTTAATATTTTATATCAAACCAGTATCGTTAATATTAGACAAATATAACTAATGAAAACATTAACTAGTTTTCAAATGTTCATTTCATTTATTAAAGGAAAGAAAGCTGAATCATGAATCAATAAACTTTGGGAATGCTCAGTTCAATATCAGAATATCGATAGTTGACAATTATTTTTGTACATTGATTCACATTGTTTGTCAATGATAAGTTTTATCAATAAGCTTCCACTGCTTGGAGACTAAATGACACAATTCAGCTTATTTTTTCTTGATATGCACAATGGTACATTTTGATGATAGGGTGAAAGTCATGCAACTGCTGGACCGGCTCTCCACAAGGATGGGTTCTGAGTCCCCTCCTGTATACGCTCAACTGTAAATTGTTACCGGGCTTTGTTGTATCATTGCGTAAATGTGGGCTGTATCTGGGTACACCAGCCCCCCCCCCCCCGACATAAAAACATGTAGACTGATTATGAATTGTTATCAGCAATCATTTAATTGTGCATTTATTTATTTCACAATACATTCACATATATTTATTTATGGTATATGTATTTGTTTATCTATTTTATTTTGTCCCTTTTAACCCCCTATAGTTAACATCCAGTGGTACAAGACACTGGAATTTTATGTATAATCTATACCTCAACATTAGATGAGCGTGTATTTTTTTTAATTCAATAAGCAAGTCCCTCTCTCTCTTTTTTTCCTTTTTGAAATAAGCATTGGAGAGACTTGTATCCACAAGAACTTGTGACAAAAATATTAGGGCAGGTACAAGCCAGTGGGTTTTGTTGGTATTTGGCTACGCTTTTATGCAGATTAGACAACCCTTTACTTACCCCAGCCAAGGAATTTATCTCCTGAAAGCTCGAAATGTTAATCAATTTAGGGTTAGCAAGAATTATTCTAGACATAAACAAGTTTTCATGCAACATGTAACTGATACAAAGATACAACACAAGACCCAAATCATGGTCAAAACATAAGGTTTGATCAAACTTCATCAAAATTTGATAAATTGGTAACAGACTTCAAATGTTCCAAGAAATGTTTAACAATTTACATTGTAAGTATATGTTTTCTCAGAAATATTTCTCTCTATACGGGATAATACTCCAATTTTTCACTTGGTTTTTTTCAGATCCTTTTTTTGCCAAATAAGTGCACAGTTTTAGGAGATCTCAAACATAATTTAGGATCACAGCAAAATCTTTTTGCTGCTGAGACTTTTGTCAATTCTTTACTGTACTCTACAGTCTGTTCTTATTACTTTCTACTGAGGCCTTCCTCTTCTTCTCATAAACTTGGACATGGTTTTCTTCTTGCGATCATATTCAAAGTATACGGTGAGAGCAGCGGAGCTACATTGAACCAAAGCTAACCGCTAAGCTAACCAGATACAGAAACACTAGAAGTGCTCATGCGCAGCCAGTAAGCAGAAACTAACAAGGGACGTGCACAGACACTGGTGTTATGTGAACGCATCACAATGATTGGCATGTGGGACAACCAATAGATAAAACGATCCCCCTGGAACTCAAGGGAAAGAGGGGGGCGTGGGCAGGATGAGACATGAAGGCATCTGATTGGTTCTTTCCTTTCGGACCGAATTACAGGATTGGTCAGAGTTTTTACAGGCCTGCAGCTCTCACAGAGATCTCATTGTTAACATCCTTTTTCTGAATACATGATGTATTTGACTACTGTCAGGATGGAAGGACTATTTCACCAAGTATAACTAAAGAGTGTTTCTGAACAGGATTACCAACTATAGTTTTAATTTTCATTTATTTTCAGCCTGATTTTTGCATTAAAAAAGGAGTGGTGTAAATACATTTAATGTCCGCAGACCTTGGAGTGTATTATTTCCGGACAAGGACAGTAATCATTGATTTAATGTCCTTAAATCAATGATTTGTTAGGTTTCAGCCCAGAGATATAGGGAACTTCAGAAGATGTAGATGGAGGAAACCGGATCTGTTGCAGAATAACGGGAAACTGTACCTTAAGAAATGTGCTTAATCAGATTATTTTGGTTATTGTTAAAAAAGGTTTCAACCGTTGAGGTGTTAGAGGAAGACACAAGTGCTGACGGGTTCAAAGAGCTGCTGTGTGTCGATTCCAAGGATTCACTGTTTTGCATTGCAAAATCTGAGGTTTGGTCCCTTCTTCTTTGGCTCTAAATTGGATGACACAGGTATGGCACTCACACCAGTAGCACGGAGTATATGTGTGGTCTATTCCTGTAAAACAGCAGGGGGATGCATCTTTAGGCAAGGCAGACTCAGAGGCTGCCAAAAAAAGCATCCTCTCTGTTTTTACCCCAAAAATCAATGACCGCCTGGGCTCCGACCGTCCGGCCATCAGTTTGTGACCTTAAGCTCAAACAAACTTGGGTAATGCAGCAGGATAGTAATCCAAAGTACACCAGCAAGTCTACATCTAAACGGCCCAGAAAACAAAACCGAATAAAGGCTTGGGAATATGGCTATGTCAAAGTTTAATTGACATGCCGTGGCATGACAATATTAAAGAAACCCATTATCCTTGTTTTCTATTACAATCTTAAATAAAAATGTACGTGTGACTACAAAAAAAAAAAAAAAAACTGAAGAAACATATAAAGGGAAATACTTTTTCACTGCCCTGTATCAATCTGCTTACCCACTTTTTCTCTGATACCCCTTAAACATCCAGTTTCCTTTAGAAGTGACCTAATTTTTAAACAGTCCATGTGCGTAATTTAATATTTCGTTAAAGACACAGTGTGATCTTAATACTGTAACATGCCAATAGAGAGTTCCTGTTGATCAAAAATAAACTAATTGAGTCCTATCATCAACAGAACTAGTAAATCCTCACATATGGTCTATTACTTGATCTGATATCTCTGCTTAAAACCCCTTTTAACAAATGGGATTTGTTTTCATACCACTATACTGGTGCTGCTACTCAAATCTAAACCTCCTGATCTTAATTTTCAGGTTCACGGTGCTCACATTTAGGCCTGTGGTTTGTACTCAAGCCAGCAGGGGGCGCAAAGTGCCACTACCAACCCTGAAGGGATAACCCAAGGAAGAGATGCGAACAAGGAAGTGAACCAGGACCTCCTGAACTATGGGATTCCTCCTTTAAAGTGCTTTCTGCGTCGCTGGTGCGTGTCTTCGCCGGAGTGCAATGGCGGTGAGGGTTCTTCCAGTCGCTACGGAGAGCCGGAAGGAGAAACGGTGTTAGGGACGGCCGGTCGGGGAGCTGTTGTTTTGACAGCTGGCTTTATCCTCCTCTCTCACAGAGGAACTAATCTTCCCCGAGCTGAGGGACAAACAGCAAACAGAGGGCTCCACTGGATGCTGCGGGGGAACCTGTGGCTTTAAGGAAAAGGTGAGCGTCCTCCTCTCTCACCTGCCTCCAGATCCTCCTTCGCCTCAGACCGGATGCTGTGACTGTCTGGGTCTTCCTCCCTGTGTCTGCAGTTCCCCCACCGCTGTGCAGCCATGGCTTCAGCCCGGCTCAAGTACCTCTCCCTGGGCGTGCTGGTGTTCCAGACCACGTCGCTGGTGCTCACCATGCGGTACTCCCGCACCCTGCAGGCCGAGGGCCCGCGGTACCTGGCCTCCTCGGCCGTGGTGGCGGCAGAGGTCATGAAGATCCTGGTGTGTCTGCTGCTGGTTTTCAAGGAGCACAGTGAGTGTCCGGGCGGGCAGGGCGGAGGTGTGACCCTCACAGGGCCGAGCCAAGGATGTTCGGGTTTCACCTGACCCCCCCCCCCCTGACATCAGCCAGTGTTACGTTCATAGCTACTCAGACCGGATTTAAACCTATATAAAGTGCTGCGTCTTGGTTCAGAGCAAATAAAGCTGTCTTATCTAAAAATGGTCTAGACCTGGAATAAAAAAACCTCCATAAGGTCTGCGAGAAAATCATAAATAAATGTGAGAAGCCTAAGCCAAAACTCAGCTTTTTCGATGTTCCGCATATTATTGTGGTAATGGAAATTTCTTTGAGACTTGCATATGTAAAATATGAGAAAACAGAGGTAATGGCTTTGTGACATTAAGACATTTCAATTGTATCTGATGGAAACGACAAAACATTTTAGTCTGTAAACTTTACATCGACAACAAGACGCTTTCTGGATATTACCAGAGAGAGAAAGTTGTTTTCCTAAAAGAAAAATGTCAGTTTTTCAGCTTTAATCATAACATCCAACAAGAGCTGCTTACAGTCTGATACAAGGGCGGCAGGTTTGTGGATTTGAAGTGAAACAAGAGTTTCCATCACAGCACAGAGATGACGCGGCACTGATAGACTGTCTCCGAGGCAGATGAGGACTGCAGTTTAATTAGTATTTGTATAAAAAAAAAGGGGAAAAGATGCAATTACTCCCCCTCCACATGTGTGCATAGCAGATGCTATGTCAATAATGGAGAGCTCCTGGGTTTGACCCCAGCTCGTTTTCTGCTCTTCCTCTGGTTCTTGTTCTCGTTTAGAAATGAGCTACCTTTAGACCTCTGAAACTTGGATTTTTAGACCAATTGCATACCAAGTTGAGCCTTGCTGTCCAAGAACAATTTGTATATTGTTTAACAAAATCTCAGATGGCTCAGCCGTCGCTGTGCCCAGCAGTCTCTTAGAAACAACTTAACTGAGGAATTTTGAATTTCTAATAGAAAGTTTATCCCAGTTTCAAGGAACTTCTCATTACTGAACTACAACTTTCTGTTTGCTTGCTGTATAAATATGACATGACACAGAGGCCCACAGGGAGCAGCATGTTAAAACAATCTAAAAGCTGCTAACTGCACTTTTACTGCTGCTGCACACATACGACAGCAAACAAACTCATGTCTGCGTTCATTTCTACAGCTGCTGGATTTTGGATAAAAAGAACATTTTAATGGCTCTCCCCGTTCTGCTGTCGTTGTCAAGGTTACAGCATGCGAGCTCTGAACAGCGTCCTGCGTCAGGAAATCCTCCATAAGCCCATAGAGACGCTGAAGCTGGCCATCCCCTCCGGCATCTACACGCTGCAGAACAACCTGCTGTACGTCGCCCTGTCCAACCTGGACGCGGCTACATACCAGGTAGGACCAAAGGGAAGTTGGGAATTATTGACGAGGCTGTGTGTTTTACGGCCGTCCGTTTATCGGGTAAATTGAGCGCTTTGCTTTTTGGCTCAGCTTCTTCCTCACCACAGCAGACTGGAGCAAGAACCACGATACCTAAACTCCTCCTCCCGAGGCAGGAGCTAATCCCGACCCAGAGGATGTTTGCTTTTATGTCATTTACATTTTCCTCTGTTTTTAAAAGAAAATAACTTTTTACCTCAGGTGACGTACCAGCTGAAGATCCTGACCACAGCTCTTTTCTCGGTGTCCATGCTGGGCCGCAGGTTGGGGGTCTACCAGTGGCTGTCCTTGTTGATCCTAATGGCAGGAGTGGCTCTTGTGCAGGTGACGTACCTTGTTTAGCTTTTCTTGGCTTGAATAAAGTGGACTCTGCTGTGCTATATTTACTATTTTGGAGATAAAGTGATGGAAGGAAAAATGGAGAAATGTGAGAGATGGAAACATTACAGTCTCCCTGGGAAAAAAGCCAACTGAACTAATTGCAAAAAGTAGAAAAAAACACATCTTTCTTCATTTTTTGTTTGTTTTGCTTCCCCCGCCCAAGTTTGTTTTGCAATGCTTTTTGGCAGTAAATCTTTAAGCTGTTTATTTCCCTTTAAAAAAGTGCCACATTTGTAAGGAAAGTGTGTGTGTGGGTTGAGCAGCAGCGCTGGTTATGTGTGTGCATGCAAAACTTTCCAAGTCCTCCTAGCCAATAGCAAACAGGATTTGGTGGAGGCAGTACGTTGATGTGGGCGTGTCTGTTTGTTAAATAATAAATGCTTCAAACTTCGATCATCCAGTCCAATAACAATCAAGAGTCCATATCAGAATAAGCTGCTGCCATTGGCAGAGAGAATTTGACAAGTTTTTCATGGATGTAACCCAGAGACCCAATTCTGCTGCTCAGCCCACAAATGCAATCTAACAAATGTTGCACAAGAGATTTAAAGGTCATTAAGACTGTCCAGCCGTATAACATTTGTTACCAAAAAGTGTTGTAACGACAAAGTATCAGTCAACCAAGACCAATGGTTTTTACAGGAGCTAGATCTTTGTTTTCCATGAATTTTCAATCCTTCCTGTAATATTGAGTTGTGCTTAATCTGTTGATATGCAAGTAAAAATAAATGTTTGTATCATTATTATCTGACTTGCTCTTTTAATTAAAGGAAACCATTAATTTTACAGTTCAGAGTATATTGTGAGGCAGATTTCTTTGTTTTGACTATACTGTATTTTGAAGAAAATGACTACCGTATTAACTCTTGTAACACTATGAAGCTCATGAAATGCCACTATGGGTGTTTATTGGGATACAGGAAACTCTTGGTAGGAATAAATGGTTTTTACATCAACTCTTCCTTCTCCTTGGAGGTAAAGGAAGTCAGTTCTTGCTATGCTTGATTGAAAATAAAACCTGTTTAGAAAATAAAGATTTAAGTGGCCAGGAACTTGGCTGATGTTTATCATCAGCTTGAGGTATTATTATTTTATGCTTGGCAGCAGCAGCTGTCTGAGTTTCAGTTTCTCGTGCTATTCTTGTACTACTTTTCATCTGGACAGTCTTAGCAAATCACATTTTTATCTAGAAGAAAAGTTGCTGCAACTATTGTCAAGAAAAAAATCATTTTTGCTTAATCAGGAGGAAAAAAAATACTTCAGCTGCAAAGCATTTCTTCTTCTGCACTACCACTGCTCACCTTCTCCCTTTTTTTTTTTGCGTGTTACCATCTTTTTCTAGCTTACGACAGCACATAGAGCACAAGAGCAATTTTCTAACAACTCAGCAAATCTGTGAAGATGCCAGCGTATGAATTTCAGACCCCTAGTGTTACAAATTTAGGGACCTGGCTGTCAGTATAAATGCGTGGAGGTGGAGCCTTTTTTTCTTTTTACAGTTATGCGCGTTCAGATGTTAGTGGATCCAAATAGTTGCGGTTTATTCTGGATTGTTGGATGACTCTTATCTTTTCCTTTTATATTGGCCTGGCATTACTGAAGGGTAGCCAGTGGAATTTAAAACATGGTTATTTGCATTGGTGGAGCACTGAATGTTTCCTTTACACACAATTAGGCTGTTTCACTTACCTGCAGAAAACGAGGTCGTTCTTTACCATAAATCTTGTGGCTTAACTTTTCAGCCTGCAAGCTTAAAATGAGCTCCACAGCTGTTTGTCTGGGATAGACACGAGGTGTACTTGGGCTGATTTTAAGTTATTGAGAGAAATTGGGCTGCAAATGGAGGGAACAAGTGGTTAATCTCCCCTATTTGCCCGGATGGAGCGGACCCTGTGTACAGTGTTCAATACATCTGGTTCTGATATGAAAACTGAAATGAAGTTTTTTTTTTTTTTGTTGTTGTTTTGTTTTGAAGTCTCTTTCAAGGATTTTTTTTCTAAAACAAATTTCATGCAGGGAAGCACCTAGAATGTCCAGCTCTGTGGTGTAGTTTTTAATGTTTACAAACGCAGTGATACATTCCCACCAGCACAGTTTTGGTATAAAATTGCCCTCCTTCCTCATTTCTTCTTATTCTCTCTACATCCATATGAGAGGATTTAACTTTTAGGACGTTTATGTTGATGTGAAGAAGAACTTGACCCACAACAAAGTTGTCAGCCTTCGTGTGTACCTCCTAAAAGAACACGCGTGGGGGGGGAAAAACTGCTAAAATCGAATGGTTTTCTGTCTGTGCTCACAGTGGCCCTCTGAGTCCGCGGCGGCCCCAGAGAAGGAGGCCCGCTCCGCAGGCTCCCAGTTCGTCGGAGTCACGGCAGTTTTGGTGGCGTGCTGCTCCAGCGGCTTTGCGGGCGTCTACTTTGAGAAGATCCTGAAGGAGAGCAAACAGAGCGTGTGGATCCGCAACATCCAGCTTGGTGAGTGAGCAGTCGTACTCAGAGTTATGGGCTTTCAGAGGAGAAATTAGAACGGATCAGTACCGGTCGGGGTATATTGCTGTGTGGAGTTACTGTTGCACATCTGTTGATGCAGGCACCACTTCCAAAGCCTGCATCCAAAGTTAGAACAGAGGCAGCTGGGTTTTCTTTCCCTCCTATAAGCTTCCGTTAAGACAAATGTTCCTGTTGGGTTTATTTTTAGCTTGGAACGTGTGAGGCACGTGCTCGGTCTCCTGTGACTCCTCTGAGCTCAAAGCTTTTTCACCTGCATTACATATTTGAGGCAAGAGTCTGTGCTGGGAGCTGACTTTGTGTTTTTCTGTTTTTAAAGCCATAAAACCCAACCTACATTTGGCTCCAGTTAAATAAAACATGTTAAACATACTTTTAAAGCTCTCCAAAAGCTTATCTCGTTTACCATTGTGGAGAAAAGAGTAATTATATTTATTAAATATGTAATGTGTCTCCAGTGTGTAAGATTTTCACATTGGCACACCAGCTAGTGGTGCGCTAAATGAATTACGACTTCACCGTAATAGCGCCTACGGAAGCCTCGTAGTGTCATAAATGTGACAATATAAGCATGTCCTCCATGAATTAGCTACTGCTAATAGCTACGGTCATCATGTGACATGGTTTTTGGCACTGTTGTTGAGTCTGCTTGTATCTTCTAAAGCCGCTTGTAAATTCCACGAGTCACATTTTTTTTTGGCTCGTTTCTGAACGTGCGGTCACTTATTTGGGCTCTAAAATATGTGACCGTAAACATCAGTAAAGAGACCCAGCCGGTCTTGCTGCTGTACTACAGACAGCCGGTATCCCTCCGCGTACTTGTACATACATACTGTCTCTCTCCCTGACGCCTCTCTCTCCTTGAGTGGGAGAAAACGACCCGTTTCTGCTGGGAGGAACGGAAGAGTTGTTGCTCTACACTGCCCTGTTTCTAACATAAATGCAAAAATAAACCTCACTGTTATGTTAAATTGACTTACCTGTCCAGCAGAAAGCCTGCAACCTGCGCATCGGTTCTGAGTCCGCGCTCCCTCAGAATGATCTCCACTCCACCTGGTAATAATAGCTGCACGGATATAGACTCTTGTTTTTTCCCGGTTATTTCTTTTTCTGTTCTTGGTTACTTGCTCTTCCTTCTCGAGGGGCGAAGAGTATGATGGTCCTCCGTTTCAATAGAAAACGGCAAATAGAATGAACTACAGTCATCCTTTTCTACTCCTCCTCCACCGATAGCACATCTTCATGTGGAAGACAGGGGAAAATGCATAAGGCTGACAAGTTTGGTCCCCTTCGGCTTCAGAAATCAGAAAGAGAGATGCAACATGGCCCCTCCCAGTGGGTCCACCGACATCTATGCATTTATAAACCCCTAATTCTGAGTTATGAGCGCGCTTTCATTTTTGATGTGATGTTATTAGACTTTGCCGGAATACATATTTATAAAAGCAATACTTGATTTTTGCCAATTAAAAGCCAAATTTGTTACACACTGTCCCTTTAGGTTTTTGTACAAACACACCTTTTACCTAATGGTGGTTTGAAATGTTCAAAAGTCAGGGCGGTGGTGAATTCTTTCAAGTATGATGTGTTCGAATGATTTCATTAAAACGGAAGTGAGAGCTATTTGTCTGTAGTTGTTAAGACAGGATATTTTATCGGATTTGGGTACCGGAATGATAACAGATTCTTTAAAACATTTGGGAACAATGCACCGACTAAGGGAACTGTTGAAGATTGGGGTTAGCTGGGCTGCACAGTGCTTCAAAACAACTGTGCTGACACCATCAGGCTCCGCCGCTTTCCTCTTTTTATTTTTACTAAAGGAGGCTCTGACCTCCTCCTCCTCCTCAATAACAAATTGAGGTAATGGAGGGGTGGGGATGGGGTTGAGGAGATGGGCTGCTGTTCAAACCTGCCATAAAAGTTGTTTAGTGAGTCTGGTAAGTTACTGTCAGTCTGGTGGCGAGGGAGAGCTAGTTTTTTAATTAGTCATGCTTTTTAATTTTTTCCAGATTGATTTTTGTGCATATTTGGATTTGGCCTTTCTAATAGCAGATCTGAGTTCATATTTGGCTATGTTGTATTGTTCTTTATAAGCAGTGTTCTTTTTCTTACGGAGTAGCTGAATGTCTTTTATTGGCTTATTATTGCTGTATACTTGAACTGTTAACTGCGGAGATGCACATCTCCACACAGAAATTGACGTATGACGTCACTGTCTCTGACAACTCATCCAGACTGGCCACATCTGCACTGAATACGTCCCAGTCATGCACTCTAAGCAGCCTCTCAGAGTGTCGGTACAGGCCCTGGTCCAGCATGGGACAGTTCTGAATGTTCTGCTGTTGCATTTAAGTCTCTGTTGGTATTTCGGGATGAGCAGGAGCATGGCGTGGTCCGGCCTCCCCAGCGGAGACCTCGGGAAGGACCTGTAGGCACCGCTAATCGGGAAGTAGCAATGGTTCAGGGTGTTAGCGCCTCTACTCAGGCGGGTGACTTGTTGGATGTAGTTAGGAAGGTCTGCTAACAGATTGCCGTGGTTGAAATCACCAAGTGCCATGACGACAGGGCAGGATGGGAATCTTCCACAGAGGAGATGAAAGTTACCAGTGTGGAGATGGCTACGTTAGCATTAGCAGATGGAGGAATGTAAACAGCAACCAGAACAACAGAGGCAAACTCTCTGGGAAGATAATACGGTCTGCACTTGACAGCAATGTATTCCAGGTAAGGAGTTGTTATTGCAACATCACTGATTCACCATCGCACATATGCCACCACCCTTGGTTTTTGTGGATAGCTTGACTGACCTGTTATTGACTTGGAGAACTTCATTCCTCTGTATAATGACCTGTTTGTCCTAATTTATTGGATCAAATTTTTTTTTCCCCCACTGAACCGCACACAGTAACTGCAATTAATTAGATTAAAAAGTAGAAGTAAAAATAACAATACTGGCAGTTTTTGTTTTTTTTCGGACGTCATTAATTGTCATGATAAAGCCGTATTCTTATCATAAGTAATTGTTCACGACAATGATTAAACGATACAGTAAATGTCCATCTCTAATTTGAAACATGCATTTTATATTTTTTGTTAAAGTCTACCTTTTCAGACGTTTGTTATTAAAGCTTTGATCTCCAGCTTTCATCAGACCATCACAATTATAGTTACTTTAAAGTGTTTTATAAATAAACTTACCTTGCCTTAAACTTTGCATTTTCATTTACTGTCCCACATCTGATGTTTTCGTATTTTGTTTTGTATGTGTGTGTTGGTACTTCCAGGGATGTTCGGCCTTGTGTTTGGGTTTTTTGGGATGCTAGCCTACGATGGGGAGAGGGTCAGGGAGTCGGGGATGTTTCAGGGATACAACACAATCACCTGGACTGTCGTAGCGCTGCAGGTAACTCTTCCTCCACCACTAAGAGATCTGATCTGTTATTTTCCCACAAGCCCATCCACTTTTGTTAAAAAATACTCTCTTGGCCGCTTCAGGCCGTGCCTCTGTCCATCTGCAACTGTCTGTTTGTTGTTTCTCCAGGCTCTGGGTGGTCTGGTCATAGCAGCGGTCATCAAGTATGCAGACAACATCCTAAAAGGCTTCGCCACCTCACTCTCCATCATCCTGTCCACTCTTATATCCTACTTCTTGTTGCAGGACTTTGACCCCTCAAGGTAGAAGAATCTGTATATGATGTGATTTTTTTATTTTTTTTTCTTGTCAATCTCAGTTTCTCAGTTTGTTGCTTCGATTCCACAGCGTGTTCTTCCTTGGGGCAGTTTTTGTCATCGCCGCCACTTTCCTGTACGGCTACGAAGGCAAGCCGCCCACCAACCCCAGCAGGGCGTAGGCCGACTCACCGGTGGCATCAGGAGGTCCTGCTGAAGCCTCAAGATGGCGGGGAGGAGAAAGGACGGAGAGAGTAACGAGGGGGTTGAAAAGGGGGATAAGAAGGGGAAAGGTCTTCATCACGTATTGTGAGCAGAGAGAAGAAATGTAAGCACAACACTGTGGTTGGTCTCACACCGAAAGTGCCTGACTTCTGAAGGAGAAGCAATTTGGATGGGGGGGGGAAAAAGGAGAACACAAGATTTCTTTTCCTCTCCTTTCAGTGTTCCAGAGACAATCCCGGGTGCCACGTCTACAGGAGACGGAGGGGTTGTGTTCATGAAGGACCAGTTTGACAACCAGTAACTGTTAACTGCCATGTCGGTCACACCCACGCAGTAAATGATTGCACAGGAAGAGCGCTCCTCTACAGCCGCAGTATTTATTGCTCATTTTGTCCACGTTTGTGTTGAACCTTCGGAAGCAAACTTTAAGGCCTGATGGGAGACGTTGTTTACCACATCAGGAAGCTCTGACAGGCTAGATAACTTTGGCTGAAAGTGGTCCCGTGGAGTTCAGGAGTTGCAGACTTGAAAGATAATGCCCTGCATACTTTATGGCACCCCTTGTAAATATTAGGAAAAAATGGCCTAACACGTGTTATTGCTGGAACATGAATTTACTCTGAACAATTTCTTGAAACCTAACCTTTTATTAAAGCAGATTTAGTCAATGTCTCATTATTCTTTTTCATATTTACAATTATTGAGATAAGGAAATGCAACTCAAGCAATTTTTCCTGTTTCCCAGACAATTGAGCGTGACTTTACACCGATGCCCTTTTAAGCCACTCTTCAAAATGAGAAACACTGGAAAACGTGTCGTTCATGTAAGGCAGATGCGTGTTGACCTTCATTAGTTGCTAAAATGCTACAAGAAAATAGCTTCTCGCCAACCACAGTGATTATAACGATGACTAAAAAGGGAAAAGTCAGCTGGAGCTTGGATGAACAAGGCTGTACGAAGATCTTGGTTTATTTTAACAGGATGCTTGGCAAAGAGGATGGAAAGGGAGGTAGAAAAAAAAATCTAAAGCCTGCAAAAACAACATCTTTGAAGTCACTAGATTTTACAAGAACCAGGAAGAAGCCACAGCCACAAGCCGAAACATGTATAGTTATGTGTCCAACATAAACCAGATGAGACGGGGGCTATTTCAGCTTTTCAACTGCGAACATTTCAGATGGGTTTGGAATAAAATAAAGGGTATATTTGTTGAAAAGCACCTCTTTCCCTCTGTGAGCCTGTTTTCCTTTCAAAGGCCCTGGGAGTCTTGTTAGTGGCTACCATCATGAACTCTACCAATAAACTGGAAAAAGGTCGACATCAGATGTTTCAGCAGGATAAAGATATAAACCATACGGCAGAAAAGCAACTTTCTTTATGTCCAACTTAGTCCACCGACCATGGATCCTACAGTAAAGCTATTTGTTGAGCTGAGATGAAAGCATAAGAGAGGAGCCGAGACTCTGGACGATCTAGAGATATTGTACGAAGACGACCTCTGTCTTTATGCTCCATCCTTGGGAGATATTACAGGGAAAGACTAATAAGTGCTACCCTTTTAATAGAATGGGGAGGCTGTTTAACGTATGAACATCTGGAGCATCAACGGCAAATTTATTATTTTCCACTGAATAAGTGTACATCAATCAAAGGATATATTTTTCTCTAAATTCTCCAGGTTACATTTATTTAAAGGCTTTTTACATGGCTTTACCAGGGGTGCCAGTCAGGGTGACGGGTGCTATTTACACATCTTAGGAGATAAGTCCTGAGACACTGATGGTTGCGGTGACCATAACTTGTTTTGTAAATGGTGGCTTTCGTTCTTCAGCTAAAATGTCTTAGCTATCGTTCTCGGATGGGTTACGTGACTGGATTGTTACGCCGACACTCTCAGCAAGCTGGATTAGAAGGTTTGAGTTTTGAAATAAAATGTTTAGCTAATGAATGAAACCCAACAGCTTCTGTAAGACAGTTTAAAGTGAAAACTGGTGATTTAGTTACCTTTGGAACTTGAACTAGCACCTGATCAATCTGAATCAGTCTTTTGTTTAACTGCAGTAATTTGGTTTAGGTTTACATTGTTCCTTTTGGCCAATGATGGGGAGCTCTTAGTTTTTTTTGACTGTTTATTCTTTTGACTCTGTGGCCAAACAAATACAGAATCCTTTAAGGGAATTTATGATTTAATATTGTTTTGTTTTCAGAGCTACTTTGGGATAAAGCGGGTATAATTATTGTTTATTTTAATTCTCAACATGCAAAGCTCTTATGAAAGGACAGGGTGTCTAACGAATGCATATGGGGTGTTATGTGGCTCCTGTTTGAACTTTTCTGCTGTGAAACACATTAACAGGTATGTTCAGACTGGAATGTATTAAAGCACATTATACTGGTGTCAGTCTGGGGTTTCCTCTATATTTTAGTAAATATTTTTGTTTTATGATTGAACATAAATGTGTTTGATGTCAGAGAGAAATTGGAGAGCAAGACTAAAAGCGATGCACAAGCAATGTTTTACAGATATGTCTTCAAAGTAGTGTTGAGTTTCTATGTGTAGAATTAGAATTTGGTTTAAGCATTTTCCAGTTCCAGTATGTATTGAAGGAGATAAATATGATATAAAAAATGTCCAAACTTTGTTCTGTTTCATTCTCTAAAAGTTCACATTTTCTTCTTTACTTCGTTTCTTAGGTTCTCCGTTCCTTTTTTGCTTCCTTCTTTCCTTCCCCTTTCCTTCTTTACTATTTCCTTAGTTGTACTTCTCTTCCCTTTCATACATTTTTTAACCCTTCCTATTTTTCATTATATTATTTCCTTCATGCATTCTTCCTTCTCTATTTGTTTTCTTCTAACTTTATTCTTTCTTTCCTGTTTAATTTCTCCTTTCAGTTCTTGCAGCTTGTCATTCTTCTTTCCTTTTTTCGTACCTCCGTTCTTCATTAATTTCCTCATTCCCTACTCCCTTGTTTTATTATGTAACTTTTCCTCAGTGATTTTCATATTTTTATTTCATTTCTCCTTTTATGCTTAATTTCATTTTCTACTATCTTTTCACCCCTCCTGTTTGTTACGCTCTTGTATCCTTCCCTATCTTTCTGCCTTCCTTCCCTCCTTGATTCCTTGAAGGAGATGTTGGAGCAGAGATCTGTGATGGGGCAGACCCTTTTGAGAAATTAATATATTGAGCTTACTGGAGTGTAGGGTATCTTGTTGGTGAATCGGAAAGGCGTAGATTTCCATACACGGAGAGCAAAATTATATAAAATGTGAATCAAATAGAAGAGCTAAATGAAAGAAAGGAGAACAAATTAAATAAGAATATTTCTCTCCTTTCCCTTTGCCCTTCAGTATTTTTTTTCATACTTGTTTCCTTCCCTCCCTTCTTTCAGAGTGCATCTCTTTCCTCATTTTTCTTTCTTTCTTTGTTTTCTCATTTCTAATTGTTGTTCCAGCTTCCATAAAAACAGACTGACCACTGCAGACATATCTTCAATTTAGGGATGAACTTCTATATTTAAACTTAAAGTGTAAAGAGGATTGTGGAGTTTGAACAAGTAGAGAATTTAAGACCTCCAAATTATTTTAACATTTGTAAAATTGCATCTGTTTTTATTTCATCACGCCACAAATATGCAATTTTTACTACTTGGTTAGTCAGACTAACAGAGCCTGTTAGTCTGAGTTGACATCACTGCTCTGTTAAACATCATTAATCATTTATCCGTTAAATAATCTCCTTATGAAGAAACAAACTCATCCACAGCCATCACTGAGAAAAAGATACTTCTGAGAGCCTCGTACACAGAGACAGCAGATATGATCAGATATAAATATATTTTTATTTTTTTGTCTGTTCATTGAAACATTCCAGTTTTCACAATGTTTACACTAGAAAAGCCACAATCTGTGAATAATGAATTTTCCTGTCACAAGTGCTGCCCTCTTGGTTTGTCCTGATTGTCAGCGTGAGTCCAGACGGCTCCTGTGTCGTGGTAAAGATAGGCACATCCGTTTTCCAGGTACCTGTATCACAACACACCTGGCTGCCCTCCTCTCTCAAAATGAGGCGCGTGGGTCTGCATGAAGGCTCGTTCGGCTGTCACCCCGATTGTAAGCAGCGGGGGATAGCATTGGTTTCTCCTGTGGACTGGCTCAGCTGTTCACTCTGACACATCGTGTTTTTGTGTTGCTGAGGCCGCAGAGAAATACCAGAACAGACACCAATCACTACAGCTGTATTTAAATCACTGGGACATATTTTTGCATTTATCCATTTTGCTTTTCAGCAGAAAATTCAGACCACTTTTAAATGGATTGTCATGAAAGTTGTTAGAGACATACTGTCAGCCTTTAGATACAGTGCCCTTTAAAACGTATTCCTACAGCTACAACATTTTCCACATTTTGTCAAATTCCAACCACAGCATCAGTGTGTTTCTTTTTTTTCATGATAGAGCAGCACAAAGTAGAGCTCATTTTAGTACTAAAAAAGTATGGTGTACATTTGTATTCAGCCCCCTTTTACTCTGGCACCTCAAGATTAATACTTTCGGTCAACTTTTGTATGAATACAGCTGTTATGAAAAGGCCTCCAAGGCTTGTTTACAGAACAGGATCATGAAGACCAAGGAATACAGCACACAGGTCAGGAGTGCACAAGATAGGAAAAAAGGAGATCTGGTTATTTGAGACCAAAATTAAAATTTCAGTGCAAGAAGTTCTTGCAGGTTTTCGTGCACAACACCTTGAACATACCATCCCTATAAAAAAAAAAACATGTGGTGCAGCATGATGTGTGGGAATACCTTTCTTCACCTTGGACAGGGAAGTTGATAAAAGTTCATGGGAGGATGTATAGAGCTAAATATAGAAAAATACTAGATGAAAACCTGCTGCAAAAGGCTGGAGACTGGGGAGGAGATTCACCGTCCAGCAGGACAACGACCCTAAATGTACAGTCAGAGCTGCAAAAGAAGGTTGGACCAAAGCTCATTCATGTGTTAGAATGGCTCTTTCAAAGCGGAGGCCGACATCAACCTGGGAATTTGTGAGGAGAAAAATTGCTGTTTACAGGTGTTCTCCATCCAGTCAGATTTTGAGCTTTTTTGCAAAGAAGAATAGGAAATAAAAAACACTAGATGTGTAAATTAGCTAAATGTGATCCAACAGACTTTGTGAAACCGCTTAGACTTATGAACGCATGCCACACTTCACATTTTCGTTTGAAAAAAAATGTAAAAACCCTGTGCCCTTTTATTTTGCACTTCAAAACTATGCACTACTTTGTGTTGTTCTGTCACATAAAATCCTAATAAAATCCATCAAAGTTTGTGGCTGTGACATGGACATTAAAAAAAAATCCACACATCTGAATATTTTACAAGGCATTAAGTTGACTCCAGGCATGAGCAAATTTTCTGATTTTGTTTGTTTTTCAGGAATATTAGCCTGTTAAACCAAGAAGATGAGTGTGGTAAATGTTATACCTGCAATATTAATATGTTTGTTTTGTATTTTAGCACTTTAGCCTTTTGACAGCAGCCATGAGTGCAAAATCCCAGTTTTTCGAAGCACTTATGAATTCATTTCTGTCTTCTGCGCTTTATTGGGTGATGGGCAAACATACGTGCAAAGATTATTTAATACGTACATTAAAACTATTTTAAACACATTTAATCACAATAAGAGGACATGTAAAAAGTGGAAATTACTATTTTATTTAGGATTTTCTAGTTTTGAATGTAATGTCAGCAGGTTTAAAAAAATTGTTTTAACCTAACAAAGACTTTTATCTACAGCTCAGGGACACGACTGTGTATAAAAACAGATACTGAAGAGGCAGACTCTTCAACAGGTTGAACAATTCACTATTTTATACAGGAGGTTTGTGGAAACGCTTCAAATATTTGATTACTTTTTTTTTCTCCACAAAATGGGGAGTCATTTTTCTTTTTCAATAGCCACAAAAGATTAAAAAAACTCTTGGGCTTTCTGTACAACAGAGGGGGGGGGCTATAAAACAATAGTAAAACTCTCCCATCCAGCTGATAACTTTGATGACTGACTAAAGACGGAGTAGAGGTAAACTGTCCATGGGTTTGATTATTAAAAACTTTTAAATTTCCTCCAATATTAAAGCCAAAACTTGAAATCTGTGTCTTCCAGGCTGTAGAGAGGCCTGCCCATCCATGAACACAGAACGGACCCACTATATGGGTATCATGAGGTGAGGAGCGTGACACACATGACAAATCAGAGAAGGCACCATTAATACCGACTTATGTATGAATGTTCTGGTGCCGCCCTGCTCCAGACAGCAGCGAATCTCTAGTAAAAGAATCCCGATGTCAAACTGACCCACCTGCATGTCAGGGCTGTCACCTGCTGACAACAAGGTGAAACAAAAATACAAGCACATCAGTCCACTAAGCAATAAACCCCTTAATTCACACACAAACCAGACACCTTTTACTTTTAAAACCCAAGCTGCTGTTGCATACTTCATGTTGTAAATAGGGATACATTTGGCTGTCTACCTACTTTGTTTTTTTTACAGTTTCAGTCTTTGAAATTATGACTGTATTATGTATAAGGAATTACATATAATGCATACTTCTAGTCACTGAATTACTCTTGGATTTGACTTTGAAGTCAAAGAACAAACTTCTGTAGAAGCAGTTTATTATTGGTTGAAAACACAAATATTTGTGTTTAAATTCAGCGTATTCTAGATATACTGTCTATGGATATATAGATATATTGACCCCATCCTTTATTTTTCACTTTTCAGAGGCAACAGATCCATTAGTTAAGCCTAAGCATCCCTAGGGACAGCTGGGACTTTGCTGTGAGAATATTTCTATTCTTGTCCATAGCCTTGTCTCTTCCTGCATTGATACTGTATTGCTGACACTCTCTACCAGTTCAAGTCTAAACTCAAAACCCATCTGTTCAAAAGTGCTTTCTCTCATATTCCTCCCTCCAAGATGCCTTGAAGCACTTTGAACCTTCCTGTTACTGAAAAGTGCTTTATTAATAGGCTTGCTTTGCCTTGAGATCCACAAACAAGATTGGAGACAGGAGGCATCGCTGATGGAGACTGCAAAGCACCGGGAACAAGCTCAACTTTGTATAAAGAACAGAGACATCTGTTGTTTCTGAGACACACAGACAACACAGCGCACAAAATCTACCCATGTTCCATTGCTGTATCCCACCGCTAAAAATGCCCCGAGAGATCATAAACCTTGTCAAGACCCACAAAACGCATAAAGACCACATAACCGAACTCCTGTGACCTTCTCTGCGAAATCTAGAATGGTGAAGATCTGGTCAATTGTTCCACTGCCAGGACGAAAGTCTATTGGTCAACTATCGGTTGGACCCAGGGATTTACCTAGAGAAGTGTGATCCCTCTATACTTGGATCGCACTCTCTGGATTGCTTTCTTAGAAATTGGGACCACCACCATCCGGTACATCACAAGTTTAGGAACAAGCAGATAAACCTAAATTTTGTGACTCCGTACAACGACGAAGAGCAACAGGTAGGAGGAGGAAGAAAAGGGCGGAGTTCACGGTGGCTTTCTGTATAGACCAGGTCAGCGTGGACCCCTTACCCCACTCCCAGCTCCAAACCATATTGCACTCCAACCGTGTCCCAACACAGCCCAGCCAACCAAGCCCCAGACAGCACGACTACCGGCCTACCCACCAGGTAAGGTGAGGGTGGGGAGGCACCCCTACCCGGAGCGGTGATGACCACGCCACCAGGAGCCAAAAGCTGGCCCTAAGCCCCTTAGATAACGTGGAACGGCTCTGAATCTATGGAGGTGAAAATAGAGGCAGAGGGTTTGAGGATGTGTCACCTAT
This sequence comes from Fundulus diaphanus, assembly GCA_037039145.1. Taxonomy (NCBI): domain Eukaryota; kingdom Metazoa; phylum Chordata; class Actinopteri; order Cyprinodontiformes; family Fundulidae; genus Fundulus; species Fundulus diaphanus. The sequence continues at coordinate 32,516,802 of CM073128.1, forward strand.
ATCTTTTACGATAAGATGTTATATTACTGGAACTGGTTAAGAGATAGTCTTTTATCAACATTTTTATTACTTCACAATTTCCTTTCTAGCAGTCAGACCACTCTGTGGTTTGCTTGTCTCTATGCACCCTCCTTTGTCGCTAAGTCTAATAGGAGGGGCTTAAAAAGCCAATTTATTTGAAAGAAATCTGGTTTTATTGTCGCAGGCTGGAATCGGCAGGCACCTCGGCTTTGCAAAGGCAAAACAGGAATAATTGGGAAGCTTGGATGAAGTCACTGTTAGAAAAGGAAAAATTCTCACTGTGGGCTTCATTGGCGTGTCTATGAACACGTGTAAATGTTGCGTCTGCACTTCCTGCGACCTGCATGCTGAAAGCTGAATCAAAAACTACTCTGAATGAGGCTTCTGGCGTGTATGAGGCAGTCTGGTGTGACAGCAGCAAGCCTGAACCCAGCTTTGGGGGCTTCATTATAAAAAAACCAAAAAAACAAAAATCAGCACAGAACAAAACACCTGAATACCTACATCCACATCATCCATCAGAAGTTACATTATCAATGAATTTCTACGATAGAGTTGTCTTTCTTGGACCTTAACCCCCAACACTTTTCCTTTGTTTATTTACACAGATCGGAGGCTCTTTAAGGCTGTAAACCTCTTTCTTTTTTCTTTTTTTTTTTTTACAACTGCCCGTATCAAGGCTTGATCATGTCCTCCTGAGCATGAGGAGCTACATTAAAGATTAAAGTTACATCCCAGCACTGATGGTGTTTTCTCAGAGTAAACAGCACTCCTCTCGCATGTGCTTGGTAAGAGCCAACCTCGCCACGCTCCGTAGTTCAGCAGCACCAGAGGCAGAGGCTGAAACCTTCTGGACGGTCAAAGGCAGCAGTGAGGAATTAAGGCAGCTGTCCGCTCATGTTTTTAACACTGATTCAACGAGCAAATACTTAACTCTGCTTCACTCTTCCATCATCTCGTTCAGTCATCTGTGGCTCACTGTCATGTTGTAGCAAAAAAAACAATTAGAAAGAGCCTCTCCTTGCTCTACTTAGGTGGTATGACAACAAGCGGAGGACCTCTCCTTGGCCTCCACATCAGAACCTGGGCGTCGTTGGCGTTTGGCTTCCCCATGGCGTTGGGAGGTACGGGCTCCATGCGGCTCAGCACCCGTGGCTGCTCCTGGTACATCCGACCCACCAGCCTGGCTCTGGAGCCCAGAGACTGGGACGGATCCACAACAATGTCCACCCTCATCCTCCACTTGATGGTGTGCAACAGGATCTTTTCCTTCGATGTGGTGTTCAGCGCCACCAGCCAGGTGGTGAAGCTCTGGTCCCTCTTGATGTTGGTCAGTAAGGGTGTGTTTGACTCACTGACCGGCACTGCCCAGGTGACGCTGGGGTAAAAGTTATCGTTCATGCTGACGGTGAAGCGGGAAGGCTTGGAGGTGGGGCCGACTATGGTGACGGTCTCTGTCGTGTTTCCGTACCAGGGGTAGCTGATACCGTCCGAGTCGCTGATCGCCCTCACCAGACCTTCTCGCAGCTGAGGCAGCTCCCAGCTCGACCTGCAGGGAGGCAGAAAATAGAGGTCCGCCTGGATAACCAAGCTTTGGTTTCACAAACCTGAGCGATGTGAAGCATCAGTCAAATACTTTGGCAAAACACAAACAGCAAGCAGCAGTCACTGGGCAAGAAACGAGGTAAACTGGATGGCTCACCAGTACACAAAAATGTCATCCATAAAGCATAAAATCAGCATTAACTGAGTGTAACCTGAGTTTAAACTTGCTGTGAGCTGTTGGAAAAGAGGGAGCCTAAAGAGGAAAGTCCCATTCCCCCAATGCTAAAAAGTGAAGACTCGGCACATTAACATGCACATACTGGGGAGGGTTTGCCTTGGTCCACATCTTTCATGAGACTGATATTTGAAATAGATGGTTTACCAATCAAAAGACATTCTGTTATGGAAATGCCATGAGAACACTGAAAAGTAACTAAAACTAATATTTTTCTACCTTGATATTTAGAAACGCTATGTATCTCTACATTATGTTTTGAATGTGAAATATATCAGAGGCTGTTTTTTTTTTTTTTTACAACCTACTGGAGGGGATTTGTTGCTAATAATCTAGCCTAAATGAGACTGAATTAGAATTTATTCACCTGACGAACAGAAGGCTGGAAGTAGGCTGGTAGTCGTGCTGTCATTGGTTTTTGTTTGTCACTTTTTATTCTGCGTAAGGTTTTACTAAGTGAGCTTTGAGTGCATGTTCTCTATGGCTGTTTTTCTACTTGGACATCCAAGTGGTTTTCTGCAAGAAATGTAAAACCTTTTTGAGGTAGTTTATCAACCTGAGGATAATTTTCTCAGACAAGAAGCTACAACACCTCAGCATGTTTGTTACTGTTAATGATTTATGATCGGAGGACTAAGCTATTAAGATGAATCTTGTCCACCCTTGTTTCATTATTGTAGAAAATGTGAGGTTTTTTTTACTCAAAAGGAAGATGTTTTGAAATTCTTCAAAACTGCATATTTGGCAACCCGGTCAAAACCCTTTTTTTGTAGGTAAATAAAAGGAGTGCTTGAGGTTAAAAGCTTTGCTTTGAGATTTATACAACTTCACTATTTATCACCACTTTTTAAAAGTTTAAATATTAGAAAAAATATTAAATAAACTTGAAGTAATGAGTTTGAACAAGCTCTGTAACTGAGATTCAATTTATTTTTATTCCATTTCTGATCATAAGATAAATCTTGCTTAAAACCAAATTCAATGCTCCTCCTATAACTCAAATCTTTTTTGTACATCATATAGTCCTACCTAAGTCTTCTTGAAGGTGTAACTATTTTGTTTTGATAGCTTTTATTGGAAAGGGATTTATTTCTTAATAATAATTTTATTGGAAATCCATATAATTTGTGGTAAACGGAGGCATTCATGAGCTGATTCAGCCTTTCCAGATGGTGTGAAATGTATTTATCTGGACTTTTGGGCTTTCTGCTTATTTGTCTTGATCTATTTAGAGAACATTGTCATCACTGTTGTTGGGTGCTTCTTTGTTTATTTTTACTTTATCTCTATAAATAAATTAATGAGTTACACAAAGGTATTGTACTAAATGTACCTAACAAATCAATCCATCTTTTCTAACTTTTGCTAATCTCACAATGAAAATTTTAGAAAAATAAAAACTTTAATTTGAGTTTATTTAGGAAGAAATCCTTTATTAGGAAATAGTTGTTCTGTTCCCCCTCTTATGCTCCCTTCTCTTCATCTCATGCCACTGAAATCCTTTGGGACATCAGTCTAATGAACCATTTCTGTGTTCATTTTACCATTGGTTTTTATGTGATTACCCTGTTAAAAGGCTCATGTTCAGCTTTCTCTCAGATTTATAAATAAGATGTCCTGGTATTCCAAAGCTTTGATAAGGCCATGATGGTTCTGACAATGTTCACAGGGCTTTTGGAAGAGAAACGGGCCCACAGCATCACAGATTCCCGCCTTGCTTAACAGTGAGTTCATCCTTTGTTCCATGCCAGACACACTTTGACTGTTTTTTTTACAGCAAATTTTAATCTGTCCCAAGCCTACGGTTCAAGTTATAGTCCCATTAAAGTTGATAAACTCTACGTTTTTTCACAATGCTACTCCTTTTTGTGGTGTAAATTCCCAAGCGGTGCTGGAGATGTAGATACTGTGTAATGGTTCTATTTTGACCTCCTTTACCTTTTTTTCCCCTGCTGTGGCAACATAAATATGCTGTGGTTCCTCTCAGTGTCTCAAAGCACTGGGCCTGTTTGTCACATCATATTTAGACAGCAAGAAAATAGAAAGTATTAGATTACTAAATTACAAGTTGTTAAACTCTTGAGAATTGGAAAAAATAAAGTTTACATTAAATAAAGGCTTCAGCTCCACTTATTGTAAAGAGATTTATTTTAGGCATCACTAATTGCAGCCCCAGTGATTTCATTCATTTCAGTTCAATTCAATTTAATTTATAAAGCGCCAATTTACTACAAATTACAATTGTTTCTTAACATATAAGACCCCCCACTGTAAAACCTTGACAATGCATGATCGTCTCTTTGTTCTTCTAATCTGGTGCTCTCACTTCCTCCTATTTGTTGAGCTTTTTTTATTTATTTATTTTTGCCTTTGAAGCCCCTTCATCTCCTCGGTTTGTACAGTACTCCCACCTTAGACCTGGACCCAGCAGGATTTAACACCCCCTCACATATGCCTTCCCTGATAAGGCGTGTTTGTGCGTGTCGTGGGGGACGGCGTGTCCCCGTGGGCACAGTTTGAGTGCCAGAGAGCGAGCAGCAAATGTTGTTTCATCTAATAGCAGCTTTTCTATTTACGTGCCAGAGTCACAGGAACAAAATCTGTCGGTGGGCGTTTGAATGAAGAAGGCTGACAAGCACAGCGAACCTGCTGTGTGCGCAAATGCTCCAACTCTCAGAGCCTCACCGGCATCAGCGTGCCGGCGCAGCTTTGCCCTTTAACCGCGCTTTGTTTGTGTAACCAGTCGCTCTGTTTGGGTGTGATGGGCACTCTGGTGTCAGAGGTGTCTTAAACTCACATGCCGATGTCCCCGTAGGTGTTGTAAAACTCCATCTGGGTGCACGCCTGGATCCAGCCCACTACCCAGGTCTCGTTGCGCGGAATGGGGGGCATGACAATCCGCGCAGCGGCTTTAAAGTACGGCGTCTTGTACCGTAGCACAATAGGGGAGTTTTCCTCAATGATCGTCGGGCAGTGGTCTATGGTGGCCGACAGGTCGTGCACCACGATGTTCTCCCGTTTGATCCGCGACTTGTTGCAGGCTATGCTCTGAATGCAGCCCATGACTGTGCAGGAGAAGGAGAACCTCACAGGCCCGGGGAACCTCGCAGCTGGCTGGGACTCGACCAATATCAACACTATGAGGCCGTACATCAGACGAGGCTGGAAGGCAGAGGTGGGTGTCACCACGCTGAAGGTATAAAGATCAAAATTAGAATGAGGGTCGGGGGGGACTGGCCCCTGGAGGCGCCAAGCCACAAGAGTGCCCTGCTCAGAAGCAGGCGTGCTTGAACACTTTTGGATGGAAACTTTCAGTTTCTTTGTACCCTTTCCTTGAGGACCCGACCCCTCGGTGCTCCTTCTGCAACCCCTGTCCGCAACATTTGATCCTGGTCCTCCTGCCCGGAGCTGTCATGTCATGACAAGCTGTGGGGGGGCGGCAGGCACCGGGGCGCCGGGTGGGAGAGCCGGTGTTCGGGCGGCGGCAGCTGTGCTTGCAAACGCGGCTTTGTGCATGAGAAGAAGAAGCAGCAGCTGGAGAGAACCCGAGAGATGGTGTCAGCGGAGTCCGTCATGCCTTTGGACTCGAAGCGAAGCGGACCAGGCGAAATAAACGATGTCTATGAAGCATCTGAGCGCCCGCGATGCGACGTCTCCTCTGAAGATGAGAGCAACCCGCCTGCTTGTTGCCGATCACGCTGAAACATGTATACCTCCTATAGATGGATGAAACGGAGTCATGCAGAGTAAAAAAAAGGAGAAGCCCGGTGTCACAGTAACCGTGTGGAGCAGCTTCCGCGGCACATCCGACCAAACGGAGGATTGTCGCTGTTCACCCTGCGTGGTGCTGAACCTGCCGACTGGACCAATCAACTGCGGAGGCTCGGGGTGTACCAACCAGCCTACTCTGTAGTAGATCTGCGAACTGGCTCCTCCATGTTGGAATAATGCTTTCTATTCTGCAATGATGATAAGAGTAAAAAAAAACAAGCCCCCAGTTGATTGGTCGGAGGCTCCATCAATCTAGGCGTTGCCCTGTAGGCTCCAACCTTCAACAGTCTTTAACTTTTCTCAAAAAGACACGTCTGATTAATTCATGCACGTTAATTGATGCACGGTGTTGCTCTAAAACTGATGTTTGTACAGCCTAATCTGAAAGTGATAGATCACTGCCAGTCAAATGCAAGGGACCAACGGAGTTTCAAAATAAGGCTCCCTAGAAATTGATTGCAAAATAGAATTTTTAAAATACATTTAGTATGCAACAGTAACTGCTCTGTATATGACACTCGATTTAGTAAGTTAACAACCAGTTTTATGGAATTAGAGGATTGCTTCTTGGTCTGGCAGTACAATAGCTGCTATGGATCACCCACAGTAGGTTTTTTATTAAGACACTTTTATTATAGTAGATTGTATAGACTATATTAGGATTTAATGAGTTCATTTGGAGAAGTCCTGACTTAATTTTGTTTTACAGTAAATACTTAATTTTTAAAGCAAAATTCTGATGCTGCTATTTTTCAAACAGCTTAATATTACTTTTCCTCATTTTCAGTAGATGGCTACATTTGACAAGTCTTTGACTTCAAACATAATGTACATTGTTTCCAATGCATTTGTATGTGTGAAAATAAAAGATGTTATAGGAGTGCTTATGTTTAACTCACTTTGAAAAAAAAACCTGTTATTACTTTGACCACAACTTTAAATCTAGCATCACAGTGTTCCAGTAGTTTCATGCAGCTTGTAGCCTCTGTGATTCTATGTTTGCTCCTGAACAGTGTGGGGAAAATTGTGGGTCTTTCAGACCTTAGCTAAGATGTGCCACATTCAGAGATGTTGTACTTAAAGCTAAATGTTCTAAGTGAAGATCTTTGGATCTGCAGTTTTTCAAAAATGGCTCAAATAGACTTTTCCATGTGCAAATCTACAGTTCTACTTCTCAGACTGTCACTGGGTTTGTAAAGTTCTGCCACTATTCTGAATGGATTTTGAGTATGAAACAATGTTCTGGAAATAATCAGAGAGGCCCGGAGAATAATACCTTTGAAGATTACAAGGCAGCTTGTGTAAGAGGTTGTGTTGGGCTCATATCAAATACTAAACTTTCAGCTTTTTATATTTTTTCATTATCTTTTGTATGATCCTCTTCAGAGCCAAAGGGTTTTCAAAGATCTTTTCTGTAAACCATTCCATTCTTTATATCCTCCAAGGTGGATTTTGATAACTTTGACAAAAAACAAACCAACATTTCTTAATTTATTAAGGCTAATAAAACGACCGTATGAGTTTTTTGTTATTACTGTGTTTTAATAATAAATCTGCATAAAATGTCCGCAACTGATTCTAATGGTACAAGAAACACCTTTTCATTCTTGCTTTTTGTCATGAGATCACAGCTTATGTGATTTTCCTCCTAATTTCCCATTAATGTTCTCTATATAGAAAAGGAAATCATTCTATTTTTGTGGAAAAAAAAACAAAAAAACCCAACAAAAAACCTCATGTTTCTCTTTCATTTAAAACCTGAAAAGAAAAGGAAAAATTATGACAGTTTAACTGTAAAACAGACAAATAATATAGAGTAGGTTCTTATAAAACTTGATAAATCGTCTTTCTTCAAAGGGAGATCTATATTTTTGCGGCTCTAGACAGATTTGTTAGACCGAAGGCTAAAATTGCTCTATGCTTTTACTTTGAAGGCCAGTTGTTTTCTTCATCGTCATTTCCGGGTTTCATGGCACACACGCTGCCGACGCTCAACAAGGAAGACAAAATAAACTTCACGCGTTTGTTACACGTAAACATGCGGTTATTATAAAACAACTTGGCAGTATTAAAATCTAGACCAACATGGTAAGAGTCCGGTATCTATTTTAACTGTATAATGTTAAATCTCAGCGCTAATGCTAAGCTAACAAGCTAATAATAAACAAGCTAATGTTGCAGATGTAGGAGTTGTCTTAAGAAGGCAGGCTTCTTGGTTCTTGTGTGTAGTCCTGAATATCAAGGATTCAGAACACTGAAGGAACTTTACAAGCTAGTTAAGCTATTTGCAGTTAATGCTAATGGTCTAAACACAAAGTAAAATAAAGCATTTTCACAAAACTTTATCTGTAACCTCTTAAGAACCAAGAATTTTAGTCTAAACATAAGTTTTTTTGATATCTAAAAATTGTCTGTTTCTCTTCAAACATATATTTTTCTTTCTCCTGACAGATCTGTAAACGAGGTTTGCAGCTGATCAAACATATATGTTTGAACTGGAACTATTTTTGTTTGGACCAAAATTCTCAGGACTTAAGAGGTTAAGGCAGCTGTAGCTCAAGTTTTTCTTAATAGGTTTTTTTTTTATCATTATTTGCTGTTCATCCACATCAGAATACCCACTTTGTTGTAATTTGTGTTAACTTTCTTTATTCATCAGGTTCCATCAGACTTTAAGGCCCTGATCCAGAGGTTTTATCAGCTTCAGTCTGAGCGGGTAGAGACCTATCGACTATTCGAAGAGTGAGTTTGAACGTCTCCACACTTCACACAAGTCCGCATACAGAGAAATAAGTATTCGAGTGAAGAAGCAGTTTTTTTTGGTGAAAAAAGTCTTAACAAAGGTGTTGTTGACCTGAAATTCCCGCCAGATGTCAGTTAAAACCCAATGTAGTCACTCGTAAAGAAATAAAACCATAAAGTTCCAGGAATTATGTGGAATGAAATAAAAACAAAAGCCTTGAACATGTTGAACTTTAATTAGGTTTAATGCTTTGATCAAAAGTCTTTGTAGGCGATAGCTTCAAAATGCCTCCTGTGTGCATAAACCAGCCACATGTATTGCTCAGGTGTCATTTTTGCCCATTCTTCCACACAAACCAGCTTCAACTGCTGAAGATGCTTTGTGCTCTTTCTATAAGCTTATGAGTTTTTCCCATAAATTTTTCATAGAGTTCAGGTCAGGTGATGGCTGAGGCTGGGTCACTCTAGTGGCTCTTTTTCCTTTCTCTGAAACAAACGGAGAGATGCTTGACAGTATCATGGTATTTAACTATTTTAAGCACTTTGATCAAAACAGAACAGTAACAAATTTTTATACTGCTTGAAAAATAACCAGTGTTTCTGATATGGATACACAGATTGTTGACTAGCAGTGGTACAGGTTTGCAGCAGGGTTTAGTAATGCTCCATTCTGCAGGCAAATACTCAGGTTGCTCTCATTTTTTTGTTTGTTTTAGTTATAAGGCATACAATGAAATTCTCTTGTGGTCACAGAACCAGCATGTGGCCATTGGCAAGATCCATTCCCAACATTTCTTTCGGGTTTTTTTTCCCGTCAGTAGACATAAACAAAACCGAAGTGTAGAACATTGGATGCTCTGAGAAGACACAAACGTTACCAAGAGGCTTAATCCACATAACTGAAATAAACAAATAGTATAAAGAAAAACTCAAATTTTTACTATTCCAAATATATTTTCATTACACAGACATGTCTTGAACATTCAAGGTTTCTGCGTATTGCCTTTGGTTAGCATAAACATAAAATAACAATTTTTTTGCTCTCACACTTTATCTGGAAACGGAAACAGACGTTTGTTACAGCACCAGAAACGTTGACGCCGCACATCTAATGTGAATACTGAAGAAAGACACCGATTTAAAATAAGCTGAATAAAAAGCTCATATTTAAACTTTTAAAAACTTGTGCTGGAATGTTTAAACTAATGTATAGATATAGAATATATGAAATAAAGTAGCCGTCCTGACCCATGCCTCCTCACATATGCTGAGGAAGTGTTAGAACAGCAGGGAGGCAAAAATAACCACAAAAAAGTTGGTTGTTGTTGGTAGATGTGATGCTCTGCTAATAAATCTAATACATTTTTATATTCACCATTTATCCCAGTTGTCTTGATTTTCAAATAAAACACAATTTAAAAGTCCAGAGATTGGCATTAGACACCTTGGGAAAATGTAAGGTGGTTGTTTCTTTCAGACCTTGACTCATTTATTTTTTTATTATATTTTCTGTCCCAAAAACTAATAGTTGAGCATTTCCAGGTAAGTATTGACACAGAAACTAACCTTAATAAGCAAATGCGTTTTATTTTATATAGCTATCGTAGAGAACGGGAGCTCAATCCACCCGACAGGCTCAGATCTAAACTCTGCTTGTTTTTATGGTCAAAAGCTTGTGATTCCTGTGAAATATTCAACAGCCAGATAGCCATACTTTTCACCAGTTTGTACATCGTCCTGTAATCTGTTTGCTGGAGGGCATGTCTGCTCCCTGTCCAATAGTGGTGCTTCAGCCACAGGGGTCATGGTGCAAAGAAGCCAGTCTGTGGAGCACCGTGGGTTAGTGAGGCGTTAGAGGGAAAATGACTGTGGAAAAGTCTCTGCTTTAATCACTTTCTTCTTTGTTTTTGTTCACATTTCCTCCTTGTCAGGGGGGCTCTATCAGCAGATATCAAACTGTACGTCAGTATTAATTTTGTTTTTCTTCTCTCGGGTTGCCGTCCAGAGGACACGAAGCCTACCTGAGGACTGGGCCCCATTACGACTTCGAACACTATAAGCAGCTGGTCCATGAGATAACGCAGGCCTTCAGCGGCATTTCCAAGGAAGTTCTGGAGATCAAGGGAAGGCTTCACCGAGAGTTCGACCGAGCTGACCTTTCTGAACACATCGCAAAGCTGCAGAGCAAAGAGAAGCAGAAGCTGGAACTGGTGGGTAAACGTCATTGTTTAACACGACAAACAGAACATCCATCCATGCTTTTGTCTACACTCTTCTGCATATTTTTTTTCCTTTTGGGAAATTATAAGAATATAGTCATGAAAATTGCGAGAAAAAGTAGCACTTTTATGAAAACTCTTCCTGTGTTAAAGTGGGGAATGTTGAGCATCTTGTAAAGTTATTCTTTGGTATCGGTTTCACAATTAAGGAAATACTAAATCTTTTCAGCAAATCAGCATCAAATTGTCATTAGTGTCAGGACTTTGAAACAATTATGCAAATGTCTGTGTGACTTAATTCTCATAATATTCTTTATTCTTGTACACCTAATATGACTTTATTCTTGTAATATCCAAAAAATAAAAATTTGTATTGTGGTCATTGTGGATTAAAGGAAATAAATTATTTGCCACAGAGGAGTACATTTACACAGAAAAATTTGACAATATTCTCACATATTTGAGTAAAAAAACGTTGATGTTTTCTGATGTTAATGCCTGAAAAACACCTCTTTTCATGATTAAAGGCATGAATTTGCTATATTAAAAACAAGTATATCTGTGACAGTGTAAAGTCAGAAATTTTGGACCCCACTTGGGGAACTCCTGCATTAAAAGACTCGTTTCCCTGTAGATAATGATTCTCTCTGACCAGCGTCATCAGTATGCACACATTTCTCACCAAAACACATCTCCTTCCTGAAAGGAATGATGGTTTCTGTACTTGTGTGTAGACGATTGAACAAAAGAACGCGGCTTCATCGGAAATAATTGTTCTGGCGTTAAGCATATATAATACATTTTGGTTGCTGTAACTGATGTAAAAAGTAAAGGTTTAGTCTGATTTAAGAATCAAGAATCTTATGTTACCATAAGGAAATTTTGCTGAGACACAGGCTGAGAATGCAGAATGTCAGACGGTTAAATAAAAAAAAAATCTTGTGGGTCTTTTTATGCAGAAAATGTACATTCATGGGTCTGTCTTATTCTGAAAACATATTTTAGTTTTTCTGCTGCTGGAGATCAGTGGGTTCCAAATTAAAGCAAAATCTAATCTGCTTGTCACAAGCTAATGAACAATTATTAATTTAATTAAAATCAAAGGAAGAACAACTTTCATGCTGAAATGTTTTAGTATTCTTTCTAAACTGCCTTTTGAAAATTGCCCTGAAAGGACTTTTTAAGTGGATAGTATTGGAAAAATGAACTCGGTGATAAAACGTTACTGTTTAACCCCCAGAAGGCAAAGTTCTCATGCATCTTATTTCAATTTAGGTGTTCTTGTGTAAAGCACATTTGTCACTGCTTCACTTTCTGTCAAACATTCATATAACGTATAAATGTGTTAAGTAGTCAGGGCTGATGGCTGATTCAGTGACCGTTACAGAAGCTCTTTGAAGCTTTCAATGTAGACTGGAGAACAAACAATACTTTGATTCAGAATAGTTTTTGGTTTGTTTTTATGCCATTTTTTTTCCTGTGTCAAGTTCAATTCAATTCAATTTTATTTATATAGCGCCAATTCATGAAGCATGTCATCTCAAGGCACTTTACAAAGTCAAATTCAATCATATTATACAGATTGGTCAAAATCTTCCTATATAAGGGAACCAGTTGATTGCATCGAGTCTTGACAAGCAGCATTCACTCCTGGAGAAGCGTAGAGCCACAGGGAGAGTCGTCTGCATTATCCATGGCTTTGCAGCAATCCCTCATACTGAGCAAGCATGAAGCGACAGTGGAAAGAAAAACTCCCCATTAACGGGAAGGAAAAACCTCCGGCAGAACCAGGCTCAATATGAACGGTCATCTGCCTCGACCGACTGGGGGTTAGAGAAGACAGAGCAGAGACACAACAAGAGAGACAAAAAGCACAGAAGCACACATTGATCCAGTAATCTGTTCTACATTAGATGGTAATAGCGGGTGAGCCGTCTTCACTGGATGATTTCACAGTCAACAGAACGTCAGACCAGGTGTGCCTTCTATGAAGGAAAAAAAAAAAAAAACTTTGGGGAGTTTTCCTCCCCAGACTTATTTTCACCATCTTCTCTGGATTAGGGATGATTTGAGTTTCACATCCCACTAATGTACACAGCAACATTTCTGTTATCCTGACTTCTTACTTGCTGTTGCCTCTGATCAGACGGCCAAGCTGCAGCTGGCCAAGCAGCAGGCCCAGGATCACCCAGACGATGAAGGCTGTCGGGACAGAATCCAGGAGCTTAAGCACGAGTAAGAGACATTCTCACTGGCCTTTTACTCGGTGCATCGTTGACCTCTTTATTCACTTGTACGTTGAAGTGGATAGAGCTAATCTCACAGATTTTCAGATGATGTTTCAGAACATATTTGTTTTATTTGTTTGGTAACAGAACAGCTGTCTAACTGATGCAGTATCGTCGATTCAAAGAATGTCTTTGTTTCTGTCTTCGGGCAGGATCATAAAGAACAAAGAGGCTCTGAGTGAGATCATGCAGGACTTTAAATACGATTCAGAAGAGTGTGATTGACAGCCGACTCCCTGGATGTCTGCACCAGCAGCCCTCTCACATGACCGCCGAGGCGACAGGCCGCCTTGGCCCTGATGCATCTTCCGTCTCAGAGTCTTCATCAGCTCTTATTGATTCGCCTCAGGCTCCACCCCGCTCACTGCTGCAGTCTGATGCCACCCAGGAGGCCTCTCCCAATCTGCCTCTCTGTGTTTTATGTGCAGTTGTGTGTTTGTTTTGCTGCATTGCTGAACACAGGATTGTTCATAATGTGATGAGATGTAAAAAAAAAAAAAAACAATATTATGTCATTACACAATTTTGTAATATCAATTATGTCATATTGCATTTATTTTTTTTATTACTAAGACACTTAAAGAGTTTGGCTTGAACTGTATAAGTAATAAAACTTAACATTTCCTTTAACAGGCAGTTACAAAGATATAAGTGCTTACAATGTTATAAACAATTCTGGCTCTAACAAAGACATTTTTTAATTTGCTGATGCTTTACTTGAATATCTGAATGCAATGTATGTTCTGAGATATGATTAATCATCATTGTCTATGTAATCTTCAGTAAATTCCCTTTTATGCCGAACAATATGCAATGAGCAGGGATTTACTTACACGTCTACCTCAGGCGGATTTACAGATCTAAAGAAGAGATTTTAGCTAAAGGTATAACAGGAAAGAGACAGCAGCTCAAAGTCATTTTCCATTCAGAGCCGAAGAGAACCTGAAGAAAGTTTGACTGGTTCCCCAATTTATTACTATTTTTCTGTCACCCTTAAATGTTTCACATGATCAACCGAATGTTAATGTCAGACAAGGATAACCTGAGTAGGTTAAAACAAACAATGATTTCATTTACTAAAAGAAAAAAGCTATTTAAACCAATGTGACCCTGTGTAAGAAAATGATTGTCCCATTGTGTTAAATCATCTGCGACTTAATCACTTTTTTCTTTTGGATGGCTGAGTCCATTTAATTTACACAGAGGCCTGATTACTGCCACACCTGCAGAATCAAGAAATCACTTAAAGTAGGTTACGATATCTTAAGCAACACGTAGTTCCCCTATATATAAGAATTCAATTAACACAGGAGAACCGATTTATTTTGCATATATCTGGTTACAAAGCCTCATCTAATACTTGGGACACCAGTGAACCACAGTTGGAGCCATTTCCCCCAAGCGCAGAAAACAACCTTCCAAGGTGTTGCCGGCCTTCCAAAATTACCCCAAAAGTACATTTATAACTTATTCAAGTGGTCACAAAAGGACAGAGCAAAATATTAAACACTGCAGGCCTCACTTGCAATAGTTACAAGTCCGACATCCCAATTTTTCCAATCCGCCATTTTTGGGAGGGTTTTTGGCCACAATTTTGTAGTTCAATCTCAAGGATACCAAAGCTACAGATCAATCCAATTTATTCATATAGCGCCAATTGACAACATGTCATCTCAAAGCACTTTACAAAGTCGATTCAATCAAATCCTACAGACAGATTGGTTAAAATGTGTTCTAAGGAAATTCAGCAGATTGCATGGAGTGATTGACTTGAAGCATTCAAATCCTCCTGAATGCTGATACTCCACACCGAACATGCATGTAGCAACAGTGGAGAGGAAAACAGGAAGAAATCTCCAGCAGAACCAGGCTCAGTGTCAGCGGCCATCTGCTACGACTGACTGGGGGTTTGAGAATACAGAAAGTATTCCTGGATCGGTGCATCTGTGTTAATGTGTGTCTCTGCTCTATGTTAGAGAGGGTAATGGCAGACTAACTCCATAGGTGGCAGTGTATAGGAAAGAAACACAAGTGGATAAGTAAAAATGTTGGCGGGGGGTGAAGAGACAGCCCCAAAACAAGTTGCTCTCAGATGCACCTCAGAGCAGGGGTAAAAAGGGGGAACATGGGGGTAAATTAACAAGGAATTTAGACAAAAGCACCGCAGTTCCACTTTATATAGACCCAAACTGAATGATTAAACGTGAAAAGGAAGGCATTATGAAGCATATTTCAACTTTAAGGTTGCTGTATGATCAAACAGTATGACTGGTAAAAATGTGGATCCACCACAAACATCATTGCACAACTTTTGCAAAGAAAAACAAAATGTAATGAACCCAAGCATAGTGGAAGAACCTTCTGTGAGCTAACAAGACAAAAGGGGAACTTCTTGGAAGTTAAGCATCCAGCTACGTTGTTGTTCTGACCCAAAATAACTTTGTTGTTCTTCTTGCCACCACAAGTAAAATAACCAATTCAATTGCTTGAATATATCTTGCACACCATATCAGAAAAACATCAACATACAGTGGCATGTTGCTGGTAGTGTGATGGTCTGGGGCTGCTTTACTGTTTTTGGGATCTGGATGACCGACAGTGATTGATGGAACCATAAAATCTGATCTCCTGAAAATCATGAAGTAGGATATCTAGCCATCAGTTTGTGATCTTAAACTCGGGCACCCTTTGGTTATGCAGCTGCACATTGACCCGCAGGACAACAGCAAGTCCTGGTCTGAACAGTAAAATTAATATATAAAAAATAAAAATGGTGTGTTCCAGTCAAAGGCCGGACTTACATCTGATTGAGCTGCTGTGACATAACCTGGAACAGGATATTTAAGCTCAGAGACTCTCCAGTGTGGCCGAATGAAAACAGTTCTGCAAATAAGAGCAGGCCAAATTTCCTCAACAGTAAAGTCAAAGACTCATTACCAGGGAAACTCAAATGTTTGATGACAGCCATTTATTTGCGTTTAGGAGGCAATTACTTTTTCACAAATGGTCAGGTTCCTTTTAGTAATAAAATCTTAATTTGAAAACTCTTAGGTTATCTTTGTCTGATAATTAAAAAAATTGTTTCATGATCTGACAAAAAAGCAAAAACAAATAGTTTGCATTTACATTGGTCCGGCTCGGATGAAGCTGTAAAGGCCAAGCTGCAAAGATCTCGGACCTTTTACCTAACTGGGACCACGAGAACCAGTTGGCTGATCCTGGATTAATCTCCAGGGCAGCGATGAGTACCCAGGCTATGAATTATTATCTTGTAGAACCTGAAAAAGACAAAAGTAATTGGGTCATACTGGAGTAATGGTTAAAGCATGTTAAATGTAAAAAAAAAAAAACACTAATTACTGCTGCCTGCCTCTTTTATCTCTTTCTCAGCTCTGCACGCCTCCTGTGAACTTTTTTTTCAGGTAATCAATGGAAACCTGTCACACTTTGTGAAAAAAGACATTACTCAGGCAACAGTTTGTGCCTTAGGAAGCAGAAAAATCAGAGTACTGCTGAGTCAATACTCAGAGTACGTCAGGTAGGCTGAAGGTTTCTGTGAGTTCAAGGACTGAGGTTGTGGCTGAAGGATCTGAACTCTTCACAGAGGAACACTTAGAGCTATTTTTGTAAAAGGAAAAAAAAGGACCTGCTTGCCAAGGCAAAAACAAACGGAGCACACGAGAGTGGACTGTTAATTATTTGTAAATGTTTTTTTTTCTCTCTTTGTTGTGGCGATCAGCTGCAGATCACATCAAAATACGAAACCTAATCAGGCATCTTGACGAAGAGCATGTCCCTTTTTCTGCTCCCACTTCTGAGCCCGTAGAGTCTAAACCGCACATTTTTACCTGATCATAAAGCACAGACTGAAACTCCACAGGGCCAGTTCAAAGGAAATCTTTCCTCTTTTTGCTTGTAAAAATACTGAGCAGATGGCAAATGGAAAAAAAAAAAAAAAAAAAAGAGGCCGGGTCAGAAATTCAGCTCAGTGTATTGATAGAGCGATGGGGTGTTTGTGAGGACATGCTGAAAGTCCCGCAGAAGGAAAGAGCCGGCGCTTACCGACCTGGTTGCGTGGCTGGTGAGATTTCTGCAGCCACACCCTCCACTGATCGTACAGTTTGATCGACACGCTGCTGCAGCCGGAGGCATGCTTGCGGACCCAGCCGAAGAACTGCTTGAGTTCCCGCCGCAGGGTGGAGTTCTGTTCGCTGGCTTTAGGATCACAGGAGCCTCTTTGGAGCAGCTCTGATGGGAGGAAGGAGGGGGAAGATGGAAGAGGAGAGAGACGGGGAAAGAGAAACTTGCAGCTTAAACCTTTCAAGTTTTGTCGCCTGACAAACAACTAAGTTATCCACTAATAGTTTACAGAAAATTGTTTACAGATTTTTTTAAAATGTGTCTTGAATAGGCATTCAGTCTCCCCTGAGCCTTTTGCTGCTAATTCAGCTGCAAATCTTCTGGGGTATGTCTCTACTAGCTGTGCACATCTTGAGACACAAATGTTTGCTGACTGTAAAATGGCTCAAACTCAGTAAGACTTGATGGACGGCATCTCGATTTTCAAGTTTTGCCACAAGTTTAGGTCTGAACTTGGACAGGGCCTCATTAAGACATAGGTATACATTAATCCAACCCTTTCCATCGCACCTTTGACTGCATCTTTGAGACTACTATCCACCAGGAAGGTTACCCTCCACTCCAGCACCAACTGTTTTATGGTCTCTAACGTGTTTTCTTCCAGGATTGACCTGGTTTGCTCCATCCATCTTCCCATAAACTCTGACTAGCATCCCTGCTCCTGCTGAAGAAGAGCATCTCCACTGCGTGATGCCACCACCACCATCTTCCAGAGTGGGGATTTTGTATTAAGGGATGTAAAAAAAGAAAGGGGTCAAAATGCTAATGGCTGGGTAAATATTATAAATTACTCAAACATAAGGAAAATAGAATAATGATTCTAACCATTGCGCCAACTTCTCCTGACAGTGAAACATGGTGGTGGCAGCATCATGGGGTGGGGTGACTCTTCATAAGGGGAAACCCGATGAAGCTCACCCTCCTGCAAGGTAATGACCCCCCACATCCTGTATACATGACGTTTTAAATAATCAAATTAAAATTAGCGTCTTGATTAAATCTGTAGGCTGGAGAAAATTGCAGAAATTATCCAAAATGGAGTTTAATCTGCTCTAATGCAAAAATAAAAAGACTAGAATCC
Organism: Fundulus diaphanus; assembly: GCA_037039145.1. Taxonomy (NCBI): domain Eukaryota; kingdom Metazoa; phylum Chordata; class Actinopteri; order Cyprinodontiformes; family Fundulidae; genus Fundulus; species Fundulus diaphanus. Next base: position 32,534,844 of record CM073128.1, read on the forward strand.
CTGTGTTTATATGCTGAGCTAACATACACAACACAAAACAGTTTGCAGTGAAAGTGGCTCCATAACTTATAATATTATATTTAGCATGTCAACAGCTAAAATCCTTCACAAGGCAACTTTCTGGTAAATCATCAAAATTGTAACTTGTTAGCATAAAGAAGAATCTGCTGAAATCTATTTAATGCACAAATAATTTACGAATAAATAATGAGCTCTTAATAGCAGAGGGAAAATTAGGGTAAACTCTAAGTCTTTTTTTAATGTCGACCTCTTTTATACATGTTGTTAAAGCGTCTCAGTAACTCTGGACCTTTTCTTGCAAACTGTTTCCACTGATGTGGAAACGTAGACATGTTGCTCGGTTTAAAGTCCTTAACCGAGGAGGTGACGTGCCATATTTGGGTTTCAGACAGAGAAGGTTGTCATCTGCCAAAATCAATCCTTTGTGGCAAATGACAGAGCTCGATAACGACTTCCTCTCCCTGGGAAGTAAATACCACCATAACTTATGTAGCTCATTATCTGCGCCCAAACCTGCTTCCACTCAAGCTTTATAGGCTCTGTGTGTGCCGCAGAGTGACAGCCAGCTCCGTAACTGGATCAATCTTTGAAGCGGACGGGAGAAATTCATCAAATGTTCCCCTGGCTTTCTGCAGTTCTCTCTAATCCTCGTCATGGAGATCCCTATCTAGGTAGCAGGCCGACTGATGTTTTGTTTCCTCCGGGTCACATGCGGTTTGGATCTTCCTGTGCAGGATGTGTAATCAGGAATAAGGGACATTGTTTTTCCGGCTTTAATTGCCAACGAAAGGTTGATTATTAGAAAGCAACAAATGGTTAAAATATGCTGGGATCTCAGATGTTTGGGTAGCATTTAAAACCAACTAAAGCTGTGAGCCCGCCACAGAGCGGAAACATTTCAGACGTTCGGACTATTTGAAGTCTTTCCATTTAAACATGACTAGATATTACTATGGAGTTTCCATAAAGGCAGATCTAGACTAATTTTAGTGTGACGTGATAGTTAAGAGGAAACGTCTTTTTGTTGGATGTTAGGAGCTGGAAGGTGCGCACCTCCGCTGGGTGTGGAGGCTGCTGCCGGGTGGCTCCAGTCACTCCAGATTCCAGGTTTCCTGGAGCCAAAGATCCCCACAGGATTGCACCTCACCTGGACAAAATAGACCGTCCCAGGCTTGAGGCCTGCAAGCCGGCAGGAAGTCAGGTTTCCAACGTTATCAACCGCCTGAGAGCAGAAACAGCACATTGAATACACGAAGGAGAGGCAGTGGATGCTTTTCACAGAAACATCTCCAGTAAATATACTTTCAGTGCAGCAGATGTTCAGATACTTATACAATATCAACAACAAGAGGGTGAATATAAAAGTCTTGCACGTGCATAGTTTAGAGTAGGTGTCCTGTATAACCTGTTTAGCTAAATCTTTTCTGTGTTCCCCTTAGATTCTTTTCGGTTAATCTTTTTTTCTAATCAAATGTTCTTTTTTTTTCTAGAAATATTGAGCAGCCTTGTCTTGAAGACATCAAAGACGGAGTCTGAAAGAATTACCTCTTCAAAAAAAAAAAACACACTTCTGCTGAGTGGGATCAAAGCCAGGTTTCAAAACAGTAGGATTTCATTAAAATGAAGATATGAGCAGGAAATTTCATCAATGCTGGCAGAGATGCTGCAGCAGAGTCTGCAATAGTTGAGCGAGATGATGTGTGGATCACCTTCCAGTCGGCGATGTCCTCTAGTCTGTAGCGGATCTGATATTTGGCCTGAAACAGGACGTCCTTGAGCTCGGGGGGGCTGGTCCAGTGGACCATCAGCTGGTCCTCCAGGCTGCCGATACGACTCACTTGGACGTTAGCAGGAGGGTCCGTTGTCACTGCAGGGACAAGGACAAGGATTAGAGCCTGGATGCAGCTCCCTGACAGCCATTGTGCACATTTACCAGAGATGTGAGTGAAAACTTTAACCTAAAATTAAAAACTTTAATGCAGATTGGGAAACACTGAGGTGGTGTGTTGTGGAATATATCTGGCGTAGACTCTAAGGTGTGTTTTTGTTTCACTATTCCACTGCAGAGGCCATTAACCATTCAAATTCAGCTTCATTACATGCAAAGAAAAAGAAAAAGAAGTATGCTGCCTAAGTTTAGCCAATATTGTTTTACTTCATAGATCTGTGAAAAGTTTCCTCCAGCTTCAACAAGCAGGATGCTTTATAGCTGGGAAAGATAGAATTGTGTTTCCCATGGGAATAGGATCATTATGCTTTCATCACGAATTGAGGAACCATCTACCAAAATGAAACAACCTTGTGATATAGGGCCTTGATGTGTGGATAACCAAGGCAAACTGTATGAAAGGCAACATCTCTATTGTGCTAATGAAGGTTTGAAGTTTTCTAAAACCACTTTATGTGTTGCAGTGACTTCTGTTTGTCACAATAAAACTGCATCAAAAAAACATACAAAACAAATTTACAGAAACCGTAAAGGACACAAATATTGTTGATCTTGTCTGTCTTTAGCAGACAGTTGGATGGTGGACTTTGGCTCTGCTAAATCGCTGCGTCCCGTGAGAGCATGATGTTCCTCATTAAACACAACAGGCTACAATAAAATAATTGAGCTGCTTTGAAGGAGAGGAAACCCGATGAAATATTAAAGAGATAAAACAATAGGAGACAAAGAAGCAGCTGATAAATGAACCTATTAAATGTCTGTTTGTAAACTTCTGCTCAACACATCCGCCGCTGCTTTTACTGCTCACGGGTAACGTCATTCATCACCTGTGTTTATTCTAGTGAAAAGGATTAAAGAAATCCACCCGGTGCTTTTCTGTTATTGCTGCAGCAAACGCATCCCATTAGACCTTCTATTTCTTTCTTAAATGTTTATAACCTCCAGGTTATTGATTCTGCATTTTGCAGAGCACATGGAAAATGCTGCAGGTATCAAACACTGCTTCATAGAATGAGGTGTTTGCAGAAGATTAGGGGACTACAGTATATCAGTGCTTCAGTATAGCATGAGACTCTAAACCCAAAACTCAAAAATCCATTAACTGGGAGGCATCTCAGTCTGTACTTTTCCAACAAAACGCTTCTGAGAGTGAAAAACCCTGTAAATGTATTTTTCCTGTGCCACTAAGGTGTTGTTATTTACTGCCAGGCTGGCAATAAATAAAACTTGTTTATACAACATTAAATAACACTTCTATTCATATCTCCTGCCTTCCTAATTAAACCATGAATTAACCACAATTAACCTCGAAGTCTGAGTTAAGTTTTAATAGCAACACTCTGATTGACCTGCAGAAACAACAGATAACTTGCATAGAACCTGTGTGACAACATGAAGTAGGCTAAATGATCTCAACAGGAACCACAGGAAAGGATTGCAAAGCCATCCTCAAGAGTTTGAGACACCAGTGAACTACTGTGAGAGCACATTATCTTGAAAGAGAGAAAATAGACAACAGTAAGTCTTCCCAGAAGTGGCCGGCCTACCAAAACACCCGGAGGTCAGAAAAGAGCAAAGAACGACATCTGAAGCACTGCAGACCTCACTTGTCTCGGTTAAAGTCGGCGTCATACTGGGAAACGGCAGACTCCACGGGAGAGATCCAAGATGAAAACCACTGCTGTCCAAAAAGAACGCCGAGGCCTGTCTCACATTTCCCAAACAACATCCGGATGATTCACAAAACGTTTGGTAAAAAGATTTGCTGGACTGACGAGACAAAAGACTTGGTCACCCCATATGGCAGCTAAGTGTCACAACTAGTTATTAGATTTAGGGGACCAATTTGTTTTCGTACGTAGGACCAATTTTTCCCCTTAATGAATGACTTCCTTATATGAAGCCAATTTCTGTTTTTACTGGGGTTACCGTTTTCTGATTAGAAATGCTTTCACGATCTGAAGCATTTAGGTGTGACAAAGTAAAGCCTGGAAATCCAAAATACTTTTTCACGACCATGTAGTTAGGGCGCTACCTTCAACCAAACGTTTGAAACTTCAGCCGTGTTTGTTCTCTTCTTCATGTTCTCTGAAGAAAAGTTCCCTCCTTCTCTTGTCCTTTTCACCTGCCGTGTCTCCGTCTAACATGCAGCTTTCTGTGACGGCAGAGTTTCCTTACTGACCCACATCCAGGACGTCGAGGGAGCTGATGTCGGAGGTGGCTGAGCCCAGCTGATTGGTGGCCTCCACCCAGATCTCGTACGGCGTAAAGAGAGCGATGTTTGCTGAGATGCGACAGGAGTAGCCCTGCTTCTCTACGCTGTAACTCACACACTCATTTTCTCTTTCATGCCACCTGAAAACGAAAACAAAACAAAAAAAACACTGAATCCTTCGCTCTGAAGATCACCATCTACCAACCTGTGAATCCAGCACTCTCTACGGAAAATAAATAAATAAACTCTACGGATGAGTTTGCTTGTCTACCTGAGGAATGTCTGCCGACCCACTGTCAGCTGCCTCACCTCAGTTTGTACTTGAGGGTGTATTTGGTTGGGATGTGCGTCTCGCCCGGGCCACCCGCGCTCCACCTGCAGCTCAAATCCTTTGCGTTGTGGGACCTGCATGTTAAATTTACTGGCTTCTCTGGAGGCACTGAAATATAATTGAAAGGTGCAGAAAAAGGCTCAATCATTGAAACAAAAAGCGGTCAACCCAAAAATGACGGCAACGTCTTCATTATGACTGAAAAAGCACATTGAAAATTGTCTGTCGCTCTTGTTCAAAAAGAGAAAAACTCAAAGTGAGAGCGCAAACATTTCAGGTCTGATTACGTCACAATAACATGTATGGGTCACTTTTTACACAAAGCTTTAGAGACTGTTTTTTTTTTTGTTTTTCTCGCAGTCCTAATTTTAATAAATTCTCACCTAAAATTAAGGTTCTGTATAAAGCTATGTCATTGTAAGTAAGTAAGTCAAACACGGTGATGGAGATTTAAAACAAAATAATCTTTTAAATAACTTTAAAATTTATTGCAGCTGATGTTTCTCAGAGCGGGCTTAAGATGTAGCATTGAGTTTTTAAGACAATTTCTACGCCAGGAATTTAAATTTCAATTCAATTCAATTCAATTCAATTTTATTTATATAGCGCCAAATCATGAAACATGTCATCTCAAGGCACTTTACAAAATCAAGTTCAATCATATTATACAGATTGGGTCAGATTATACAGATTGGTCAAAATGTCCTATATAAGGAAACCAGTTGATTGCATCAAAGTCTTGACAAGCAGCATTCACTCCTGGGGAACCGTAGAGCCACAGGGAGAGTCGTCTGCATTGTACATGGCTTTGCTGCAATCCCTCATACTGAGCAAGCATGAAGCGACAGTGGGAAGAAAAACCACCCATTAACGGGGAAAAAAAACCTCCGGCAGAACCGGGCTCAGTATGAACGGTCATCTGCCTCGACCGACTGGGGTTACAGAAGACAGAGCAGAGACACAACAAGAGAGACAAAAAAGCACAGAAGCACACATTGATCTAGTAATCTGTTCTACATTAGATGGTAGTAACGGGTGAGCCGTCTTCTCTGGATGATGTCAAAGTTAACAGAACGCCAGACCAGGTGTACCTACTATGAAGAAAAAGAGAGAGAGCAAAAAGTTAAAAGCTGAAATGACGACAGTCATTTCAATGTAATACAATGCAAAACTGGAGAACCGTAGAATGAAGAACAGTAGAAATCAGTAGAGTGAGAAAATTAGACCCTGATGTCCTCCAGTAGCCTAAGCCTATAGCAGCATAACTATAGAGGTAGCTCAGGGTAACATGAGCCACTCTAACTATAAGCTTTGTCAAAAAGGAATGTTTTAAGATTAGTCTTAAAAATAGATAGGGTGTCTGCTTCACAGACCAAAACTGGGAGTTGGTTCCACAGGAGAGGAGCCTGATAGCTAAAGGATCTGCCTCCCATTCTACTTTTAGAGACTCTAGGAACCACCAGCAGACCTGCAGTCTGAGAGCGAAGTGCTCTGTTAGGAACATACGGAGTAATCAGAGCTCTGATATATGATGGAGCTTGATTATTAAGGGCTTTATACGTTAGAAGAAGAATTTTAAATTCTATTCTTGATTTAACAGGAAGCCAATGAAGGGAAGCTAAAATTGGAGAAATATGATCCCTCTTGTTGATTTTCATCAGAACTCTTGCCGCAGCATTTTGGATCAGCTGAAGACTTCGAACTGCATTTTGTGGACTTCCTGATAGTAAAGAATTACAATAATCCAGCCTTGAAGTAACAAATGCATGCACTAGTTTTTCAGCATCACCCCTGGACAGAATGTTTCTAATTTTGGCGATATTCCGGAGGTGAAAAAAGGAAACTCTGGAAAATTAAATGCAAACTCTTTCTTATAGTAACCTCACATAGTTTTTAAGATCATTTTGTTGACAAAAGAAAGTAAATTGTCATGAAACGAAAGAGAGAACCTTTAAAGATAAAGTCCTCCCTCAGTAAAAAAAATATAAGCATGTTAGGTCAATCGCTTTCTAATAATTACCATTTGCTGAGGGTGCGCGTGTGAAAATATGTTTGTTTTGTTTCTCTCGGCTTTTTAAATAAGTGTCTTGTTATATATTTTGAAGTTTGTTTTTATAGAATTCTATATACAAGCACTTTGAGTTGCCTTTGGACAAAAATGTGCCATATAAATAAAGTTGCCTTGCCTTCTGGCAAATTGCAAACAATGCTTCTTCTGATTTGCTTTCTGTCAAAGCGTCCTTCTTGCCTGTTTTTGTGGAAAACACATTGAATAGTTTGCTCTGGCTTTTCTTTAGGCAGACTAAGATACATATTTAGAAAACACTTTGTTTCCTTCCACTGCACGATTATGCAACATTTTCTGTTGGTCTATTACATAAAATCACTTTTCACTTGATTTTGTTACGTCTCACAACCAGTGATGGTTTTAAAGTGTTTATGATATTTTCATGTTTTCATGATGTAAAGCACTTTGAACCACCTTGCTGCTGAAATGTGCTACACAAATAAACTTGACTTAAAATCACAATAAAATCTGAGTGTGAGGATGAAAAGTGACAAAATGTGAAAATATTCCAGTGGGATCCGGTTTCTACATACTTCCCACATAGAGACAAGAACCAGCGAGGACACGCCCATCGGCCCCGTGACACATCAGGTTGTCTCCGGATTTCTGCTGGGAGCCGTTCAGGCTGTGTAGCTCGATGGTCAGGATGGTGGCGGACACCATCCTGTAGGTACTGCTGGAAAGACGAACCCCGTTCAGAGTCCAGTACAGCGAGCCGGCATGGAGGCCCAGCTCAGTGGTGAGCGTGCAGGTGGCCGTCAGACTTGAGCCAATTCTCAGGATTGGATCCTGCGGGGAGATCACGGCAACATCTGGACGAAGGAAGTACACCAGACGTGCTTTTAGGAAGAGCTACGTTCAGAAATATACCTGTGGCGACATGGCCACTGTTTTGCCTTAACAAGTGTACAAAACCTAAACACAAATTTTGCATTTATAAAATATTTAGACATGTTAAATGTATTATGAAAAAGATTTTTTTTTCACGACTTTTACAATTACCTCTATGACCACAACTTCTTCGAGGAACTTTCAGTTTTATTATCAATGTCTTTCTATTTCAGTGAGGTATAAATGTGACGCAGAATCCCATTTCAGTTTGCTGCTCCTCAAAATGGGACAAAATATACATAATTCAAGTAATGCTTTATAAATAAATAAATAAAAGATAATCACAAAATTACTTAACTAAACTTGCCCAGATTCCTCAAAGAAACCACTGGAAATTTGGAAGCCTTTAGAAAAGTAAACGACATTCAAAACTCAAAGATTACCTTTTTCAAACTAACATCAGTGAAAATGTTGCTTTCTCCAGAGCAGAGAAATACAATAACTGATCATTTCTCTGTAGTCTTTTCATTAAAAGCTTTTTTCTTTAAGGATCACAGGCTCTCTGTCTGAGGAGACATGGCCACACTTTAGGAGGAAATCATTAGAGTTGTAAGAAAACCTGGCATGCCCCCCCCGACCCCCCCCCCCCCCCCTTAGACCTCTTTAGAGATTGCAGCCCCACCACACCATAGCAAAGCAGGAACTCAGCCCGTATTTGTACCCGCATTAAGAAGATTTATAGAGCCACTGCAGTGCTAATTTCATTATTGTAGGACAAGGAAGGTATTTCTATTCTATTGTAATCAAAAAGGTTACTCATGAATTTCAGTAAAACCTTTAAATGTTTCTTTGTTTCTATACTAGAACTGTCTTTAAAGCATTACGCTTTCAATGAAAACTCTTCTTGTGCTTTTTTAAATGTAACCACTGGGTGTTATTTGCCGGGCTGCAGGTTTGTGGCAATTAATCCTTCTTGCATATGTCTCTACACCTTTAAATGTGTTCTATGATAATAATAATAATAATAATAATAATAATAATAATAATAATAATAATAATAATAATAATAATAATAATAATAATAATAATAATAATAATAATAATAAATAAGACAGTTGTGGGCCAAGTGGAGTACAAATTTCTGAAAAATACTATATCTCTGCATCTGCATGACTTTTTCCATGCAAACACACTACTACATTTTGCATTTTTAATACAAGGATGGAAGAGTCAGTATTTTCCATTTCAGGATTAACAGTTATCTATGATATAAAACACTCAAACGTTTTATTATACTAAATAAATATGTCAGTGCAGGACAACTTTTTATAATTTAATTTGGTATAGCTGAATTGTGGCTAAAATCAATCTTTTGTCATCTATTATTTGCATGAAGCCCCAAAAACAAAAGTAAAATATCCCGACCAAGTATACTGATAATGTAAAATAAAGTACATCATTATAGTGCAGCAGATTCAGTACATATTTCGCATTTCTGAGAAAACTGGTACATCTGATAACTATAATAGGTAATGTGGGATAATGGACCAGATCAGGAGAACAACATTATAGAAATAATATTATAGACGCTTATCTTATAAAAGATGTTGCTGCCGGTCTGCGAGCATCCCTGTTTGGAGCAACAGAAATGAAATGAAATGAATTATACTTACGCGTTAAGGAGAACAGCACATCTGGAGCGAGGAGAAGCAGAAACATTAAAGAAATCATTGTTTATGACCTGCTTCTCTTTTGTTTTCCTGCGTCTGTCCTCTTTAAGTTTTAGCGTCCCACAACAGATGGATATAGTGGTGGAGGGGGGACCTGTGCAGCTTCCCACTTTGAACTCTTGTGACAAAGAAGACCGACTGCTTACAGTCTGAGAAGCACAAGTTGTACCTCGTTACGCCTCCAGCTGCTGTAACGCTCAGGTTCAGTTTCCTCCTCCGACTCAGATCGTTAGTGTTTCTTTGCCCGTTCCCCTCCCAGATACGCACCCTCAGATGTTAAAACAAGTCCTTGACCTAGAGGAAGACAGACAATTTAGGCATCTGAAACAAAACAATTTGATTTATTTATCGACATAAATGGTTCATTCTGACATGGGAAAATGCCCCCCCCCCCCTCAAAAAAAAAGAAATATAACTGTTTGAAGAAATTTTGGGCTGCTGAATTGGTCTAATCTCTGGATATTGGACGTTTTTTCCTCACATTAACCTCTTGATATTTTTAGCTGTAAGATCAGGACTTATTTTCTGTTAAGATCAGATCACAGCATCCTGACATTTCTCATTAAAGGTCTTGTTAACTGCAATAAATATCTGCTAATAAAGGTAAAACAATTATATTGGTTGTGATACATGTTTTGTTCTTCTTTTTGTAAACAGACAAAAAATGAGTGAATAATTGGAAAACATTTTTTTTTATCTGCAATGTTTAATCTAAGAGAGACCTTTACTTTTATAGGAGTTACAATGGTACCGCTGAGACACCAAGTTCTTGGGTTTATATTTATTAGTGGGAAACGACTGGCAAATTTATGGTCTCCACATATTTTTCCATCAATTTAAAGTTATTCTAACCTAGTTTTTCCAACTCCAGTTCCAAGTTGTATTTTTTTTTCTGCTTTGACACATCTGCTTTCAATCATCAACTGTGTTATTCATTTTCAATGTGCCCAGAGGTCTCCTTCGTGTTTTTAGGAATGGACTGTGGTTGTCACCAAGTCCAAAACATGCAATTTAGGTTATGCTTTGACTCTAATTTGCCCATATCTACGAATGTGTTTGTTAATGGTTGTGTATCCCTGTGTTGGTCTATAGACCTTTGACCTGTTTGAGGTGAACTCTGCCTTTTTGCCCTATTGCTCCTGTGATAGGCTCCTGCCTGTACAGTGACCCTGATAGAATTGGCTTTTCCCTTTCAAGGGTCACCACAGCGAGTCATTTTTCTCCATCTAACTCTATCTTCTGCATCTTTTTCTCTCACGCTACCTTCATGCCCTCTTTAACTCGATCCATAAATCTCCTCTTTGCTCTTACTCTAGGCCTCCTGCCTGGCAGGTCCAGCCTCAACATCCTTCTACTGATGTATTCACTGTCCCTCCTCTGTACACGTCAATCAAACCATGTCAATTAGGCTCCTATGCCTTTATCTCCAAAACATCTAACATGAGTAGCTCCTCTAATGTACTCATTCCTGATCCTATCCATCCTCGTCACTCCCAAAGAGAACCTCAACATCCTCATCTCTGCTACCTCTTGCTCTGCTTCTCCTCTCTTCCCCGGTTTCACTTCCTCATCGACTCTCTTCCCAGCTCCAAAGTGTGTCCATTGAAATCTGCACCACTTGCCCTCTGAGGATATTTTACATCACTTCATCTAACTCACTCCAGAATTTCTCCTTCTCCTCTAACTCACATCCCACCTTTGGGGCATAACCGCTAACAACATTGAACATCGCACCTTCAGTTTCTAGCTTCAGACTCATCACCCTACTTGACACTCTGTTTACCTCCAAAACATCCCTGACTAATTCCTCCTTCAACATAACTCAACTCAGGGCACCATTCATGCGAGAACCGGCATATCCAAGTTATAATTGTTCTTACTATGCTTGCAAACTGATCTTGGGACCTCATCCAGCTTTACTCGTCACAAATGCAATGGTTTACACCTAAGTAATTATTGCTGTGATATTGTTGTCAGCTATTGACCAACTAGCCATTTTCTTACAGCCTCTTTCAGATCAATGAAGATCACATTTGCCTCAGGTGAAAAGTATGTTTTTTTAATGTTATTTTCGTGTTTTTAATAGATTGTTGTTCCAGCGGGACCTTTAAATCACTTTCAACATATTTTGCTACATATAGATTAACCCGTCAGCAGGATAAACCCACTGCAATGTTTGTCAGGCTACTCACTGCTCGCCCTTTACTTAAATCGTCTACAGTTTTCTCAAAGTCATCTTAGCCACATTATGCACTGCAGTGGAGGCTGCGCTGCGGGTTGAGTTTAAAGACGGAACGGCGCGTGCGTGCGTGCGCGCGCGCGATGAGGATGGTGATGATGATGCGCGTGACGCCACGAGCAGGAGCAGATCGGAAGAGCAGCAGACAGACAGGACCAAAGCCGAGGCAACAGCAGCACCACCGCCGTGATAGGGAGCTCAGCGCAGGTTGAAGGCCGACTCTCCGCTCTTCTCTCCGGGCTCTCTCCAATGCTGCGGCTCGGCGGCAATATGCGCGGCTTGTTCCCCGCCCTGCTCTCGGTTCTTCTCGCCGGGCTGGCGGCCGCTGCGTCCTCGGATCTGTTTGACAACCAGCTGGGTGACATCAATTACTGCAAAAAGCAATGCCAGCTCACCATCAAAAACAAAAGCCCCGCTAAAGTAAGTTATTCCCATGCGCTTGGCGGTCTTTGCAGGGAACATTGCGTTTGGGATGGGGGACAATTAAGCGGTCATAATACTTGTTGTTGTAACCTACATTTCAACAGCGACACAAGCATCTTCCATAACGAGCTGTGTTTTCGGTAAAACGCAGCCCAATCAATGTGAGTAGCTAGGATAAATACTTTTCTTTTTCCGCAACTGGATATTTCTCTGCATCTTCTTGGAATATGCAGCGCGCACAATTAGGCCGATGCAGCTCATTTTCGCCTGCATCCGAAAGGCAAGCCCAAAAGGACTGCATCCTGGCCCATCCTCTGATTTAACCTGCTCAGCACTGCACCAGCGACCGATTAGGGTCTGGTGTCACGGAGGCACCATTTGGCGATCGTTTAGTTTGGATTTCCGCTGCGCACACGGAGGCCGAACTGGGGCCGAGCAAGATGCGGGAGGAATCGGTGGAAAATTTCTTGCAGGTTCTTTGATTTAATGCAGTTAAATCTGCAGCTTGGGATGCTTTCATCCGCTCCCACCCCCCTCCCTGCGCTTCTCTTTTGCTTTCAGGTGCGGTTCAGACGTCCTGCAAGGCTGCGAGAAGCAGAGCTGCAAAGCGGATTTTAGTTCACCGCTTGAGAACTGTGATGCAAAGGAGAAGTGAGATTTTGTAATGCATATTAATCGGCCCGCTTAGTCTTCATATTTTAGAAAATATATTCAAAGTAAAGGTAATCGTTGTTTGCTGGGGTAATGAACACAGTTCTTGTTTTGACTTTCTCCGAATCAGTAAAGAAACCTTTATAAAAGATGCTTAAAAAGCTGCATTAAGATTTAAGGGCATCTCTTTGTCTCTCCTGTGCTCACAGGCGGACACTAGAGGGCACTGTTTCTCTGTTTAGCGGAAAATTTTGAGACACTGTCTCCCCCCCTATCCCCACCATCACAGTAAAGCCTTCACAAGTCTAAAACTGCTTGCTCATTACTGCTGCTTTCCCCTGACACTGTCTTGAAGCCTGTTATAAACTGTATATGAGAGGCCATAATATGACAGCCGCACTGTGTCATTAACAGATGCCGTGCTCAATCCATGTCACATTCCCAAACAAACTTAAGTGGACTTTCTCCAGGGGACGTTTCTAATTTTGCATCCCTCTCTGTCTGGCTGGTAGGACTCCATAATGAACGCCTGTCACCGCGGCTGCCGCCTCTACTCCATCTGCCAGTTCGTCAATGGGGACGCCGGCTTTAATACCAGCAAGGAGGAGTGTCAGGGAGGTGAGTCAGTTTGGCGGTCTGTTCGCGAGACCGTTGGTGCAGATGAGTTTGATGAGTCCAGTCGAAATACTTTCACTGAGTTTGCATCGAAATATGCAGACTGACATCTAAGCGAGCGACATCTCTCCTGGGGTTCGTTTTGGAGATTTGCATAATTCCTGCAGGTTCGGTAGATATTTTCTTGACATAAGAGGTTAGTCGTCCTGTTTCAACTGCCATATTGAAAATCAATGAAGTGATTTGCCATCCAAGCTGCAGGTGTTCGGCTTCAGTACCAGCAATGGGGGATGTATCTTCTCTGCAGGAACTAGCAGATGCAAATTCTCTCCCACATTATTATCATGCAACCTGTGCAAAACCCATAACTGTGGAGCTCGATGCTTTTTTCATGCTGCTTTCCTGTCCTTGCCTTTTTTGTGCTTTATTTATTTATTTATTTTTTACATCTGTCCTTCTCTTTTTCTATGCAGCTTGCCAGGAGGCATACATCAAGCTGCTGGAGCAAGAGGCCTGCAGCACCGGCTGCGCCAGCCAACCCTCTGAACCTGAGATCATGAGGAGGAAGGTGAGAAAGGCTGCGCTGCACCCAATAAATTCATGCTCCCGTACCTACGTGCACTAAATGCTGCTTTCAAAGCCAGAATGACTCACCAGCCACCTCTTAAATTACCATTACAGACCCGTTTGCACACACAGAAGCACAGCTGAGGTCAGCCAGTCTTTTCTTGTCCAACTGTTTGAACTGTTTTTGTCTCCTTTGCAGCTGAGGGCCATGACCCTGCGCCCGAAGCCCCCCTCTGTGATGGAGGCCGTGTCTAGCTGGTGCAATGACATCGTAAGCTCGGCCCAGAGCTTCATTTCCTCCACATGGACCTTCTACCTGCAGGCGGATGATGGAAAGGTTGTGGTTTTCCAGGTAAGGTACTTACTGGGCAATTTGCCACTATGGTACAAAATTACTGACTCGCCAAATAGTTTTTAGATATTTTACTAGTTTGCTAAAGCTTTTCAAACCCAAGAGACGATAATTCAAAATAAAAATTTCAAATCAGTTTATGTTGATACCATATTTATTTATATAGCACTTTAAACACATGTTGTTGACCAAATTGCCGCGCAACAAGTAAAATACACGACAAAGATAAAAACAGTTAAAATCCCTCTCCCACACAAAAAAAGCAAACAAACATATATATTTGTATATATATAATATCAATTCACAGAAAATATCATCTTTAGACCCCTTCAAGACAAAATTGTCCGATTCATATTCTATTTTGTACCAACCAATTTGGTTGAAATTCAGTTCGCTTCAACTTCAACTAATTCAGAAACAATTCAGTCCAATAAAGAGTAAAGATCATGTCATTGCACTGTGAAAAGTGTTTCCCAAAGTTCTTCTGTGTGTCCTTTATTTTTGTCACACTCAAATATTTCAGATGATTAAACTAATTACAGGATCAGACAAAGATGACCTGAGTACAATAAGCTGTTTTGTATCAGGAAACATAATTTGCCTCCCCTTGGTTAATCATGAATTAATTGTGATTAAATCAAATTTTGATTCCATTTCATTACAATTCTCAAGCTTGATTATTTCCAGAGCTGCAATATGTAGAAACCACTTAAAAATGACCTGTCTGACAACATGAAGTATCCCAAAAGATGTCAAAAATCCAAAAATAAGAAACAAAGTCATGGACATCTATCAGCCTGGGAAGGCTCCCAATGCCATATGCAAGGCTTTGCCACCCACGTAAACCACAATTATCCACGAATGGTGAAAAGATGGAGCACTGGTGAAGCTTCCCAGGAGTGTCCAGCCAGCCAAAATTATTGTAGGAGTGCAAAGACGGCTCATCCATGGGATCACCCGGAAACCATGAACAACATCTGAAGCTCTGCAGGTTTCACCTCCAGTTAAGGTCAGAGTTCATGATTCAACGATAAGGGAGACCGTGAATAAAAATAACATCCATTTGTTGGTCAGTGAGCGTCTTCGTGAGAGACAGACTTTTTGTTTTACTCATATCCATTTATAGTGCTGTATAAAAAAAGCACGTCTAAACCTAGATTCTGTAAAAATGCCAGAACAGAATCTTACTACATGCATTATTGAATTATTGAACTTCACGATTTGTGTACTACATTGTGTTGGTCAACTATATGGATTCCCAGAAGATACATTAAGTTTGTGGTTGTAATTTGCACACACACACATATATATATATATATATATATATATATATATATATATATATATATATATATATATATATATATATATATATATATATATATATGTATGTATATGTAAGTCCCTCGGAATCACTAGTTGTTCTATGCTTCAAAATGTAAAATAGTTATTTTTTATTTCATATGGTTCTAATTGGGCCTTTAAAGGAAGCAGACCCTTATGGATTATTTGATGCTACACTCTGCTTCCTGTTAAAAACTGGGAATTATACCCTCGACTTAATGCCTGTCTGGAGGTTGGGTGTGTGCCAGCAGCTAACATCCCCCATATAGGAGTCATTATGTATGTGCAGCATGAGTGAGCACATGGCTGGGCAGTGAATGGTGGCTAAACTGTGACAGTGACAAGTAGTATTTTTTTATTCTCACATCATTCTAAAGGTTTAAAAGCATCCTCTACATTATGTCATAAAGTTCATTGCTATACATACATATTTGATCGCCTCACTGGGACCAAACTGTGGAGGAGTCACATTACAATGGAACCTAATCCACAATTGAACAGCCAGATGACCTCTAAAAATAAAGTCTGCATGAGACAACTAGACGAACACAAGTGAATTCTGAAATTATTGTTTTCTTTTAAGAAACCTCTATTGAAAGACTTTAAGAAGCAGCTTATTACACACATTCTGTATGTTTGTTCTCCCATTAAACATTGTGCTCAGCTCTTTTTTGGCATACTCCTTTGGGAATTGGGTGTATTTTGCTTCCAGCTTGGATCCAGTTTAAAGATTCCTCACCTTTTAACTTTGAAAAATTGACAGGGGTATTACACATGGAGAGACTCAGATATGATATGATGGACAAACCTAAGTGTTTTCAAAAAAGATCTGGCAGCCATTTCTGGACTTTCTTGCTGAACAGGACTGTAGTCCCTCCTGATTCTGGATATATGCCTTTACAACTTGCTACCCTTCTCACTCTTAGATAACCATAATGAAATGTTGGTAAAAGAGAAGCACCAGTGCTTTGAATAATGGTACATGCCCAGCTCATTTTCTTTCTTTTTTTAAATTTAATTTCATTAATTTTTTATGCAACTCTAATTACCATGTCCCTGTTTGTTCTTGTTTATTGAACTGAAAAATCTGAATAAACAAATATAATAATAAAAAAAAACTTTGAAAAGTAAGGTTCATGCGGCTTTTTCCTACAAGCATGCAATTGTTGCTTTTTAGATGAGTTTCAAGAATCTTAACAAACTAACGTCAACTCAGTAAAACACCTATATATTAAAGCTATAAAAAGATTTGCTTCGTTAAACCACCAGGCTGCACAATCACACCCTGCATTTTAAAAAGCTGACCAGAAAACCTGCATCTCTGTCAAGCAGTTTTCTGTTTCGATGTGTGGATGACAGTTTTAGCTGCATAATTAAACGTTTCAGAGGAAAATGATAGTGTTTATGTACTCTAACCCTTGCAGAAGTACTTCTGTATGAAAAAGAACGCTCTTCATTTGGAAATTCAGTATTACGTGCTGACTTGGCTGTCGAACGTCACGTCACAAAGAGCAATGCATTCAGCTCAGAGTTGCTTTTGGACTCGGTGATGGATGTTTGCTCTTTGTGGCAATTTGCATGCAGAACCAAATTGTTAGGGGAAGCTTGCCTCAGCAGGGCAGTAGTGAAGCTATCAGGCCTACGTTTAAAGCTTGCAGTTGGTACGCTGCCAAAAATGTGACAGGTTCAGACTTTAAAAAAAGTGAAATATCCAACATGCTGAGGGATGGCAAAGTTGACTCTCTGAAATACAAATTAGTTTGTGAATAACAAGAAAATGCTGACAAACTACATGCAGCTCTTTGTTTGGCTGTCTCTAACTTTATGTTTTAGGAAGAAATATACATTTGAAATAAGATACATATTGCAAAACAACCTAAAACAATTCCTTGTCTGTCATTAAATCAGATAATTTTTCTCCTGTTTTAGTGCAGTATGACTACGTAAATAGTTTCTTTTTGCCAAAATGCCAGAATAATTAGACAGAGATGTTTACACACACTTTCCTAGTATTTGGTAGATTTGCCTTTTAAACTGTAAGACTTGGATAAAATATTTTGGGTATCCTTCCCCTGGTTTGCTGGACCTAAAAAGCATTCCTGTAAAGGACTAATAATAATTAGTCCTTCACAATAATAATAATAATAATAATAATAATAATAATAATAATAATAATATTATTATTATTATTATTATATACTGTTGTAAGGCTTGGTGCTGTTTTGTTTAGCTAAACAAGGTCTGTGCTTCAGAGTAGAGTCACCTTGGTTGAGCCGGCAGACTATGTAATCCCCCTTTATCACCTGATTTGACGGCTCAACTAACTGTGAGCCTATCAGGATAGTTTTTAAAGAACTATAAGATCTGGAAAGCTCAGGAACATACAATTATCGGTGCTGCTGCACTACTGACTCAAAATCCCTACATTTTCTCTGTGTTTGCCAGAGCTAGAGTGGACTATTGAGACGCAGAGCATCTAGCAGAGGGGTCTCAGACCCCTGTCCTCAACAGCGAGTCTCCTGCAGCTTTTAGATGTGTCCCTGTTCTCATCCCACCTCAGTCAAATGATGAGAAACACTCTGTAGAACTGGACGCATGCTCCAGAGGCAATTTAGCCACTTGATTCAGGTGTGTTGGACTAGAGACACATCTCAAAGTTGCAGGACATTCGAAGACTGAAGTTGGCGATCCATGATATGACGGACTGATACGACCGGCAGGCTCAACTGATGGAACTTCATATAGTTTTATGTCAGACAGCAGGTTAAAATGGTTATATTTATTAATATGTAAATATCTGATTTCAACTTTATGTGTTTAGTAAAAAAAAAAACACTCCGCAATGTACAAAGTATAGCCAGGAAATACTTATCTAAAAGCCATGCATCCTCCAGATAACTCCTCCTATTCCAACTTTAACCCAGACTACGTTTGGCTTTTCCTCTGTTAATGCTTGACTGATGATCATTTCAGTCTACAGCACATTCAAATCTCCCCTATACTCCTTTGTCTCTACAGCATTGTGCACTGGTGCTACCTCTGGCTTCAATGCGCTCGGTCAGAAAAGCATGACTCATGAGAGTTACACTAAACTCAGCTGTAAAATTGGCTTTTCATTTTACCGTTTTGGGTGGAAAGCTAACCTTTCATTTCTCCACGGTGACTGCAAGACGTTGCAGCACTTTGTTATCTAACTAGTGATTGAGTTTGTTTTCTGAATTAAGTTCAGACCAACGTACCAGTGCTACTAAAGGAAGCCCAGAGCTAGATGAAACACATAAATAACTATATGAAGAGGGGAAAAAAGCGGCTGGGTGGATTCAGACTGCAGTGGGAGAGGATTTACTGTCGTAAATAGGTGCACACGTGTGTGTTGTTGCTGAGACCAGCAACGCTATTATTAAAAGCGAGCGCGGTTGCTGCTGTAAGGGAAGGAGGGTCAGCAGTGGAGAAGTAAAATCCTTTTTTAATGAGTCCTCTGGGTGAACCAAAAACACAACAGTGAAAACAATGAAAACAGTGACGACAGGCCATCTGTGAGTTGAGGATTTATTCTTTAGAAACCACCTCAGTACTAACTTAAGACCTATCTAAGTGTGTTAAAAGAGAGAAACAAAGAAAAAGTAAGTAAATGAAGAAAACTTTATCATTAATCAGGTTCAGGAAAAAATATTAGTTTGTATAAAGTCCAAAGGTTAGATGGAAATGTTTAGAAATCACACATGAATTATTATATTTAATAGTTCAGAAAATCGAACATTGCAATTTTGTCAGATAAAAAGATAAGCTGAGTGAGTAAAAGTGCAGTTTTCCAATGGTGATTTCATTTGTTAAGGGGAAAACGTTATTCAAACTAACCTGACCCTGTGTGAAAAGTCTTTTGTGGGATTGTTTATATCAGAAAAAGAGAAGCTTCAACTTAAATGAATTGTCTCAATTGCTACCAAGTAACTGAATAAAGTTGATCCAACTTAATTTATTTAGTTTACAAGTTGTTAAGTTAAACCATCACAAATAAATTAAGTTGTGTAAACTGTGAGTGTCGCTGTGATCTTTTCCTGATAAACTCTGTTAGATTCCACTTTTGTCTGGTTAGTCCTCAACATATTTTACCAAAAATCTTGGGGAACATTAATATGTCTTTTTTGTAAATTAAATCTGAATCAGGACTGTGTTACTTTAGCTCAACAGTGGTCTCCACCTTAAAAGGTGCACAGCCACGCTATTTGACTTTTTTTAAAATGTATACGTCAGTAGCTCACTTTGGTTGCATACAAAGTTTTTATGAAAGATTATCACGTCCTGCTGGTGTATTAGTTTTTATTTTGGTGTTTTATGCTTTGTTTTTTCCTCAGTTTGTTAGTAAATAAAGGCTTTTGTTTTTATTTACAATTTTTACGGAAGTACAACATTGCACATGCACAGCAGGGAATAAAACAAGGAAGCAGCTAACGGCTATTAGCATCTCCAGGCAAAACAATGCAGAATGGCCCAAGATCTATAAAAAAAAAAATAAACGGAAAGAAATATGTGATTCCAAGAGGGAAAAGACTGGAAATACAGTATGAACGTGCATGTTCACTGAAGCGGCGCTAAACCTGCCTGTTGTTCAGATGTTACCGCAGAGTTGACTGACGTGACTAAATGTTCTGATGTGAGGCTCTTAAAGTTGCTGTAAGAGTTTATTTAATAAAAAATGGTTGGGCTTCGATCACGCCAAGCTGCAACTTTACGGCGAGGCATTTCGGAGGGTCAGGCTCGGTCCGGCATTATTTACAATTGATTTATTAATTAAGCAAACCGGCATTATGATAGTTCTGTCGCTAGATGGCGCCACGTCTGTTTATATCTGCTAATCGCGTCCAGCGCTGGGGCTATTTTTATTTACAAAAAGGACCATCAAAACATTATCAGGATGGAGGTTTGGTGTATATAACATTATTTCATCATGATAAAATGTTTTTTTTTGTCTTTTTTAAAAGCAAATAATGTGGCTATATACCTTTAAAGCTCTCCCATGAATGCCATTTTGCCCAGTCTCTTTCTTACTGATAAATCAAGAACTCTGTGAGGCCTGCAGAACTTTACATATTGTTCGGGGTTTTTGTGACCTCCTGGGTGAGTTTATTCTATTCGTGGATAATGCCTCTTACTATATGTTACTGAATTCCAAAAGGCTCAAAACATACCCGAGAAAAAAGGTTTCAACACAATATAATTAAATCACAGTATGCTGGCCATAGAGGAAAAACTCATTACATTTTTTATTACACGCTGACCTAAATGTAATATATAATTTGCATGGAAAGAATATCATCATACGTTTTTTGCAACCACAGACTGGAGCACTAATCCCAATGTTGAGGGATAATTGCTCTTCCATTCCATACAGTTTACAGGTTAGGATTTATGCTATACATGTAGAACAAGCTTAAAATGCCTGAAACATTAATAATGTTACTTAATGATACAAATCTACATATTAATACATATATTTTGAGTTCTCTGCATGCAGTTGGTTGAAGCTTTCTGTCTGTATTAATCCTACTACAGGCTAAATCTCTTTCTGCTTTTGTTTATTTTGTCTTCAGAGTCAGCCAGAAATGGAGTACACTATGCCTGAGCTGCAGGCTCCTCGATCCAGTGTGGCTGACAAACCTTGGCCTCAGGTCCACTCCCACACACAGAGACCCCATGGTAGGAACATTTTTACAATACACACTTACAAGAAATAACAATTCAGGAGCATTTGCACTGTACACTACAGTGGCATTCCCATAGAGAGCCTTACAAATAACTTTTTTCACATTTTTTCACCTTAGAAAACATTAAGTATTATAGTAGCCTAGCTGTATGTTTAGGGCCACTGTCCTTTGCAACCCCTAACAGGTTTCCTTGCAGGATTGTCTTGTAGTTAGCTCTGTCCATCTTCCCATTGAATTTGATGAGCTTTCCTGTCCCTGTGTCCCTGCAGAAGAAAAGGCAGCTCAACAGCATGATGCAGCCACTTCCATGTTTTAGCTTGTCGAGTGTTTTTCAGAGTGTGGAGCAGTGGTGGCTGCTGAAAAAATAATGGTGGTGATGATGGTGGTGGGGGGCACTAGGGGTTGAGGATTTCAGCACTAAACTTTACTAAGAAATAAATTCATCATCAGACATGTTGTGCCATTATGCACAATTTTAAGTTTTTTAATGTTTAATAAATAACTCTCGGTCTGTTAGGTATTGTCTGATGAATATCAGCCCAAACAGCTGATATTAGGGCAATAGTTGAAAGGGTGAGTCGAGCACTGAGGTTCTTTTAACAGCAAACTCTGCACACATATAGAATAAATGAGTGACAACTTCTCTTCAAGTTCAAGAATGTATTAACAGAGACAAATGAACATCCAGAGAACACCACTATAGAATTAAACATATATTTCAATCAGCAAATCCTTTCTACTAGGCTAGTGAAACTAAAATAAACTACTGAGCGAAATTAAGATAACAACAAGCTATGGAACTATGTACACACGAAAGAAACAAAAAGACAAATAAAATAGTTGACATCCATCATCAGAATTATTCAGTGAATCCTGGTTCACTGCAGGTCTAAGTTAGGGAGCCAAAGTTCATCTTAAAGAATTTGGAATGAGGTTAAATTAGCTCAACTTATTTAGAACAAAATTTGGTGTGTTTCAACCCACTCACAAAGCAAATCCTGAGTTAAACGAAACATTATTTGATAAAATAACATTTTAAAGAATGATTTGCTCAGTAAAAATCAATACTTAATGATGCACTAACGCTCATAGCAGAATCGAATGATGGTGGAGCTAAACAAAAACAAGCACTGTTTAAAACGAACCATAGTTACGTTTACTCGCTGGTAGCACTAATGTTATACGGGAAGCTAATAGTGCTATGATAGCGGACATTTGGCGCTAATTTAAAAAGACTTTTAAGCTCTATGTGGTCGTAATGAGCAAACCGAACAACACAAACATTAATATCCCATCGATGTATAAAACCCTTATGAAAATAAAGCTTGTTGTAACCGTAAAACACACTCAAACTACATCAGCAAAGCTTTGTTTCAAGACTGCTAGCGAGTGGCTTGGCCTGCTAGTTCCAGGTCCAGGTCAAAGTAAAACTGTAAAAATCATTAAAAGTAAACCTTTTTAAACTTTCCCTGCTAAACTCTGCCAAACCTGGCGGCGAGGAAGCTCTGCACTGCGGGGGTTGCTGCACATCCTTTCCAGCGTGGCTGTGTTCATTCTCTGGAGGCTGCAGCGCACTCAGCTCAATCTGAAACCATCTGAGAAAAATCACAAAGCTGGTTTCGGTATCGACGGATTCTTTACTCTGGCGTCTGATCACGCAGAAGACAGACTGCAGACCATTCCCAGTTGAGCCCGTTTGTGGGTATTCGAACCCCGTGCGGGCCCATGGCTTGTCTCCCCAATGTAGACTCCTCCCTCCTGAAGGGTCCACAGGCAAAGAGAAAGATGAATACGAGGGGGCTTGGTACATAGCAGTGTTGGCACCCCCTGCTCTGATGGGCAGTCCCTTGGGTGCCTGTAAAAGTCTCACATTTCAGTGGCTTTAAACTTACAGTCTGAATTTATTCCACATGGCGATTTCACAATAGACACTTGCCTGCTGCTGGATTTTTAGGTCTGATCGGACCAGTCTTAGTTCTTTTATTCTCCTTTTTTTCCTCCAGCAAAAGTCTTGTAAGATTTTAATTTTGTAACTGAATGACAAAATTGTCTTGTCTCTGTCTTTTTGTTGTTGTTGTTAGACTCTTCCGTTTGCATTGGTATATTTGAGGGACATTTGAGCTTGCACATCTTAGCTGCCAGGGGACTGACTTTAATTGACAGGTATTATGAATTCATCTCATTGGATGAAGAATAACACAAAAAGCGCTGATTGGCCACTAACACAAAGAGCTGCACACAGAGGAGATCAGCATGAAGTCACATGAAAGGCAAAAGATTAAAAACATTCATGCAAACTCCTCTGTGCAGGTGACCCTCGCCATTGAAACATGTAAATAAACCCAAAATAAAATGGACTGTGCAAAAATCAAGAGTCAAACACATTTTATGCGGGAAGAGATATATGATAATCACTTTTATTTAATAATTTTTCTTACTTTGTCTATACCTTTTCCTGCAGTTTTGATTCTATTGACAAGCCGCCATTGGTGTTGTGCTGTTAGCTTTCCATCACGCGTAGCAGTTCGCAGTAGATGACTAACATTTTCTGTCAGATTATTCCCTCTAATTTGTGGAACTCTGCAGCTCCTCCAGTGTTTTCACAGGACTCTCGGCTGCTTCTCTGATTAATACTCCCCTTGTCAGTTTAGTTGGATCACCATATTGCTTTAGGTTTGGTTTTGGGCCATTTTCAGATGACGGATGGAACAGTGATGTTGTAATAAATTACACACAGATGGATTTTGTAGGGACCTTTGAAGGTGACTGGTTGTCTAGGATTTTAAAGGGTTTTTATGAATGCTGCCTTTTCCAGAATTTTACTTGTGAAAACTGTAGAAAACCATTTATTACTTTCTTTCCATTTCATAAATGATGTCTTTCTGTGTTTATCTATAACATGAAAGCCCAACAGAATACGCTGGAATTTGTTGGTGTAATGTGACAAAATTTGAAAGAGGTGTGAATACTTTTTAGAGGAACAGTATATAATTTGACCATGTTTGGAAACTGAAGCCTTTTCTCTAACCGCGTGGCAGGCGTTAAGGGACGAGGAGAAAAAGGCACAGGCAAAGGCGTGGTCAAAGGAAAGCGCTTCATCCAGCACACAGAGGACCCTGCCACTGACCATGACTTCCTGGGCTGCATGTCAAGGTCAGATACCTAGCAGAAAAACAACATTTGGAGTGAGGCGAAATTCTTGGTGACTTTAACTTCACAACTAAATGAATCAGAACTTCATACTATCTTTTAGATCAGATGCACCAAATCTTTCCCCTCATCTTTTGTTCTCTTTACATAGCCACATGCTTGGACTCAGTGTTCTGATTCTATTGTAGCTTTTGATAGATAATGTTTGTCGGATCAGTCCACACTTTGACATGCGTCTTTGTAATAATTAATGCTAATTAATACTAATTATTTAGCTCAAAGAAACCGAAATCAGAATCAGGCATACTTTAATAATCCCAGAGGGAAATCCACGGTTAGAACTGATGATATCTTCATCTGTGGAGACTAAACCCTGTACATTCGACTGTATGTTTACAGCAAAATAATATTTGCAGTAAACTGATGAACATAATTAACAGTTTTTTGTTTTTTACATCTTAGCATTTTTGCTAAAGTGTTTTGCTACAAATGTCTTCGCATTGAGGCTAGTTATGTATTTTCCTGTGGTTTTTCAGTGTTTCAGCAATGCCAAATTTTGTCTCACCCTTTTTCTGTTTTAGACGTTCAGGCCTTCCGCGGTGGATTTTAGCTGCTTGTCTCTTCCTGTCCATCATGGTCATGTTGTGGCTCAGCTGTGCCAGCCTTGTTACCGCACCTGAGCAGCACATCAAGACGCAGGTACTGTTCAGAAAAGTTTCTCCATGTTTTATCTCCTGCAGCGTTCTGCTGTTCTGCCTGTAGTTTTTCATCACTGTTGACGTGTTAGCGAAGCTCTTCAAAGTGACGCAAAATAACACATTTAAAAAAAATACTATAACATTAATCTCAGATGAATTCCTGGAAGATGTGTAATAAAGATATGTTTGTGCCTTTTCCTTTAACAACAGCCAGAGAGCAGGATTACAGTATTCATGTTTAGTTTATTAAATACCTTTGCTGTCTGTGTATTTCACCATCAGATTCTTGTTATGCAAGATGTACTTTAGTGATTGAATTGTATTATGCCTTTCCCTATGTCCCACTATTTGTGCAAAACTCAGCACAGTTAATAATATGTAGAGCAGAAATCATCATCATTAGCAGCAGTCGTCACACACCACCTATCATAAAACTGTTTGTATTGACTCCCTCAAAATGTGTCATACTGTCACCTCTATGAACATATCAAATACATTAGGACAATAACTTCCTTTAATTTAACTTCCTTTCACAAGTTAAATTATTTATATCATTACATCACAATTAGGGATGGGAATCGAAAACCGGTTCCTGTTCAGAACCGGTTCCGTGTGTTCCAATTCCATGGCACCGTTTGGCAGCTCGCTTAACGATTCTCTTATCGATTCCAGGCAGCACCAGAGCCGGGCAGCATGACTTACGTCACCTTTTTTACGCAAGTTACGCACAGGGCATTCAGTAAGCAAGTATGACGTGACCAGGCGTAAGTCTACAAAAGCAAAACAAAAAAATGGCGCCCCATCGGGTAAAGCGATCGATAGTCCGGTCAACTAGGAAAAATCAGTGGATCATTAGCTATACCTAAAACTAATACGTTCGTGGTGATTTTAATGAATTTAGCGTTAATCAATAAGAAAATAAAAGCATAAATTGTCGTCTTGATCACTGTGTATGGGGGCGGCCATTATTGCCTGACATCACATCCTGTGACGTAATGTCGCGGTAAGGCACTGCGCTCTACAACAACAATTGATTTCGAGAGGACTTCACCATTGAAATTCACGAGAGCTATTGTTGAAGCAACAATGCCCACGTGCATGGTATTTGGATGTTCCAATACATCGGGTAAAAGTAAAAAAAAAATTAGTTTTTACCTTTCCGATTCATGATCCACCACGGGCTCTTTTGCTGGATTGCCAACTTGCCATCGAACTTCTTAACCTGACAACAGCCAGCTGTATGTCGCTCCGCCTAGCTCCACTCACATACATCTGGGACACCGCCGATAGAGAATGATTTCTCCAACCAAATTTATGGTCTGGCCAATCAGGACGCAGGGCCGGAGTTTCATTTATGTGACGTAGTGGAGACGCGACCATGACGTGAGACTGTTTTGATAGCAATGGCGGCTCGTCGAGGAAGCAAGCGTTAGCATTAATGCTGCTATTTCTTCCGTGTTGTCCAATCTACCTAATATTGTTTCATTAAAAGAACATCAGAGAACGCCTCGGAAGGCTTTTGTTGGTGGAAACCATGTTTTCGCCCTTCTCCCGACCGGATTTGGCAAGTTTTGTTTTCCGGGGCCAGCGGACGTGCAGACGCGGACGCGCCCCGGAGCGGTTAGCGGTTAGCGCTAACCATGTTAGGAGGCCTTTAGTCCTCAACGCGGTCGGCCCGGAATCGACTCCGACCCGCGGCGCTTTGCCGCCTGTCTTCCCCCCTCTTCCTGTCAGCTCACTGTCAATAAAACGCGTGCCACTAGAGCCGCAAACACATTATTATTATTATTTTTTTTTTTTTTCTGCGTCGCTATCATCAGCGTCACGGGTTAGCTTCGGTGTGAGTGGTTGAAATAGCACGTCAATAAAGATGACAGACAAGTGGCTTATCCAATCATATGCAAGAATTTTTGATAAGGCCCAGCCTTCTGTAAATGCAATTCCTATGGCGGAGTCCCAGATGTATGTGAGTGGAGCTAGGCGGAGCGACATACAGCTGGCTGTTGTCAGGTTACGAACTTCTGGCCAGAGAGAAAAAACATCGTCTGTAGCCAACATTTCGAAGAATAATGTCTTCAAGATGACATGAGAGCGAGACTTTTCGGTAGGTTTTTCTTTTTTATAATGTAGAATTTGCCGGAACATTTGTTTACCGACCAGAGCGGCGGAGGGATACGACACACTTCCATAGCATGCTCACTGTTGCGAAGCCCACTTATTTTATGCAACTTTGGTCTTATTTTTTCTAAAGTCGCTTGTAAATTTCATGGTTGCAGGTTGCAGTTTTTTGGGCTTGTTTCTGAAAGTGAAGTCGATTGTTTGGGCTCTAAACTAAGTGACGCTGAAATATCCCTCCGCCTCATAACGCGCTGCAGCTCATCCTGACAGGAGCAGAGTAAACTCAGAAGGAGCAGCTCTGCCCGTATTTTCTGCAGTTTACGGTTGCAATAACTGATGATAACTGCTGGAAGTAGATTAGGCGGAACAGATCACCATTTTGAGCAGAGATTGGTTCTAAAGAGTTTTACACTCATCTTTTAACATTGCAGAACCGAACCTATAAACCGTACTTTAATGTTTATTTGTTGTCTTTTTATGTCTTTAAAATGTTAAATTAGTATTACTTTCAATTTAAATGCTTAATACCATGTCTATTTTTGTTTAAGAGGTTAAAAAAATTTCCCCAAATTGGAATCGATAAGAGAATCGATAAGAGAATCGATAAGAGAATCGATAAGAGAATCGATAAGGAATCGAATCGTTTCACAGAATCGATAAGGGAATCGGAATCGTGAAAATCTTATCAATTCCCAACCCTAATCACAATACAGTACATTATGTGTCTATCATTCTCCATGAGCTTCAGCAACCGGGCCACCCTAACCCAGTCCAGTCATATTAAAAATTAAGTACACCCTGAAATCTGGAGTTATAACATCTAAATGATCCTGTCTTATCTACATGCTAAAATTATTTAACCTCAAGTGTACAAAGTGCACATGACGGATTCCACAATTTTATTGTGTATTCAGCAAAGATCAACCATAAAACAGAACTGAGCACATTTTAATGCAGCAACCACGCTGGAACAGTTTACCTCTTCAGTTGCGTTTAGTCGACTTTGTGGACTCTTTTAAATGCAGTTAAACTTTCTTATTTAAACATCCGTTTTTGCTGAATATTTATTCAGATTGACGTTTTATTGTGTTTTACTTTTAATGGTCATTTTGCTGGTTTGCTGTATAGGTCTTTGTGATGGTTTTGTCTGTGAAAGGCAAAACCATAAATAAACTTAACTTATGTAACATGATTACATAACAATTGTTTGCATCAAGACCAGTAAAAGTCTGTCCAACTGGCCAAACTAGTCATTGGCATGCAGAGTCTAAAAGGTCCAAACAAATATTTTAAGCAGTTGTTTTTGATTTTGCACACATTGATATTCTGAGCCTCACCTGGATTTTAGATACACCGCGCCCTGCTAAAATACAGACTTACTACAGAACCAGTTTATTAATCTCTGTTAAAGATCAAATGTTTGATAACTGAGGTGAGATATTTGTGCATGAGGTTAGTGGGCTACCAGGACTGCAGCCTCTGCTTGAATGAATATCCCAATTCAAATAGAAACGTCTTAAAAAAATGTAGTCGCAGCAAATAATACATTTTTCCAATAGGGAATGCAAATGTTCTTAGTCATAGCATAGAAAACATGACACAACAGAAGCCAAATCTCTACTAATTAAACACCCTTCTGTCATTGCTTCAAAAGTCTTGGGGTTGTTTTTTGCCACATGGCAACCATGTTGATATGATGACTATTGTAGTGAATCTTTTCAGTAGTTTTCAAAATTGGTATTGGTGTGATTAACTTTATTCACTGGTCACTTTGAAAGTAATGTTGCTTTGGTGTGAGAGAAACAATGTAATTTTCTCTGGTCCCCTTTCTAACCTGACCAACGGCTGGTTGTCTATGTTGTCTGGAAAACGATTTGGGCTACATTGATAATTGGTGACCATTTTGGGGAAAACCTGATCTGATTTGGAGAAACGACATCCATCCTACTTTGGATGGAGCAGCTCCTCTTTCTAGGAATTTGGCCAAGTTTATTAGTTCTCCAAGACGCTGACAACCCAGGGTCCAAACCAGGAGGCAGTGTTGCAGATTAACGCACTTCTCTGCAGCTTCTGTACTGCTACCCACCCAATTACCCCACTGAGGCAGAGTCTTGCCCACTGCCAAAATCAAACAGATTAAAAACTAACCTAAAAGGAGCAAATTATGAAAATCTTACAGTAAAAAAATGGTTTATTGAACATAAGATCTCTCTCAATAAAGTACTTTATAGTTAATGACTTGATTTGTGATAGCCATATTGATTAAAACATGGCTTTAGCAGGAGGATTATGTGAGTATAACAGTTTTTTATCCTTTAGCCATCACCATCCTGAATGCTTCTAAGCGGTCAATATGACCTTGTGTATCTTCATGCTTACAATTCAAAATAAGGCAATTTCTATTCGGGGACAAGTGCAATACGATGACGTGACGTGACTTTTTTATTCTCTTTTCTCTATATTTTATATCCTAGTTTAAACTGATTCGTTATTTTATCTGCAGAACTTCACCTAAATCTCATTGTATGATGTTTCATTATTACAATGACAATGAAGATTCTATTCTATTCTATTCTGATCTATAAATGAGTCAGCTCTTCTATTTAAATGTTCACATTCCTCGAAATACTGGGCAAAATGGAGGAGTAGCAACCACCTTTCAATCAGATGCATTGTTTAATCCCAGGTCAGGTAATAACAAATATCTAACAATTAGTTTTGCTCTTCCAAATTGCAAAGCACTAAAACACCTTCTGTTTGTTTGCATCGTCCACCAGAGCCTTACTCTAAGTTTTAAGATCAGTTCTCAGATTTCTCATCTGATTTGGCGTTGCCTACTAATAAGGTCATTGTGTGGGGATTTTAACAATTAAATTGGGACTAAAAGGGATTGCCTAATTGAAGCCTTTTATACAATGCTATATTCCATTGGCTATGCTTAAAATATCCGCTGACCTACTCACTCTTGTCTTCATATTTTGGACCTTGTGGTGACATATGAGATTGAGAATGAACAAACAACAGTATTTCCTCGTAACTATGCAGAAGCAATAACAACAGCACCACTTCATCTTAAACTCAATATGCAGACTCTTTGCTCACCTTGAGATGCTAGATGCTTGAAACTGAAAGTGAAACTGACAGCATGACCACTTTCAGATAATTTCAACTAATGATTTTCTGACCACTTTGGAGTACTCATCGCGAATTGAAATGTCATTCCTTGGAGGTCAGTAGATATTTAAAATTTAATGAATAAATAGATAAAATGACCAGAGTGATATCAAGTTCGGGGCGCTGATAATTCCACACACATGCACAATTCAAAGTGAGAGCACATCAAAAAAGACATACTTTAAAGACCCATAAAGACCTTATATTTCACAAATTCCCCTTCATTTTCATTTAGACCCATGCAACATGTATTTTTAAACATGCCAAAATAATGGGTAAGATATAGAACAATGTCATAGCAGTTTTAGAGATTTGCTGAGATCATGTTCTTTTTTGCTCTGTGCTAATGTCTCTTTTTCTTTGTGTTTCTTAGCTGAGTATCAATGGAGATAAAGAGTTTATGGAACATGTGCACAAGGTCAACCCTTTGCACCTGAGTCCAATGATAGCTGTCAGCGTGAAGCAGTCGGAGAAGATACAGGAGGCGGGACCACTTCCAGTCAAAGTTGACCTTAACAAGACCTGTATTTAGAGAGAAGGCTGCTGCTTCTTGTTACTTTTGGTAACCATGTGTAAAACATGTGGCCTGTCATCAGTGCACCACTCAGAGTTTTTTAAAAACCATTTAATCAAAAGAAATGCTCCATATCCTGTTATTCAGAATGATCAGTAACATCTCATGTCAGTCAGATGAGCTTTTTAGTTTTTCATTGTACAGTTCAGATTTCTGCAAGGTCATCCAGAGATTATCATTAATGATCTGCCTCGCTCATAGCTTTGCTGAAGAGGGGCAGCCTTGTCTCAGATCCACACACGAGATGAGCAGAGAGGATATATTACAGCTGAGAGCTCTGCTGTCACTTTTAATGTTGAGTTTGGACAAATGCGGCGATTCATGATAGATTTAATTTATCTCGTTCTCGCAGAGTTGGGATTAATTAAAACGGCTCGCTCAGACTCAAGAGATGAAAAGAAGTGGGAGAGAGGGGAGAGGAAGATGAATGAAAGGTGAGCAAAATACTTGACAGCGCTGCAGGAAACAAACAGTAACAAATACGCAGTTTATGATCTGTTTACATAATCAACTTTATGAGCGCTTCAGAAATATCGCCTTGGCAAACAGCTCTGAAATTGAAAATCCTCTTCTTGACAGCGTTCTCAGGTGAGTAATCCTCACCGGGGACACAAAAACTAAATTAGCGTCTTTCTGTAATCTAATTCCTGTGTGTGTGTTTGGGTAAATCTGCAATGGCACTCATTCATCTGTGGAGAACAAATTCAAACGACTGCATCTGGGCGTGCTGACTGAAAACGGGAAAGGCTGAAACCGTTATTTATTTTCTTCTCTATTTATTCTGAATCATTGACATAAGTAATCTGTTAAAATGTTACTGAAGTGCCATGGACATTTAATGCATCACAAAAGTGTAAACGCTTTTTGTGTGGAACCATTACAGCACAGACTTTACAGAGAAACACACAGGAGAAAGATGGCATCAGTTACTGTATTAATGTAACTATGATAATTATTATTATTATGGCTCTTATATCACTTCAAGACTTTGTAGCTGTTACCTGTACCATGTGCTTTCTAATAGCTGACTATTTTGTATGTCCTAGGAGCACATATTGAAGGATAACCCCTGTAATAATGTGTAATGCAAAGCTTTGAACATACAGTAGACCTTTGTTATTGAACAGAGTTGCACAGTCTTAGAGAAGATCTTTTGTTTTCCTCTCATTGTTTTTGGTGTCCTGTGATGCTCTCTTTTTACCTCGGCTATGTAGACAGTTAACCGTGCATGCAAGTGGTGAATCTTTTTCTTTCTTTCTTCTTTTTTTTTGAATGATAGTTTATTCTAAGCGCTCGCCATGCCAGTAATTCTCTACTGTGGACTTGTGATTTTTTTCTGTTTTTGTGTTCATATTTACAGTTAACCTAGAACATATAACAATGATTTATAGCAAAGACTCTTGATTAAAAAAAGCCATCTTATCAATATATGTGCAGCTTCAAGCTGAAGGCTACAGGACATGACTTTTGAACTGTATTTGTTCCTTTTTACTGTTTATTTCCAATGAAATGATACAACATGATGAAATAAAGTGTTTCATTGTAAGTGAATAAAATATGCAAGTGGAGGTTTCTTTTTAATTTAGAAAGGAGAAAATTTAATAAATGGATAATTGACATTATGTATTCCGTGTCTGTTTGTTTACACTTTTTTTTAAGTTTTTCTTCCCACATGCAATATGTTAATTTCTCACATAAATGTGAGAAATGAATTGTGTTGTGCAAATGTTTCAACCAATTCCTAATTTGGTTTTAATTTGTGTCCCATGAAACCAGATTTTCTTGTTTACTTCAAAGGTCTTTGGGAGTTTGTCTTTGGGAGTTTGTCTTTGGACTTTGGCAGGGTTTCTCTCATTCGCTGTCAAGTCCTTATACCTAGACAAAACAGTGTGTTAGAAAGTGGACAGTTGAAGGACAAAAGAAGTCTCAAGATTAAAAAATGCATAGAAGATGAAGTGTCTAAAAGTCATGCTTTGAAGAAAGGAAAAACCCTGGCAAGATCTGACACCCTGCCTGAGGCATGTGTCATCCTTAAGTTGCCTTTTAATGGTAAATGGACTAAACTTTGGGTAGCACTTCTCAAGTGACCAACTTTTACACCAGAGCCACACTTGCATGCAAATCGGTGGAGAACTTGCCATCTCCAAGAGCACATAGACATGTAGCAGGGGTGGACACTGCAATCAGACATGCAACTTTCAGATTTCAAGACAACCACTCTTCCAACTGAGCCAGAGTCTCCCAGATTGTCTGTGGTTCCCAAACATTTTCCCAAACTACATCTTCAGCACATACAAAGTTTTTCAGTTTACCACCATCTTTACAGACATTCAGTGTTAATTTTCACAGCATGATTACATTTTTGGTCATTTTGTTTGAATAAAGTGTAATTATGTTGAAGTGGCATTTTAGTAATCTGTAGTCATTTTTGTTTTAGTCTAGTTCTTGAAGTTTAATTGACACCATAGAGGAGTGCCTGTATTTACACCCAGGTGAAATGTTCCTCCTATTGTAGTAAGTTATATTTTGCAGTGCAAAGATACATTTTTTGTATTTAATGGATCTTTATTTTGCTTACAAACTTTCAAAAACCAAACCTCTTAAATAAAATGTGTATTGTATAAAACATCCTCACTGTATTGTTCATTAAAACATGAAAACAGGACAATTCACCCTTGTTTCCAACACTATAATTAGCAGCCTTTCAAAATCCATCAGGACTGTTTGATATGAACAATAAATGAATAAAAATAAGAATTTTTTTTGGGGGGACACTAAGCTTCTTATTTAGTCCCAGTCTCAGTTTTGTCTGTCGTGTGTAGGCACAATACCAGGATTTCAGGAGCTTTTCTAAGACTGAATGATTCATAGATCATAGGCAAACAAAACAAAACTGTCAGGTACTAGAAATGAAAAAGATTGGGTAAAACAGACAAACTTCATACCTTCAGAAAATATGCTGAATTTCTGATCAAGACCAGTTTTCAAGGTTAGACTGGCTTCTGTGAAAATAAAGAAATTATGGCTGGCATATTCTTTTCTTTTTTTCAGTAAAAGCTCTAAGCGAAACAAATCCAACAGCTCTAGATTGAAGCAAAGGACTCTGTGAAAATCTCGCATATACTCAGAAATATTGAGGTACTTTTCAAACTTCACTACCAGGCTGAAAACTGTTGTTTTACATATATACAATGAAATTCATCAATCTTGGAAGTATAAAAAACTAATAAAAAACAGCAATAAACAATAACAAACAATAACAAACCTTAGCCCCAGAACGCTTTCCAGGTGCCACACAGTGGAAGCTCACTGCTCCCTAAGGGATGGCTTAATTTCAGAGGAGAAATTTAATTGGCATTACAAAGTTGCAATGGCAAATAAAGATGATTATATTCATGTTATTATTTTTAAACATTCAGCAAAAGGCATTCAAACTGTGTAGCAAATGAAAAAATCCACTTGGTGGCAGCAAAGCTCAGGAAGTTAGACAAGCGGTTTATGTTGTCTTTTTAAATTATATTTAAGAAAAGACTAAATCAAAACCCTCCTGTTTGGGTTCAAACTGAGTTCAGGCCTGAGAAGAAACTGGAAAAATTCAGATTAAACCATCAGAAGAAGATTTGCAGTTCAGGAAGAGTTTGTGTGCTTGTTTGACAGGAAGTTATGTAAAGTCTCCTTAAAAGAGAAATTTTTATAAAAAAAATAGGACAAATAAATCTTATAAATGTTGCACTTACTTGCCTCCATTTGGAAAGCAAAGGAAGAGATCAAGAAACTTGGTTCCTTCTACAGTATACAGTAGACAATACACTGCAAATATCGAGAATCCCAACTTGTTAAAAAGTGAAAAGAGAATAAGAGGCGAAATAAAGGAACAAAGGCAAAAAATTGCGTGGGCCTTTTTGTCACAGCATCCAACACAGACCAGATAGAATGAATTCATAATCAAACAGCTCAAAACAAGGCAAGCACAACAGAGCTTCCAGCGCATGTGTCCAATTAGCATAACATGCTGGTTGCCCGTGTGAAAGACACAAAGACAGAAGGAAAATATCAAAACATGCCTCAGCTGTGACACATAATCAAAGGGTGGAAGCTGCACAATAAGAGGGTGTTACATTACATTACCCCTTGAATTTATGATAGACAATCAGAAGTGGGGTTGGTGCGGGGGCTTCTGTTGGTCACCGTGCAGGATGTGTCAATGTATCACCATGTGTGCATCAACAAGACAGTTCATGTTTCAATGTACTATATGCAGATATTACAAAAAGAACAGATGGAAAAATTCTCAACCAGGTCTTTCTAGAACAGGGGTGGATAACTAATGTCCTTGAGCTCAAGGACCGGTGTCCATCCACCTTTAGATATGTCCCTGGTCCAGCACACCTGAATCGAATGGCTGAATTAGCTCCTCAGTCTGCAGTCGAGGGCAGCATCCGAATACATCTTTAGGGTAAGGACTCTTTAACCAAAGCGGAAGTGCATCAGCATTCGCCATGATAAAGTCTTGTCCGAATAGTGCAGTCAGTAAGGAAGGAGATAGGAAAAGGAGCCAGTATGCTTCCTCTCATAGCTCCGTTAGCATAGGAAACTTGTGAGGTCCCTTACCAGTACTAGGGAGCTATAAGGAATCCCACAATCCTTTGCGTGACATGACGTATAAGCACAGCCCACATCACGGAAATTAATGAAAATCTCCAGAGAGAAGCGAGTGTGCCCCTTGTAAGTACCACCATGTGGATAAGAGGCCTTTGGCCATTTCCACCATTGTTGTCTACAGGAAAAATGGTGGAACAGTGTAAAAGTTTTAAATCAAAGGAACAGATAAAATTGCCAGGAGTGATGTGATGAAATATAATGTATATATACATTTGTTGACCTTGAAAATTAAACTTTGATTATTTGTTCATGTTGTACACATTGTTCATTTAGTATATAAATGGACTGAACTTATATAGCGCTTTTCCAGTCATATTGACCACTCAAAGCGCATACAATGTGTATACAGCATTTTCTGTTAAGAACAAAACCTATTCATATAATTCAAACTAAATAAATAAAACTAAATCATCGCCAATATGTCAACTCTATTTAAGAAGACAATAGCAAGCAATTGGACAGGTTACAATTAGAACTAAAAAGTCTGTATAAGTTTACACGCCTTCATGTTTTGATTTTGTGTAATGGAGAGCTTCAGCCATTCGCTACATTGGTCCAACTTGCGTGTTTTGTCGATCTTTTTCGGAAAGATGTTAGCCTGTCTGTTTTTAATAGGCGGTAAATGAACAACTGAGAGCAGGAATAGTGCTGATTCAGTTTGGGGTGCTGTTTTACACACATTTATAGCCCCCACAAGACTAGTCAGATTAGAGGTCCATCCACGAATAACAAGCTGCTTCAAATGGACATGTCCATGAGTTTGTGAGAATTCAAGGAGACAAAAAGACAACATCTAGCTAAAATACAAGCCACTTACTTCAAAATTACAATTACAATCAGTCCTACAGGCCCACTGCCTGGAATAAGCGGGTTAGTCTTTTCAGTGGGCGTTGGGTCTCCTCCAAAGGGGAGCGCTGATCCTTGCACACCTTTGCTAATGCCCTTAATGGCTCTACTTCATGCCCTCCCTGGATGAGGAGCTCGTCCTTATCCCACCTCATCAACAGGTAGTGGAAAATATATCCTACAGTAGGTTAACTTCTCAAACTGATGTGGGCAAAGGGGTCAAATCTTGGTTTTTAACTCCCCATTCAGATGAGGATTAGAGATCTAAATGATCTGCTATACATTCGGATACTTTAGGTGGAGAGACGACAATTGCCTGCTGTAGCACCACTTCAGTAACTTGACCAGACCGGCTTTCACTCTGTGCGCACTGAAAGGGTTTGCGAGTGATGGGATCTCATTCATAACAAACTATAGAGAAAAGCGAGGGCCTGATGTGATTTGGTGAAATACATCTCCCTGAGGGGTGTATAACAACTAAAGGAACGGGTTGTACTGTTAGTGCTGATGTGTTGACTCACTGAATGCAAATAGGCAGTGTTGTCCTACTCTTTCTCAGCTTCCTACAATCAGCCGCTCTCTGTTGACGGAGGAGAGGACAAACAGGGATTTTATGGCTGCTGCAGCCTCAAACTCGGACTACACCCGTCATGCAAGCTGACATTTATGACCCGATGAGAGTTCCAACTGCAAATTCACCCACAGCACGTGGAAGGCCATTTTGTATAAGTGGCCCATGTTACCTTTCAGTTTGATTATCTAAAAGCTGCTCTAGAGTCTTCTCCTCAGAACTGGGTCCATTTGTGTTGAATTTAATTTTGAATTGGTCTCTCCATTGCATGTTCTCACAAACCTCAACTCCTCATCCCTTGTTCCTCGTCTTATGTCACTCACTTGATCACCCTCAGGGGGCGCTAAGGAACCATGTTAGAGCACTGGTGGCCCTATTATTACAATTTAATGGTTTATGTGAGTGAAGAGGCAATGTACCTCTCTAGCTCTCCTCCCTCCCAGCCGCACAGAGCTGTGTGCAGCTCTTATCTGGCCAGACCTGCTGCAGGAGCCAACCTGCAGTGCATTAAACAAGTCTCACACACACACACACACACACACACACACACACAGACAGGTGAACACACACACAAAACGGCAGCAACATGAGTGTGTGTGGAAAATCAGCAGAATAATGAAAGAGGAGTGTGAGATTGTTAAAAGAAAGTAGAGGGGGAGTTTATCAGGAGGACTGATTGGACATTATAGTGTATATTTGTGAATAATTTATCTGGAATTTTACACTAAGAGAAAAATGATGAAACCGTAATGCAAGAACGTGAAGATGAGAAGTTGAATAACAAAGCAGTGGGAGTGGTTTTAGGCGGGATGTATATAAACTGGCTTCTGATATTCAAATTTAATTGAAATTATAATTCAACTCAGTTCATTGTCATTTCATTGTAGCCAATACGTAATTGCACACACAAAGCAAGACCGTATTTCCCTCAGATCTACAACATATCAATCCAAAAGATCCTAACAGAAGCTAACAGAAACCATATTTACTAAAACATACAAAGAAACAACAGCACTGGAAGATGTTGCGTTACTATTCATCTGATGGCAGCATGCAGTTCAGAAAATTCTTGGAGAAGTGGTGAGGGGTGTTGTTCAGTGTCCTGTTCCTGCAGTGGCTCTGAAACGGATCCTGGCCAGAGGTAGAGTGGCACTTTTGTATTGAATTACAATCATCATCACAGTATTAATGTGTGCAACATTGCACAGGTTCAGCTGACATTGAACCACTTTCTGCATGTAAATGGCCAGTTAAGTGTACTTCCACTGCCCTTGATGTCCACACCTGATGTAGTTTATTGGGGGAAATGTTCAGGAGGCAAAGAGATTAGATATGCCGGTCAACAGTATAAAGGTTTACAAAGCTACAGTTTCAAAACAGCTAATAGTTTTCATCACAATGCTCCGGCAGTTCAATGTCCTTTTAAAGAGATCCTAGCAAAAGCACCGGAGAGACCACAACACCGCTGCCTGCCCACCTGTTGCTGTGCACTGCCAACAGCTGGCTGCACAAAGGATTGATGCATCATTTTTTACAAGAAAGATGAATGTAGCTGTTTGGAAATTTTCCCAGTTGTGGAAAACACAGATAATAATGATAAAACTCTACAAAAGCTTCAGCTGGCAAGACAGGAGCATTGTGCCTGTTTAGCAGGAGGATGCAGGTTGGCTACTTGAACAAATTGCCAGACATGTTATGCAGCTTCTTCTTCTTCTTAAATGAATTAACTTTTTTCTTATACAGAGTGTAACAAAAACATCGTAAAACACACTAGTCACATAAAAGATTAAAACATATGCATGAAAGCTAAACTGACACAAAAGACGGAAAAGAAAAAAAAATAGTATTGCACATATAAAACCCTAGGCAAATCTCAGACTAAATAGATGGACCTTAAGTTTTTTTCTTAAAGAATCGAATGAATAAACCTAACAAAACGGGAGTGAATAAACCTAACACAACCAGAAAGGCTTGATCTCCCTTAGTTATCAGTATTATGCCTGGAATAACTAACAAATGTTGATTTTGTGAGCATAGATAATGACAGACTGTTTGGTGAGATTAGTGAGGTAGACTGGTGCCTCGCCATTCACTGCTTTACAAGCGAGGACTAATATTTTAAAATGAACTCTGAGCTCAACAGGAAGCCAGTGTAATTAATATGAAGATAATCTCCTTGTGTTACTTTAGAAGAGCAGAATGTTGAAAGGTATAATATTGAAAATAAAGCACACTACTCAATTTAGCAGATGTTAATTCTACCCTTCTGATTTAGTCCACGTATCTAAACCCAGATTTAGATTTTTTTTCCCTCCAGATTTTATTTGCACACTGTGGGACAACAAAGGATACTTCTATTCTATGACATCCAATGCATGTTATCGATTGCTTGTACCAATCTTAACAATAGCAGCAGTATAAATAATTGCCACTTTTCTGTTTTAATTGAGAGCATCTAGAACATGTTAGACAAGTTACATAATTTTTTCGTGTGTGTGTAAATACACCAAAGCAGTGGTATTTCAATCATAATGCTGAAGGTGGGGACACTCTACTGGCCTCTTCATCTCCGCTCACCATCTTTTACCCTGCAAGAGATAGTGAGGGGCTATTAATACTATGCATGCCAAAGATTACACAAACACAGTTGTCTACATTCATTTTGAGGCAAAGAGAAATAACTGTTTCCCTTTTTGTTT
Organism: Fundulus diaphanus; assembly: GCA_037039145.1. Taxonomy (NCBI): domain Eukaryota; kingdom Metazoa; phylum Chordata; class Actinopteri; order Cyprinodontiformes; family Fundulidae; genus Fundulus; species Fundulus diaphanus. The sequence continues at coordinate 32,574,376 of CM073128.1, forward strand.
TACGATAATACTTGCTGGAATTAATCCTTAAATAATTTAAATATAGGTTCAGAAGACTGGATTTAGTACTTTCTTTTGAAAGAAAAATGAGAGTTTGCCAGACTTTAACTTGCCAATTTTACAGCTGTCTGAGTCATGGCAAGTGTGTGTGTGACAAGTGCCAAAATGAATGTGAATCAGTGTCAGATCAGTTTTTGGCATGGTGGAAAGTTTTGTTTACTTATTTATTTTCCGTAGGGGGAGGAGAAATGCTCAAATCCTCTCCATCACCATCCATCTGTGTGCGTGAAGCGCTTTGTTTGCAACATGCACAGCCTCACACAAAGACAGCCAACTAGACATCTATCCATACTGCCATCAATCCACCACCACTGCCGCCAGCAGCGGACTTTGCTGGAGCCCCAACTTTATTTCACTACGATATCTGTCATGAAACCGCAGAAAACAAAGAGTCAATCAATTCCGTGGACTTTTATCCCCCCACATTTTTTAGCCTTTCACAGCCGTAGCAGTCAAGCAAGAGCACATGCGGACACAGACGTGTACGTACAGCACGGATGCTACCTGGACTATTAAACTGCGAGCAGCCCGACACGCCGCTCTCTCCAAACTAAGCGCGCAGGCATGAAGAGTCGGTTTCAAGCTCCCCTTTCTGTGAATTGATTCTACTATGAGCCTACACGAACCTCTGCTCTCCGAGGCGGGGGGACTCAAAAAGAAAGGACACAAACCGGTTCTGCTCAGAATGGCTTTTTATTTACCAGGTGTAAAAACCAAGACAACTATACTTAACTAAATATGTTTAGCTGCGTAAAACAGGAAATGACTCGGTTTTAGCCACATTTGTAGGAGTTTCTATTTACCACCACCCCCGCCGGACTGAATGGAACATTCCACAATTTATTCCAGGGAAAGACTGACAGTTTTTTGGGTCATGAAGCAGCTGTTGAAGTCAGCCGCTTGTCCCCCCTCTGCTAGAATAAGAAATTAGTCCATTTTAAAGTAAATAACTAAAGCCTGTGGCCGATAAGGAGGAATTATAGAATGACTCGGCCCCCAAAACATTTAAACCTATAAATACGATTTCCCCCCCTCCCTATGCGCCTGTATCATGTTATTAAACAGATGGTGCCGGTGTTAGAAATTATTATTAACACAAAACTGTGTATAATAAGCAACTTATGGAAGAATTAAGGTTGCGAGGCAGGTCTGTGCGGTTAGGATCATCATTGTGGCATGTGTGAGCAATCTAAATAGACACGATGCAAATGATCATTTAACAATGCAATTTTTCAGGGTTCAAATTAATTTTAAAGGCCCCTGGAGGTGATCTAATGAGGAATTTCTATAGCTGTCAATTCTTTGTTGCCAAAACAGATTCCTAATATTGCTGGTGTTGATGAAGTAATGCTAAAAAGGTGTATATTATTGCATTACCTAGATGGAATTAGATGATTGGTAGGGATTCAGTGAAGTGAACGTGTATTCCTGAGTATAGTTATATTTTTTTAACAACATATACATTTAAAGTGGTATAATGCTTGAAATTAATGCAGCGGTTTAAAGCAGCACCATGTAACCTTTAGCCACTAGGGGTGTTAGACATGTAACTTTCAGGTTAAGTATTTAGCATTTTGGGCCATAGAATTAGATGGTCTCCCTCCATGTTTTGGAATCTGAAAACCTTGGACCAGCAGACTGAGACATCATCAAATGACTTGTAACGACAAGGCCACATTCACCCCTCTAAATTAAATCCTAAATCAGTGAACCAAAAATCTCTCTGATCAGATAAGTGTCATATCAGTTCTGTTTTGTTGTTACAGCAGTCGGAGCTCAGACTGCCCTAACATGTGACCAAGGTTAACCAGGTCACATGACGAAATCAGCGACGGATCCGACCCTCTCAAGGTATATAGGCAAGTTTTTGAGAAGGGCAGCTCGCACACACCATCCATACGCAACGAGTGCTGTATGTTGACCTGAACAATGATTTGATCTACCTCAAATTTAGCTAATACCTGGGTCAAAACTTAAGTGAGTGATATTTTAGTTGTTTTTACACTGCTTTACTATTACATAGTTACTGATACTAAAAGCTAGTTACATATTTTGTTCGTTTTGCTTAGGAAATGGTGTTAGCAGACAGTCTACTACAAAAGATCTTCGTGTACAAAACATACACTGAGAATGAGACGTATAAAGCATTCCGGCCAAAGTTACTGTTAAAAATGTAATGTCATATATTGTGAAATATTGTAGTGATTTAAGTGACTACTATTTCACTGCTTTATTATTATACCAATGAGTCACTGATCATTGTATAGAACATAATTGATGGTTCTCTGTCTCCTTGATCCATTTCCAATGTAATTAATCATTGGCTTCTGTGTGCATAACCACCCAATGCAAAGGTGAGGGAGGCTTAAATGTTTCTTTAAAAGCATTGACATTTAAAGTGCTCTGATATTTTGGGGATTGGAGGTATTTCAAGATTCTTAGATGTGCACCTGGTCTTGGACCCTTGCAGACCAGCTGTTAGTTTCAGCCTCTGGCTGTCCAACATTTAAATTTGGGATCCATACAGTTAAGAAATAGGTTGAAGAATGAGTTCAAAATGGTAATTTCCATGACTTACATAATCTCTCCATGTTAATATAGGTTTGATTGTCTCAGTTTTTCCATTTGTTTGTAGGATTTTCATGTGTCCCCTATACTGCAGACTGTGTGTTATTGTAGAAGTGTGTTATTGTACAAGTAAACACATTGTGAGCATTGTACAATCCAGAGTCAAATTCCTTGTGAACACATACCTGGAAAATGAAGCTGATTCTGATTCAGGAGAGTTCTGGATAACTCTATTGATACCTTTTTCAGACCAAGCAAAGAACTACAAGTGTTGTATTTATTCAGTCCAAGTGGGTACAATACAAGAAGACCATTCTCACCTCAGGCCAAATTATGACCCATTCCTCCTGAGAACAATCCATTTTGGGTAAGTGCATGATGTTGGGTGGGGTAGTCAGATGAATTCCCCACATTTTATCTAATCCTGGCTATTTGAAACAACTGAGGACTTCATGTTTTTGGTTCTCACTCAGTTTTGGATCAATTTTTTTTTGCTGTTGATTATTGTTACTTAAAGGGGACATATCATGCAAATACTGTGAAGTAATTGTTAAAAAAAACAGTGAAAACTGAAGGGCACAGTGCCTACAACAAATGCCATCTAAGACCTTGAATCTGTTACAGCAGATGGACATGTTCCAAATTTTAAACAGTTCCCCTTAAAACTAGAGTCGGCATGTGCAAGACCGTCTTAACTCTTCCGCTCTTCAGGGCGATTGCCTGAAAAAAATCTCCCAGATCCACTCTGGTCTTATTTCTTTCTACTGAGGCCTTCCTCTTCTCATAAACATGAACGTGGTTCGCTTCTTGCGACTCTCGGCCAAGTTCAAAGTCTATAGTGAGAGCAGTAGAGCTACAATGAACGGCTAACCGCTAACCTAGCCGCTAAGCTAACCGGATACATAAACACTAGAAGTGCGCATGCAAAGGCAGCAAACGGAAACTAAGAAGGAAAGAGCACAGACATTGGCGTTACATGAGCGCGTCAGAATGATTGGCACCTGGGATAATCAATAGATAAGGTGATACCCCCGCAACTTGAGGGACAGAGGGGGATGAGTATATAATGTCTATGGGTGAGAGCAGGAACAAAACTCTGACATATCCATGCCCGCAGAGATTGGTTATAGTTTTTACAGGTATGCAGCTCTTACAGAGAATGATTTTTTTTAACCTCCTTTATTGTGAATACATAATGTATTGACTAGTTTCAGGATGGAAGGACCATTTTACCCAGTATAACAAAAAGTGTTTCTGAACAGTATTACCAACTATAGCTTTAACTGAACTTTGGTAAGTGACATCTAACTGCATTATTAATCAATGTATTTGACCCTGTAATCTGTATCAGAATGTGTCATGTCTTTTATGTATTGACTTCAAAAATGACTAATTTTCTTACAAGTAATGTTTATGGAACATTCAAAATACAGAGAGGTTCTGAATAAGCATCAACTATTATAAAGATGCTGCTCGCAAACAAACCGTGAGACTGAGATACTGAACTCAAGTACCCATATAGGTATGTACTCATATGCACTCATATGCTTTTGGTGGAAAGAGTTTTCGTGGTATGACTCTAAACTGGTTTCATAATTAACAATAACTAAACTGAAGTGTACAAATGACTTTAATGAATATAAAACATGCAGTTAGCTTGAAAGATATGTTGAGAAAAGAGACATTTATGTGAACATTTTTCAAGGTTATGTATGATAAATGTACATTTTTATGCAAAGGTCTCAAGTCATCATTGACTACTTTATTTTCCTTTAAATGAGGTCGTTTCACAATTTTTTTTCTGTCTTGGACCCGGACATTTTCAAAGGAATGTTCTTTTTGTTGTTAAAGCTACCTAACTCTGATCTATCAGTCGACTTTTTAAATTTAATCTTAGGGCACTCTGGTAAAAGCAAAAAGCCAAAGAGACACAATTTGCTCCAGGTTATTCATTTTAATCTATGAAAAATTAAAAGTAACAGTTTGACTGTTAGAAATCGGTATTTTAGCATTAACAAAGTGACTCTTAAAGGCCTGTTACTTATTTTGTCTCCTACCTGTCCATTTTTCATTATTTTTCGAAGGACAGGCTGCACAACATGCTGCAGACTGAACGGAAAATGTGTGGATGAAGCAGCCAAAGCACTAAGAAAATCCTTTAAAAACCTGCATAAATCCTGAAGATATATTGTTGAAGACTGCTTTAGAAGATGACAATGACGTTTGGCTTTATGGAAGATTATAATGGGAATGAAACATTTTGCACAGTACTGTAAAGCTATTAATCTTGCCAACAGCTCAACATATTGTGTGTTGGAAGCCATACATTTTCCAAAATAAGAAATGTTCAGCATTTACTTGGCATCTTAAGTATCTGCTATGTGGTAACAGCCAGCAATCAGGTGGAAAGTTAAATGAAATTTGATTTTTTTGTTTTGCTATAAAACCTTGTTTGTGTATATATTTAATGTAATACTATATTACTCACTAACAAGTAAATGTGAAGGCGCCTGGTTGGTAACTACACTGGCTTGTTTTTACACCAAATTCCAGTCACTTTATTCTCTCAGCACTCCAAATTCCTCAGTTTTATATTCTCTTCATGTCTTGTCCACCTAAGCCAGTGGTCTCTACATTTATTCCTTCCTCCATCTCTTCTTGCAGTACCCCTCCCACCCCCTTCCTGTCTACACAGTCACAAGTCCTCCACCAGCATGCGTCCCTCCTCTGGTTATAATTGAGATCATATGCCGAAGCCGGGGCTGAAACCTAACACGGGACGTCCACATCAAATAAAACCTGCTGTCAGCAGCGGGGCCCGGCTCCGCCAAGCTGAGTGAAACCATATCTGAGCCTGCCTCACCAACACGCCATAAAAATGGGAGCTCAGAGGACCAACAGACATAGACAGATGGACAACACCTCTGTTAAAGACATTTAATTCTCCATCTGTAAAAACTGAAGGTTCTGAAATGTATGAGTTCAGGTGTTCTCAAATGTCTGAGGTGAAGTACTCCAGCTTTTATCCACTGCTTGTTCTGTAACTGTCAATCACACAAAAAAGGGTGTTTTCAGTGTGCACTCATTAGGGTGGCAAATGACCTGATGAGCTGCATGTAAGTTTGCTGATCAATATAAATATTTAAAAAAAATTCATTACAAAAAATGGCATCATTGCGCCATTCTTATTTGTCAACTGTAAGCTGTGTAAGCTGACAGGCCAGTTCTATAAAGATTTTACACAATAGCAACATGCAGGCATATCAGAAATTTGGATTTATCTAATTCACAAAGTCGTTGCAAAGAGAGATGTGTTGCTACTAAGCAAATAGTGGTTCCCTGTGCATTGTACTTGCATCTAGTGGATAATCCATTGGTATATTTTATCTATTTGTATGTTTGAGAAAACTACAGGCAGGCAGACCAAATCTGTTCGACACAGCCTGAAATATTTCTACTTTCTTGTAGCCAGTGATAATTTTGATGCACAAAAAGAAATGGAAATAAAACACTGCTCTACCACTGGCTTTACAAAAAAGGGTGTTAATATCACGCAAGGCTTAATTCATCTTCTCTTTATCTCTGGGGTCCACAAATAAATTGCCAACAACCTGGATAAAAAACATTTTTGTTGCCACCTTGCAATCAAAACTTACCATTTTAGAAGTTTTCAATAACTGCTTCACATCCAGAGGTTAACAAACATAACTCAAATAATATAACTCTGCATTTATGGCTTGTCCTTGAGCACGGTTTGTCTTACTTGCCCAAAAGTCATGATGAGGGCAAGGAGAGCCCCAATGCTTTCAGTGGAAGATAAAATAAAGAGTGTTTTTATATTTCTTGAACGAAAATAAAATGCAATGTCAGAAAAGAAACCAAAAATATTTATTTTTATTTCCAAACACATCTATATCACTTACTGATTTATAACAACCACATGGCCATGAATTTATCTAGAGCCCCGACAGTTTTGCTTTCCAACGTATTTCCGCCATAACCTGACTCTTGCCAGATGGATTTCGTTCCGACAAGCTCCACACGGTGTCAACACATCCATCTGGAATTGCTGCCATTGGGAGGGATTTCAGTACCACATAAAATGGACGAGGATCGCCGGGCAGGTTTTTGGTAGTGACGTATCAGAGAAGTGACTGTTTTGATTCAGACAACAATGGTGGCTCGCAGCAAGGAAGCAAGTGATAACAGTGATACTGATATTTATTACACATCAGTGTTGTCCAATCTACAAAATATTAATTCTTTAAAAGAGCACCAGAAAATGGCTTTGAAGGTTTTTGTCAATGGAAACGATGTTTTTGCCCCTCTCCTGATCAGGTTTGGCAAGAGCTTGTAGCACGTCAGTAAAGATGACGGACAAGTGGTTTATCCAATCATATATAAGGATTTTTTATAAGGCCCCTCCTTCTGAAATACATCTCCAATGGAGCAATCCCAGATGGATGTGTGGAGCTGTGTCGAGCTCGGCGGAATGAAATACATCTGGCGAAATTCAGGTTATTTTTGCCAATCACCAATGCGGAAATACGTCATTGTTTACGTCGGGCGCACATACACACTCGGGTCAGTTTGCCACATTCAGAATAATTTGAGCCTGCTCGTTGATCGGATTATCATTCGGCATGAACCACCCCTCTCATTCAGATTACAAGTTAATTCCGATTTTATTCTGATCGGCCATTTATTCTGATTACCTTTGTCCATGTAAACATAGATAGTGTTGTGACCCCAGTCCAGCTTATTGTTAAAATGAACTGCCAGGTACTTATAAGAGTCCACTATCTCAACATCAGTTCCCTGGATGTTCACTTGTGTCAGTGAGGTGAGTCTGTGCCTCTGAAAGTCCCCCACTAGCTCCTTTGATTTTCCTGCATTTAACCTGAGATGGTTTTGCTGGCACCATTCTACAAAGCTCTGGATCCACTGTCTGTACTCTGAGTTGTCTTCGTCTGTGATTAAACCAACTATGGTAGAGTCATCAGAGAATTTCTGAAGGTGGCAGCCTGGTGATGGAGAAGTCTTCAGTGTAGAGGGTAAACTGCAACAACATCATCATCATCATCGTCATCATCATCACCACCACTCTGGACTCAGTCTTCTTTATTTATATAATCACAATCGTCATTTTCATTCCTGGCTCAGTCATCATCATCCTCACTACCTACACCTTCCTAACGCCATCTTCATGTCCATGTTCTGGAGTTCCTCAATGAGGGAGTCTAGTGGATGAGCCTCACATTCCTGAGTTCTCCAACAAGGAAGTACAAGTGGATTTGCTTCATGTCCAAGTTTCTGAGTTTGCTAATGAGGGGGTCCAGAAAGATCCGTGTCATGTATTTGTTTCAGAGTACTCTGATGAGGGTGTCCAGGTGATTTGTGTCCTTTTTGAATTCCTTAGTGGCCCCAAGTCTCCAGAGTGCCACCATGGTTCCAAGCAGTCAGAGCTCCAACGTGGGTTTCATTGGTCCATCTGCTATCTCTCAGAGGTCCAAAGTGGATTCCAGTCTCCTTACTCCTGGTTTCAAGGTCCTGGGTCCAGTCACCAGAGTCAAGGTCTTGGCTCCAGTATGCAGGGTTCAAGCCTACAGGAACCAGCTCTGAATTCTAGCCTGCAGGGACCAGCTCTGCGTTCCTCCTCATCAGCTGGTGGGCAGTATTCTGACAGGGTTGTTCCAGGGTTCTTGCACCGCCGGCCTACAGACATTGTCCTGCACTGCTGGCCTCCAAAACTCTGCGCTTTGTTGGGACGACCTCCAAGTCGCCCACCAAAACTCTTTCTTTTGTTTGAATTCTTGCTATCCTTCCAAGGCCCCACTGCCCACCCTAAAGGAGTTGTTTTTGGCTGTTTTTCTTGGTTGCTTTTCGTTTCTTGCCTGGCTTCTGAGGGGATGTGTCACAATCGTTAGGTGATTTGAATATGATCAATTTTAGGTTCCTGGAGCTTCTACATATTTCGGTTTTTCACCTTTTAATGCTGTTTATTTATCTGTAGATTATGTTTATTTCTTCTGACTCCCTTGTTGTTGTTTAGGTTCAAGTTCATCATGGATTTAGTTAGTTCTCCTCTTCTCCTTTAGTAAAGCTTTTATCTAAAGGTTTATCCAGGGCTTGCTGTTGGAGAAGCACCTAACATTCATCAGGGGGACAGAGGAGTCCACACAGAAATTGATATAGTCCATGACAGATTCTGTTATTTCATCTTTGCCCTTCCCATGGGGATACCAAAGTTCATCCCATGCAGTGGAGCTGAAGCAGTCTCTCAGGGCTTCTTCGGCCTCTTCAGACCATTTCCTCACTGTGCGTGTTACAATTGGTTCTCTGTGTACAAGGGGTTCATACACAGGTTATGAGGTGAACCAGGCTAAGATCTGAGCTACCCAGAAGAGGGAGGGAGGGGTGATGATCTGTATGCCTCAATTTACATACAGTAAGTCTAGTATTTTATTGTTTCTAGTGTTGCAAGTAACATACTGATTAAAGTTAGGGAGGGTGGAGGACAGGGATACATGGTCCATCTGAGATTAGAAAAAGAGCCTGAGGGTGTTTAGTTTGCATTCATTCATTCACAACACCCGCATTGCCTGCTGGCAGTGGCCAGAAGGTCCGGTGGCGCCATTGTATGCCGGCCTTGCTTCTGTCAGTCTGCCCCAGGGCAGCTGTGGCTACTATCATAGCCAACCACTCTCTCGATGCGAATGTGTGTGTAAATGAGTGAATGACTGACTGTAGTGTGAAGCGCTTTGGGGTCGTCGTACTTGATAAAGTGCTATACAAGTACAAGCCATTTACAATTACCATTTAATTGTAACATGTCCAGAGCTGTATCATCTGTTATTAACAAACGGCCCCTCCTATTTTCTTACTGCTGTCCTTCGTTCTGTCAGGTCCGCACAGATGGAAGCTGTCTATGTTTACACTGAAGTCCAGAATTTGCTCTTTTGGCCAAGTCTCGGTTAGCATCAGTAAACTGACCCCTCTATATGCGTGCTGATGTCTTGTTGGCTCAGCTGAATCCTCCACTTTGTTTCTGAGGAATCTTACATGTCCCATGATGATGTATAGAAAGGGGTTTTATATCTTTTTCCCCAGGTAAATCAGCTTCTCCCTGCCCATCTCCCTCCTCTTTCTCCTTGTCTCCTGGGGGATTTCTGGCTGAGCCACCGTGGCTGTAGCTGGCCTTTTAGCAAGCGCTAGGAGCTGATCTCTGGTGTAAACAATGGCATCACGTTGGCCTCCTTTGTCTCGGAAAATAATTGCATCTAAAATGAAATGAGCAGCAAAATTTACAGCTAGTTCCATGGTGTGAGTCGAAAAGGCAAAAAGACAGGGTCACACACATGCACTAATAGAAGAAGATAAAAGATAATTTTTATTTTTATTTTTTAAAACACAATAAAAACAGAGCCACAAGGACAAGCAGCCGGCTTGTTCAAGGCGCTCTCTGCAGACGCAAGCATGGATTCTCTCTGGGTAATCTGGCTTCCTCACACAGTCAAAAGCATGACTGTTTGGTTAATTGGTTACCTTGAATTGTTCTGTGTGAGTGTATGTGTGTTTCTGGTGACCAGCGCCCCCATTGCCCAACATCCAACCCACCGCAGAGTAGACCATAGACATGGAGGAGCAAGTATAAACAATGGATGAATGATTCAAAGACCTGCTGTGAACTTCACAACATGTAATTAACCAGAACCATTACAAACCTTTGCAAAAAAAACCTCAACATTAATGTTTAAGTGGTTGATGCAGATGTAGTTAAGCATGACTTAAGATTTTGACGTCTTCATCACATCAAACACACACACACACACACACACACACACACACACACACACACACACACACACACACACACACACACACACACACACACACACACACACACACACACACACACACACACACACACACAGTGTAGCGAGCTCCCTGCTGTGTACCGCAGAAGCTGCAGCATCATCCCTTTCTCAACAGATACAACTGTGATTGAATTGCCCTTTAAGTCCACATGTCTGAGCAGAAGAGATAGAGATCCAGAGAGCTGGAAGATAGATGGAGCACTGGCAGTGACGGTACTGCCGCTGGAAGACGCAGTGTCCTGTAGTTCGTCAAGTAGTCTGGAGATCAGATGCTATCAGGCCAGGAGGTGTCTGCTTTACACTGTTGCCTGAGCGCCACACACAGCAGTAAGTTTACGTAAAGGATAAACAGTGACCCTTGGATTGTAATCCACTCGCATGCTGAGCAGAAGCTGTGTGTAGATTACTAAAGACTAACTGCAGGCTCTTCACTTGTTTTACACCTCAAGAGGATCCTAATTGAGCCAAATCTTATTATTTATTGCTGGCTGTTGAGACAGTACTCAGTGTCACTGGTGTATCTTTAGGCAGATCAGTCATGAGCTGTATCTGTTACTGTAAGAGTGAGCACACCCAAGTTCAGCTTGCATGCAAGTGGCTCTCCAGAGAAGAATTACGAGGTGGGAGAGGAAGTGTTTGCCGGCCATTAATGGCTACATCTTCACTACGTTGCAAGTGAGAGATGAAGGCTGCAGGCAACACATAACGAGGATAAATGACCATCACTGTCACAAACAAATTGAATATTTTCATGAAACAACTATTTTCCAGCTTTACTTCCTCTGACTTAATGAATCCAGTTGATGTAAATCCAGAGTACTCATTGAAACCAGCTTCCTAGACTGGCAATTTCCCTCATTATTAAAAGCCAAGGATCGTTGATTTGTAGCTACGGAGATATTAAGTTTCATTGCTGACTGATATCAGAATTATGAATGATGACAGAGAGCAAGAGCTGACCCCGTGTGGACCCACGATGCTCCATGGATAGACAAAAAGGAAAGACAACCTCCAAGAGGCGTCCACATAAATGTCACGGTTCTCCCCTGCTAATAATAATTTAAAAGGAACAAGACTTGCAATAAAAGCTTCATCTGAGGAGTGAGAGAATAAGAAATTAAAGAGAACCAGAAAGCAAAAGAATCAGGAGAAGAAGAGGAGCATGTTAATATATTTCAAACAAAGGAATAAAGCATATCAGATGCAATGGTGAGATTTTGCTGATTCTGAGATGGCAGTAGTCAGGCAACATGAAGCTGGGCGAGGCAGGCAGGCAGGGAGAGAGAGTGTGAGAGAGAGAGAGAGAGAGAGAGAGAGAGAGAGAGAGAGAGAGAGAGAGAGAGAGAGAGAGACAGAGAGAAAGAGGTGGGGGATTTGGGAGTTAGAAACCTCTCAACCATATGCATTTCTGCATCTGCAATATCCATGCAAATGGTGGCATGCATGAGTGATAGGAAAGGAATGAGCGGAGGTACTTTTTCAGTCGTGTTTCCCTGAATGATGCTGAGCTCCAGCCCACCTCAGACTCAAAATCCACTAAGCTGGAGATGACAGCACAAATGTGACTACATTATTCAGTATTTTTCTCCATCAGTATTTGAAAACAATTCTCCATCTTCATAAATCGTAATGATAATATTAAAAAGGCAAAATCAGGTTTTGGGCGTTTAAGGTTATCTAATTATAATTAATTTTCATGTAGAATAGCAGATTAGAAAAAGAAAAGAGCAGATTAGAAGATAAAGTAAACATTGAAAAAAAGAACTGTAAGATTTAGGTATAAAAAGAAAGAGTTCATAGACAGCAAAAACTTAATGAAAAACTGATAAAGTAATCTATGCCTTTATTGGAAAGCTGCAGTTGACAGTAAATTGGGGAGTTGGTTCAAGAGTTGATGGGCATAAAACTGACTACTGCCTCCTATTTTTTTTTTACACTGGCTCCCTGTATCTCAGAGAATAAACTTTAAAATACTTCTGTTAGTCTATAAATCCCTGAATGGCTTAGCACCTAAATACATCACAGACTTGTTATCAGTGTATCAACCCTCAAGAGCACTAAGGTCTTCTGGCTCCAGCCTACTCTGCATACCTAGAACCAGAACTAAACAAGGAGAAGCAGCATTTAGTTCCTACGCTCCACTTATCTGGAACAAACTTCCAGAAAACTGTAAAAGTGCGGAAAACCTGAGTTCTTTTAAATCAAGATTAAAAACACATTTGTTTAGGACTGTTTTTGACTGTTCTAGTTAAACTGTTCTACTGAAACAGCATTAGTTCAACTTTTTTAGTCCAACTGTTTACTGATGTTGTATTTTGTTTCTACATTTTATTCCTACTTGCTTATATTCTGTTTTATTTTCCTGTATTTTAATCATGTAAAGCACTTTGCATTGTCTCTGTACTGAATTGTGCTATACAAATAAATTTGCCTTGCCTTGCCTTGCCTATTTTTATTTATAATTTTTTTTTATCTGGTTCTGGAAATTGGTCTTTGATGATATAGGGGATCTAGATAGTTCATACAATACAAGCAACTCATAAATGTAAAAATCTGTTCCCAAATGAGAAGGCGCTAATGGTAGGAAGACACATAATTTCTAAGTCCATTGATAAATAATCACACATTTACTCCATCAGTCTCATCTTATCAGTGGAATCACAAAAGGCCATGGATACATTCACTCTACTTCTATATTTTCTAGGCGCAGACTTCTGCAGTTCAAGGTTCTACACAGATTGAAGTCATCCAAATTGAAACTGTCAACGATATTTCCTTCTGTTGATCCTTCTTGTCATAGATGCACACAGGGACCATCCCCATCGGTATACATGATTTGGAGTTGCCTCAAATAACAAGATATTGGAACACTATATTTCAAACCCTTTCATAAAATAAAATAAAAAACATGTTAGGCAAGATCCAATTTTGGCTCCATTTGGTAAGAGGCTGGGTTGTTGGACAACTTATGGACACTCAGGACAATGTGTTACGATGGAACGGGGACATATTCTGCTGTGTTGGAACCAGAAAACGTACCCTCCCATTCAAGTTTATTGAAAGATATTATGGGAATGTAAAACAGAAGAAAATAAAATATTTGGTGAGGGGGAAATCGGATATTTTTTTACCCAACATGGGAACCTTTCATAGATTATTGCAGTACAAACACATTAATTTGTTTGTTACAGTGGTGTATGGGATATCTTCTGATGTCTGTTGTTTGTTTTTCCATTGTTCTTTGTGTTTTTGTATTTTATATGAAAACATTTCAATAAAGAGAAGTTGGAAAATAATATATCCTTTTAGAAACTGTGAGTTAGTCTATTAATTCAAGAACTGATGTGTTTCCCTGATGTTGGCCAGGACTCCGATGGTCCCATTTTGGACAATGTGTGACTGTCTGAAGGATTATTTAAAAAGAGACTGAGGAATATCTATTTGTTAAAAGTTTCACTGGGCCGAAAAACCTCTTCCTGGGCTTGTTGTCCAGAATGGCGCTGGGCAGAGAAGAATCCACTGCAATCAAAGCACCTTTTGATGGCTTCAGTCCATCAAAACAAAGATTTCATACACATTCTATGATATTTAACACTCGTTTAATCTCTGGCAGTACTGATTACTATCTTATCATAGGAACCATGACACATATTTTCTGCATTAAATTGGAGAGGACTCTTACCCATCCAGTCATCGATAACATGGACACACTAACTCAGTGACTATAGTGGACTGTGGTCATGTCGTGACACAAATATATAGTCATCTATCATCAGCAGATGTATGACTAGAAGTGTTGTGGTACTCCATAACCCAAGTTACAGAATCATAGCTGTTGAATGAAAGTGGTCTGAGAATAGACCCTTGAGAACCCCAAATGTGATCTTTGTTCTCTCAAGTTAATAACTTTCAAATGACAAAAAGTAGTTTCAGTTTACCAAAAAAGACTTGAACAAATCTATCACAGTAGCAGACATCCCATCCACTTTTCTAGTCTATCAATTAGTTATTATCAAACTGGTCAAATGCAGCGTTTGAATGCAGTAAGAAATATGTTTTAGATGCATTGCTGTTAGTATATAATCATCGACCTTGATCACTTAACACTTTTACTAATGTAGCTCCAGTGCTATGGTGTGGCTGGAAAGCATTGAAGATATTTTTTTCATCAGAAATTAGTACATTTTTATCATTGATGAGACCAATTAAATCAGACAGACATATCTAGTCTCACTTTCATCAATATAAAGAATACACTGGAAAACAAATAAATTGAGTTACGACTCAATCTGCTGAAGTTGAAGACTGCCAGTATCATATTTTGTTAAGACAAAACGATTTTTTATAGAGTCTTGTCCATTTTAGATAAACTATATCATGTCCCACAACAACAGAACACCTCTGGAGGTTTATTGTAAAATGCGAGTTGGGTCTCTGAAGTCTTTCTCAGATGGATTATGAACTTGGATTTTGAGATACCAGCATTAGGTCACATGGATTATTCTGAGGTTTAAGATATAGGTCATGATTATGGGTCCTTGTTAATATTAAATGTTGGAGTTTGTTTTTACTGAGTGAACAGTGTGCCAGACAAAGATGTGACATATATATATATATATATATATATATATATATATATATATATATATATATATATATATATATATATATATATATATATATATATATATATATATATATATATATATAGTGTGTAAAGAAAATAATTTCCCTCTGGGATTATTAAAGTAATTCTGATTCTGAAATATCCGACACATAAATCATGAATCGACACCTTGTATGTCAAATGCACAATACAGGATTTTTGTTGTCTTGTTGCAGTAATACCTAGTAAAAATAGCAGCTTGACTGACAATATGTGCCACTTAAAAGTCTATAGAACAGGTTACCATACCCAGGGGAATATAAGGGTGATCATTTAAAAATATTTCTGATGTATTATATTTCTGTAGGGTGTTCTGTAGTGTTATCATAAGTCATCATTTTATCTGTCCCTATCCCTCAAACCTTTTACCATGATAACACTGGAGAAGCAGAAGAAATCCAGAGCACAGGTTGGAGAATCCTTTAAAAGCCATTAGTTGTGCAATCCCACAAATATGGCCTCAGTGAAAGAGTGGTAAGAAGAAAGCCCTTGTTGAAAGAAAGCCACAACAAGTCTTGTTTGTAGGGGAACATGGCAAACATGAGGAAGTAGATGCTCTGGTCAAAAGAGATAAAGTTTTTCTTTTTAGCCAACATGTAAATGCCTTGAGCATAGAAAATAACACTGCACCTCACCCGGTACACACCATGCCAACTGAGAATGATGCTAGCGGCAGAATCTCTCTTTGGGGATGCATTTCTTCAGCAAGAACAGTGAAGCTTGTCAGAGTTGATGAATGGAACAAAAAAACAGTGCAAGTCTGCAAAAAATAAAATAAATAAATAAATAAATGTTAGTGGCTGCAAAATTATGGAGACTGGGACAGAGGTTTACCTTCCAGCAGGATATTGGCTTTAAACATAGAGCCAGAGCTACAACAGATCGGTTTAAATCAAACAATATTCAGTATTCTAATGGCCCAGTTAAAGTCCACACCTAAATACAAATAAGAATCAGTGACAAGACTGAAAAAATTCTCTTCAGACTCTTTCCAGTCAGTCTGAGTGACCTTTAGCTATTTTGTAAAGAACAGGCAATTCTTTCCATAGTTATGTGGAGCAGCCGTTGACAAAACCCAAAAACCTTGTGCCTGTAGCTGCAAGGAAACATACTTCTACAATGTATTGACTCAATGAGGCTGAATACAAATGCACAACAAACATTTTAGACTTTTATCTGTAAAATCCTTTGAAGTTGTCATCCCTTCTCCCCTCCTTTACAAATGTAACTTATGTAATGTTTAACTCATTGCACACAAAAAATCTGTTTTTATTTGACCTTTTTTATACTGGACAAATCTCACTTAAAAATAAATTCTCATTCTTGAGGAAGACCTCTTACAAATTTTTACAGTCATGAAAGTGACATACACAACAACAGTACAGGTACATACTACAGTACAGTGTCAAGATGTTTAAGATAACAAATAATTATGAGGCCATGGTTAAGAAAAAAAGCATGATTATGAACAAAAAACAATTAAGAGTAAGAGCAGAAGCTTACTGCTATTTTCTCCATATTTTTGACCTGCATATTAAATTCACCCAGAGTAATCAGATCAGTGAGTTTCAGTTCCTTTTGGAGATGACTCCAGGCCAATGGCACAGAGTGAGAGAAGGCTGTCTTTCCTAGCTCTTTATGGATAGAGGGAACACAGACACTGTTTGGGTAACATATAAGAAGATAGAAATGAGGACAACAAGCCAAGAATTGATTAAGTGGTAAAGTGCAGTGAAACTCCATTGCAATGAGAAATGTGGAAAAGTTAAAGGGAAATTAATACTTCTGCATTGCACTGTATCATTCAGTGTAGTCTCAGTTTGAAAAATCACAAAAAGGTTTCAGCTAATGCTTAAGCACGCAAAGCTTATTTCTGCCATCTTAAAAAGCTCCAGATTTACATGAAAGTCTGTTATTATGATGGAGGACATGTCGGCCTGTCGTCTGTTATCGATGGTGGTCAGTTTGAAGCACACTTTATAGCATGTGTAGCAGAAAACAACTCTGCACTTAACTCTGAACACACCGTGCCTACACCGGGTGTTGAGCTTCACCAGGCTTAACAGTGACTTTGTGCAAAAATCCTGCAATGAAATATTATTTGAACTGTTTGAGGTTATTTATTCAGGACTACGTGTGGGAACCTTTCTCTCAGGTCGGAAGAGATGCACTGTACTAAATTTAGCTACACGCATATTTCCACCTGCAATTCCTTAGGCAAGGCAAGGCAAGTTTATTTATAAAGCACTTTTCAGTAATAAAGGGTAACTCACCCCCAAATTACCGTTTTTGCTAATAAACTGTTAACATTGTTGTTTTATAGTCCTGTCTACATATACTGGTGATTATTTTGATAATGTATTGCATATTTATTTAAATCCTGAATTTCGAATCAGTATTGCTATTGGTTAAAAGTTTTTGCTCAGTTTTGTGTCTCCGGCTAACACTAAAGCTAACCGCTAAGCTAAACGGATACATAAACACTAGAAGTGCGCATGGGCAGCCAGCAAGCGGAAACTAAGAAGGAACGAGCACGTACATTGCCGTTACGTGAGCGCATCAGAATGATCGGCATGTGGGACAATCAATAGATAAGGCGATGCCCCAGAACTTGAGAGACAGAGGAGATTGAGAGCAGGAAAAAAACTATGACAAATCTCTGCCCTTCGGTGCAAAGAACAGAGATTTGTTAGAGTTTTTACAGGCCTGCAGCTCCAACAGAGATTGTTTTATTAACCTCCTTTTTCTGAATACATAATGTATTGACTACTTTCAGGAAGGACAATTTTACCCAGTATAACTAAAAGTGATTCTGAACAGGATTACAAACTATGGCTTTAAACAAATTCAGGGTGTGGCAGTGATTGATAATGTTTTTAGTGTAGGCTACTTCATTTCTATTGCAGCTTAGAGGAGATACATGCATAATGTCTCCTTTTTGTGGATGTGTGACTTTCACAGTTCTTGTAAAATGTGTGTATTTGTGTTAAAGCTGTTGTGAAAGAAGATGGCAGCAGGCTCCTCACTCCTCTTTTCTCCTGCAGTAATCAGCAGGAGTGGAGGCCCCGGCTTCTCCACCTCTCCCTGCCTGTGGTTTCTTCACATACCGTCTCAGCCGAGCGGGTAGGAATGTTCGTGTGTGTGTGTTGGTGTGTGTGTAAGCATTTCTATGTGCAAACGTGTGCATGTGCGCTGAAACACACATATTGGGTGCACAGCAAACGTCAGTGTATTGGTGTGTGTGTGTGTGTGTGTGAGACAGGGATAGATTTAGTGCATTTGTGTGTAAGAACAAGGGGTGGGGGTTGAAGAGGCCATGAAAGGGAGAAGACAGAAAACCTGATGGTAGTTAGTTGGCCTTTTCCCTGCAGTAAACAGAGCTTTGTACAAGAATTCAAAGCAGTTGTTTTTTTGTGAAGAGTGTGCACATTTTATTATGATTAGAACATTCTAATCAAAATGTACATCATTCAGCATCCTTGGAGGTCTTGTGATATGTTTTTTTCTTTTTCTCTTAACCTCCTTTTGGAGGGAAACATAGATGAGAACATCCGCACATCTGGAGACATGAACACATCTGTTGGCACTCCAGGTAAAGATGTGTAAAAACGTAAAAATGACTATTTCTGCACAATCTCTGGATCAAACAGATTTATGTCTTCTTTCTTTGCTCCTGTCACTTTAGCTTAATTCACAGGCTTTCTATTGGATTCAGTTCTAGGAGGCTCACAAGGGAGGTTGACTTCATGTCTAGTGAAGCATTTCTTTCTTGATTCAGGCATACGTTTTGGATGATAGTCTTGTTGAAAGACCCATTGATGACCCATTTTCTATTTACTCTTAGAGGTCACAAGCCTTTTTGCACAAAAAACTTTCATAGAAGTCATAAGGTCATGTACAGGCCCACAGCATGACAAATCCTCCACTGTACTTAACAGTAGGTTGTAGGTTATTTTCCACATATTTATCCTTTGCCTTACACCACACCATTAGGGGGGAATTATTTCCAGAAAGTCCGACCTTCGGTTGACTCCCATTTCAGCAGTAGCCCCCCATCCCAAGTCCTCAACCCTGTTTCTAAGGGGTAAGCCATCCCAGTTGTTGCTGCGGGTAAGGGCTTAGGTTGAGCTCTTTGCGGGGCTTACTGCAAAACAAAAACGTAGCAGCTTACAAATGCACTCACAAAAACAAATTTTCTCATTCAACATATTTTTTTAATGACACAACTATCGTAAGTTTGATGTGTTCCATGTATAACATTTGATAATACTATTAATTATGTTATAAAACAGCAAAAGAGAAAATTACAACAATCTTATATTATGCTGTTTAAAATGTATAAATGTACTTATCTTTATCTATCAACTGAAAAAAGCACAAGGTACATTTTGTAGTAATTAATTAAATTTTGATTATAGACTTTTTTCCAGCATTTATTTTTCCTACAACACAAACATAAATTAACAGGAACACATAAAATGAGCATATCTAAAACTCAGAGGAGTTTACTAAAAGATAAGTAGGTCAAAAATACATTTCATTTATAACGTTTTGATCTGCATGGTGAAGACGCTTCCCCCTATCATATTTGGAAGATTATGTTGTGGGACGACAAAACCTTATTTGCTGCCACAGTTTGATATTTGGAGGGGTTGTGTGCGTTGTTTTTTCATTAGCATTCAGAAAAATGTTTTTTTTTTCGTTGGTGGTATGTTTGCTTTGTTGAAAATATGCCAAAACTTGATGCTGCTGAGGTTTGTGGGACATTAAGAAATAGTCTAAATAAACAGGAACCAGTCCGTATCTATCAAATTTCCTGATGCAGAAGCAGCAACCCTCCACCTCCATGCCAAATCTGGTTTTAGCTCAGAGACCATACCTCAAATCCATGTTTAACAGACCAACATGCTATGAGCATACTTTCAGCCTTAAACATGCTATTTATCCACATTTGCTGATGTGGATAATAAAAAATATACAAATTACAATGATAGAATAGAATACTTTTATTGTCTTTGATATGTGTATGCCTATGGCACAACCAGATTAGTATAATCTTTATGTCTGAAAGCCCTTATGCTTCCATGTTTACAATTGGCCATATTCCTCCCACTACGTTGCCCTCTGTGGCTTACCTTTACTGAACGTTCAGCTATTTCTGTATCCATGTCATATTTTTATTCTTTCATTTTTCAAAACCAGTGCACTGTTTAATTAGTGTCAAATTCTAATTCTTAGGTCAAAAATACACAAAAGCTAGTGGCTTAAAAAATATAGACCTCTGCCATGTCATATTTATACCCCCAGGAAACAGAAACTCTGAATTAATGTATTATTGACGTTCCCAGAAACACAGCTTGAAAAAGTCTAAATTTAAAAGTGCTAATTTAAATTTTTCGAAGGGATTATTAGTTGAACACATTAATATATGGGATTATTTTTCAACAATTCTTTATTAACAGAGGATATCTTTATTCCCTAATCAGCACATGTACTCGAATCAAAGCATGAATTTTTCTGAATATTTCAGTGTAAAACTGTTACTTTTGAAAAATCTTTATCAGGGGTTCTCGCAAAGGTGTGTTTGTATTCAATCCCAGTAAGTGTCGGTCTGTTTTGTCTTTATTAAACAGACCTTATACCAGACTAACAAATCTGTGCTTCACTGCTGTTGTGGAGTAAGTTGTAGTCAATTGAGAACAGAGGGAAGCATAGCAACTGTTTACAGCTTTCCCCACCAACTGTCTGTGGACATGCTGAGACTCTTAACTGTCTCCCAGAAACTGCTGCACGCACTCAGCCTAATACGCACACAAATCTCTCTCCCTCTGCAATACCACACACGTGATGGACATGCAAACATAACTCTTTTTCTTTCTCTAACACATGCAAAAACGGGAAAAAAATTAAGTTTGTTAATCAACTGCAGCTCTTCAGCAAGGCACAACGCTGGGTTTATATTACACAGGCCTGGCATTATCACTCAGCTGATATAATCACAATGTGATGAGAGGTTAGGATGACACACGAACAGAGAACATTTGGTGCCTCTCCAAAATGTGTCACTGTTACAATAACCTGCTTAACATGTTGTGATGACTTTACTGTCATGGTAATAACATGTAAGGCATCTAGGGAGCATTTCTAGTTGAATCTTAATTAGCAGCAGCAATAGTAACACTCTGAATCATAATGCATTATGTTGCTGTGAAAATAGGCCCTGGAGCAGGTCCACTACCTGTGGCTTCAGGCCAACGGGATTGCAGGATAAGGTGACTTTCCAGAATTGGAAAGGGGAACATTGACAATATCTGCACAAATTATGCAAGGATCAAACAAATTAATTTTACTGTGTGTTGACCTTGGAAAACCTGATAAATGAATTAACAAAGAAATTTAAACGTGGTGGTCGTAAATTAGCAATAGGTAAAACTGCTTAAAATGTTGGAATGCTTTGAAGATCCAAGTCACTGAAAACTTGTAAAGCAACCATAACAAGTTTTTTTATATTGAGGATTCCACTGAATGTTGGTTTGACTCATTTTTTTCTGCTGTGAAATTGTGATGACTATCGTAGAGGTTTATTGCTAGAGGTTTTTCCTTCCCGCTAACGGGTGTTTTTTCTTTCCACTGTCGCTTCATGTTTGCTCAGTATGAGGGATTGCAGCAAAGCCATGTACAATGCAGACGACTCTCCCTGTGGCTCTACGCTTCTCCAGGAGTGAATGCTGCTTGTCGGGACTTTGATGCAATCAACTGGTTTCCTTACAGGACTGTCTCAGAAAATTAGAATATCATGAAAAAGTACTGTATACTAGTAGGCTATTCAACTAATCACTTGAATCGTCTAATTAACTCGAAACACCTGCAAGGGTTTCCTGAGCCTTGAAAAACACTCAGCTTGGTTCATTAAACTAAATCACAAGTATGGGGAAGACTGCTGATCTGATTGCTGTCCAGAAGACCATCATTGACACCCTCCATCAGGAGGGTAAGACACAAAAAGAAATTTCTCAAAGAGCAGGCTGTTCACAGAGTGCAGTTTCAAAGCACATTCACAAAAAGTGTGTTGGAAGGGGGAAATGTGGCAGGAAACGCTGCACAACCAAGATCTGGCACCTGCCCACAGTGCCAAAACCACCAGTAACTGGTGTACTGACCATGGCATTACTGTCCTTGATTGGCCTGCCAATTCCCCTGACCTGAACCCCATCGAGAATTTGTGGGGTATTGTGAAGAAGAAGCTGAAAGACACCAGACCCAACAATGCAAATGAGCTAAAGGCCGCTATTGAAGCATCCTGGGCATCCATAACACCTCAGCAATGCCACAGGCTGATTGCCTCCATGCCACGCAGCATTGATGCAGTAATCTGTGCAAAAGGATTCCCAACCAAGTACTGAGTGCATTAATGGACATTTTCAAATGTTTGATTTTGTTTTGCTGTTATAATTTTTTTTTTTTTACTTGGTCTGAGGAAATATTCTAATATTTTGAGATAGGATTTTTGAGTTTTCTTCAGCTGTACGCCATAATCAGTGATATTAACACAACAAAAGGCTTGCGATATTTCAGTTGATTTATAATGAATCCAGAATGTATGACATTTCATGTTTTTTAATTGCATTACAGAAAATAAAGAACTTTATCACAATATTCTAATTTTCTGAGACAGTCCTGTATATAGGAACATTTTTGACCAATCTGTATAATCTGACCCAATCGGTATAATATCATTGAACTTAACTTTGTAAAGTGCCTTGAGATGACATGTTCCATGAATTGGCGCTATATAAATAAAATTGAATTGAATTGAATTGAATGAGTTTAGTTCATTGTGTGTGGCAAGAATATGCAATATTAATGTATTAGGGGTGTCAAGCAAACAGAAGAAAATCCACAGTCAGAACTCACTGTAGGTTTCACAAGCTGTTGTCTGTGGACAAACAACTGCCATACTGATAACATCATGGATTTATAGATGATCATTACATTCACACTTTTTAAGCAAGTTATATTCATGTTGAATGAGTACAGTGTTTGTTCATTTAAAAATAACTGTATGTAACTGTATGTATGTGGCAACCAAATGCATAGTATAGTATTAGGTAAAGATTTTTTAATACAATACTAAAAATAAAAAAACAACAACCTGTTCTCTCACCCACCCCATATACACCTGAGCAGGTTTGGAGGCTCTCCATTTCTCAAGCTCGGGTCCTCTACCAGAGGCCTGGGAGCTTGAGGGCTCTTCTTAGGATCTTAGCTGTTCCTATGCTTGTGCTCTTCTTGTCAGAGATGTCTGATGTTTCTCCAGGTATCTGTTGGAGCCACTTCTCCAGAGTTGGGGTTACTGCTCCGATGACCACGGGCACTTCTGTTGTCTTCACCTTCCAGGCTCTTTCTAGTTCTTCCCTGAGCCCTTGGTATTTCTCCAGCTTCTCGTGTTGTTTTTTCCTGATGTTTCCATCACTTGGGATGGCCACATTGATCACAACGGCTGTCCTCTGCTTCTTATCAATGATCACAATGTCCGGTTGGTTGGCCATTACCATTTTGAACTGGGGGTCTCCAGGTGGTATTATGAACAGATGTTTCTGTACACTATACCAGCCACTTGGTTGTGGCGTTCCATGTATTCCGGGTTCTGAGGCTGTAAGGCAGCATGGAGCGGGCTCTGGGGTGGCGTGAAGCAGGCTCTAGGGCTCCCCGGCAGCAGAGAGCAGACTCCGGGGTTGCAAGGAGCAAGCTCTTGAGCTGTGGGGCAGTGAGATGTGGGCTCTGGGCCAACAAGGTGGTGAGGAGCATGCTCTGAGTGGCAAGGAGTGGGTTATGGGGCTCTGGGGCAGATTGCTGGAAAATGTGAATGAAGAGTGATGCTTGGGAAGACGAGCGGTCAGTTCGACCATCCAGGATTGTAGTGGAAGCGTCAACCAGACACTCTGGGTATGAGTGGAAGCAAGAAGGACATACCAGGACAGGAATGGAAGTTTTGGAAGGACCCTCCAGGACACGAGTGGAAACCATGGAACTGGAACGCTGCAGCGAGAGCCTGAAGTAGTGGGAGGCAAGTTGGAAACTGCAGGCATTGGCCGAACCAGAACCACATAAAGATCTATGTCCATAAAAACTATTTGTCTTCTAGTCCACAAACTTTGATCAGTGAGGAAGAAAAAATATCTGAATGTGAGCCTTCAGTGGGGGAGCTCAAGAAAGATAAACCCTGTGTAGTTCTGTTAGTTCCAAACAAACTAACCAGGGATGGCATTTTCCATGGAGCAACAGTTTTAATTTGCTGTATTCATAGTGAAGATGTACCTTATCCTAATTCTGAGGTAATAATTAAAGTTGAAAACCAGTGATGTACTATCTCAGGAGGAGTGCTGCCAACACTATTCTATCAAGTGGTTCCACAATATAATGCTATATAACATAACCCATGGCCTTCATATGGGACATCGCCCGAAGATTCATTAGAGGCTTTTCCTGACTTTAGTGGTGCTTGTAACGATTAGCAGATAGCGATCCACTTATATCATTTGTTGAGTTAATTAAACAAACCTCCACACCTTTGTCTCTGCCCCACATATATTCTGAACAAAATGCTCCCATCAGTGTTTTCCCATGTCTTTGAACTTATCCTAGGATACCGTCCAGTGTAATTCCAGCCTGCATTTCAGCTCTGGAGGGGAAAAAACTGTTATAAACATGTTAGATTAGGTCAGAGCTGGTTTCGTAACCATTCGTAACCATTTCATGACCTCTCTCATTAGATTTCTTAAAAAATTCAGTATGTTGTATGATAAGCATTGCCCATTAAAAAGTAGAAGTATAAAAATAAATAAAGAAAATGTATGGATGTCAAAGGGGCTTATTAATGCTTGCAAAAAGAAAAATATGCTATACAAGGAATTTATCAAGGCGAAAACAATAGATGCTGAAAAAAGGTATAAAAAATATAAAAATAAACTCACAAGTATACTAAGAAGCTGCAAAAAAAATTATTTTAGCTCCAAATTGGAAAAGAACAAGGATAACACAAAAGGATTATGGGCAGTTTTAAATACAATAATAAAAAAAGGGAAGAAAGCACTTTCTTACCCAAAATATTTTATCCATGAGAATAGAACAATAACTGACACTAAATATATTGCTAATGAATTTAACAAGTTTTTTGTACATGTGGGTTCTAATTTAGCGGATGAAATCAAAGATGATGACGAGGCAGAAGCTGAAGCTATTAAAAATGTGGAAATAAATAAGAACTCAATGTTTCTGAATGCAATAGAAGAGGAAGAGATATTAAAAATTGTCCATGAACTCAAACCAAAAACTTCGGCAGATTTTACTAACATTGACATGGAATCTATAAAAAAATTGATAAGAGCAATTGTAAAACCACTGAGGTATGTTTTCAATTTATCTTTCCAAACAGGAATATTTCCACAGGAAATGAAAACTGCCAAAGTGGTTCCATTATATAAAGCTGGCGAAAAACATTGTTTTACAAATTACCGTCCTGTGAGCATTTTATCACAATTTTCAAAGATCTTGGAGAAGTTATTTGTAAAAAGATTAAATAGTTTTATTGACAAACATAACTTATTAGCTGAGAGTCAGTATGGTTTTAGGGGAGGTAGATCTACATCATTAGCTCTCCTTGACTTAGTAGAAGAAATTACAGAATGTGTGGATAATAAGAAATGTGCAATAGGTGTATTTTTGGATTTTAGTAAAGCGTTTGACACCATTAAACATAACTTACTCATCAAAAAAATGGAGCGATATGGAATTAGAGGTATAGTGTTATCATGGATTAAAAGCTATATGGATCACAGAAAGCAATTTGTGCAATTAAATGAAATCAGATCAGATTTACTAGAAATAAAGAGTGGGGTACCGCAAGGCTCGGTGCTGGGACCGATATTGTTTTTAATGTATGCAAATGACTTGAACAACATCTTAAACATGAAAATTGTATCATTTGCAGATGATACAAATGTATTTGCATCTGGTAAAAATCTTGAACAGACACTTGCGTTAGTCACACAAGAATTGATTAAAATAAAGAGATGGTGTGATATAAATAAACTATCGTTAAATTTGAAAAAAACAAAGTTCATGATATTTGGAAACATTAAAAAAAGTAATGAGATAAGGTTAAGTATTGATGATGTAGAATTAGAATTAGTTGATGAAATAAAATTTTTAGGTGTCATTTTAGATAATAAAATTAGTTGGAAGGGACATATACAGCACGTCCGGTCAAAGCTGGCCAGATGTTTGGCTGTTATAAATAAAGTCCGGCACATTCTAACCAAACAAGCTTTACACACATTATACTGCTCATTATTTCAGCCTTATTTAACCTATTGTGTTGAAGTGTGGGGTCACACTTACAAAACAAACATTCAACCATTGATTATTATGCAAAAGAAAGCAATACGAGTAACAAATGACAAATATTTTAGAGATCACACCCACTGTTTCTTCCTTGATTTGAGAGTTCTCAAATTTGTAGATCTGATCAATTTTAGAACTGCTCAAATCCTTTATAAAGCAAGAAATAACTTACTTCCTGCGCACATACAACAAGTGTTTTCTGATAGAGATGGAAGGTATAATTTAAGAGGAAAATTAAATTTTAAAACTAAGTATGCTCGAACAACAAAAAGAAGTTTTAGTTTATCAATTAGCGGAGTGAAGCTCTGGAACAGCTTGCCTGAAAACATTAAACAATGTAACAGCATCCAGCAATTCAAAAAAGAATATAAGAAAAGTATTTTTGATGAATACAAAAAAGAATAATATATATAAAAAGTTGGTATACTGTTTGTTTTACTGTAAATATTTGTCCTTTACCTCCATGACATATGTAACTGAGGGGTAGGGCTTAATAAGCTTATGCTTCATCCTACTCCTTTTTGAAACATGATGTATGTTATGAAGTATTACATGTAAACATTGTTAAATCATATCATGTTTCAAAATAAACAACAAATGAAAAATGAAAATGAAATGAAAATTTGTCTTTCCATTCTGTTTTTCTTTCTTTCTCCTTCGTGTACCCCTCTCTGCTCTCTCTTCCCCTCCCGCGCCCTCTCCTTCTCCTCTCCACTTTGTGCACATCAATCTAGCTTCTATTTGGCATTGCTCTCTCTTTCAATCTTCCCAAATCCACAGCTTTCTGTTTAGGTGCTCTATCTTTAGCATATTTCATTCACTTTATAAGGTCCTGCTGCTGAAGCTCTAAACTTCAAAATGTTCTGACTTATTGTAATTAGCTTCTTTCCTTTCCCAGTGTTTTTCTTTCTATTCTTTCCTCTTCTGGCTAACACAGAATTTATCACTTTTTCTACATTCAAGTTGCCACCTTTCTGCCGGCTGGTGTCTCAACGGGGCATAAACTATGAGGGCACTGAGAGAATTCTAGTCTAACGAATGACATCCTTGTGATAAGCATTAAGACTGACAGAAAGGATATACTGTACTTCTTCATGAGTGTGATTATTTGAACTTTTTTATGTCCTTTGCTTTTATGTGTGTTTTTTAAATTGTTGCATTTTTATTCAATAAAATCAGCAGTAGTAGCCTTTGTCTTGATTTGACAAAGATTGTATCTCCTTTTCTTCATAATAACGAGAGGATTATCTTTCACCAGTTATACACAATATAATCTGTATGCTTGTGATGAAACTGTAAGTACTTCCCAGTTAGCTCAGTTATTCACTAAATACTTTGTGAGTTTGTGTTCTTTAAGATGTGTAATATCTAAGAAAGGTAAGGTAATGTAAGGTAAGTTTATTTATAGAGCACTTTTCCGTAATGAGACATTCAAAGTGCTGCACATGAACAGAAAACCATTGCAGACATACATGTACATAGGTAAAACAAAGGAAAAAGCTAAATAGATGCTTCACTAGAATTCTTTCATACATTAACAAACACACAGAAAGAATGAGATCCATCACTAAAAATTCTAAGAAAGAACCCTAATGATCTCAAAATAAGATAAGTTATTCTGCAACATTTTCTCAGGAACGGTCCTCAATTTAGAAAATGATGACACCGGATTATGACTTTAGAGTGCTTCTGTACTATACAACACTTAATTAAAATAATTAAATTAAACTTCTATATAACAACCCTTTGGCATCAATTATCACCACTAATATTAGGTCCAGTAATTTCTCACTGTACCGCTCAACTTGACAGGGCTGCCCCCTCGGCCCTGCCCTTTTCGTCCTGGTGATTGAACCGTTGGCTGCGGCTATCAAGCAAGATCTTTTAATAACAGGAATTGATGATGTTGGAAATCAACACAAAATTTCTCTGTATGCAGATGACATAGTGTATATAATAGAGTCTGCTACTAGTATTCCTCGTCTTATTGAAATTATTCATCAGGGGCATTTTCGGGTTACAAAATAACTTTCTAAAATCTCTTGCAATGCATCTGGGCAGCCTTAGAGGAAGAACTAATTCCCTTGCACCCTTCCCACTTCGCTGGACCCTGACTGGTTTCATATATCTTGATATTTATATCACCCCTGTGTTTCACCAGATGTTTAAAGGTGCTTAGTCACATCATTTGACTTTTTTTTATTTCTTTATATGTCAGTTGCTCATTCTGGTGGCACAAAAAGTTTTTATGAAAGATTACCACGTCGTATTACTTGTTATTTAGGTGTTTTATGCTTTGTTTTTCCAAATTTGTTAGTAAATAAAGCCTTTCGCGTTTATTTACAGAATTAATGGAAGTACGTAATGCGCATCCGCAAGGGTTAAAACAAGGAAGCGGTTAACGACTATTAGCAATTCCCAACAAAACGATAAAGAATGGTCCAATATCCAGTGAAAAAAAGTGCAAAAAATATGATTCCAAGAAGGAAAAGACTGTAATAGCGCTGGGAATACAGTATGAACGTTGGTGTTCACTGAAGCGAACGCTAAACCTGCCGAGGCTCAGATGTGACCACAGAGTTGACTGACGTGAGTAAATGTCCTGATATGAGGCTGTCAAAGTTGTTGTAGATTGTTGGTCTTCAATCACGGTGAGCTGCGAGGTATTGTGAAGGTTCACCCTCGGTCTGTCATCATTAACAATTGATTTATAAATTAAGCAAACCACTATTATGATAGTTCTGCGATACTGCCACTAGATGTTGCCAGATCTGTTTATATTTGTTCATAGCACCCGAGATGGGATTATTGTTCGGCTCAAAAAGGACTATCAAAACACTATCAAGATGGAGGCTTTGTGTATATAACCTTATTTTATCATGATCAAATGGTTTTTGGTCTTTTTTTATAAGTATATTACGTGGCTATTTACTTTTAAGGCTAATTATACACCCTTATTATATGCCATAAAAAAAGATTTACAGGGGCGGTGCCTTCCTCCCGCATCTTTGTTTGGGAGTAATAAGGGGATCATCTGTGGGGAGTATAATATCCTAGGAAGCACATTCATTCTAACAACAGATACCCTACCAAACAAAGTCCCGAAGTTACTTAATAGCTGGTTGTGTGAATTTATATGGAATAACAAAAAGAAACAAGGCTTACATTTTCCAAATTGCAGCTGCCAGCATCAAAATGAATGGATGTACCTAACATTAGGTTTCATCAACTAGCATCACATATGAAGTTTGTAGCAGGATGGGTGGAAGAGGATCCCACTTCTGTCTGGTTGAGTCTAAGAAAAGTTGTACACCAAGTACTCACTGCTTGGTCTTTTGTCCTGTAAGAAAAAGAAAACTTGAAAAGACCCTCTGTAACAACAACCCTATTGTTGTTAATACTGTAAAAGCTTGGTCTGCAGTGCGGACGTAAGAGGGTAGATTTTCACTGACTTCTCCCATACAAGGAAATCCTCATTTCGAACCAGGTATGTCAGATACAGGCTATACTATTTGGACAAGACAGGGAATTGAAAAGATGAGCAATTTATTTGAGCAAATTATTTGTTGGATCCTCCTTATCTTCATTTGAGTCAATCCAGACTATATATGGTCTCCCCAATAGCCATTTTTTAGATACCTCCAAATTTGAGATTTTATATATATAAAAAAAATAAAATAAAATAAAAAAACTACATTTGCTTCTGATGCCACTTTGTCTTTAGTAGAGAAATTACTGCTTGAGTGTCCAGGTAAGAAGGTGATTAGCTGCTTTTGTAATGTTCTGAGTCAGACCTGTGTTTCATTAACAGCTCCAGATGTTACAGAAACATGGTAAACTGATTTGGGTGTGGTTATTGAGGAGGAGAAATGGGATATAATTTTGAACCATGTAAAACGAATATCTGTTTGTAATCGAGCCAGGCTTTTACAGTTTAAAATTATTCATAGACTGCAAATCTATCCTTGCAAAATACATAAGATGAATCCTCAAACCTCTCATTACTGTCTTCAATGCAAGTCAGGTCTGGGTACATGTAATCATTGTGTTTGGTCCTGCCCTAAACTTCAGACATACTGGATAGACGTCCTGAAAGATATGACTGAAATATTTGGAGTTGCCTTGGCCCTTGAGCCTGTCTGGTAACTTTTGGGACACGGGGACAGTAGAATCAATCCTGGTTTTGGCAGGCTGTACTATATCCTCAGCTACGCTGCCCGTAAGAACATTTTCTTGTTGTGGATCAGAGATAAACCTCCTTCTAAAACATCCTGCACAAACTTGCCGTGGAGCTCTTCACTTTAGAATACTTAACCTGCTCTCTTTATTCTACAAGAAGACAATTTTCACATATCTGGACTCCTTATCTCTGCTTCACAACCTCTTTCAGCTAGATAAATGGTATTTGCTTGGTAGCACAACCTTAAAGCCCCAGGGTGTAAGATTTTCTCACTGCAGCACCATCTAGTGGTGCGCTACATAAATTACAAACGACTTCACCATAATAGCTACTATGGAAGCTTTGGAGAATAATAAGTGTGACAATGTAAACATGTCCTCCGTGTATTAGCTACCGCAAATAGCTAAAGCTACAGTCATCGTGTGAAATGGTTTTTGGCACTGATGCCAATTCGAGACTTAGAGCTTCTTCTTAGACCAGTATACGCCAGTAGAGACTCTCGTTTTTTCCCCGGTTATTTCTTTTCCTTTTCTTGGTCACCTTCTCTTCCCTATTGTGGGGCAAAGAGTATGGGTGGTCCTCCATTTTAATAGAAAACTGTAAATAGAATGATCTACAGTTGTCCTTATCTACTCCACCACCGACTGTGCGTCTTCATATAGAAGACAGATAGGGAAATCGTCTAAGGCTCACAGTTTGTCCTCTTTTGGCTTCTAAAATCAGAAATAGCGATGCAATATGGTGCCTCCCAGTGTGTGCACCGTCACCTATGTATTTATAAACTACTAATTCAAAATTATGAGAACCCCTTTTTTTTTTTTGATTGGGGGTTATTATACTTTACCAGAATATGTATTTATAAAAGCAATACTTGATTTTTGCTAATTAAAAGCCAAATTGGTTACACACTGTCCATTTAAGAGAAACTCGGCCTTCATGTTGTGGCTCATGCACGATGCATAATGTTTTCACCACGTCAAGATATATGAGGAAAAAAAACATTTTTTAATTTGAAATTATAAATAAAGAACTTTTGAACTCTGTAGTTGTTATTTTTAATTTTTCAATTCAATTCAATTTTATTTATATAGCGCCAATTCATGAAACATGTCATCTCGAGGCACTTTACAAAGTCAAAATCAATCATATTATACAGATTGGTCAAAAATTTCCTATATAAGGTAACCAGTTGATTGCTTCAAAGTCCCGACAAGCAGCATTCACTCCTGGAGAAGCGTAGAGCTACAGGGAGAGTCGTCTGCATTGTCCATGGCTTTGCAGCAATCCCTCATACTGAGCAAGCATAAAGCGACAGTGGAAAGAAAAACCACCCATTAGCGGGAAGGAAAAACCTCCATCAGAACCGGGCTCAGTATGAACGGTCATCTGCCTCAACCGACTGGGGGTTACAGAAGACAGAGCAGAGACACAACAAGAGAGACAAACAAGCACAGAAGCAAACATTGATCCAGTAATCTGTTCTACATTATGGTAATAGCAGGTGAGCTGTCTTCTCTGGATGATGTCTCAGATAACAGAACGCCAGACCAGGTGTACCTACTATGAAGAAAAAAGAGAGAGAGAGAACAAAAAGTTATAAGCAGAAATTATGACAAGCAATGCATAATTGAAGAACAGTAGAACTTGATAGAGTGAGAAAAATAGATCCTGTTGTCCTCCAGTAGTCTAAGCCCATAGAAGCACATCCCCATAGGTAGGTCAGGGCAACATAAGCCACTCTAGTTATAAGCTTTGTCGAAAAGGAAAGTTTTAAGATTAGTCTTAAAAGTAGACAGGGTGTCTGCCTCACAGACCAAAACTGGGAGTTGGTTCCACAGGAGAGGAGCCTGATAGCTAAAGGATCTGCCTCCCATTCTACTTTTAGAGACTCTAGGAACCACCAGCAGACCTGCAGTCTGAGAGCGAAGTGCTCTGTTAGGAACATACGGGGTAATCAGAGCTCTGATATATGATGGAGCTTGATTATTAAGGGCTTTATACGTTAGAAGAAGAATTTTAAATTCTATTCTTGATTTAACAGGAAGCCAATGAAGGGAAGCTAAAATTGTTGATTTTCATCAGAACTCTTGCTGCAGCATTTTGGATCAGCTGAAGACTTTGAACTGCATTTTGTGGACTTCCTGATAGTAAAGAATTACAATAGTCCAGCCTTGATGTAACAAATGCATGGACTAGTTTTTCAGCATCGCTCCTGGACAGAATGTTTCTAATTTTGGCAATATTCGGGAGGTGAAAAAAGAAAACTCTGGAAACCTGTTTAATATGGGATTTAAATGACATGTCTTGGTCAAAAATAACACCAAGATTTTTTACTTTATTACCAGAGGCCAAGTTAATGCCATCCAGATTAAGTGATTGATTAAGAACTTTATTTTTTGAGGATCTGGTCCAAAGATTACAACTTCTGTCTTGTCAGAATTTAAATGCAGAAAATTTAAAGTCATCCAGCTTTTGATGTCATTAAGACATGCCTGTAGTTGAAGTAATTGATTGGATTCATCAGGATTTATGGACAAATACAACTGAGTGTCATCAGCATAACAGTGGAAATTAATCCCATGCTGTCTGATAATTTTGCCAATAGGAAGCATATATATAGTAAAGAGAATTGGTCCAAGGACTGAACCCTGTGGTACTCCACAGGTGACCCTAGAGTTTGAGGAAGATTTATTATTAACATGAACAAACTGGAATCTGTCCGACAGATAAGATTTAAACCAGCCTAATGCTTTCCCCTTAATCCCTACAGTATGTTCAAGTCTTTGTAGGAGAATATTGTGATCAACTGTATCAAATGCAGCACTGAGATCTAACAGGACAAGTATAGACACAAGTCCATTATCTGAGGCCATGAGAATATCATTGGTGACCTTCACCAGAGCTGTTTCAGTGCTATGATGAGCTCTGAAGCCTGACTGAAACTCCTCAAGTAGGTCATTACTTTGTAAATGTTCACAAAGTTGATTAGCAACTACTTTCTGAAGAATTTTAGATAGGAAAAGAAGATTAGATATAGGTCTGTAATTTACTAACTCATCTTGATCAAGAGAAGGTTTCTTAAGTAAAGGTTTAATAACAGCTACTTTAAAAGCCTGTGGTACATATCCATTTACTAAGGGTAGATTAACCATGTCCAAAATAGGGCCACTGGTCAATGGGAATATCTCCTTAAACAACTTGGTTGGGATTGGGTCTAACATACAGGTAGAAGGTTTAGATGAAGCTAAAATTTTAGATAGCCCAGAAAGCTCTACTGCTTCTAAACAGTTCAGACACTGTGCAGGTTCTAAAGATTCCTCCAACGCTGCCTCACTTACTGAGGACGAGGTAATCATGTTTGGGAGGATGCCAATTATTTTATTTTTAATGGCATCAATTTTATTTATGAAGAATCCCATAAAGTCATTACTGCTAAGAGCTAAGGGAATGGATGGATCAACAGAGCTGTGGCTTTGGGTAAGTTTAGCAACCGTACTGAAGAGAAATCTAGGATTATTTTTATTCTCCTCAATTAATGATGAAAAATATGCTGCTCTAACTCTGCGAAGGCTCTTATTATACAACAATAGACAATTCTTTCCAGATTAGGTAGGATTCCTCTTGGTGTGTAGAGCGCCATTTTCTCTCCAATTTCCTAACATTGTGCTTCAAGGAACGCAGCTCTGAATTAAACCAGGGAGCCAGCTTCCTGTGAATTATCAGCTTCTTTTTCAAAGGAGCTACATTGTCTAATGCAGAACGCAATGAGGAAGTCACACCATTAACAAAGGTGTCGATTTGTGAATGGGAAGAAACAGCATTGCTGCCATCTACAGGGCATTTCTGCAATACTGAGGATATTAAAAGGGGGACAGACTCTTTAATTTTGATACAGGATTATCCGATAAAGATCTACTATAATGGAACGCTCTTTTGGGGGTGGAGAACTCAGTTAGATTAAAATCAAAGGTTATTAAAAAATGGTCAGATAGGACAGGGTTGTGAGGAAATATTGTTAATTCTTCACAATCAATGCCATATGTCAGCACAAGGTCTAAAGTATGTAACCAGGAGTGCGTTGGTTTATGCACATTTTGAACAAAACCAATTGAATCTAGGATAGTTTTAAAGGCTACACTAAGGTTATCACATTCAGTGTCAACATGAATGTTAAAATCACCCACTATAATAACCTTGTCAGTATTTAACACCAAATCAGAAGTCTGACAGCTGATCCAGAAACTGAGTGTAAGGGCCTGGTGGACGATACAAAACAGCAAACAACAAAACAACAAATTAATCCCTTTTGAGAATCTGACATCAGCCCTGGCGGACATGTAGCAAAATTGGATACGCTGTTTTAAAAGAATTTCAAAACATGCTCCAAAGTAAACCAGAG
Source organism: Fundulus diaphanus (assembly GCA_037039145.1). Classification (NCBI taxonomy): domain Eukaryota; kingdom Metazoa; phylum Chordata; class Actinopteri; order Cyprinodontiformes; family Fundulidae; genus Fundulus; species Fundulus diaphanus. Next base: position 32,609,529 of record CM073128.1, read on the forward strand.
ATGTTTTAGAATTTTGTGGTTAACGCCACTCATTACTTTTCACGGAAGTCCCAAGCCTTGAAAATGGCGGTGTCACCACTTCCAGACTGATAGATGTCAGAAACTTTGTATCTAATCCATTCTTAAATTTCCTTAGATTGGGACATGATTTGTTGCTTTTTGAGATGTTCTAGTGATCTTCAGTTAGCTAGACTGGTTCTGTTTAAGTCTTCATTCTACAGGCTGTAAAGTTTGCCTAGTGAAATTTAACTCACATAAATAAATAAATAATTCTAGCCTCTTACTAGAGTTGCTTTTCACATAGGGCCTGGCTGGTTCTAATAGAGTTTTACAAAAAAAAACCTAATTTCAAAACATTTTTTTTTTTGTCATGATGTAACCCAGGGGTGTCAAACTCATTTCTATATCGGGCCACTTTGGCATTACAAAGTCATTAAAAGGGTAGCATGCGTGTAGATGATACTTTTGATTTTATAATTTCATTTCAGTTCATATAGAAGTATAAAAAATGCACTGTAACATGAAAGTAGCACCCTTAGGCCCAGTTTATACAGCTTATCTGCTAAAAAAAAGTTTGGGTGAGTTACACTTTTAACTCTCATCACTCTGCATCACTTTTTTTGTTCCTCTTTTTGGACATTTCTGGGTTGTTTTAATGTGTTGTGGGAAAACAACACATTTACATAGGTAAAAAAAATTCAACATTTGCTACAGGAGGCACAGTTTTAGCCACTTGATGCAAATTAAAAGGATATATGCCTCTACTTTATGACATGATATGCCTTTTTTAGCTCTCGATGGCCGGATAAACTGTCTTGACGGGCCGGATTCGGCCCGCGGGCCTTGAGTTTGACACGTGTGATGTAACCAATTAAAAAAAAACACCATCCAAAAAGCAAAAATGGAAGAAATCTGTATGAGACCAATACGTTTTCCAGCACTGCGTGCTGTTTTTTTCATTTGGCTCAAAGTCATTCTAGATGAACGCAACCCTTCTTAGACCACCAGGTCCACCTAGATTTCATGATTTTATTAAAAATATATAGTAGGAAATGTAAAACAAATCACATTCAATACTTAAACCACATTTTAACTTCAAAAACTAAAAAGGAAACTGTAAATCTCAATTAAATGCATCATAAGTCTCAAAAGTGAAATAATTGAAAAGGTTTGTGTTTATATGCATCATTAGAATCAGTGTGAAGATGCTTGGCTACAAACTTACTGCATATCGTCAGAGAGCATGTTGTGAAATTTCATAATTTAGAGAGCCAGACTACACTGGTACAGTTCTGCTATTGGGACACAAGTTTTGCAGAATACTTGTGATAAGATTTTGTAATGCACATATTAATGATTTAGTGACAGTAAAATTCACTGATCGCAGCTTTTCAGAAATACATAATGCAAGTCATTTAAAAACAAACAGCATGGGTGTTGGGCGTGTTTGTGGCTAAAGATTCTGTAATCTGTTGCGGTAATTTAATTAGCCAGGAAAGAATGTGATTAATCAAATCAATTAGATTGCATGAGGAAACATAAATCATGTTGCCCCAGTCTCATTATCAACCTCAGGGTGGACATGTGAAGAGTGTGTGTCTGCATACAAACATGAGCGTGTCTGTGTCGCAACGTGTCCAAGTGTGACAGTGAGAAAATGTGGCTTTACCCTTCAGCAGCAACCATTTTATTCTCTGTTTGTGAGTGTGCATGTGCAGCTAGTGTACACTAGAGAGTAGTTGGAGAGGAGAAAGAGAGGGATAAGCGTTTGCAGGCTGCAATTATGGGTAATTTTTCCAACAGCAGCAAAATTAAAGCCCCTCAAAACAAAACAAAGAGGGGAAATTTACTCCCTGGACTAGTCTGTCACTGATGCTTCTTGGAGAGGAAGGGAGCACAGAGCTCCAGCCAACATGTGTCATGTATGCACTGATGTATGATCGTCATCATGTTTTTGAGCTGGTTTGGATCATGCACAAAAGGCTTCTCATATGTTTCCTGCAGACACAGAAAAAAATGACTTGTTGCTATGCTACCACATAATTTGTCCACAAGCACACAACTGTTCATGTCGGTATCTCCTGGTTATTATTCAGATCTGTAGTATGTTTCCAGACACTTGAGCAACATGTCGTGGACGTGTATATTTGAGCAAAATGTTTCTTTGCTCCAGCTTATTTGAATTCTCATTGATCCACTTCAAAACCTTAGATGCAGGTTGTGCACTAGATTTAATCTTTAGCACCAGATAATAGATTCCAATCAAACAAGCTTATGTAACTTGTGTTTTATATAAAAAGGGTATTTTTTTATAATAATATAAAATCTGCAATCTTCCAACATTACCTGTCACAATACACTATTTATTAGGTATACCTGTCAATTGCTTGTTTACACAAATAGTAACTCGGTCAATTACGTGGCAGCAAATCAATGAATTTAGGCATACTGACGTCAAACCAGACACCAGAATGTGGAAGAAGGGTGATTAAAGTGGGGGTCGGGAGGTGGAGGTTTTGTTAGTAAATGCAGCTAATTTCTTAAGTTTGTTCAGAAATGTTCTTGTTTTAATTTAAACTGTGCCATCATTGTTCAATATAATGACTCATTATCAGCCCAGCTGTCAATACCAATAATATGTGTGGTCAGATGTCTCTATTCTGATTAGGGAGATGTAACAACTAAACCACGTTTACATCAGCTTTGTTTCTCAAGGTCAATCAAAACATGGTCCATTAATTTAGTAAAACAATTTTAAATGTGGGGGGGGGGGGGATAAACAACATTCTTAATGTTTGTATCAGCTTTCTGCACAACTCAATTAAATGTAGCGAAGTATAAATCGATAAACAGATGACTTTTTAAAGTAAGTATATTTACAAATATTATACATAAGAAAAACTTTTAAATAATGAAAAGATTAGTTCTGAGTGTTATATCTTGGAAATAATGTAAAACAAGAATTTATTTTTGTGCTGTCCTTTTTGTCATCACGTTTTAGGTAGCAGGGATCCTAATAACTGATTGATTCGTATAAATGGAGTGATTAAAGTAACTGACAGCCAAACAGAGACCGGCATGGGCCAACAAATTATTAGTCCAAAACCATGTCATCTTTAGTTACAAAACAATAATAGGGTCTGATCTGGAATAAATGCACTGAATTTTCAAAGAAAAAATTGTTTTTACAACCAAAACTAAACTTAGGCAACATGTTTAAAAACTTGCCCTTGGACAGCCTTCCGCCAATGTACCTAACCCTAAACCTAACCCCAGAGATGGATAGGAAACACGCTACAAAAACTGTCAAGAGATTATAAACAAAGTGAGATTTATCCACAATTTGAAGCTGCACAGACCCAGTTCAGGCCCTAATCTCACAGAGAATGGGAGAGACAGACTTCACAGTGATGGAAAGAAAATCCTCCAGCCTCAAACACCTGGAGTATTACTGCATAAAAACAAGCAGAAAATGTCTCAGTAGTTACAATTTTGATCATTGCTATTAAACTAGATAAAAAGTTAGCCATCATGACATGTAACAGTTCTGACGTGCCAAACCAGACACTGAGTAGTTTCCAGTTTTTGTTTATGGTCCGATCGCTTACATTTACCTAATTTGTAGATAAAGCACAGACACAAATTATTATAGTCTTAGATGAAAACAGAAACAAAAGTTCATAAAAGGAAACAATATGTTCATTTTCTTAAAGTTCACATGTAAGCATGCAGTTTGGTATTCAGAGTGCTAGCTCTTTGGAAAACATAATCTTTCTATTATGTGCACATTCACTTAAGTAATTCAAACGCCATTAGTCCGGCAAATACTTTTATTTACAAAATCTTTGAACTTTCATGAGATAACATTTGCTATCAAAAGAATTCGATTCTTGTCCTTAGAAAAACACCATAAAATAATTCAGTGCTTTGCAAAAAATGTAAATAACAGTATTTTTTAACATCATAAACAATAACATAACATCACAATAACAATAGAAGAGTTAGGTTCAACACCCAAAAGCTACTGCTAGTTTAATGGAGAACAAATAATGAAGGTTTTTGTTGAAATTTATTAGCAGGAAATGCAACACAAGCGGCGGAAATTATTCAACTGCTGGCAATAAATTATAACATTTCTTTTCATGTCGTTTATTTCTTTTAATTCACAAAAAAGCAAAAAAAGAGTTTTATAATTTGAAATTAGATATTCAATTTGCTCATTCTTTATGAACTAGAAATCTGAAGTGTTGAAATCTATGTTCCGTATGAGAAATGACCGTATCTTTGGGGCCCCCTGCTGGCTGGGAGGCTCTAAGCAGCAGCTCGGTTTGTTTATTCCTTGGACCAGTTTAAGTAATAGATGCTTAATAATAAGTTGTTTCCTACACTTGTCTTTTTAAATCAAAACCAAATTTTCATCAACAGCTAACATCGTATGACTGTAACTGTGTCTGAACTACTGTTAAACTCATCTTATTTCAACGCAACCTTCTGTAAATTGATTTCATGTTTATTCATAGCACTCATAAAAAAACAAAACAAAAGTTACAGATCAACTTTTTTATCCGTACAGAGGTACAGAAAACTTTTTTCAGTAGAAACAAGGCAACCTTAAGTCCCATAGCCAGAATAAACCTCTGACCTTCCTCTGTTCCCATCCATTAAAACAGATGACATTATGTTGGTGGAGGCTTTACTGTGACGCTGTCATTAAACTCAACCCTTCACCCTGCGGGGGCTCACACTTTGATTTACCTCTTTGAGAACATACAGTAGAAGGATAATATCTCTATACAATGATAAATCTCTCTTCCTGCCTTTTCTCCTGTCGTTGCGTCTCTTTTGCTCTTGTCAGGCTGAACCCAGCTGATCTATTCAATCACCCGAGAGCGGCGAGGCAGGACCCCGTAAAGGTGATTCACTCCATTTCAGCCCTTCATACAACATTTCTCCAGCTCCCTTCACCCGTCCCCTCTGTGTTTACAGCTCCCCTTGGTCAGCTGTTGTTAACCCAACGCTGCTGCATGTTATTAAAACAGAGGCCACAAATATGTTTTCCGTGTAGCATGCAAAGTGAGGTTTATATCCTTTTTTGTGAGAGCTTAGGAATGCACAGACAATACAATCAGTTTTCTTCAGAAAATACTTTTGTTGTGTCACTTAAACGAGCCTTTTCTGGTTCTGCTCGCCTAGACTTTCCTGCAACTTTGGTGACATTTTGACATATTTGACAGTTTGAACCGCTGCAGACTGCTAACAGGCTCACTGTGCCTGCTATTGGTGTCTTGTTTGCAACCAGTGACTGACATCATGGCGGCAGGTAACTAAACTTTTGTAGACTTTTGTTATTGCTATATGTAACATAAACACTTTAGTCTCCAAGAAACAGAACCTGACGAGTAGACGGATGTGCACCATATTAACTTTGCTTTGCACATGACCAAGCTGAGCACTTGATTTAGACAAAGGGAAAACGTCTTTCTCTAAAAAAATATAGTAAACAATTACCCTGTGTTCCCTTCAGGCACTGACCCGGTAAGGCTGGGAAGTGACTAATGTCCTTTTGCATCACGTCGTGTCCTCTCGTCTTCACTCAGTTTTGCCAGAAAATGCGGGAGAACCGGGCAATTATTTTTGATGTATCTAGTTGGACAAATCTTGGCATCCTGAGCAGAGCTCCAGAGTCTAGTCTAGGTTTGTGTCCTCATTATTGATATGCCCTGAACGGCTTGCTCAGTTCAAGCTTTTCCAAGACGTCCAGTTTAGTGTTGTGGTCTGTGGTGCATGACTAATTTTGAGAAGATTTTTAGTCATGTAAATTAGATCATGGCTGATCTAGTCATTATAGGAGATGAATGTGCACAGATGTTTGTCCTAAAATGAAACAATTGTTCATCCCTCACTGGATGTAATTTAAAGCATATTAATTAATCAGTTGTTCACCAAACATTTGATCAGATGTCAGTGACTTAAACCAGAGTTATAACAACCTTGTTAAGGTTTTTGGGCCATGTAAAGCTAACATTGGCTAACATACATCTATAATTGTTTGTGTGAAAACAAAAAAGCTGCATCCTCTTATTGTCTTTTTAAGCTGCATTGTCATAGTTACAGTTATAATCTACTAATAAAGAATATAATTTATTCTCTGAAGACAGACATTGGGAGTCCCTTGTCATAAATCAACAGGAATGCCACGTGAAGTTGGCATGCTAATTTACTAGCTTTAGGGACACAGAATGTCACTTTGTCAGAAGTGGTTCACATAAAACAAACAAAAAGGCAATATTTTCAGTCACAATTTTTAATATAGTTTTTTTCGCATATCTTATATGCAGTTCCATCCTACTTATTGTTCCTACTTATTATCAACCAACTCTAATGTAAATTTGGGTAAATTACAAACACTGCATATTGGCCCTTGATTTTGTTCAACTAATTTTCATGTGTTAGAAAGTTTCTGGAATACCTCGAAGTTTAAAAAGCTGGTAAATTTTTATTAAATCACAGTTGGGCTTATAATTTTTCTAACTTTAATTTTCCTTAGACCTGTGTTGACACAATCTGTTTTGCAAAATGTATTAGATTGTTTTTGACCCCTGAGCAACATGTTTATTGTAAATAACTCAGTAATACCAACTTCAGTGTAAAAATGTTGATGACATAGTTTTCTAAAATAGCGTCACCATGAACTGATGTAAGGGTTTTTGATATTTAAGTTGCCTAATGAGGCAAAAATCCACTGTCCAACTATTAGATTCTGATTGCTGGAAACAATTAAATTAAATTAAAATAATGTTTTTTTATTGCTTAAAAGACTTGATAATTAGGTTGTATTTTACTGAGTTCTGCACATTCCTAAAGCCTGTATGTAAGCAACAATGTAAATAAAAATCCAGCTGAGCATAACCTACATTGGAACATGAATTTTTCTAGAGTGGTTGGCTTTCTTTTAATACTCTTAAAAAAATCCTTTTGAATTGTCCTTCACATTCTCACTTGACCTTACAAGGTTTCTAATCGGCTGTTCTCCTGCTCCACCCAACCCCCAACCCAGAAAATGGATCCGGCTCGATTCATACTGCGTGTCGTATTCTTTGTGCATATTGGTGCCTATTCAATTAATTCCCAAGCAGGCAGCTCCTTATAAAGCAAACCCTACAGGAAGGCAGCCAAGAAGGTGTTTTTCCACGGTGTGCCATGTTGCCTTGACCGTTCGTTAATGAATATATCTTTTAGCTGAGTGTGGGACATTCTTATAGTTATTCCTGTGAGTGGATCCCTCTTTTATTTAATCCTCACTACATATGCCAGCATGAACATGAAATACAACTCCAACTTCCTAGCCCATGTAATTCAAATTCAACAAAATGGGATTACTTCAAGTACGGAAATGCTACCCTCTCAGTGGTTATTAAACGTTCCCTAACAGCGCCTTGAAAATGTGTTCAGATACCTTTGTACCTCTTCAGATTTTGCAGATTGAAATCCCAATGTGTTTTATCGGGATTGTATGTGGAAATTAAAGAAAAATTATGAATGTGGGGTTTTTTTACAAGTAAAAATGTTAAGTGCATTTATACGAACAAACAGCAGCATGAATACCAATGAGTTGTTGAGACAACTCTATTTTACAGAACATCACAAATTTTGAACACCTTGCAGAGATCCATTAGGGCTGCACAATAGATCATAAATTTATTTTAATTGCAATATCACCATACGCAATGTGCATTGAACTGCCTGGACTGCAAAAATGTACCATGCATTCCAGGTTGCAATTACAATGCCTTTTAAAGGTGTCACAAAATATAACACAGGCATACGTTTCAGAAGATGAAGTAGGAGGTAAGGTAACCCTATTAATAAACTACAACTAAGTTGATTACATGGCAATAAAACCCTCTGATTATTTTATTGGTCTAACGCAACTCATGTCACTAATATAAAATTCACCAATGTTAGCGCTTATCAGATGTTTTCCTAATATCATGTAGTAATATCAGTCATAAATCCATCATGAGAAAATGGAAGATGGCACAACTTTAAACCGGCACTGTACATCTTAAGAGACTTTTTTTTAACTATCACTGTACTTCACCCTGAATACACCATCCTTACCATTAAACATGGGGGTGACCACGTTATGCTACCGGGATCCTTTCCTCTGCAGGGAAAGAGAAATTAGTTGCAGGTAAAGGAAACATGGATAGGACAATGTTGGGAGTAAACCTGTAACACTTGCAAAACACTTGAGACTGGGGCAGAGGTTTGCCGTCCAGCAGGACAACAACTTTAAACATAAAGCTAAAGCTTCAATGGAACGCTTTAGATCTGGGTGTCCAAGGTGCTGCTCAGGTGCCATTTGAGACCATCTTAACTATCTCTATGGCCCTTGACTACAACTAAAAAAAATTACAAAGTATTGGTTCAACATGATGTGGCCGAAGTGTTTTAGAGTGAAATTTCCACAGATGCTTAAAAAATATGCTCAGAAATTAAAATCGAAAAAATTTTGGGTATAACACAAAGTATTTAGGATTTATTAACATTTTCATTCATTTTACTTTAATTGTAAATAAGACCACAAACATCCAATGACTCTTCCTCAAAACCACCCAATAATTTAACTTTTATAAATAAAGCAAGCATTTTTAAAGAGAAAGGGCCAATAACCGGCTCTTGTTGTTGAAACACATTTCTAGATGAAGAAAATGGAAAACAATTTACCTAAACCACTTAAAAAACTAAATCAATCAATCAACAAGTTAAAAAATAAATCCCATTACATCCTTCTGGCACCCATATGGTTTACTTAGAGAAATAAGAAGAGTTGAGCTTATGCCTCACGCTATTTTTTTCATCTCTGTGTGTATCTACAAACAATGAAAACGTTTTTAGCCCTTGTGTAAATCTCCAGTTATTTTTAAACAAAACCTATAAAAATACAGAGTTTCTTAATTAAGAAAATGTCATAAGCTCTTATCTCCCTGTTTTTCTTTTAATGTTGTCCTCCACATGCTTATATGTGGATTGTGTGTGTCTGATTAGGGTAAGTTCTTCCATATGCTTGGGGACTATAAAAAGCTTTCTCTGTAATTTCCTCCATAGCTGCTTTGTGAATTTTGTGGATCTATCCTTTGTGGCAAGATTGGTTCTGGTTCCGTTTTCTTTCTAAGTTTTAAAAATGTATTTGATGGAGCAGCTTAATGTGATAGCTTTTAATATTTTATTATAACACGCCCACTGGGGTCATTAGCCACTTACATTGCACATCCTTGGCCTCGATTTAAGTAATTATTTACCTTCTTTAGATACTGTTCTGGCTAATCTGTTCTACAGCACTAGTGTTGAACAGCTTTTAAACAAGTTTGTGGTGGGAAATGTGGATTTAGCCTTTCAACATTTCAGGTACGAAATGAAGCTGTCTGCTTTGGGACTTCTCGTACCAACTGTGAGTCAGTTAACACTGACCAGTGGGATGTTTTGTACTTACTTTGAAAAGATTTGGTTAAAAGACACATTCTTTGATGTACTTATGGTTCACTGGAAGTCTAGTTAAGACTGCAGTAAAGAATGTATTATTGCAAGAAGTTGCTCAAAGTTGTCTGTGCAAATTCTCAGTTATCCGGGTCGGCGCAACAGCAAACAGGCTTATGTTTTTTTTTCTGAAAACGTTTCGACACCAATCCAGGAGTCTTTGTCAGTTCTCGCACTTGAGCGAGCCACCAAAGTTATGTTTTGACTGGGTAATATTGAATTTGTCAGCTGACCCAAATGGGGATTAAAAAAAGTCTTCACAAAAAAAGTACAAATTAAACTACTCATGAGATTTAAGCAATTATCTCAGCAATTCAAGGAAATATGAAAACTAGATTTATATTTGCTGTGTTATGTACAGCAATACAAATGGTTTCTTTATTGGCATCAAACTGAAAAGTAAAGAAGGATTGGCAAAGACTACCAAACGGGGGTATAAATTAACAAAGAGGATCTGAGCTGACCCAGGTCACTTTGAACACTTATTTTACTCTTTGTGATTTGAAATATATTAATCGATCGAAGCTTAAAGGCTTTCAGTGATTAAGGATATTGTTTTTTTGTTTATTCTTTTTTTAAAGTACCTGATGGGATGGGACCTCTTTTGTAATTTATGTTTATTTTTAATGGCAATGCTCTGTGTGCCTTTCTTTCCAACGTTTGTAAAACCATATTGTTGTGTGTGACCCTAATGAAATTGTAAGTAGTCCACTTAAAAATTGTCTGTTTTGTGGTTGTTATTTTCTCTCATATACAGGGGTTGTATTAATAAGCTTTAGGTTTTAAAGGAAGTGGTATGGAAATGTCTGTGCACTGAGTGCCTTTTCTTATTATTCCTATTTTTTTTTTTTTTGTATATTCTTTTTTATTTTTGCCCTCAGTATGGAGTATTTTGTTTGGCTCCATTAAATGATATATGTGCATTTGATTTAAAGGCTGAAAAAGCAAACAGGGAATTATATGTTATGAGCCATCAAGTCCTTTGTACGTAGGAAAGAGGCTGCACTGCAGACAGAGCAGTAGAATCGGCCATTGTGGACTAATGTTTTCTAATGGAAGCTGATTTTTAACATCACATTAACCATGACCAATGCATGGATTTATTACTGTAACCTTGCCAATGGAAGTATAACATTTTATCTCAAACCCCTAATGTTTTTCCAAATGCAGCCCAGCTCCGTTTAAACGTCCAAAAAGAGGCAGCAAATATCAGTGCTATTTCATGTTCCTTTGGCCATTATAACACAGGATGCAATCTGCATAAATTAAAAGCATGAAGCACTGATGGCATAACAAGCCGTCTCATACAAGTCCGGATGGATAATTTTCAAAATGCGATAATTTTTTTATTTTGATTTAATTTTCTCTCACCTTTATTTGTTGTGGTTAGCCTCATTAAGATCCACATTCTCCTTTTCAAGAGGCGCCGGTTCACAAAGATCAACACTAAAACACAAGTGATAGAATAATACCAATGACAAGATAAGAAGCAAAAGAAAACTGGTGCTTTAAGAACTTAATGTGATGGACTTCCCCAATAGAGTATTTTAAACTGCACCTATTTAAATTAGGAGAAAGCTTTGCACTGGAAAGCAGCGGTTAGCCCATGCCTATACAGGTACAATCACAAGTTTACATACAGCCCTCAATAGCATTAATATCAAATTAAGTTTGTTTTTGTTAAGCATTTTGAAGACAAACGAAGGCTTCTTCTGAGCAGTATTAATAGAGCTTTTTTAAGTCGGTCATTTTCAAGACATCAGCCCAGCTTTTCAGCATATTCAACTTATTTTTTAAATGGGGCCATCTGAAAAAAAAAAAAAATAGTTACAAACACTTACCAGGATTTATCCAATTTCAAAACCAGTTTTGCAGGGTGTGTGGGATCAATTTCCTGTTTGGGACTTGCCCTAGCCATATTGGTGCCTTAGGCAAAACAATATTAAATAAACAATCAAACAATTTTGAGAAGGTTTGGCAAGATGATGGACAACACGGGGTGCTAAGTTTGATCTTGAGTGCTTGAAATTTTCTTGAACTCAAAGGTCATACAGTTCCAGTAAATCTAAATATATAACTTTCTGAATAAGAGGAGCAAATAACAATAATGAATACTGCATAGCAGTAAAATGAAGCAGACTCTTCATACTTAAGTGTCCATGAATTGAAACAATGTCATTTATGTCTGTAGCAACAAGCAGACACCAAATGTAAATGACAACGATCTTGACTAAGCAGTTTTGTGAAAGTTTATTTTTAACCTTGCACGTGTTCTTCTTGACCTATTCAGTGTTGAACTTATCAAAAGGTATTCAAACACCAGTTTAAAGAGGTTTCAGGTGGACAAACTGTAATATTCTGAGTTCTGTTCTGATTTATGTTAGTTTTCCTTCTCTCTCCTGTCTTTTATTATCTGGAGGGCCCATCGCCGACTTGCGACGCGGAGACCCAGGATGGTCCGTCACCGACCTGCGAGGTGGGAACCCAGGTGGACGCTTCCTCCTTCGGGCGCCCCGGGCCTCGGGAGAAGGCTCAGCACCCATGGTCTCCTGGAGACTTTGACCCCATCGGCGTTCTTCTAAAGTCTCAACCCCTAGTCGCCCTGGTAGACAGCCAACTTTGGGAGAGACTCTACTGGCTGTCACTGTCCGACATTCTCCAGAGTCTGGTGTTGAGACTTTTTGTCGCTAAGGGTCTGGCTTTCACTCCAGCCTGGAGCCAGACTTCCTCATCCACAGCCTGCAGTCAGGCCTCATCCACAGCCTGTAGCCCGGGGCCTTCTGAAGCCTGTAACCAGGCTCCCTCTGTAGTCGCCTGTAGCCAAGCTCCCTTTTCAGTCGCCTGTAGCCAGGCTCCCTCTGTTGTCGCCTGTAGCCAGGCTCCCTCTTTAGTCGCCTGTAGCCAGGCTCCCTTTTCAGTCGTCTGTAGCCAGGCTCCCTTTTCAGTCGTCTGTAGCCAGGCTCCCTTTTCAGTCGCCTGTAGCCAGGCTCCCTCTGTAGTCGCCTGTAGCCAGGCTCCCTCTTTAGTCGTCTGTAGCCAGGCTCCCTTTTCAGTCGTCTGTAGCCAGGCTCCCTTTTCAGTCGCCTGTAGCCAGGCTCCCTCTGTTGTCGCCTATAGCCAGGCTCCCTCTGTAGTCGCCTGTAGCCAGGCTCCCTTTTCAGTCGTCTGTAGCCAGGCTCCCTTTTCAGTCGCCTGTAGCCAGGCTCCCTTTTCAGTCGCCTGTAGCCAGGCTCCCTCTGTAGTCGCCTGTAGCCAGGCTCCCTCTTTAGTCGTCTGTAGCCAGGCTCCCTTTTCAGTCGTCTGTAGCCAGGCTCCCTTTTCAGTCGCCTGTAGCCAGGCTCCCTCTGTTGTCGCCTATAGCCAGGCTCCCTCTGTAGTCGCCTGTAGCCAGGCTCCCTTTTCAGTCGTCTGTAGCCAGGCTCCCTTTTCAGTCGTCTGTAGCCAGGCTCCCTCTGTTGTCGCCTATAGCCAGGCTCCCTCTGTAGTCGCCTGTAGCCAGGCTCCCTTTTCAGTCGTCTGTAGCCAGGCTCCCTTTTCAGTCGTCTGTAGCCAGGCTCCCTTTTCAGTCGCCTGTAGCCAGGCTCCCTTTTCAGTCGCCTGTAGCCAGGCTCCCTCTGTAGTCGCCTGTAGCCAGGCTCCCTCTGTAGTCGCCTGTAGCCAGGCTCCCTCTTTAGTCGTCTGTAGCCAGGCTCCCTTTTCAGTCGTCTGTAGCCAGGCTCCCTTTTCAGTCGCCTGTAGCCAGGCTCCCTTTTCAGTCGCCTGTAGCCAGGCTCCCTCTTTAGTCGCCTGTAGCCAGGCTCCCTCTGTAGTCGCCTGTAGCCAGGCTCCCTTTTCAGTCGTCTGTAGCCAGGCTCCCTTTTCAGTCGCCTGTAGCCAGGCTCCCTCTTTAGTCGCCTATTGCCAGGCTCCCTTTTCAGTCGCCTGTAGCCAGGCTCCCTCTGTAGTCGCCTGTAGCCAGGCTCCCTCTTTAGTCGCCTGTAGCCAGGCTCCCTCTTTAGTCGCCTGTAGCCAGGCTCCCTCTTTAGTCGCCTGTAGCCAGGCTCCCTCTGTAGTCGCCTGTAGCCAGGCTCCCTCTTTAGTCGCCTGTAGCCAGGCTCCCTCTTTAGTCGCCTGTAGCCAGGCTCCCTCTGTAGTCGCCTGTAGCCAGGCTCCCTTTTCAGTCGCCTGTAGCCAGACTCCCTCTGTAGTCGCCTGTAGCCAGGCTCCTTCTGTAGTCGCCTGTAGCCAGGCTCCCTCTGTAGTCGCCTGTAGCCAGGCTCCTTCTGTAGTCGCCTGTAGCCAGGCTCCCTCTGTAGTCGCCTGTAGCCAGGCACCTGTCACGCCGGGGCCGTCCTCCAGGACATCCACCAGACTCTTGTTCTTGCTTAGAGACTGTTCGTTTGGATTCGCCCAATGTGGGTTGTTTTCTGTTTGGATTTTTTGGACTTTATTAACAGTTTTCTGTTTCAGACCCTGACCCTCCGTCCTGGAACCCCCTCCTCCCGCCCGGGCTTATTTATTTCTTTCTTTATTTTTGTTCTGTTTTGGACTTTCGTACATGTGGAGGGCGTCTGGAATCCGCCCTTGAGGGGGGGGGGGGGGGGGGGGCTCTGTAATATTCTGAGTTCTGTTCTGGTTTATGTTAGTTTTAGTTTTCCTTCTCTCTCCTGTCTTTTATTATCTGGCTGTTTTGAGTTCTGTCTTGTCTGGGTTCTTGTTTAGATTCTTGTTTACTGTTTTAGTTTATCCTGTTATGTCTTCAGAAGCTTCTTAGTTTAGGTTTGGTTTTTTGATCTGTTCTTGTTTTGAGCCTCAGCACTGATGTCTGGTCTAATTACTTACTCTGCACACCTGCCTAACTCCACCCCTGCTGCAATCACCTATCACCGGTTTCACCTGATTCCACCTCCATATAAACTGCTGAGACCAGACATCAGTGCCAGGTTGTCTTGTTGAGTGTAGGTGAGTCTAACATATTCCACCTATGTTAGTGAACAGTAACTGTAACTTAAAGAAAATATTACAATATTTAGCATTCAACCTCAGACAGTTTGCCAAAAATAAACTCTCAAGAAAGAAATCTAGTAAAAAATTATATTTAAACATTTATTTTTCCTACTAGCAGACAGGTTCTTTCAATTGATGGCAAGGTGAGAGTTGGGACGATCTACTTTGGGGGTTGGAAGGGGGAAACCCACCTAATCTAAATGTATAAATACAAATAATAATTAATGAAGACATTTTTGCATTCCCCCACAACCTGTTATTTTTATCTGACTTCAGTGTGACAAGCCTTGCAAAAGGTGGGTTAAAATCCCTCTTCCCTCCCAGTAATTACACAGTGAACAGTGCTGGAAATTTTTAGGGCAAAGTCAATTAATTAATGAACTACAGGGGGCATTGTTGTATGTTTTTTGTTTATTTGGTTGGTTGCTTGCTTTTATAATACAAAGAAACATGAAAGGACACAAGTCAGGGCTCAGGATTAAACCAGTCTTGATCATTTATTTTGATGTCTTGCTGCAGCAACCATTCTGCATCAGTCAATATCATACAGGACCTGATGGCTACAGAAAATGTGTGGTTTCTTTAGAACTTGACAAAAGGACATCTTCCCAAACATTAAATATCTTTGAAAAGGTTATGATTTTGAACCTGTGTGCGTTTGAGTAAATCCACAACAAATTAAAACAATATTTTTCTTCATAAAATCAATTAATGCAGTTTCATGATTAATCACAGTGCCTGTAAATCATCATTAAAGACGAGAATTAACGACATTCTTGACCGTGAGTGTATGATAAACGTACGGCGAGCTCTGTTGAAAACAAGGAATACTGAAAAAACAGCTTTAAAATAAAGAAAAGTGGATTTAGCTTTTTTATCAGAGCGAAGCTTCTCATTGTCGGGTAAGCATGAATGAGTGCTCCCCTGAGACGCACTTGTACATTTCTGGTAGGTTTTTTCATTTTGGCCGTCGGATCAAGGTACGTTTTGTTTTTTTGTTTTTTTGCACTGAAAGAAATAGTTAGAACAGGTCAACTTGCAAAACACTTCAGACTGAGTGATTCATAGGAGGCTCAAGTCTGGTTTGTACTATTTATATACTGTTTTTTGCAGTTCTATGACTCATGCCTGCCGCTAGTTACATTCTTTTTAAGAGGTCCAATGCCGGCGGTGACCAGTGTTCATTGTGCAGCTCGATTGTCAGACTGCAGAAGAAGCTGCAAGGTGCCTTGACACACTATAATAGCAGATGCTCAAACAGAGCTGAATCTGCTTGAAGTCTTGATTCTGCGTCACTTTGGTAGAGGTTGTTTACAGAAGACAACAATATGTGTGTTTGTGTGAGTGCACTTGTCAGCGTGCAAATATGTGTGTTCCTTTGAGTCACTCCTGTTTTTTTCACTGAAATAAATATGCAGAGCACATCAACTGTTTGTGCTTAGGCAAAATAGATGGCATTGCTGGTGAGCAAAACATCTATCATTTCTGCCTCTGATTAATAGTTGTCCTGGGGACGGCTTTTCTGCAGAGGGAGAGGGAGCAGAGGGAGGAGAGGACGAGGCGGGGGAATAACAGTGGGGGAAAAAAAGACAAAAAAGCAGAAAACAGCAGTGGAGAAAAAGTGAAAGGGAGGTGATGGAGAGAAGATGCCTCCTGCTTACTGATCTGAAATGGTTAAACAGAAAGAACTCAGAGAGCTAAGACATTTCTGCAGATGTCTCCTGTTGTGTGGCGAACGTGTGTTAAACAGTTTTCTTTTTCTAAACAAATGCAAGACAAGAGGATCATGTCATTGTCGAGGAATCGCAACGGTGAATCAAAAACCACAGATAGTTATGAGGTTGTGTGGAAATTTTTGTTTGCCAAAATGTCTGACACTCTCTCTTCAAATATCACTGCTTTGATAGCGAATTATTAAATTCATTCCTCCATGTTGTTGCATGTCCAATTTTTTCTGTGCAAATTTCCGACATGTGGGAAAATCTTCAAGACTGCTGTTTGTCATGTAGTTTTTACATTCTAAACTAATCTCAACAGAACTTATTACATGTTATTTAACACATCCCCATTTAAACTGGTTCTTTGTCATAATACGGTTTTTATCCATGCATAATTTGCTGTTTGTCAGAAATTAAGGATATCTTAAATATTGGCACAGAAAGATAAATGGATGATGAGATTACAAAACAATGCTGTCAATTTAGACAGAGGAATTACTCAAATCTACTCACCTACACCTGCTATTATTCATAATGGGTGCTGGCAGTTATTCATCTCATCAGTGAGAATTAATCTCACACAAAACAAACATGGTTGAGAGAGGAGACCATCGAACTGCTTGAAATTATACTTTACAAGCAAGCCCAACAAAAGAGGCTACATGAGGATGTGGGATCTATAGAAGCTTCAATCCCACATCCAAATTTAACTAGGAAGCAGCTTCTGTCTCACAAAGCCCAAGCCATCAATACCTGCACCCTGGCAGTCTTCAGGGACACCCTGGAGGAATACTAACATGAACAAAGGAGGAGATAAAAGTCATTGATGTCAAGGCAATATCAAAGTCCAGTCTCATTTGATTGTACACCAAGAGGAAGGAGGGAGGGTGAGGTCCAGTAAGCACAAGAACCACCATCCAAGATAAAACAGCAAAGATTCTGGCATATATAACAAAGATGAACCAAAATGATGATATATGAAATAAAATGCTATAGCAGTAACAACTTACCGTGTAAGAGAAGGAGAAGGAGGAACCACCATGGAAAGACAAGCCCTTGTAGGGGGCGTAGTACAAACAGATTGTAGATGTGGCTCATTGTAGAAAATGTTAAAATGAATGCCAAACTAGAACAGGCTGGACTGAAGGACAAGTCCGACCTCTGAATGGGCCAATCCAGAACCGCGATATTGTTTTAGAGGAAACATCTAATTTAAAGATAACTTTAAAACTAAATTTGCCAGGGACAGTGGTGTCAAGTAACTAAGTAAAGATACTTTGTCACCTTACTTAAGTAGAAATTCTGGTTATTTATACTTTAGTGGAGTAATAATTTTTTGCCTACTTTTTACTTTAGCAATTATCTGTACTTTTTCTCCTTATATTTTGAAAATAGTCTCATTACTTCAATTTTATTTCAGCTTGTTTTTATTCTGATTTGTCAATAAAAAACAAAAACAAAAATATTCTGATAAATAGCGCTGCCTAAACAGATTAATTTTGATTGTGGTTGGAGGCAGTACTGCACCAAGTTGTTTGCCGAATGCCCCAACAATAACTGAAGAAGAAGAAGAACAAAACATAGAAGAACATAGCATTTTTAGGATTATTTGTTATTTTCCTTTTCTTTTCATCTTTGATTAATCACTAGAATTAATCGTTGATTTTGACAACACTCTACTGAATACAGACAACCATCAGAATCAGAAATACTTTAATAATCCCAGAGAGAAATTGCTGTTTCAGTACAATCACCATAACATAACAAACATCACAAACATTTTAGGGGAGACAATTTACTGGGGCCTTGCTGCCAAGGAACCGCATTACACGGTACCCACAGGGTACCCAAGGTGCCTTTGAATCTGAACCATACAAGGGAAATTGTTATAGGGGGGTAAAGCACTCATTTTCAGTTTTGTTATTTTACATCTGTTGCCAGTTGTCCTCATCAATTCCTGTAGCTCTTAAAAATTTTAATTTGGCGTGCTGATAGAGTCACGATCTACTGGTTTTTAGCTTTTGGTTTAATACTTTTGTGTCCTTTTTAGTTCCTTGGTGTTTATTAGTCGCCTTTCCTCGCTTTTCTGCTGAAGTTTACGTTATCCTGGTTAGTGCCATCTCATTCTCATCCCTCTCATCAATCCTCCCAGTAGTTAAAAGCCTGTTAGTTTGAGTCACTCCTCGCCAGAGTCTTCCGACCTCCGTTGCTCGTAGTCCTCCATCCTGTCATCATTGGTTACTGTTCTGGTGTTCTGCTCACCCATTAGCCTTGTATCTGTTCCTGTGGTTTGTAAGTTTTCATTTAATTAGATCCTCTCTGGATCAAGGCTGCCATTGTCCTGTTTGCACTGGGTCCGTTTCCATAACACATGACAGACTGTTGCAGAAGACATCAGAGGTATGTTCAACAAAATATTGGTTCAACAGAGGGCACAGTCATACATCCATCCATCCATTTTCCAAACCGCTTTATCCCTCATCGGGTCGCGGGGGTTGCTGGTGCCTATATCCAGCGTTCACTGGGCGGGAGGCGGGGTACACCCTGGACAGGTCGCCAGTCTGTCGCAGGGCAACACAGAGAGACAAACAGGACAAACAACCATTCACACACACACCTAAGGACAATTTGGAGAAGCCAATTAACCTAACAGTCATGTTTTTGGACTGTGGGAGGAAGCCGGAGTACCCGGAGAGAACCCACACATGCACAGGGAGAACATGCAAACTCCATGCAGAAAGACCCAGGGGTGTACTCGAACCCAGGACCTTCTTGCTGCAAGGCAACAGCACAGTCATACAATCAGATTATTTTTTGTTAACTTGTACAGGATAGGCCACATAAAAGATGCTAAAAAAAATTTAAAGGATTTTTTGCTGTTCTTATTTTATGCCAGGTATTTTATGGAATGGTTAGAAGGTTGCATATACTTTTGAAATCCACCGTATGACTTTACTTTGTCTAAAATATATGTAGAACAAATAAAAACTTGACTCTAGCTCAGATGTTATCATTAAGATCAGACTACTAAAGTGAGTTAAAACAAGCTGTTAAAGTTAATACATTAAGATCAGGTGACCCTAGGATAATGACTTTTTGTCCAAATGGTGTCTAAAAAGTATTCTCTGGACAGTGATTAACTTGTGATGTAAAAGAGAAAAAATGTTGAATCTTCGATTCATTTGATACACAGGGAAACAATATGAAAATTACCTCCACCTCTGTCAGGTATGTGGTCCGGTGCAGCAGAGGTGTGTTGTTATTCCTACCTTTATCCTGCAGGGCGCAACAGGCAGACGCCAGCCGCAGGTGTTTTTCTCATCATTGGCAATCAAGAGGAGCATTTCAGGCAACTGGGGATGAAAGGAAAGTGTTAGTATCTTAGAAATATAGGAATATATTACAACATTTAAGTTTTTGTATATATATATATATATATATATATATATATATATATATATATATATATATATATATATATATATATATATATATATATATATATATATATATATATATATATATTATACATCACATGGATATGATACATACTCCGATATGGTAGGTGGCAGTATGCACCTAAAATCATGGTTGCAATCTGGCATTAAATAATGATAAGAAGAAGAAGGAAGGCATCAGAGCATTAGCTCACCAGAGTGATTCACCTGAGTTCCATTACATTCCTGCCGGTTGTGCCTTGGTCATCTCCATCTAGTCCTCTCAAATATCCGGATCTCCGTGTTTGTTGCTGACTTTAGTGATTGCCCCAATCACTAGTGATGGTGAGATGAAGCCTCATGAGGCATTGAACCACTTGAGCCAACTGGTTCGAGAAAAGGTTAATTTCTTGAAGCTTCATGTGCACACAACACCACCTACTGGCCAGGTGTATAATCACAGCCAGCTGTATCTTAACACGTGTGATGCATTGATTTTTTGTCTATTATGGCTCTTGGGAATGACTTCACAAAAGGATGTAGGACAAAATCATTTGTCTACATAAATTATGTATACACATGTGTAGAATACAATATTGTTTGAATGTATTCTCTGTGTGTAATTATTCCCAAAATAGTAGTGTCATATAATATGGCATGTTGTGTAATAATGTTTTTCTGTGACTCTAGAAAAATGGCATGGGCTTAATCAGGCAGAGGACAGTGAAAGTGCTTATGGAACTAGGGAGGGGGTAATGAATAGGCTAATGCTTGTGTAACTTGGATGATTTCATGCATTTTTATTAAGAAACAACAATTTCTCCATGGGGGAAATCCTCCTCTTTCTCGCCGGCTCCATCCTACTCCTATCATGTCCTCGCAAGTTTTGCGCGGATGATAAGTTTTGCGCGGATGACTGCTGGCGGAGCGGGGGGGCGTCTGCATCGACGCCGTCGGTGAAGTCGCTTCTCGCTTCAAAGTATCCATGTATTTTTGCCTGTTTTTTCCCTGCCATTCACTATATGCACGCGAGAAAGCAACAACAAAAAAACGCGTGTTAACGTCAAATAAACATGCAAGCATATCGAGTTAGGTTTTTTTTTTTTTTTTTTTGGAATGTTGGCCGCCTCGCCAACATAGTGCTGCGAGAAACACTGAAACTATCTTGACTCTCTCTTAACTGACCACAACTCGCCTACAACAACCCACATTTTGAATGGAGCCTGTGGGGTTTCTAAAGCTGTCAAACTCCGCACCGAAATCTGAGCCACTTCCCGAAGCAGTCACGTGGTACAGCCGGGCAGCGAGGCTTCGGACGTCATCGTTTTCGGCTCCTCCCCTAAATGAAGCAAGCTTCGATATGCGCATTACGGAAACGCCCCCTCCATTACTCGATACACGCCTCGAAGCCTCGGCACATCACGTAACATCACTACCAATCACTAAAACCTGGTCTAAACTTGACGCATCCGCAAGCTCCGCGCAGCCAAATTACGTCATCCACGCACCTGGTAAGATATCTAACTACACAGAGTCCCACATGAAACAACATGGCGGACGAGCAAGTGCTCCTTCATAAATATAGACATCTATATGATTCCGGCCAAAAAGATCAATGTGGTCAACAAACTTTCCTGGACAGAAATTGCTATCACTCTTGGAAGAAGGTAACAGGGTTAAATGTTGGAAAGAACTGTTTTCTACTTGTATGTGTAGTGGGTGTAGTACGCTTGGTGTAGGAGCATAACGCCGCCCTCTAGAGTATTGGAGAAAAATGTTACTTGAGAGGAAGAGCTGCACGGAGCATAAATGCTGCAGACGTTGTGTCCGCACGTCTCATTTCCACGTCGAGCATAAAAAAAAAAAAACCTCTACAATGATGGTGTCACATTTGGTCTCTGGTCAGTCAGGTCTCATTGTTGTCTACAGTTTTTTGTGTGCTTACCTGACACCCACAGATTATTTCAGTGAAATATGTGTTCACAGCTGGAAATGCTGCAAACTGGCCCTTGCATAGATTCTGAAAGGTATCCTGCATAAATCAAACATGCACTGTGTTATGGTTTGTTGTTTAAATTGGGAAACCTTTTGCTTGCAGTTAAAGCTAATTAAATTAGAAATAGGCTGTGTGGCATTATTACTGAAGCATCTCTCATTGTGGTATTTGATGCGTGGCAACACTTAGCCAGCTCAAGACACCCACAGAATAACATGTGCAATAAAACGGGTAACGTCACCATGGCAACACATTCTTTCTACTGATCTCAGGTGAGGAGAAACTATACCCTTTTGGGGTGTGTCTAAGTTAGAAAAAGGCATGTAGCCATAACTCGAGGCTCTTCTTCCTGAGGACGTCGCCTGCGTTGTTTCGTTGTGAGAGCCTCAGTGCTGAAACGTGTAATAATTTCTCTGCCATATTTACATTAAAGAGTCAAAGTCTAACTCTGAATGTGGAGTCATCCTTAGAGGGTGTTTTATTTTGGTGAGCCGCTTAGAGGAAGTAAACGAACTGGCGGGGGGGCTATTACGTTCGAGTACCATTTATATGTACTCAGCTAAACAACTGCTATACAGTAATCTGGTGGTAATCTGGTGTTGCAGTCCTTTGTCTAATGAAGTATGTGGTTTTTACAGATAATTTTACTTAAAAGTCAGTGTATCAGAAAATATTGGTCATAACCTAACTTGTCCACTGTCTACATCCTGTCACTCCTATGTTGTAATTACCTTCATGCATCATACCTGCCTGCCTCTCAGCTCCTCTGCAATCAAGCTTGTTCCAAACACCTGGTTTCTGCTATGTATCAGATCACTACAGACCGCAGGAGATTAGGGAAAGCTTTTTGCAAGTAAATGTCCAGCGTTTCTTTCATACCTGATTACCACATCTTGAACATGTTCACTCTCCATTATGCGTCTGGCATCCTCTGTAAGTAATGGTCCTCTTACCTGGCCTGTCATAAACAGCGATGGCTTAGTAGAGTAGCTGTTGTGTCATGTTGTTTTTCACCTAACCCTGTTTACAACTTTTCACAGTCTAATGTGTTATATGTTTGTTATGCTATTTGTTCACTATGTCCTCTAAAAATAAAGGGGCCTTAACATAACAGCTAGATTTATACTGAGATAAAATTAGCCTATTATGTCAGGATTTGGGTTTTGTTTTGGCTGTTTGTTAATTTTGATTTATTAGTTAACTCTCCGGCCTTTAAAATCAGTTTTGGTTTTGGGTTCTTTCTTGTTTGGTTTCTATTATAGCTTGTGTTTTGTTTAGTCTTAGGTTTAGGTTCTGTTTTGGTTTATGGAGTAGTTTGTTATCAAGTCACTTGGCCTGCAGAGTTCACTTCTTTGTATCCAGCTGTCAGTTCACCTGCCAGCTTCTTCTTCTTCTTCTTCTTCTTCTTCTTCTTTTCTATTATGGCGGATCACAAGCAACTTTAAGGTGCATACCACCACCTACTGTACATGAGTGTGTAGTAGCGTTACTTCACATCTATTAGATTCTATTTTTTAATTTTGTATTCTTAAGATAAATAAACAATGCTTTCCTTAATTTATGAATATCTGTTATGTTTCCTTCATTTCCTAATATACCTTTAAGATTCCATTCATGCCCTATACTTCTATTCTCTTTAATTCTTCCCTTTCAAATTTATATGACTTACAGTTCATCAGTATGTGTTCTACATTTTCTTTTTCTCCACATCTCTCACATTTATCACTATTTTTCCTTCCTATTAAATAAAGCATGTCATTTAAGTAGGTATGACCTATTCTTAATCTACTAATTATTATTTCTTCTCTTCTGTTTCTTTCATTAATGCTTCGAATTCGAACTGACTTTTGCACTTCATATAATCTTCTTCCTTTATCTTCATTCCATATTTTTTTGCCATTCCTCCATTTCTTTACTTTTAATAAGTGATTTCCCTTCCCCTTTCCCAAAAGGAATTGAAATTGTTATTTCCCCCTCCAAAGCCCTTTTAGCTTCACCTGCCAGCTATCTGCCAGCTCACCTCTTAGTCAACACCCTGTCATTCCTCTTCTCCAGTCACCATCCAATCAGTTTCAGTTACTTCCAGTCACTTCCCTGTTCCTCCACCCATGCCAGTAATTAGTTTTCACTCCATTCACCTGCTCACTCCCCTACTTATACCTGCCTCTTCCTCCTGCAATCTGCCAGATCATTTCGAGCCACTTGGTGAGTCTTATCCAGCGTTGTATTCTGATAGCACTATTGATACCGACCCGATTGCCTTTTTGATTCTGAGCCAGCCTGATCCCTGAACCTGATTTTCTTGCCCTGTACGATTGTTTACCTGTTTCTCTGACCTGGACCTGCCTTGGGATATTTTGAGTTTTGCCTTGTCCTTGTCTGTACTTTTGCCTGTTTTGGACTGCCTTTCGTGTACCGGATTTTGGACTGCCTTTTTGACCATTTGAGCCTTGCCTGTCCCTGTTTATTATTAAATCCTGTTTTTTTTGCTTATACCTCTCTTGTCTGGCTAAATACTGAGTCCTCAATCGCTCGTTTGTGACATATTACTATTTTTACCACTTAGACTATTTCTGAAGACAATTGGTTAAAATAGATTTTAATTTGGGTTATTATGGCAAAGAGAAATGAAGGCATGCTACACACATGAATACTTTGTGTTGGTCTATCACATAAAATGCCCCAAATATACATTGAATTTTATCAATTTGTGAAAATGTGAAAAAAGTTTGAAGGTTTGGGAATTTGAGCTATTCCTAAATTTACGTCCAGTCAGAAGAAATATATAACTTAAGTAAAATTAAATCATTACATTCAAGCTAAATTTACAAGTTGTGGGAATAATTTAGGACTTAAATGTATGTGTGTGCACACACAAAGCACCACTATTGACTGAAATTTTACTGAAATTGAATTGTTTTAACAACCAATCCCGCTACAGTAGCCAGTGAGTCTAAAGAGAGTTTAAAACTATTATGTGCTACAAAGTATACGATTCAACAGAGACAATTCCAGATCTTCTGAATGGTTGAATGTGTCCTACTCAGACACAACAATGACAGTTTTGGTGCAAATCAACGTTAAAATTAATATGAAATTCCAACTGCCTAAATTGTTTCATCATACTTATGTTGCCAAGCATTTATCTTCATGATGATACTTTATAGAGCATAATTTTAGCGTTCAAGTTGTTTTTCTTAATATCTTGAGCATGTGAATTGGAAACCAAAGGGTTTATTACACATTTATTTATAACCACATGTATAAGTGTGCGAGAGGAGCATGCCATCTGTTCTAAAAAAGAGACGGTTGAATGCAGACAAAGAACACAGTGTCGCTAATGTAAAATACCCTCCTCCTTTGCTGACTGACACTGGTCACTGTTTTCATTCCTTTGTGTGTTTCCTTGTGTGTATAAGTAAAAAAAAAGGTGCAAAATAATAAACCACATGAATATGTAGGTCACATCAACTGACTTTCTGCAAAGCTTGAACCCCCTTTCATATGGCATAAACACATCAACTTGCACACAAATAGAAATACAGCAACTCCCCCATGTTTTAAATCAGGCATGTTTAGTTACTGTCGCTAAATCCGAGGAGATTGACAGTGTGAGGAAGGGATGCTACAGTCTGAAACATACTACACACCCACAGCTTGTACAGTCTCACCAGGAAACCAAAAAAGCCCTGGTAAGCGTGTTGCAGAGCCTGCATCTCAGTGAGGAGCCTGCAGTGGCATTCCCCTGGCATCCCATGGTGCTGGCTTATTTTGATGTTACTCTTTTCTAACTGCTCTCAAACTTTTTTTACAGTCCCGTTTAAATCAGGTGCAAAGTTCATATAGGGAAAGAGGCTTCCTTGGGTTCAAAGAATAAACATGAGAGATCCAAACAATACTTCATTCATAAGTCTACCAACAACAAAGCCAGCTTGAAATTTTACATCCCCCTAAGGCTATTTTAGGAGCCTAAAGAATTTGGTATGCTTCACATTATAGTGTCTCTGGATTTTTTTTCTTCCTCTCTCTGTCTTTTTAATCTTCTTCCTCCCACTATTTTTCCAGTTTGCCAGTGTGGGTGTTAAGAATAACTGTTTCCTTTCTGTATGGTATTATTCATATCAGCACCACCCCCACCCCTCCTCTGACAGGATCACAATCCAGTCTGCCCACCCACCAACACACTCACCATCTTCCTTGCATGATGACATACACCCCCAGCTACCATGTTGGCTTCTGTCCTCCTGGTGACCCTGTCTCTTTATACAGTGTAGCCAGGATGGACAACAAGTGGGCAGTTTATCATTGTATCTTTTAAAATAGACATCAACTGGACTATTTACAATTCCCTATTGCTGGAAAAGATTTATAATCTTTTAATTTGAAAGCGATAGCAAGTCATCTTTGGGAAATGCCCCACAGCACGTACACCCTCCACCATAACAATACTGGAAATCTCCCCAGCGTTTCAATTATGTCGCTAGATTATGTTGAAAATTCAATAGGATGAGCAATACATTAATACTATGTGCCGTATACTGCATGTATGCATTATTGCTACAAAATTTACATTTAAGATATCACAGAAAGCTTAACAAATGTCACGTCAATGAGCTGATAACACTTGTTGATGAAGTTTCACTCACTACAGCAGTCTGATTGCTTAGACACCAATTGGCAGTTCGACCTACTTTCTGATTAATTTCCCTTTATATTTATTTGACCATTTGGGATTATCTCTGCACAGTGACACAGTGGGTAGCGCTGTTGCCATGAAGCAAGAAGGTCCTGGGTTTGAGTCCTACCCTTGCTCTGGGTCTTTGGAGTTTGCATGTTCTCCCTGTGCCTGCGTGGGTTCTCTCCGGGTACTCCGGCTTCCTCCCACAGTCCAAAAACATGACTGTTAGGTTAATTGGCCTCTCTAAATTCTCCTTAGGTGTGTGTGTGTGTGTGTGTGTGAATGGTTGCTTGTCCTGTCTATCTCTGTGTTGCCCTACGATAGACTGGCGACCAGTCCAAGATGTACCCCGCCTCTCACGCATTGACAGCTGGAGATAGGCACCAGGACCCCTGGGGACCCCATAAGGTATAGACGTGCTAAAAAATGGATGGATGGATTATCTACCGAGACAGTCAGTTAAACCTTAAATAATAAAAAAATAAAAACAAGATGATGACTTTGTGGCAAAAGTTATGTACCCTGTACTGAAACAATAGAAAACTGTGATTTTTAACCCTTCAGCTGAGTATGCACACACTTATTAGGGGTGCATCCAAATATGAAACACATACTTCAGAGGTGCCCTATGTTCAGTAGTGGCACAGTCGCGCTAGTCCAAAAACAGATCATTGCGGAGCTAACTTTTTATTTATCGCATTATTGTTCACTGTTACGACCTGGCTCAAAGGCCATAACAAAAAAGGAGACACACCATGTATAAGAATTTTAAAATAGTGATTTATCTAAACCATACTAAGGTTAAAACCAAAACTGTAGATATGAAGTAAGGAAGTCAGTAAAATCAGTGGTGTATGGTCTGCATGAGTGGAGAATGTATGTGGAAGAGTTGCAATGTGCCTACAAAGGCAGCAGCATACCTGAGGAGGAGAGCAGAGATTTAGTTGGCACCCAGATTATAAAAAAAAAGCTGAGAGGAAGGGCCTTACCAAGACCACAGGTATTCCATTTTAGTAATTAGTGTTGCAAGAAAGGTAAATGCCTGACACTAACCACAAGGGGTCGTAACATCACGTTAAATTTAGATTTTGTTTGATGAGTGGTTAGTTTCCATTTTATTGGGTTTTCATCCCCCGTTTATGTCACTGCCCTGGTTCTCAGTATACATTCACAGAGACTTTGCTAAGCAGTAGCAGTCACTCCACAAAGAACCAACAGCTGCGCTGTTTTCTTCTTGCCTTTACTTTTTCTTATAATGAAGTGCTCGGCATCTATTGCATTTTTTTTGTAAACAGTGCACTGTTGTGGGACCCTAACCCTTTAATTAGTAGTGTAACCAAGCTTTCTGGGGTTGTCACCAGCACTAAATGAGGTGGAAGGAGACTGGATTTGAAGCTGGGCTTTTGGTTTGCTGCATGGGTCAACGAGACTCTTTGTTTTGTTTTTTTTCAACACTTCCATACTTAAGACACATGTATAAAATAGGAAAAACTTGTTTTTACATATGATATCATTGATGTTACAACAGTAAGTAACCCAAAAAGTTATGATTTATTTCACGTTTGTTAAAGAGTGATGATAGAGGGGAAAAGTGACCGGAAATGCTCAGCACTGTGTTCAAGGCTTCCAGCAGTGTTGCGGCATCCACTTATCATCAGCACCTTTGGGCTTGTTCAGTTTTGCTGTTTATAAGGTAGAGATAATATAACTGGCAACGCTGGAGTGGCTTCCAGACTTGCACACACCATTTTTCTAAAGGAAGTGGTCTCGGCACTGAGGGATAGAATATTCTTCTCATAAGCTTCCACTGCCATGCAAAAGTTAAAGTTTAAAAGTCATTGGGTCTAAAATACTTATTATTGACCTATTATTCCTATTATTCCCCCATTTCATGCTCAAAACTCCTCTCAGCCACCTCCCAGTCACTAATCACTCTCCATAATCAGTGTTACCTGCGGCCACCAATTATCACCAAGCTGTTCAACCCACCAAGCTGTTCATCAAGCCACAGCCGCCCAGGTGTGGCTGTGGCTTGATGGGTTGAGTAGTCGTCTGCAACCAGAAGGTTGTGGGTTCGATTCCAGCTTCCCCTTGCCACATGTCAATGTGCCCCTGGGCAAGGGACCAAGTTGCCTACCAAGCTGTGTCTCAGTGTGCATGTTAGTGAGAGCTAGTGAATGTGGCTATAGTGTACAGCGCTTTGGGTGGTCAGCATGACTGGAAAAGCGCTATCTAAGTTCAGTCCGTTTACATATACCTGCCTCTTTCAACCACTCCCTGCCAGAATGTCTCGATTCACTGCCTACATTTCTGCTCCTCAGTGCTTGTGTGCTACTGACCTATCCCTCTGTTCCTGTGCTCACCTTGCCCTCACCAGTTCCACGTTCTAGTGCTTGTTTGCACTGCCAGCTTTTGGGTTTCCTGTGCCCTCTCTGACGACTCATCGATTGTGCAGTCTGGTCATCTCCTTGTGTCTGCCATCATCACCAGGTCAATCTGTTTCAAAAAATTCCTGCCTTCTCCTGCCTGTCTCTCCTGCTACCTTCTCCTGTTTTCAAATAAACATTTAAAAAGGAAAACACTGTTTCCAGCTTGAATATCGGGTTCCCAGAGCACAAATGATTACAATGAATTATATTAAAGCATTCCAAAAAGCCATTATGCCCAAAGAAATTTGGGAACAGATGAAAAACAGTCATTGACATTTATCAGTCTGGAAGGAGTTGTAAACCCATTTCTAAGGTTTTGCGACTACAGTGAAGTAGAGTAGGGGCCTTTCTTCTACTCTACAAATGGAGAAAATAGAGTTCAGTCTAACAAAATAACTCCAAGAGTGCATCAATAACTCAAGAAGGATGTCAGAAAATAATCCAGAATATTGTATGAAGCACTTCAGATGTCATTTGCCTAATTTATGATCATTGTTCATGAATCAACAACAAGAAATGTATTTTATATAGGGTAAATGTGCAAAATCTCCTCTAATGAAGAGTTCCAAGCCCAAAACTACTGATGACCAAAAGAACACAAAAGCACATCTCACATTTGCAAAAGATAATAAAATTGGGAAACTTTGGGAAAATATGTGGCCTGAATGAGACGAAAGTGAAATTATTTGAAATGTCTGCATCTGATTACGTTCGGCGTAAAACTAATACAGCATTTCAGAATAACAAGAACTGCCAAACATGGATAAGGCAGTGTAATGTTCATTGGTTGGTTTGCTGCTTCAGGACATGGAATGACTTGCTATAGTTGGAAGAACCATGAAACATTTTGAATGAGACTGTCCAACCATCAGCCACATCTTTCCAGCTGGAACGCTGTGGTATAACAGGATGTTCATGCTCAAAACGTTTCCAGTGTGGCTGAATTAAAACAATTCTGTTAGGAAAAGAGGGCCAAAAGTCCTCCGCGGTGATGTAAAAGACTCATTGCCATTTATGTCAAATGAATTATGGCAATCATAGGCTGGTACAGCCTGTTTTTAGGTTTAGGAGGAAATAACTTTTTCACATAGGGTCAGGTTGGTTTGGTTATTTTTCCTTTAATGAATGTAATGATCATTTAAAAACTGCATTGTTTTTTACTGAGACTATATTTACCTGATATTAAAGATAGTTTGATGATCTGTAGAAATACATAAGGGGGCACATACTTTTTTTCATAGCACTGTACTAGATATTGGGCTGCACAGTGGAACAGTGGGTAGCGCTGTTGCCTTGCAGCAAGAATGGGTTCAAGTCCAACCCTGGGTCTTTCTGCATGGAGTTTGCATGTTCTCCCTGTGCATGCGTGGGTTCTCTCCAGGTACTCCGGCTTCCTCCCACAGTCCAAAAACATGACTGTTAGGTGTGAGTGTGTGCATGAATGCTTTGTCTTTGTGTTGCCCTGCGACGGACTGGCAACCTGTCCAGGGTGTACCCTGCCTCTTGCCCATTGAAAACGCTGGAGATAGGCACCAGCACCCCTCGCGACCCCATGAGGGATAAAGCGAGTAAGAAAATGGATGGATGGATGGATGTACTAGATATTTCAGCAAATGTTTATTTGACAAATCACAGGCCCTTGTAGAGGATTAAACTTTCATCACCAGATAGTTTAATGTTTCAATCATAAGAAACAAATCAATAAACAAAAACTGGGGATGGTGAGAATATATTGGAAAAGTACCAAGAATTTCACACCTTCCTCCCAAATACCCACTCAAGGTTTACAAACATTACAGCACTTGTTGTATTGCCTCATTTTCTCATACTCAAATCAATTTAAAACATGGTTTTGTCTTTGCCAACATATACAGTGCAAGATAGGAAAAGATGCCACAGAACCTTTAGACTCACTGGGATTATTGTAATAAAAAATAACTTCCTATTGTGGCTTCACAACTTAAAGGCTTGTGATGCAAGGTAGTGGGAAATGAATGATGTTCATAATAGCACGAGTTTCCTCTTGTAGGGCATGAAGGAGCAGACAACCGTCAATCCCTAACTCCCTGGTGTGACAGCCCCCATTACCCGTCTGCTAAAACCCCATCCCCTCCCCCGCCTTCTACACACACACACAGACACATGCAAACACATACATATATGTTCACACAGAAAGCGCCTTAGGGCAGTGGGAGGTCATGCCACTCTGCGCTGGCTGCCAATGGCGTGTGGGTCCCATGCAGCAGAGACTAACTGATGCACAATGTACGCACACGCCAGTGTGGGCATGCAAGCGGGCAAGTGTGCTCCAGAGCATGTTTTTGAGCAGAGAATTAACAAATGTGACAGAGCTGAAATGGGGGAGGGTGTGGGATCGTGGAGAGTGCAGACAAGGGACAACAGCAGAAGAAGAAGAGGAGGAGGAAAAGTGATTTGACACAGCCTTGCTTTGCAAGTAAAACTGAGGCGTGTTTTTGGCGTGGTGGTTGAATTTACACTAATGATGCAATTTCCCGGCCCGCCTGCCTGCCAGCCACCAGGCGCTACGTTTCTCTGTCACCAATGTTCTGGTCCTTATCTGATTGAAACTGCAGTAACCCCCCCCCCCCCCCCCCCACCCCCACGTGTGGTTGAAGGGGATCAAGATACCACAAAGCCTGTAACACAAATAGTCTGCTTCCACTCCAACTTTTCACCCACTCTGGGCTGACTGTGCCCTGCTCTCTCTTCTCTGTACTGTCATCACAATTTACCTTTTCTGAAGAAGAGAAAGCCAGTATATTGCGGTGGTGGGGATGCAGGAGATGGCAGGATAGAGCATGCCGGATAGTGTGAGATGGAAAACAGCGAACCAGTAGGCCAGAATGTAACCACATATTTTATTGTGGTTCTTTTGGGTTTGGCCCAATTTATAGTGGTTCTTAGTTCAAAACTAGGGAGGAAACCACACTGGAAAAACAGTTCTTCCACATTTATCACGCAGGACTAATGAGACTTTATGGTTGGTGACATTGTAATGCTTTGCTGCATCATCAGGATGTATCATGGACACCAACACTTCATTTATGAAAACAATTTGAAGGTCAAATACATTTATGCTCTTACCAGTTTTGTCCAAGCCTATTTCCAAGTTTTACCCCCACCTAGTATATCCCTTGTGACAAGGAGTAGTAAAGAGTAAAATATTCCCCTTTAAAAAGAATCTTCAAGTAGACAGGACATCAGTTGTCTGTGATTTCCCTTGAGTAAACTGACTCAGCATCTGTATATGCTTAGACATTTTTTGTGTGCTTTACAACCACAAAGTTCAAAGTATTTTATTCTCTAGAAAAACACCAGGTGGTGCATAATTGTGCAGTGGAAGAAAATGCATGGTTTCTGATTTTGCTATAAAAATAAAAATCTGAGGTAAGTTGTGCATTTGTATCAGCCCTCTTTTGTCATGAACGGGAGAATGAGGACCCAGTATTCAGCCAGACAAGAGGATAAAAATTAAAGAAGGTTTATTTAAACAAAAGGTCGGGAGCAGGAACCGGGATTTAACAAGCAGGCAGAAATGACGGGCAGGGTAAGGCAAAGCTCGTGATTGATAAACACTCCAGGGTCGGTAAACAAACGGGCAGACTGGCTAAATGAGGTCAGGCAGGCTCGGTGGTCTAATAACAATCCTGGTCGGTACACAAAATGGCAGTCCAAAACAGGCAGAATACAGACAGGGATCAGGCAAGCTCAGAAAATCCAAAAACTGGCTAGGTCTGGTACACAGGTAAACAAGCAGGAACAGGCAGGAAAAACAGGATCGAGATCAGGCTGGCTCAGAAATCAGAAGGCAAATGGGGTCAGTATCAACAGAGCAAGCAGAACAGAATACGCTGGATAAGACTCACCAATAGACTTGAATTGATCTGGCAGATTGCAGGGGGCAGAGGAAGGTATAAGTAGGGGAGTGAGCAGGTGAATGGAGTGAAACTAATTATCAGAATGGGTGGAGCTAATCAGGGGAAGGGAAGTGACTGGAGGCAGAACTGAACTGACTAAAAAAGTGACAGGTGAAACTAAAACAGTACACAAGCTAAACCAAACAAGAAAGAACCCAAAACAGAAACTGAACTTAAGGCAGGAGAGTGAAGTAATTAATCAAATAACAAACATAAACCATAACCAAACCATGACATCTTTATTCTTTGAGTGAGTCTTTTCTGCCGTCCCGTTATTCCGAGGTTGCCACAGCAAGTCATTACATTTTGCTTGCATCCACACATACATACATACATAGACTTGGCTGAGTTTTTACACCAGATGCCCTTCCTGATGAAACTGAGATTCAAACCCAGGTTCCTCTTATGAAAGACTTTGACTTAGCCTTCAACACCATAGAAGAACTACTCTTCCACTTTACTCTGAAATCCCTAAATAAGACCACTTGCCTTCAAAAGTGATCTGTTTATTAAACAGAGTCCACCTGTGTGTAATTTAATCTCAGTACATCTACAAACGTTCCATGGACACCACAAACCTGGCCTCTATGGAAGAACGGCAAGAAGACAATCATAAGAAATCTTGTTTACAGTTTGTCACCAGCTAAGTATGTAAAGATAGCAGCAAGCAATAAAGTGCTCTAGTCAGAGTTTTTTTTCTTCTTCAAATTCCACTTTTATTTTACCCAGTAAATGTTTGAGAAGCAGTTTTAGTTTACCAAATTCACCCATGAGAAGTTGGAGGATCTCAATGCATGGCGGTCCTGGGGGTGGGGGGGGGGGGGGGAGTCAGGAGAGCACAACAGACTTGAAACTGGGGTGGAGGTTCACTTTCCAGCAGGACAACAATACTGGACATACAGATTTATCTAAAATAGAAAAGGTATAACAAACCTGTCTATGTGTTAAAATACCCAGGACGAAGTCAAGACCTAAATCAAATTGAGAATCTGTGACAAGTCTTGAAAACAGCTGTTCACAGACACCCTCCATCCAGTCTAAGTTTGAGCTATTTGTAAAGATGCATGGGAAAATGTTTACTCTTTGGATGTGTGAAGCTGAGATGACTACAGACATACCCTAAAAGATCTAAAGTTGTAACTGCATTGAACGTCGGCTCTACGTTCTGCTGGACTATCACATAAAAGTCCAATAAAATCTGTAGTCTGTGGTTATATTATAAGAAAATTAGGAACATTTAGAGGTGGCAAGCTGTTACAGATTTCTAAGACCTGAGACTATTCTTAAAATACAGCAGGAAGGGACAAGATTACTAAATGATATGGCCTCTTGCATCTGCAGCTCACTTCTCAACTTTAAAAATTGTCAAATCTACTGCTTCTGCTGTTTCCTCCAGGGCTTACATTTCTGCCTAGCAAGCTCTATACCTGTCAGTCCTTTCCATTGTTACTTTCTTTGTCTTTGCTTTTGTGTCTTTGCCTTCTCCTTTTCAACACCTGCTGAGCATGATGGAATCTCAGCTGTGGGAGCTGTTTATATACAAGTCGCTGTCCTCCCTGACTGTGAGAAGATGGAGACTCCCGCAAAAATAAGAATGTGAGTCCACACGCAGACAGATGTATGTTCATGTACATACCAAATGCTCATACTTTGAATAAGCTGTGCCACTTCCCACAGAAGAAAAACTCATGAGAACATTAACCCCTATCCTCATCGCCCCTCTCACCCACTCCTATTTCTTCTTCCTCATCTTAAAGGCACATAGGCAAGCTAGATCTAATAAAAATGGGCAATAAGGTTTGTTCTATTATTTTGAAGCCAGAATTGAATCTTAAAGTCTTTTGAGTGTAAACTAACTTGTTAGATTTTGGCACTACTGAACGAGCATTTTAAAACTAAACCTATTTTGGCAATCTCATTATGACAAAGACATTAAAAACACTTTTATTACTCCCATTCCTCTCAATGACACCAGCCAAACAGAGGAGGAGGAGGAGGAGTGTCGCCCCAGCATTTATTTGAAAAATAGTAATTCCTGGACGTTGGAATCAGAGGCATGACAACCAGATTCATTCATGCAGCTCTTCTTTTCCCGCAGCCATCAGTTCAGTTCAGATTACTTCTGCTGCCAGCTCAGACAACAGCTTTGCCTCACAGATCTGACTCTGCGCCTTACAAATAGAATCGTTAAACGCAGTAAAGGGGGAACCTGCTGATTTGTGCAAATTGTGTAAAATTGCCTTTTGAAGCTGCTGTAAACACGCAAAATATTTGGACTTTTTAGAATCAAGTCTGTCTTAAAGTAAATAAGAAAAACTTTTTGGAGGTGAAGTACACGAAACAGTTTCAAGTCAATGAGTATTTTTTGTGTCTTAATATCTTTATATTACCAACTGGCAGCAAGACCTGCTGCAAACAGCAATCATATTTGTGTGCTTTGTTTGCCTCTATAT
The DNA here is from genome assembly GCA_037039145.1 of Fundulus diaphanus. NCBI lineage: Eukaryota > Metazoa > Chordata > Actinopteri > Cyprinodontiformes > Fundulidae > Fundulus > Fundulus diaphanus. The sequence goes on from CM073128.1 coordinate 32,644,704, forward strand.
TAAAACTGTATAAATAGTCTTCATAAACGTGGTAGCCAAAATGTTGACTAAAACCATAAAACATCTTGCAGCTGAACAGAGAGGAACATGGAGGAACTGTTGTTGGTGATTAAAGCTTACAAAAAATTTACTTATTTATCTATCCATCTTGCTCATGTAAATTTTTTTGCCTAAACGTTTAGCTCCGAAACGCTTTCTTTAAATTTGCAAGAATGCCCTGCATGGTGGTGTGTGTCTTGCTGTTGGTCTACAGTGTGCAAAATGTACGGCGAACACCCACTCACTTTGAGCCTCCTCCGGCAATCGGCGTCACTTATGCCTCTATCTTACCCCACTACCCGCTGTTCACTTTCCCCCTGCACTAGAAAAAAAATGTGTTCTAATGAGATGTCACTTCAATTGATGGAGTTGAAATAACGTGCCACATTATATTGTAAGTAACGTAACGCCGTTACCAAAATGACAAAAGTAATTAGTGAGATTACTCCGTTTCTGAAAAAACTTACTTACACTCCCACTTGTATTTGTTTTCTTACTTAGTAATGTCATTATTTTCTAGCGCTTACTCCCAACATTGACTAATTCATCAGATGAGGGATTTCTTGAATATTAGTGATTGTCAAGTGTTTTTGCTACGTTAGTACTGGTTTCGGACTGCAAAAGTTTGCATTTCTACTGATATTGTTTTGAAGATATTGATAAAGTTTACAGAGTTCATCAAATGTCAATCAGCCGTGACACATTACCTTAATTAAACAAAGTTACTGTCAATCAATTGTACCATGTTACTTCTTACCCAGTGCAATATTTTTAACCTGGATTGGCTAACAGCTGTGCCAAAAGAGAAACTAACCTCAGCTAGTCATATGTGAGGTGACTCTGTGTCCAGATAGAGACAAAGTGGATTTCTCTTTGTCCTGTCTGCCTGAGAGCAAGCAATGCATGATGGACATGTCTGATTCAATATCAGGTGGGGAAGGCCTTGCCATTGCCTGCTGTGAAACTGGATATAAATAGGTATCATTAAAGACTTGGAGAAATCACTTTACCCTTTGCGCTAGACCACATATAAAAAACTCCATTCAATGAGGGTTGGTGTCCTGTAACTTTAAGATATGTCTTTGCTTCAACACAGTTGAATCACAAAATTAGGTTTGTAGCAAGACTCTGTATGTAATTAAACTTTATTTATCAAGCACCTTTTACAGGATAAAAAATAAGTGTGTTTCACTATCGCTTCATGCTTGCTCAGTGTGAGGGATTGCTGCAAAGCCACAGACAATGCAGCCAACTGTCCCAGTGGCTCTACGCTCCTTCAGAAGGAGTGAATGCTGCTTGTCAAGACTTGATGCAATCTACTGGATTTCCTTAGATAGGACATTTATTTTGACCAATCAGTATAATCTGATCCAATCTGTATAATCTGATTGAATTTGATTTTGAAAGTGTCTTGAGATGACATGTTTCATGAATTGGCACTATATAAATAAAATTTAACTCAATTACATTTAATTTAATTAATAAAACAATCATAAAAACATTGCAGAAATAAAAACATAGAAAGAAATAAAAAAGGGGTAAAACGGCATACATGTAACATCATAGCACTAAAGTAGTTAAAAACTAGTTAAAAGCCAGTCTGAACAAATGGGTCTTCGGCTGCTTCTTTAAAAAATTTAGTGTCAAGTCAAGACAGTGCAAAAATGGAGGCAACACATTACACGGTCTGGGGACCACAGGTCTAAAGGACCAATTGCCTCTGGTACTGAAATTACTCTGTAGAACCTTAGCGTAGGGGTTCCCAGATTAGGGGTGGGGACTCCCCAGAGGGTCGTGAAACACCACATGGGGGTCACGAGATGATTTAGTTTGTGGAATCCCCTTCAGATTTCTAACTTTGCAATATTAGAGAATATCCTAGTTTTAAAGCCCCACAAAGTGAATTTTTACCTTAATATATCCTCTTCTAAATCCCTGTGATGGTAATCTAAGTGTTTATGAGACAATTGAGGGATCTTTCATCCCCCCCTAGTGTCTCTGGCTGAAAAAACACACTTTCTTTGATCCAACCTGGAGGCGGTCTTGCAGCTCTGTTCTCGTTCTTGTGGTAAGACAAACAGCATTAAGGCCATTGGCATCAATAACCAGACTGCTTATTATAAGCTACACCTATCTTGTTTTTAGTTTTTTAGTCTCTTGTATACTGTATTTTGTGAGTCGCAGGTTGCAATTTATTGGACTTGTTTAGATTGTGAAGTACCTTATTTGGGGCAATAAACTAAGCATCTAGTTAAAGAGCTCTTAATAGACCAGCTCCCACTGCGCTACAGACAACAAGCCGGTGGCTCCTAGCCCTGCCAGCCAGACTCAGTTACGCTTTCGCTTTGCTATACAGCGAACTGAGTCTGGAACTGCTCCCATAGAGCCCTCTTTACTGATACCAATCAATCACAGGCGTGGGCCGGCTTTATGTGTTGAGTGATGTGCAGTGCCCAAGAATCCCTCAGCCAAAACAAACAAGATGGCCGCTGCTACGGAGCGTTCGTTTGCTAGTGCACTTTCTTCTGATTTAAAAAGAATAATTCACCATAGCCTCCGCTCGACTGTGGCTCGCCATGTTGAATTACATTGTGAAATGTTGACAGCGGAAATCTGATTGTGCCTTTTTTTTGTCCCGTCCTCAGTTTCTCTGATTGGTTTACTTCGCGGCTGTTAACCCGGACACACAAAAAGCCTTCTATAGACCAGTTCATTGTTATTGTTCTGATTCGGGTTTTTCGCGCATGCGCGATTGATCGGTAGGCAAAAGGCGAACACAATGGCGGACGCAAACAAAGAAACTGACGAGTTCTCGATGTATTTTTGTTCTTTAGATAACGTATCACAAGATCGTTATAAGAGTAAGTTGATGGTTGATGGTTGATTTTTTTGACATTAGAGAAAATCCAAGAATATTCTTGCGAATATGTTAAATTATTCAAAAAAGTTCTGTGTCTTTGTGGAAATTTACTCCTCCATGGCAAATAATTTCTTTTTTTAATCTAAAATGGCCCAAATTTGATTTTCTTTTTGGAACATATGAGAATAAAGTAGGGCTGGACGATAATTCAATAACAATATATATTGACTGATAGACATATCTTGATGATAGAAAAAAAGGTTTAATAAGAAGTTCAATAGAATAACAGTTTTGCATTATAGCCATGTAGGTTAATATTACAGTCATTAATATTCCCAACCAATCACAAACACAGAGCCAGAAACACTCCATCACCAAGCTCCGCCCCCTTCAAAGAGTTCAGAGAGCACACATTCCTTTTTCTTTTTTTAAAACTTGCAGTTTTGGTAAAAAGTTGGTTGAATAAAGGTTTGATTTTGAATACAGTGTTTGTGTGTTCTGTATCTAGAAATAGGACGTTAAGCAACAGCATAAAATGACCAGGGCATCACTAACAATAATTTGATGTGGAGGTGCTAAAAAGATTTCTTCATTTGTGAAATCGATACCATAGTATGATGGTCTGCATTCCTCATTTTAACACAGGGGAAACACTTTTTGTATGGGTTCTCATAAAATGACTACTTTCATTCACGTAATTTCCAAAAGAAAACAACAACAAAAAACTCCCACAACCTTGCAAGGGGGTCACCAGTTTCTGGCACTGTTATTTTGGAGGTCATGGGCAGAAAGGTTTGGGAACCCCGGCTTTAGACTATCAGGAGGTAACTCAGTTATTTGACTCAGATGTGGTTGACTTGGGACATATCCAAAAGTTACCCTTGAATACCGGAGTTTGATAACCTGGCCAGCCAGATTGATAATGTGTAGTTTAATCTGGAGAGATTTACACAGACAAAAAGAGGCCATTAGAGAGATTTATACACATAAATTAGAAAAGTTCTTTGGCGCTTGGACCCCAGCAGAAGACGTGAAAGCTGCGAATGTCTCTGAGTATGGATGTTCATTTTAGGATTAGGATTAGTGAAGTCTTCCACCAGGGTCAGGACACTGATGGTGGAGGCCATAGGGGAGAAGTAGTCAGGTGAAGCTTGTGAGCGTGAAGGAGGAGATGGGATGGAGGAGGGTCGAAGCTCAGCTGAAGAGCAGAAGAATCCATGGGTGGAGCGCCTTATAAGCAGAATCTTGTGGGATTGTAGAATGTGGACTTGACGGAGATTGGCTGGCGCATGGATACTTGACAAGGCAAATTAATTGCAGGTGTGCAGGGGGTGAGTCTTCCAGCTTGAACTTTCATTTAAACTTCATCACTCTTTGTTCTGCACATTGTTAATCTGGGACTGCTCACATAGAATCCATTTGGGTAAAGAAGGGACATTCAGCAGAACTCTCTGAGTTGATTGAGTGAAGCGACACCTAGAGCCCGCCTACAAGGTTGGTTTTAGCCAATAACAGTATCAAATTAAAACATAAGCAGCACGCATCATCAGAAACCACAAGTTACGCTGGTCAAGGCACTCTGGCTGTTCTTCTTTCAAAGAAGAAATCATGGATTCTGACGAAACAGAATTGATACCAGCAGCTACGCATGCGTCCTCCTGCGCTGCCATGTTTAAGTTTGATCGGTTGTGGTGCTTTCGTTGCACTGGTAGGTCCCGCCTTAAACCAAAATACTGCAACATGATTGGCCCGAACCATTTTTGGTTCAAACACAAACAGTTGAGACCGGAGCGGTACAAGATGGATTCTTGTGTGCTTGTGAACAGACAAATACCGCGAGAATTTATCTTTCAGGCAAAGTTAGGCATTTGATACAAAGTATTCATATGAAGCTGTGGATCTTTCAAACAAGGATTGTAAAAGTCTGGTGAGCTCTGAATTACCATTAGAGCCTAATCAGTCATAAGATTGCTGATTGTTCATTCAGCATTTAAGACACATTCAACTACCACTTGTATTTGTTTTATATCTATAGATTTCTCTCTCTCTCTCTCTCTCTCTCTCTCTCTCTCTCTATATATATATATATATATATATATATATATATATATATATATATATATATATATATATATATATATATAATTGAGAGGTAGGAATCAGTTAGTTGATAGGCAAAGAAATTACCTCAGTCTGATAAATAGATAAGACTGATGAACGGGTAAATGAAACTAATCTGTAATACACAATAGCACGATTAACAGTGCTAGCTTTAATTTTTTATCTTACATGGAAAATCCTCCTCATTGTGGTGGACATAATATCGTAGAATTTTCTTGCTATCTTTTAAGTCTTAAGTAAAAGCCCAAAGATGGGGAGCTCAGCCTAGCCCAACTGGATTATATTTCATCATCTTACCAAGAAACCACAGCAGTGCAACCTGTATTTTAAAATGAAGGACTATTTTCTGCTTGCATTCCAGGTAAGAGCTCATCTCTCACATTTTAAATTTTCTCATGATGGTAAGCTCCCTTAAGCTGCTTGTAAATTTGAAATAGCAGCACATGTGACCTTAAATGAGACATTAGAAAATGTAACACAGATGTGTTTGAGCAGTCAAGGCTTTGTGATGTCCAGTACAATATGCCAAATCGTGTCTTTAAAGTTTGCACTGACTTTGGACGTTCTAACAAGGCACCACAAGGATATAGTTGATAGATTTTTTTTTTTACGTTTTTTTGTGTATTACTGCTGTAATCTGTATCTGCAAACATGCTACACAGAAGCAGTAATCCTTCTCTTTTTGTCTTTGTGTCTAATTAAGGGTGAAATAAAGGATCTCTCTTCAACACAGAAGAGCCGTGCTGTAGCCGTTGGGTGTAAGAGACATGAAGCTGTGTGAAAGGGGGGAGGGTTGAGAGGGTGTCGGCCATTTGGGAATGGAACAGATGAACTTGGTGACCAAGTGGAGTGATGCAAATCAAAACAGACAAATAGCCACAGCGGCAGCCAGAAAGCCAAAAGAGCTGGTAGGTAGGCAAGCAAACAGTCAGACTTGCATTAGGAAAAATAGTCGACTTTGATACTCCTTGAGGTTTTTCACATTTGATCATGTCTCAACCATTAAATTCACAGTATTTAATGGGGATTTTATGCAACATTACATTGTTTAAATCCACACACTTATGCACAATGTAATGCATAAGTGTGTTTCACAAATCTAAATGTGAAAAAGTGTGGCATACGTTTGTATTCAGAGCCCCCTATGTCAACATTTTGCGGGAACCCTTTTTGCAGCAATTACAGCTGCATGCTTTTTGGGAGTATGTTCCTAATAGCTTTGCATATCTAGATAAAAAACATTTTTTAGTCTTATTGGATGGAGAGTGTCTGTGAACATCAACAATTTTAGATTTAGGTATGGACTTTCACGAGCCGTTCCAATACATGGATATGCTTTAGTCTTAGCCATTTCTCTGTAGCACTGACTGCATGTATGGCTTGCTGTGCTGCTAGAAGATAACCCTCCACCCTAGTCTCATGTCTTAAGCAGCCTCTAACAGGTTTTCTTCTATTTTTGCACAGTGATTAACTCTATCCATATTCCACTTAATTGTCAACATCTTCCAGGTCCTTTCTTAAGAAAAACATTTCCAGAACGTGAAGCTGCCACTATGTTTAATCGTAGGGTTGGTATGTTTACGGTGATGTTGAGTCTTACGTTTTATTTTTTGCATGTAGGCCAAAATGAAAATAATTTTTTTGAAAACTTTTCTAAGAAAACTCCTGTGTATATGGTATTATTTCAACTAAACTATTGAGTAAAAATGAAAGTAATAAACTTATAAACTATTGGAAAGAATTTGTAAAAATCGAAGCCAAAAACCAACCAACGATGCAATGATATCACAGTTCAGCTTGGAAATGTCTGCCAGAACCAAGGTTTGTTATGAAGAATTATGATGCACACAAATTAGCTTTAAAACTAATTAAGAACAACAATTGATACATGTTCAAACAACCAATGCATAATGCAATGTGGAATGCAAAATAAAACACGATTTTTATAAAATAATGTTTCAAAATTCATTTGCTGAATTAGAAATCAAAATTTATTATTAATGTTGTGTTAACTAGCCATCAAAGTGATTGATTGAAGGGAGTGATATTCACTGATATGGGAGTGATATTGAACTGGGAGGATAATATGACGAAATAGCCTAATGTTAAAATGAGCAAAATATTTTCATACTTTGTTGAGTCTGTAGACGGGAACGTTATGAACAACCTGAAAACCTTGGAAGCTTATCAGTACTTACATAGCGACAAAGTTGGATGTGTGCTGATACACAAACACAGGAATTTGGTGTACATGAAGTATGTTCAACCAAGCCAGTGTACTTTTATAAGGCTTGGGTGGTGGTTACGGAGGATGGAAAGGCAGAGACTCCAGGCTGCACTGGTAAAAGCTGGACCTCGGTCTAGTCATGCAGCCACATAATGGCTGAAAGTAAGTTCACTCACCTTACAATGTACATATTTATTTGTTGATTAGGTGTTTCATTTGTAAGTAACTTAATTATTGTAATGCGTTTGATGTCGTGGCCTTTTTATTATGTTATCAAGAGTCTCATATATCTGTCATATTGTATGCAATTTATTGGCAATCATCTACAATCGCTGCAGATTCCATCCCGTCACCCCGCATGATTTTGAAATCAAAAATATATATTTTTTAAATCCCACTGTTCGGTCATAGCGCAGTTTCTCCCTATCATTCTAGCTTACAGAAACATACACAACGCACACGGTCAGACAGAGAAGCGCACATTCATGCCTGTGGTGCACAGGTCCACTCGGACCACAGGTACAAGGTACAAGGCTGATTACGCTCATCACGCATGGGTTACCTGTGAAATAAGTAGTGAGGTGGATGTGGTTCATTTTTCTCATTTTGTAATAACCTGCTGCTGACTTTATTTAACACAATACAGAGGTGCTGGCTTCAGTCACAATGCAGACCGCAAACCAAAAAATATCCAGTTACTGCGCAAAGCAGAAGTTTTTAACAGAAAGAAACCAACAAAAATGGTGGCCCCCGTAGTTCTGGCTGTGAAATTTGTCTATAAATTGACAATTTTGGCCGCAGATGGCAGATGTGGTGATGTCAAATTATGTTGTGCTCCATTTGTCTCAGAATTCAAAACTGGACAGTTGTAGATGACGTCATCTTCACCTTTTTTGTGTTCTAGTTTCCTTCATGTCAGACAGTAGGAAAAAAACATGGACAGTCGCACAAAAGCCATTGTTAAACGTTCAAATACAGCCAACCCGAGTCTCAGAATATATTTAACGTTACATTTTTTTGCACAATTTTTGGCTTTTAAAGCCGTCCTGAACTATTCAACTGAACATGGGGAGTTTTTCTCTCCGCTGTCGCTCCATGCTTGCTCAGTATGAGGGATTGCTGCAAAGCCATGGACAATGCAGACGACTCTCCCTGTGGCTCTACGCTTCTCCAGGAGTGAATGCTGCTTGTCGGAACTTTGAAGCAATCAACTGGTTCCCTTATATAGGAACTTTTTGACCAATCTGTATAATATGATTGAATTTGACTTTGTAAAGTGCCTCGAGATGACATGTTTCATGAATTGGCGCTATATAAATAAAATTGAATTGAAAAATTTAACATGTAACGTTAAACGACATTAGGTTGAGATTCTTCATTGCTCGTTTGACCAATGTTGTTAAAACAATAACGTTGTTCTATCTGGTATTTTATGCATATAAACAGTGCTGAAACATCCCATTAAATGAACATGTAAAAGCAGGACATGTATGACTGACTAAATGTAACATGAATAATAGAGAACTGCTAAAAACAGTCAAAGTGTGACGTTATACTCAATGTTGCTGTGAGTAGCAGCTACCAAGAATGCAGAAGTGGGGTATAGTGCTGTTGCACCGACTTTCCAATTTGTAATCTGGATCTCACATCAACCTTCAAGTACCTAAATACAAATACTAATGTGTGTATAACCGATGGCAGCGTGATCAACAGATCACATCATGAAAAGAATGAGCTGTGTGGTAAACAGAGCAGGGCTAATGGTGGCTACGAGCTTTAGCATTAGCAGTTGAGATAATGGAGACACAATTTAGCATATTTATAAGGGCTATGCAAACATATTTTATGCAGGTTAGTGAGGAGATGAAGGAAAAAACGACAATAACATGGAATAAGCTCACATTGCAGGAGTAAAGTGACTTTGCCAGTCATCACTTTTACAAAACTAATTTGTAACATCAGGTTCAATGGCCTGTTAGCACTCAAACAGTTAAGCACCACAAACAAAGCAAAATGGAATAATATGAACAATATATAAATTTTTTCATCTTGAACCAATTTTGTCTGCCCAGGTACAACCTCTTACTGTAAAATTACTCTCTGTAGCGTTCTCAGAATATGGCTTTCAGGAGGTCCAAGAGCCAGTGTAATTGGTTAATTGGTGGCGAGATCAACTGGTTGAAATCTTTGCACAACACAGTTGTGTTAAAGGGCAGGTGGCTGGGTCAATAATTGTTTAAAAATACTGACAATGTAACAAAACCTATGGCAAAAATGTTGTTACAAATGATTTGACAAATGCCAAAAAGGGACATTTCTGTTTCAAATCACAGATGTTACAGAGTAGCTTTCAATCCCCAGGATCTTGATGAGGGAACACCTTTGCTGACCACAACCAATTCAACATGCGACACACCATATCATGTTCACATCTAAGTATGCTAAAACAAAATAACTGAAACTGTGAGGGTGCAAAAATAGCAGCAATGTCAACTGAAGTGGACAGTCTGCTTTTTGTGCCCAACACATTTGAGGAAAAAAGAGTCATCGGCACTGATTTCACAATAAGGGAGACTTATTCCACTCCCTTACCATATGCTGTTAAGCAATTTAATGCAGCCATCATCCAACAGAAATCCCTGAAGTAGGTTACCACCAGATCCCAAATGTAAATCCATGTGACGTTCATGAAGTAACTGTAGAGTGAGCTGCACGTTAAAAGCATCTGTAGCCTAATGAGTGCTTTGCTATTTGCTCAGATCCTGTTACATTATGTAACCACACAGGACTTTTTCTGAACTGTTTTAGCTGCACTGTACTCACAATGTTTGTTTAATATGTTGAAGTTGGAGTCAGCATTTATTTGTGCATTGCAAGATCAAATCTCATAAAATCCAAATCATAGACCTGCTGATGTAGTATTTTTTTGTTTACGTGGCCAAACAAGAGAAAAACCATAATGATAATTAATGACAATACATTTTGTTGTATGGAAATAATATATAATCTAAATAACAGAGTTAGCAACCAATACTGCTGTGTAGCTATCTCAGTGAGATCACAGTTAATTGTGAAATACAAACGGATAGGCCAAATAAACCCTTCCTAAACTTACTTTTAAAAACCACCCTCCAGGTTATGAGTCATTTCCACAGTATTTGTCTGCTTGTTCTCTACTGGGGGGCCACTGTTTAGGCATTCTGTTAACAAGGCTAAAGAAACAGATAAGGAAAACTATCATACCTAGATTAACTAGTGATAGCTTCAGTTCAAAATGCAAATACATATTCTTGTAAAGGAAAGGAAATGTTGTTGCCTGATCAAAAGACTACTAACGAAAATAAATGGGTTAGAAAAATGTCTATAATTTCCTCTTTAAGATCTATCCAATTACTTGCATGTGAAGGATGTGAAAGAATGTTTTAAATCTGATATAATGATCACCAAAATACGCCCCAAGAAGACACTACTCTAAACAGCAGTTGAGTGGGCAGAGAGTGTTGAAACAGATTAAATTGTAATCTACCTGTATCTGTTTTTTTTCTTTGGACTGTAACAGAATGCTACACATGGAATGGTACTGAAATTAACAGATTAGGATTCCTGTAGTTTAACAGTGGGAATTGGCATTGTCACTCAGCAATGTTGGAGAAGAAACAATGACTTCACGTCTTTCATGCCACATACTTTGTTATGATAAAACTGACATGTTCTTTAAACTTGTAAATATATTGAAACAGTTACTTGTGATATCTAGCATAATTTAATGAAAGCCACTTTGCATTTGCACCTTGAAGAGGATCTATAGCACCATCGGACTATTAGTTCTTGAAATAAAAAACTTGGATGTACCGTAGCATAGAAAGCTGCACAACATAACATAACATAACATACATACAGGTAACTCAACAATATTCTGACCGAACTTTCACTGAATGCTTGTTTAGGGTACTCTGTTTATCTTTAAACTATTTAACGTCTAACTTTTCCTGACACACTTGGTTAAGTGATATAATCTTCAAGACTCTAGCAGCAAGTGAATATATGTCTTTCTGACCCTTAAATCAACATAAAAAAATCAATATATTGAAACTGATTCAATGAAAAGACCCATGGAAGTCGTGTCTTCTATAAACGAGCTAGTAAAGTCATAACAAAGAATTTCTCGTTCTCAATATAAGGATCATGCGGAAACACACTTGGTCAACACAGAGGCTATCCTGATTCATATCAACCATACTTGGAAACAACACAGCTGTTTCAGCATTTTGTCCTTTTTTCAACATATCTCCACTTTATTCTCCACACAATATTTTTTACTTTAGTCACAGAACACAACTTCAACCTTTTTCCTCACCATTTTCCTTTGCTCTTGAAATTTTAACTTGTTCAAAGTTTGTGCTGTATTCTGAAACAAAGAGGAAACAAAATCCACGATAAAAGTTGTTTATTTCCAAGAGACCCCAATACTTAGTTGTAGCCTCTAAGAAATAACACAAGCAGTGTTTGAAAGTAATTACATTTTCCTCAAGTGTTACAGGCTCATAAGACATTTAAATATTATGCAGGATGAGGAAGAAAAGAAAAAAATATTTATAAAGCCATTCATTCTTCACAAAACTTTTCATTTTATTTCACTTGGCTTTTTAAAATTTCAGCTTTGAGTCATAGATCAGTGCTTTTGAATCTCTTTGTTAAATGGCATTGTGAGATCTATTTCAATCTTTCTCTGAAGATTGCTCTGAAACAATTGATAACCAAAACAAGTTCTGTGTAATTGACAAGCTTTACGTTGGTGATTTTGCAGGTATTATTTAAAAAAATGAAATATACAATAATACAACAATAGAATGCATTTCTAGTGAGTATTTCTTCGGATCTGAATAGATGTGCTACAGAATCAGATTTTATTTTGCAATGATTTGTATTTCTTTAACTTGACCTCACATTGCTTATTTCCTGGTTCAGCAGAAGGGTTCCTGAAAAGCCCCGCCCACAGAAACATGCATGTCTGTCAGCTGGCACCACAGGTTCAGCTCTGCCACCAGCTACAAGCCCACCAGCTATGTGTGGCGCATATTAAGCAGCTGGTTAGCTCCCAGAGCCCGGTACCATCTTCTCTTTGGTAATGGAGGGGAAACTGCTTCGTCAACATAATTAGGAAAACCATGTCTTCACGGGGAAATCATATTTCTTTCTGATTCTTTTCTTCAGAGGCTCAGACAGCTCTAGGTTCAGGCCACCAGTTTTATTTTTGGCCAGGATGCAGTCACCAATTACACAAACAGCAGACTACTTTGAATCCAAGGTCTCTTCGATTATGGAGACTTTTACGCAGCGGGATCAAGACGTTTACTCTCATGTTCTTCCCAGTGCAGAGCTGCTGTGTCTGGAGTGTTGTAGCTCTATTATGTCATGGGTATTCCAGCTTGGACTTCTCGTCCCTGAGAGCTGTCATGAAAATGGGTTAATACCGTGCATTCTGGGATTTAAAGTTTGTAACAGTCTCTTTTGTTCTCTGTGTACGGTTCAGGCCTTGTTGTTCACCCACAGCTGGGCCCAACAGAATAATATCAACGAGTTTATTTCATGAGCATATCAGTCATTTTCACTCAGCTTGCACACAAAGACACATAAAGCCTCTCTACCCTGTTGAGCCATTCAGTGACACAAACAAGGATACAACTTTTTTTTTGTTTTTTTTGCTAAATGCATGATGTTACAGAAGATAAAGAGAAGTAAATCGGAAGAAGAGGTTCATGAATCCTCGTAGGGTCAAGGCTGAGTCATGGAACTACAGGGCGGAGGATTCATTGCTGTTTTGTGTTTGGTTGTTTTGGGGTTATGTTTTTCTCATTTTATTGGCTTCAGATAAGGCTATCTACCATATACACACCCTTGACTTACGTGTACAAAAACTTTAAGGCTCTGGGGACACCTCCTGAGGCAGGTGGAGAAAAAGGCTTCCATTTGTTTGGCATTGAATCATTTAATCTGTGATCAATTATAATATGACCTCACAAAGGCAGAGCTGGGGGAATTCCTCTGTTGCTCTGGACTGCAACTTAATGCGCTTTTTTCATCCCATGCAGGCAGATGTGAAGGCAGAGGAAAGTTCACAGGGGTGCCTAAATGCCTTCTATGAGCCAAAGCTGTTGGACCGAAGAAGCAGAATCTGCAAACTTGAAGCAGAGCAACAAGAATTAAACACACATGTAATGCTAAAGAAAGTCAATATGGACGGCTGTGGTCATTTACATCAAGCTTTGCAATTATAGTGATTGACCAGAATAGATGGAGAACATCATATCTCTCAAATTAGATTAGACAAATATACATAATTGTATCATTATTACTAGATGGCTGGAAAAATGGAACTACATGCATAAATATAACTAAAGTATTGTAAACTTTGAATAGAAAGATAAATTCTACATTAATAGTATGATTATTATTTTTGTCCCTTCATGTTTTGTATCTGCTTAATCCTGTTCAAGGTCACTGGGTAAGAGGTAAGAGGTGTGTGTGTGTGTGTGTGTGTGTGTGTGTGTGTGTGTGTGTGTGTGTTCTTACGCACCTATACAACAGTGGACCTTGGCGTGGTTACACAGTCACAAAGAGGGGACTACAAATCAAACAGGGGACATTTTTCAGGTCCCCTGTTTGACATGCTTTAAATCAGGTCCAAATCATCTCTAAATCCCCTTCCTACATTTTTTTAATTTTTGCAGAGAGTGGACCTGAAAGTGTGTGAGTGTTAATGACTATACTCAGCAGTGCCTCTGCTGGATAAAGCATAGTTTAACAACTTATTCACACATATCGTTTACACACACACTCCATTATAATATGAATGGGTTGTGGCGCAAAGGAGTCTTGTAGACTGTAGAGGGTCAATTATGCAAATTACTTAAGAAGGAAGTCTCTTGAAACAGAGTTTGATCTTTTTTTTTCTTTTCTTGTGTTTTAGCTAAACTTTGTATTAAAATAAAGTATTCAAAATCAGAAAAGTAAAATTGATTTTGATTCTAAAAATGTCAACAACAAGAAATAGAAACACGACGAGGATAGAATCAGAGATAAAATATTCAGTAAATACCTTTTGTATTAAATAATTATTCAAGAATAATTTTACATCTGACTTTGGCGACAGCTTTAAACCTGCATTTAGAAATGCACATTTTATATATTGATTTCAAATCCAAAAACAGAGATCACCTTGTCCTGTGTGGAATAATAGAAGTCCGCTGTTTGCTGGTACACAATGACACAAGTTCCCTTTTAGATAGCATGGGGTGATAATGACTCTACCAATTGTGTGAAAATAAAAAGAAGCTAATCTACACCTATAAAACACTATACTTTATTTGCGAAAAGGCCTTTTTTACACAATATAAAGGCTGAGTTTTAGTAAATGATGAGGAGTAAGATACTTTGTTACTTTTTTATTATTACAAGTATTTGGCATCTGTCTTTACAGCTTTAAACATGTTTAGTCCTACAGTACTAAAATGGCAAGTTTTCACAAGGACTTGATGTAAATCATTTTTTTATTATATCTGTGTACTTTGGTATACATGTAGGTTTTTTGGGTTCCTAGCATTGATGCTCAAAATGTCCAGTATAGTTCTCAGTACATTTGGAGCCTGTTTCTCTTTGCTGTTATCTTGTTGTACATACAGTATTTTACAGCTTTCCATTCTCTGTCATTATCCCTTAGAATCTGATTTTCATCTATGCATCTCTGACAGTGCACTTTTCCAGGGGTCTTCATTTCTTTCAGGAAGTCTTTGAAATGGCTTTTAACAATGTCTTCCTCAGTCTTTGACCAGGGCCTTCTGGATTTTCCTGTAAACAAATCATTAAAGTTACTAAAGGTATGGATAAATGAAAGTGACATATTTTGTCAACAAATGTAAAGAGATTACATATGTACATTTTTCTTTAGTCAAAGATTTAACATACCTTTTTTAATTGATTGCAATGAGGATTTATTAATGCCACCCATTTTGTTTTTAGAAATGGCTGCCTCTTCTTCAGGAGGTTCTTCCTCTGAGTGTACTGGAATAACAAATATGGCAATATTTATAATTGATTGAAGTGGTTTGATTTTTATTTAACCAGGATATGGTCCCATTGAGATAACATTTTTCAATAGTCCTGGCCAAGAGGCATCAATAATTATATACAGAAAAAGTTATATTGTTGAAAGAAAACAACAAACTATAAAAACAGGTACATTTTAATTAAATTAGCCTCAAAACCTTGTTGCTTTGAACTAAGAAAGGTTCAGTTAATTTTAATGAAGGAAATTCTATTAGGAGTGCGCTGAATGATCAAGAGTCTTCTTGCCCAACTCAGTCCGGGCAAGGGACAGAAAAAAGCAGCAAAATGTGAGTGAAAATTATACTAGTCGGAATTTCTCAGTACAATTGGAGTACAGATATAGGATGGCAGAAGTACAAGAAATGCTTTGTAAATAAATGTTATGCAGTGGGAATTACTTCCACCAGACAAATCAGGCCATCTTCACGCTGAATATAAATCACAAAGGGGTTTTGGCATTTTTCAGTTTGTGTTGAACCTTAGAGAAGAGAGATAAAGGGAGTCTAGCATCCTAAGACATTGAGATCTACAAAAGATCTCCATAGTCCAACACAGACATACAAATTACGGTAAAAACTTCCTGTTTATCCACACTAAAAATTATTTCTAGGGGCTCGGCTACCAAGTCAGCTGACATTAAATACAAAGACTCTATTAAATGATGTCCCTTCGATTTTCTATTTCCCAAAAATTTGAGTGCTTCAAGTACATCAATAGCAGGGAAAGGTGCCAAATTTTAATCCTCACCAAACAAAACTGGATAGGTTTTCTTTTGTTATGATGCAGCAGAAACAGTCCATTTGGAATAAAATAAAAATCAAAATTGTATAAAATGCCTGTGAAAGAAGCAGAAGGGGTCCTATATCACCCAACAGTTAAGATAAGATAAGATAAGATAGGCTTTATTGATCTCACAATGGAGAATTTTTTTGTCACTAAAGGAGCTGCTCAGCTCCTCTACAGTCTGGTGCAGGGGGTGGAAGGTGTTGTCCATGATGGATGTGAGGTTGGACAACACCCTCCTCTCAGCCACTTCCTCCACAGAGTCCAGAGCGCAGCCCAGGACAGAAGTGGCCTTCCTCACCAGCTTATTCAGCCTCATTCTGTCCCGCTCTGTGCTGCCAGGGGCCCAGCAGACGACAGCGTAGAGAAGAGCTGAGGCCTCCACACAGTCATAGAAAGTTTTAAGCAGGGGTCTTCTCACACCAAAGGACATCAGCCTCCTTGAAGAGGAGGTAGAGGTGGCTCTGGCCGTTCTTGTATAGAGCGTCGGTGTTATGAGTCCAGTTTATTGTTGACGTGAACACCCAGGTATTTGAAACTCTCCACAGTTTCTATGTCCTGCCCCTGGATGTTCACAGGCGAGTGAGGTGGGGGTCTTCTCCTGAAGTCGATCACCATCTCTTTGGTTTTGCTGGTGTTTAGACACAGATGGTTCTTCTCACACCAGTCCACAAAGTCCCTGATGACCGACCGGTACTCCAGCTCGTTCCCCTCAGACACACAGCCCACAATGGCCGAGTCATCAGAGAACTTCTGAAGGTGGCAGCTATCCGTGTTGTAAGTAAAGTCCGAGGTGTAAAGGGTGAAAAGAAACGGAGACAGAACGGTGCACTGGGGGGCCCCGGTGCTGCAGAGTGCCACCTCTGACTGACAGCCGTGCAGCCGCACGTGCTGAGGGCGGTCAGTGAGGTAGTCGATGGTCAGTGAGGTAGTCGATGGTCCAGTCAGCTAGATGTTTGTCCACCCCAGCGTCCTCCAGCATCCCCCTCAGCAGCACCGGTCTGATGGTGTTGAAAGCGCTGGAGAAGTCAAAGAACATGACTCTCACAGCGCTCCCGGTGGTCTCCAGGTGGGTGAGCGCCCGCTGCAGCAGGTAGATGATGGCGTCCTCTACTCCGATGTTGGGCCGGTAGGCAAACTGCAGCAGGTCCAGGGTGGGGCTCATCATGGTGCGCAGGTGAGCTAGGATGAGGCGCTCCATGGTCTTCATCAGGTGGGAGGTCAGGGTGACTGGTCTGAAGTGGGCCGGTTCCCTGGCGTGCGGTGTTTTGGGAACCGGTACCACACAGGAGGTCTTCCACAGGGTGGGCACCACCCCCAGGCTGAGGCTCAGGTTGTAGATGTAGCTGAGGACCTCACAGAGCTCATCTGCACAGGTCCTCAGCAGCCTGGGGGGATGCCGTCCGGTCCAGAGGCTTTCCTCTGTTTCAGCCTCGTCAGCTGACCTCTCACCTGCATTGGTATGATTGTGAGGGGGGAGGCAGGCAGGGCCGAAGGTGTGGATGGGTTGGTCGTTGATAAGAATGGCGGTGGGGGGGAAGGTAGATCTCTGGAGGGCTGGTGGTTGGAGACATGTGGGGAGTTGATGGCAGGAAGGGGGCCAGTGTTGGGGGAGTCAAACCGGGTGAAGAATGTGTTCAACTCATCTGCAAACCTGGTGTCACCATCTGCAGCCCTGCTGGTCCTCTGCCCAAAGCCGGAGATGATCTTCAGGCCTCTCCACACATCCCTGACGTTGTTCTGCGCCAGCTGCTCCTCCATCTTCTTCCCATAATCCTTTTTTGCCGCCCTGATCTTCCACTGGAGCTCTTTTTGAACTCTACGCTGCTCCTCTCTGTCCCCTGAGAAGAAAGCCCTCTTCTTCTGGTTCAGGACGACTTTCAGCTCAGGGGTCACCAAGGGGGGGGGGGGGGGGGGTTGTTTAGAAAGCACCGTAGCCGTCGTGTAGGCACAATGCTCTCCCCACAGAAGTTCATGTAGCCAGTGATACATTCAGTCAGGCTGTTGATGTCATCACCATGAGAGCTTTGGAACATGCTCCAGTCTGTAGTTCTGAGACAATCCCTCAGCCTCTTGTTGGCCTCATCTGACCAAATTTTCACTGAATTCTTCTGTGCTATTGTTCTCCTCACCAGTGGAATGTAATGGGAGAGCAGGTAGACGAGGTTGTGATCCGAGCGTCCCAGTGGGGAGAGGGGGGCGGAGGTGTAGGCGTCTTTAACATTGGCATAAAAAAGGTCCAGGATTTTATTGTCCCTTGTTGTACACGTGACGTACTGGGTGAGCGTGGGGAGGGTGGAACGGAGGGAGGCATGGTTGAGGGAGTTATGCAACATTAATGTAAAAAAGTTTGGAGATTTCTACATAATAAGATTATTGATAAAGGATCATGAAAGTATCAAATCTTGACAATTTTTTTGAATGTATTATTACATGCAGTGGAAAATATTAGCCATATAACATACCGTTTTGTACTGATGGCAATGAGGGTTTCTGTAAAAACATTGGTAGACATCGAAGTACATACTATTTACCAAATACCATTTAGGCCCCTGACTGCTTTGTGTAATTATCAGTTGTATTTTCTGTGAAAAAATACTCTGTAAATATCAAGTCTGCTATATATTATGTGGCGTTACTTTGAAATGTGTTTATTTTTTCTTTACATCCTAAGTAATTTCACCATGGTAACACATTATGACAACAAAGTTTTCTTGATTCACGATTCCTGACATGCTGTGTTTAAAGACATTTTTAATATCTAGCATTTTAAATTTTTTTTTTTAGTTCATTACAGGTTTCTACTTAGAACATTGATACCACATCTCTGTGTTGAAGGGGGTGGTCACAGTTCTGTAGCAGCACAGCCATTAATCACATTTGCATCAGAACAACAGGCCTGCAAACATGTTTGCACCTCACCCCTCACCCTTCCCATTCCAGCATGCTTTCAGCTCGAAACAGAAAATAAGTATTGGCACAATGGAAGTATACCATTGTAAGTTTCTGTAAAACAAAAATTTACAAACTAAAGATAAAAACCCCTGGATGGAAAAAAAACTTTTATGGTCTAATGTATATAATTAACAAATTGCAAAATTATGTTTCCTGACACACCTCAAAAATTCAGGTGAAAACTAATTAAATAGGTCCTCTGGATGCATTTGTCTTTATTGAAATGTTTAATCTCTTTTCCAAGACACTTCTTAAGTCTGTGGGGCTATTGATAAACCCAGCCTTGTAAGCAGTGGCTTTGATTTCAACAAAGTTTCAACAAAGAACCCATCCAGAGGACCTAATCCTTGTAATTTTACTCACAAATGAAGGTACACAAATACTGGAAATCCTATAAAGCATTAACTTACATTTTTCCACAGTGTTATCCAAAATGTCAGAGGATTTTATCTTTCTACATATATACAGACCTGTACTACCATGACAAACTATGTCTTTAGAACATTTTGGGCAAAACCTTACATGGCAATATATCACATACTGTAATACTAAGCTGGTGTACTAGGGCTGAATTGAAATGTTATACCTTTATAACACAGAAAACTCCAGAGAGTCTGATATACTAATTTAACAAACATACCTTTCTCCTTGTTGATGAATCTTTTGTAAAATGTGTCTTTATCCCTCCCAGAAGAAGTGAAATGCAAAGCTTCTGTTTCTGGACAAACCCTTTTATGTCTCATTTTTCTCTGAAATATTTAGGAACAATCACATGGCAAGTGGTTAACTAGGGAGAGTTTGTAAAAGAAAACAAAGTGATGTATATATGATAAAAACATTCATTAGAAGTTAGTTAAAAAGTGAACCTTACCTTGTTGTGGTTTGAAAGATGTAGATAAAAAGTTTCAAAAGTAACCTAGGTAAATTTGCCTACCTTGGAAGGCAAGACATATAGGTAATAAGATTAAAATGGCCGCAAAAGGAGAAAAAACTCTCAATTGTGACTTTTGTCGCAACTGTTTCATAAGCCTCAAAAGAAGGAATTCATCTTCTGCCTTGAATATATACCCACAATCCTGACAAGTTGCCTGGACAAGGATTGGTTTTTAGAAATGTGATGTGGATGACCATGACTGGGAACCTGACACAGAGGGCTCCAATTATGAGGAGTTGTAAGTTAATATCTAATATATTTGTAGTACATAACATTTCAATTTTTTTAATCGAATATCTCTAAAATTTCAAATCCTAAAAAAACCCTAAAAAAACAGAAAAACAGAAATTCCAAACCCATTATTACCAACTGTTAGGGAATCTGCTTGTCTGGATTGGTTTCTAAAAGCTTTAGTCTTGTAAATGTTTCTTCTTTGGGATGGATGTATGGATTGGAATGAAAACACCAGCACATTTCCCCTGTGTTTGGACATAAAGAGTTGTCTTTTAATTCAGGAATGGTCCTTCGGCACATCAACATTAACATGCCGATTAAAGTACCCTACCTAAAGGTTGCTATTGTTCAGCTGGAGTACTGTGACAGAGGTTGTGGTCACATGTACCAGAGTGTGAATTGCTTAGAAACTGACTTGATTTTAGACCCTATGCATTGAAAGCTCAAGTCTTAAGCCTCTTCCAAACCTTTTGTTTGGAGTTTTATACAGTTTGGTCTATATCGCAGTACTGACAAGCAAATCTAAACTTATATTCTTATTTTGTAGTGACCTTGAAAATGTGGCAAATTTTTGGTCATTAGCTCAACAGAAGTTTATCATTTCTGAAAGTTGCTTGAGAACCCTGTTTGCAATTTGTGTTGTGTTTAGGAGCCAGCATAGTGACAATGAAGCAGGTTAGGGGTACTGTTGGCTGTTAAAAGTGTCTGTAAGAACACAGAGGCAACTTGATGGTCGCGGCTGCCACCATGCTCAGTGGGTGTTACCCAAAAACTGCCATGAACCTTTTCTGGCATATAAATATCTCCATTTATAAGATGAAGACATATTTTAATCTGTAGCACAGCTATTTGATAACTGCCATCCAAAAACTTTGGAGCATCAAGCAACAGGCCTTGATGAAGGCATAAATCAAAGTATGGCAGCTACTCCTTAAAGGATATAAGGATAGGATAATATAATAATATGGTCATGACTTCAACAACACATCTAGCACACTTTGAGCATTGCCTGCCATGAAAAACAAGTTTAATTAAAATTGCCTATTTTCTAGACATCTAAAAGAAGCTTGCTGTGGTGGCTAGGAAGCCAAAGAGTAATTTTATGATGCTGTGGGCTTGCTCTATTTTGGACCACCTGAAGAGTCCTCACTTGATTCTGGAGATCAAGCTGTAGATTCAGGTTCAAACTGGTAAGGTTAAACACCCATTCCTCCCACATAATCTTCTAGCATTTCTTTGTAATAGGGCGTGGGCGTCATGACGTAATGATGTACCGTGCACGTGATGTCACCATCTCAAAAGCAACGCCGCTTGCCGCTTTGGTAGGACAAACAGGTAGAGAGCGCCCGTAGCCACCAGCCATTACACGCGCAACAGAAACAGCGATATGACCGACTTTGCAGCCGTTAAACTTTCGCAAGACGATGTCCCAGGCGCACGGTTTACTGGTCGAACTGTCGAAGAACACACCAACCTTCAGCTTAAACGATGGCTTGAGTGTCGAGGGCTTAAAAAGACCGGAAAACGGGCCGAGTTGATCGAACGGTAAGTCGTTGTTTTTTTTCCCTGCTCGGCGTTCATGGCGTTGTCGGACGTTTTTTTTCTGTTTGTGATCACCGTCCAGGAATCGGTATATGTTGCCAATAGGTAGCTACAAAACAACTGTTTACATCTCAGAATCTTTCCCTTAAGAAATTCCAGCTGTACCTCTCCAGCTGAAATGATGACAAAACAAACAATCAAGGTCAACTTAGGGACCTAAGCCAATATCGCGAGACAGGATAGACATGCAGACATGAAAAAAGTGTAACAAAGGATAGCTCGTTTCGTCGTGAGCTGTTCGACGTATGATCAGATTTAAGCTTCAATAAAACACCAAAAAACTCTTACCTGTTCACTACATGTCGCTGGAATTGGGTCAGGATGTTCTTCGGTTGGGCCCTTTCCTCCAACAAAATGCTTGCTACATATGTACGTGAATTTGGTAACTTTTTCTGGGTTGACCTGTTGTGTAGGCCGACCGCACCGGTGTACCCAGCGCACACATTTCTCCTTGGCCGATCAGCGTACCTCGAGTCGCTGTTGCACGTTCCATAGCAACAATGTTTAAAAACCACGGTCTTAGACTTGGAAAAAGCAGTCGTTTTGCCGAGTAAAACCAAGAGTAACGCACAGCTCTTTTACAACGAAACAGCGGAGGACACAGCAAGCTTGCCCTACCGCTTACCACGTGATATGACGTCTCGTGACGTCACGTTCTAAAAATAGCATTACTTTGCGTGGCCGCCATGTTGATTGCCTCCTTTACCGCTACTCAGACTACTGGCTATGACTACCGCGCACTGTACTCCCTCTCAGCCATGTTTTAATTTGATTAATTTCACCTTAACTTTATTTCAACCATGGTAAAATTGCTGTATTGTGGGCTGTAACAGCGCAACATATGATCGCCATGGGAAAAACATAGAAAATGGGTTAACTTTCCACCGCTTTCCTGCCTGGAGGCGCAACCACGGAGTCGTCGGCTCGCTTGGATCGCGGCTTTAAGACGACCGAATATAACTTTCCACAGTATCCCAATGTCAATGAGAGTGTGTTCCCTGCATTTTCATTCTGGTAAGTTAAAGATGCACGGTTTTATTTTATAGCCTACATTGTTTCTTTCCTTCAACCGCGACACTACATACATGCACATAAATACTAAAACGGCAGCGGGAAAAGGCTCAAATATGTGAGAAACCCAGAGGGTTTAGGGAGGGTTGGCAGTTAACGTTACTAACTACACCTTTGAAACACATAGCAGCTAGTTAAAAGTACATTACATGCGTGAGTGGTTGTTAGCACTAACCGTTAGCAGTTACTAAACTAGCAGGTGCCAGAGCCTGTCTGAGCACAGCTTACCTTTGTACGAGTTACTGTGTTTCCACTGTTTGCTGGCTTTATGATCTGCAGCTCCTGAACCCATCCATTCGTGAACTGCACATGAGACTCCAAGGACTTGTAGCTTCGGAACTGTTCTGAAGTATAGGCGCTCACACCACAAACAAGGTCAACATACCAGTCCCTGGCTTCTCTATTTAATGTGTCCCGGTAAATTCCAGATCCTTTTCAGGATTTTAACATCTTTTTTCTATCTATTCTTTCTCAACTCTACTTCTACGTCTCTTCGTTCAACGTTATGTCAGAGTTATGTTAACGTGCGCGTAGCCATCAACATGGTCGCCACGTCTCACAATGCAACGCGGATCCCAAGCCCTATAGATATGAGAAGTGCTGTCATTCACTGCTTGAATGCTACTCTTGCTAGGTGTGGAGCAGCTGATATAATTATCTCCACCCACAGAAAGATGCTCTATTGAACTTTTTGACAAAAATTTTAAAAAGAGGCAATCTTGTTTCAGGCTTTGGAAATCAATCCCAATAATGTTCATTTTATGCTCTTCCTGGTAGCTCAATATTTTCAAATTTGATTTAAATTCTTCCTTAAGAGAAAACATGTTTCATTATGTACCGGTGAACAATATTTCTGTACTGCAGATTGATGAAAAAATACATTCTAAAACTGATTTTTTTATATTAATAAAATACTATACAATGAATCGTGTCGCTGACCATTTTATTCCAAATATTTATTTAGTACAAAATACTTTTGGCTCAGGGGTTATGTTTTTCGCTGTAAAAAATAACAGGTCATACAGAATAGTTATATGAATTTAGGATTTTGGCTGGATTGTGGCATGTGACTATCGCTGTAGACCATTTAAAAGGGGACTTATATCATTATGTGCCAGCCAACAGTGGACTCCTGTCATTTTCCTTTAGGCCTACTGTCTGTAGGCCTAAAGGGAATTTTAATGACAGCTTGACAGTACATTAATGCCTCATATATTTATTTGGGTAGCACTTTATTTGAACCTTAATACTAGTAACAGAATATACTACAGCTGAGCCTATAAATGTATTATAGACAAATATTATCAAGTTGTGTGTGAAGAGAGTGCTTTATTGAATGACATTTCTTATGTTATTGTTTTCACTTTTTTCATTCATGCTATAGTTTGAATGACAAATAAACTTCTTACTGAAAGGATAACTACTTAACTGTTTCCTGAAATTACTATATAAATAAATCACTTTAAAATCAGTACCTTAAACATGCCCAAATACCCTCAAGAAAGTGTTATGGCAATGTGGTTAAAAATAGTAAAGAGGATCTATTCAAAATGTTTACATCACCATTCCACACATACAAATGGCAAATGAAAGCTGGGACTTTATATTTTACTGCCAAAAAAACAGGTTTGCGTAATAATTATAAGTATTATTGGCTGGATTTTGGCATGCGACTGTTGATGTAGACCATTTAAAAGGGGACTTATATCATTATGTGCCAACCAACAGTGGACTCCTGTCATTTAATGCCATACAAGAGGAGACTGTCTATTCTGTAGGCCTAAATGAAATTTTAATTACAGCTTGACAGTACATTAATGCCTCATATATTTATTTGGGTAGCACTTTATTTGAACCTTAATACTAGTAATAGAATATACTACACTTGAGCCTACACATTTATTATAGACATATATTATCAAGTTGTGTGTGAAGAGAGTGCTTTATTGAATTACATTTCTTATGTTATTGTTTTCACTTTTTTCATTCAGGCTAGTTTGAATGACAAATAAACTTCTTACTGAAAGGTTAACTACTTAACTGTTTCCTGAAATTACTACATAAATAAATCACTTTAAAATCAGTACCTTAAACACGCCCAAATACCTTCAAGAAAGTGTTATGGCAATGTGGTTAAAAATAGTAAAGAGGATCTATTCAAAATGTTTACATCACCATTCCACACATACAAATGGCAAATGAAAGCTGGGACTTTATTTTTACTGCCAAAAAAACAGGTTTGCGTAATAATTATAAGTATTATTGGCTGGATTTTGGCATGTGACTGTCGCTGTAGACCATTTAAAAGGGGACTTATATCATTATGTGCCAACCAACAGTGGACTCCTGTCATTTAATGCCATACAAGAGGAGACTGTCTAAACTCTAGGCCTAAAGGAAATTTTAATGACAGCTTGACAGCACATTAATGCCTCATATATTTATTTGGGTAGCACTTTATTTGAACCTTAATACTAGTAACAGAATATACTACACTAGAGCCTATAAATATATTATAGACATATATTATCAAGTTGTGTGTGAAGAGAGTGCTTTATTGAATTAAATTTCTTATGTTATTGTCTTCACTTTTTTCATTCATGCTATAGTTTGAATGACAAATAAACTTGTTACTGAAAGGATAACTACTTAACTATTTCCTGAAATTACTATATCAATAAATTACTTTAAAATCAGTACCTTAAACGTGTCTAAATACCCTCAAGAAAGTATTATGGCTATGTGGTTAAAAAATAGTAAAGAGGATCTATTCAAAATGTTTACATCACCATTCCACACATACAAATGGCCAATGAAAGCTGGGACTTTATATTTTACTGCCAAAAAAACGGGTTTGCGTAATAATTATAAGTATTATTGGCTGGATTTTGGCATGTGACCATCGCTGTAGACCATTTAAAAGGGGACTTATATCATTATGTGCCAGCCAACAGTGGACTCCTGTCATTTAATGCCATACAAGAGGAGACTGTCTAAACTCTAGGCCTAAAGGAAATTTTACAGCTTGACAGTACATTAATGCCTCATATATTTATTTGGGTAGCGCTTTATTTGAACCTTAATACTAGTAACAGAATATACTACACTTGAGCCTATACATTTATTATAGACATATATTATCAAGTTGTGTGTGAAGAGAGTGCTTTATTGAATGACATTTCTTATGTTATTGTCTTCACTTTTTTTCATTCATGCTATAGTTTGAATGACAAATAAACTTCTTACTGAAAGGATAACTACTTAACTATTTTCTGAAATTACTATATCAATAAAGCACTTTAAAATCAGTACCTTAAACATGTCCAAATACCCTCAAGAAAGTGTTATGGCAATGTGGTTAAAAATAGTAGAGGATCTAGTCAAAATGTTTACATCACCATTCCACACATACAAATGGCAAATGAAAGTTGGGACTTTATATTTTACTGCCAAAAAAACGGGTTTGCGTAATAATTATAAGTATTATTGGCTGGATTTTGGCATGCGACTGTCGCTGTAGACCATTTAAAAGGGGACCTATATCATTATGTGCCAACCAACATTGGACTCCTGTCATTTAATGCCATACAAGAGGAGACTGTCTAAACTCTAGGCCTAAATGAAATTTTAATTACAGCTTGACAGTACATTAATGCCTCATATATTTATTTGGGTAGCAATTTATTTGAACCTTAATACTAGTAACAGAATATACTACAGCTGAGCCTTTGAAGTTACAGACATATATTGACAACTTGTGTTATAACAGAGTGCTTTATTGAGATATTTTAAAACAAGTTATTGTTTTCACCTTTTTCCTCCATGCTATAGTTTGAATAATACATTATATTTATTAGAAAAAAAGATAACTATTTTCTGACCTGACTACATCCATGAATTACTTTAAAATCAGTACCCTAAAGATGTACAAATGGCCTTAAGAAAGTATTATAGTCCTTGCTTAAAATTAAAATAAGCACACTGATTTTATAAAATGTTATATATTTGAAAGACATTATTTTGTTGGTAATACTGCAGCCCTTGATATCAATGCCAAATTACTTCTGAATTACAGTTTAAGCTTTATTTATTTGAAGTGATAGTGGTTATTTATTAAATGTTTGGATCACAGAGAAAGGTAATCATTCAATAGAAGAAACTGGTACCCAGACAGATCCACTGCATTACAACAGAGGCCCCCTCTTGGATAAGTAGATGTCGTTTAAGAATCTAAGTCCCCTCTTTGCAATTTCTCTAAAAAGTAAAAAAAATAAAATTGAAGGTAATATAGTGTGAAAAGATCTTACAAGAAAATTTTGTATGATATTTATTTTACAATTAAATGACTAGAAACACATGTCCCCACTTGACAGTTTACACTGACAGTGCACTGTTTGCTAGATAGACGTGTATGTGTGTGTGTGTGTGTGTGTGTGTGTGTGTGTGTGTGTGTGTGCGTGCGTGCGTGCGTGCGTGGCGTCTCTGACATGATAAGTTAAGTGGGGCACAAAAACTCAACACCTATTAGCAGCAACTATTTTTTTTTTTGTGATGCATACAACCTGACTGATAAATTTAAATTAAACAGATAAATTAGCACTGAAATGCCATTTTATATAAGCTAAATGTAATAACATTTTTATACATAAAATTACAAATAAAGGCTCATTAATAATGTTAATTTATGAAACAGAAAAGATTCACATCAATCCTTCAATGAGCCAACAACGACAACCAACACTAGATTGTTGCACACTATCCAGCAGAATATAAAAGTAACAGAGGGCATCAAATCTAGAAATAAAATCAACAATGCTCTTTGCATATCTTGCCTATTTCTGACCTTGTTCCTGTTCTTTGGATTTCCCTTGTCTCGCTTTGTCCTCATCTGAGCACCTCTAATTTATGGACCAAGACCAAGTATATTCCACACAAGTTATCATAGTTTTAATGACTTCACTATTGTACAACTATAAATGTTTCTAAGTTATTTAATGTTTATCAAATAACTAGGGCTGTCAAAATAACGCGTTAATTTCGATTAATTAATAAAAAAAAAAAAAAAACGGATTAAAAAAAATAACGCAAATTAATCGTATAGGGTAGTTCACTGCTATTGTTTTCATCCGGGTTTTTCGCGCCTGCGTGCCGGACTGGAAGGCAGAAGGCGAGCACAGCGGCAGACGCGAACAGAGCAAACAACGAGTTCTCGACGGATTTTTCTTCTTTAGGTAACGTATCAGAAGATCGTTTTAAGAGTAAGTTGATGGTTGATGGTATCAGATTGCCAGATACCGTCCAGATAGCGAGTCTGTGAATGCTGGCCAGACGATTTAGTCCGGCCCGGTGGCCAAATGCATTATCATTATTCAACGGCTGTATCTCCTCGCTGCATCCACCGATCTGCACTAGATTTTTTGTGAGTCGTGGGCGAGCGCTGGCCAACGCATTCGTGTGTATCGGCCGGTGGACGGGCGGGGAAAATGCGTGACAGGCCGGCGGTGTGCGAAGGCACTTGGCTGCAGGGCCGATCGACGCCGCTTGCGGCTTTAATTATTTAAGCAGAACAATGACCAGTGCAAAATTAAGTTGTATTTACCGGAGATGAAGTGTAGACTGCAAATTCTGTCGGGGTATGATGGCTCCCACAGTCCATTGGGATTTGTCTGCCTGGGTCCTTTTTCATTGAAAATATCCATTTCTTTCTTCGTCCTTCGCTATACGAAAGAAACGTACATCCAACGATTTGGAATGCCTCTGTGTGCAACCGGGAGCACAACAAGTCGTATGCATTGTTTACATTTCGAAAATAAACTAAAAGCACGCTCTAATTCACCCGTTTTGTCACGGTGTTTGTCGAGAACAGTCCTGCTTTTGCCTACCGGCATAACCCGGAAGTAGCGCGGACGTCACTTTACTGTTGTAAAGTGTTGATATTGAGGGGAGTGTTCATTTATTTTCACTGTGTCCCCTACGTTACTGTGTGCCACATATGCCACAACGACACATGTTAAAACGTCTGAAGGCATGGAATGTGAATAAGAGTTTTTGAACTTTAATGTATCTAATGCTGATTATTCATTGAATCATTTGAATTTAAATATTTAAAATACTTTCACAGCAAAAATTATATGCGATTAATTTAGATTAATTAATTAGAGAGTATGTAATTAATTAGATTAATTTTTGTAATCGATTGACAGCCCTACAAATAACACTTGGTCTGTTAGGTATTGTCCAGTGAATATCAGGCCAAAATTGTGTCTGGAACCAGGGTTGTCCTATGGCAACTGGGGAGTCTTTAGTTGGAAAGATGAAAAAACTTTATCCGAGGAGATAATCATGAAAATAAATATAACTTGACAATGGGAGAGTCTGGTCCAGAATATTGTACTGATTAACAATGTTGGATTGATGAGGTTTTGTTCCGAACCAGAGGACCAGAGCTAAAACTGGATTAATTGAGAGATGAGCAGAACTGGAACAGGAGCTCCTTCTTCTGTTGCATTTCACCAGTCAATATCCCCCTTTTTACTTACCGGCTGAGGAGTTTGGGCAAAAAGTAAGAAGTGATTAAATGGCCAAAGTTTCCACTATACAAACACTGTCCTGAGACCATTCTCCACTGTCTTTCCTCTGGTTCTGCAAATCCTCATGGGTTCAAGCTTGAGTGACAAAGAAGGTGAGTTAACAGCATTCTTTACTTATATCATACTGGGTTCTACAATAACAGGTCTAGAGATAAAAGGAGAGTCTTTTCAGTCCCAAGTGCATTCTCTGAAACGATTGTTGATGCAAATTGACAAGATTATAACGTTCTCTAAGGACTTGTGTTTGTCCCTGAGGGCTGCCTCATCCTTTAATTTATCAGTTAATGGGTTTAGAAAGGCTATTTTACAATTGGGGGAATTCCAGCTTGAATCGGCTGCAAAAGTGCGAAAATCTATTGCTATCTCTTCCAAAGATCTATGTATTTTCTTGTTTTAATGTCCAGAGTCACTTTGTTGATTGTTCCTTGCTGATTTTTGGGGAAAAGGTTTGTTTGAAATGTTCAATTAACTCCTCATAGGTGAATAGATAGATAGTGTTTCCAATGATAACTGCATCCATCCACCTGAGAACCTTGTCCTGGCGGAATTCAGTAAGATAGGATATAATACTGGTGTCTTCAGGGAAAGAGGTCGAACACAAGTGTACACCGGGGTAGGAAACCCTGATAGTTATCAATTTTCCCTGAGATATACTTGTAGGTCAAGGTGATGGCAAAACAGAATGAGGGCAGACCAAGGGGAAGCTGCAGGGTGAGCAGACAGGGTGGAGCTGGTGTGACCTTCTGGAAGTCTGGTGTCCAAGTCTTGAATTTGGATCCAGGGCTTGAGCAGCAAAGTTGTGTTACTGAACCAGAGTTTATAACGAGGAGTCATGGTGACCGAGGAAAATACCTTTTTCTGTGAGGGCGGTTGGTAGTTGTGCCACATTGACCAGACATTTCTGCCATGCTCTTTGTTGGTGAGACTCTTAGACGGGCAGTAACTAAGGACACTGGATATGTTTTCATGGTATTGAAAAAAAATGACAGACAGGTATGTAATTGTGGAGATGGGAGAAGAGGTCCAGGCAGTGAAGGAGCAGGGAGGAGAATCTTTGGAGGGATCCTGAGGTTAGTGCTGTAGTGGACTCCAGGGGGCAGATGACTTAGAACAAAATGAGAAGCAGTAAGAGCATGCCTATGCAACGATAAGAGGAAAATATGTATCACAAGAAAGACAATGGCAGCATAGAGAAGGAGCCCTGATTGCCACTCTGAGAGTTGGTAGGATCTGGCATCTGGCTAAGGCATTCTTCTCTTCTCTGTTCACCTAACTCAGCCCCGCCTACTTTTTCAACAGCGGCACTTCCGTTTGTCTAAGCACTTCCGGTGAGCCGTCAATACACTGTTGTCAGTATCATAAAATGGAGAAAATAACATGAGAAGAAACAAATGTCGTTAAAAAGCTCTAAGGGAACGTGTCTGCTCCATCCTAGGGCAGGGCTCTCAGCTCTCACGCAATGACCGTGAGACACACACATTTCCCTCACTTCACACGCACACACATTGCATTTGTCACGCAGAAAAATAAAGTCCATAATGAATGGGCTGCAAATAATCAGTTCACAGTGCTGTCTGTTCAGAGCACTGTTAAACCCCACTTAACCCCACTGTGGAACTGTTTTGGCATCTTTCACAGGTTGTGGGCATTTGTAATTCCTGCTTTAGTTAGCATTAACAGAGCAGCAGCAGAAGAGCTGGAACAGCAATGAGCAGTTTAATAAAACTGTTAAACTTTAGCCCTGTGACCAGCAACCGCTGGAGATAGCCAGACAATATGTCTGTATACCCTGCAGTAGGATTAGTAGTCATGAAGGACTCTGAGGCACTGTACTGTGTTCAGGAAACTGTACTGATAAGCAAATGTGCCTCTATGAAGTCATGTACTCTTTCTTTACCAGTAGGTATGCTCTGCTGTGCTGTCAGACAACTGACAGTGGAGCCACAACCTGCTATATGTTAACCACTCAGTTAGTTAAGCAATTAAGCTTTTATCTGTTATTTGGCTTAACAGCAACAACAGTGTTTTCTATACATATTAAAAAGTATTGATCACATCCTTTTGTATGCTTCAGATTTGCCTCCTACACATCAATAACTGAACAAGCCATAGTAGCTAAAAACCTGAAGATCAGAAGCGCACACAACCTGTAAGTCTGGCCAGAAGACGCCACAAATGTGTCTCAATTAAAGAATGTAGCAGCTAATGAGTATTAAACTGTCGTGGTTATTCTATGTGATGGAGAATAGCCTCTGAATTAACTCTACCATTTCTGTTTGATGGATGTCAGAATGGTGAACATGACCAAGAGCAGGAGAGTCGTGCTGAGGTCTGCTTTGTCAGACCACTCATAATTAACTCTCTGTATACTGATCAACATTAAAGTCCTTTCATTGTGGTTGACTACAAGTCACGGGGGGAAAAATGTATGATAGTAATGGCTCATGCAAGTACTCTTCCACATTTTTTCACTTCACTTGTTCAAACTTTGACATGTCTTATTGAAATCTTGGAACAAATCAAAAATTCTAAATAATTGTAAAAGTAGAAGGAAAATGATATGTGGTTCCTTTACATTTTTGTATAAGTGTATATGTATTCAGCTACCCTGAGGAAACACAATGTAGAAAAAGCTTTTGCTGCGTTTACAGCTGTTATTCTTTTGGGTTATGTCTCTTCAAGTTTTGCACATTTAGAGACAGAATTTTCTGGGCATTCTTATTTACAATATAGCTTGAACTCATACTGGATAAAGTATGTCTAAACATCAACATTCAAGACTTGCCACATATTATCAGGTGGATTTAGGCCTGGACTTTGACTGGACCCTTCTAAGACATGAATCTGCTTTGAAACTATTACATTGTTTTGCTGGAAGGTGAACTTCTTACCTAGTCCCAAGTCTTTTACAGGCTCTAGCAGTTTTTCATTCTTGATTTCCCTGTATGTAGCTCCATTCATAAACTCTGAACAGCTCCCCCATCTGTACCCACAGTATGATGCTGCCACCAAAACCTTTTTCCAGAGGGGAATGGTGGTTTCCAGGTGTCAGCTTTCTGCCATACATAACACATTGCATGTAGAATTGAACTTTTGGTGGTTCATTTTATTGTTTTAGATTTGTAGATTACACAACTAATAGCTGTGACTCTAAACAGATACTCTATGTCAGGGGTCACTAATTAAAAATCAGCGGGGTCCGAATAAAGAACATCAACAACCAGTAAAGGTCGGGACACATTTGTAATTACAATCCGTTACTTCAAACAGTATTTAACACTGAAATAAAATGTTTATGCATCCACAAAAAAATAACATAAAAATAGAATGTTGTTCTATTTTAAAATCCAAAGTGCTTTTTGAAATAGAGAACCACAATCTTTCACAGTTTGGTATATAGACAATTTCCTGACTTTCACATCTTTTATAAAACACCTGAACTTTTTTAAATTTCTTTTTTATGGCTTAATGAGAGAAGTGAGCTTTAGGCTGCCCTGCAAGGATTTTAAACCTGGGTTTGATTGGCAACAAAGCCAACCTCAAGCACATATCAAGGTGCTCCCTGTCACATTCAATATAAATTAATCCTATGATCATACAAGGCCAAAGACAGCCTTGGAAATGCAGGACACATCACCAACACTATCATAACATAATACATTTTAATTTGACACAGAATGCACGACAGTAATCAGTCTGCTTTGCCCGTTATTGTTCACCAATTAATCATTACAGTTTATAAAAAAAAGGCAAGATTTATCTTTTTTGAAGTTTAATAAAATGGTTATATTTTAGCCCAGTGACTGGAGACCTGTCCAGGATGAACCCTGTGTCCGCGCTCCACTTTAACTTCATAAAAAAACTCTCTGAGAATCGCCTTTCTCTGGCCTCACCCAGGTAGAACCCGTTCTCCAGTCCATGTTGTAGCTGCAGTTTATTTATTTTATCTTTTTGATGTAGTTTTCTTAACAATCTGCAAACATCAAAATCCTTGTAATTTTATTTAGTGTCCTGGAGCGCAGCTGCTCATCAGGTGAACACTGCTGCATACAGACAGTCGATGCAGTTCTGCCTTCTTTGCTTCAGAACAGCGCAGGGTTTTTTTTTTTTTTTTACTTTTTCCCAATCGAACTCAGTCAAATGCCGACTTTTCTTCTTCAAGGGTCATGCTAAATTAGCCTGAGCTAGCGCGTTACTCTTGTTTGTGTTTAAATAAAACGTAATAGCGAATCACGAGGAGATCCCTGGTTGGTCGCTGCGTTTATAGGCGAGGAAATAAACGCTGACAGGTGACATGGCCACAGGTGGAAATAACTCATGCAGGAGCCCTCAATCTTTTTTTGGAACAGTCTTTATTCAGATATCAATTGGGAACAAACATGGTTGTTGCCAAGAAAGTTTTTTGTATCAAATAAAGTATGGGAAGTTTCCCTTAAAATCTTACACAGGTGTTATCCTGTAAATTCAGTATTGAACAAATATATTGCAGATATTGATCCTCTTTGCTCCTTCTGTCACATTGAACAAGAAACACTGACCCACCTTTTTTAGGAATGCTCTTTTAGCAAAATCTTTTGGTGTGACTTCAATAATTTTGTCAACAAGAAATGTAATATACTTATTTCATTGAATGTTAAACATGTTTTCTTTGGTATTTCCAATAACAGTATGTCTGGGAAAGATTATATTATAAATTTTCTTATTTTGTTAGCCAAATTCCACATACATGTTTGTAAATTTGCTAAAAACAAACCCAACCTCACTGTTTTTAGAGCTTATGTAAGAGGTTTTTTGGACTCCTTAAAAATATGCACCAATTCTAAAGCTATGAAACTTCTAACCCTAAGTGATGAAGTTAATTTGTAATCTGTAATTTCCTTTTTCTGTTTCATGGAATCCTGTGGTTCTGTTACCCCAGCACCTCGAGCATACTACTGTCTGCAATTGTATAGTCTTTATATGTAAATAAAGTTTGTAAAAAAAAAAAAAAAAAAAATTCATGCAGGAGCAGATTGACACGCTTACCGAGGGAAGTTGTTGTCAGCTGTTCTATCTGCTGAACTTTCTGACCTGCTGGTTCGCATTAATCCAAAGAAAACCTTTGACCACCGCTACTTTCATTCATACCATCTGTGGTCAGTTTGAGATGTTCTTTCAAAAGTTAAAATGATTGAACACCGATAAACCTCAGACTGGCAATGTCCGCTTTGCAAAGACCCGCCCTACTCTCTTTCTGATTGGCTAATGTCCCGGCTCTGCCAGGTTTAATTGGTTGAGAGCAGCTTCAGTGTAAAACCTTGAATAAAAAGTCTAGACGGGACTTTTTGCGCTCAATTTCCAAATGACGGAAATCCGTCGCAGCGACGGAGAACTTTAACCCCTGAGTTAGACACTGTCGTCGGACAACATGCAGTAATATATAAATGTTTGAAATCAGGTTGGGTCCGGATTAGCCAGCAGGTGGGTCCGGATCCGGACCCTGGACCGCTAATCCGTGACCTCTGCTCTATGTGGACCTCTGTAGTGATATAGAAATATACATATTTCTACACAAATAGTTTCCAGGTGAGTAGTTCCGGTTGGGCAAAGTGGGCGGGGTATATAAGAAGAAGCTGCGTCCAGCTGGACACATATCTTCCTCGTGCTCCCATTGTGTGGCTTGCGTCTCGTGGGTTCTGGCGGTAAATGGCAACAAATCGCTAAGTGTGGTGCATGCCGCTTTTATTTCCTGGTGGCAGGTGTCATCTCTCCCTGCACTATTGCTGATCTTTGTCAGAAAATCTAAATTTAAGTGTGATCGTAGGTAAAACGCCACTGTGCTGCTCTCCTCCTCTTCCTCGTTCTACGAGTGTGTGTGCGTTTGTGTGGATTGGCAGGTAAGAAATTAATGCTCATGGTAAGCTCCAGTTTTTTGCAGTTTTGTTTGAAACGGTGACTAATTAACTTTCATAGGTCTCTCCATATTTGGACCATTGCTGCTCTTTTGTCTTCCGGATTTCTGCACGCTCACCAGTCAAATTCGGACTGTGGTGGCGGTCACACGCCCCAATTAAAGTGGTGTTTGGGGTGTGCCATCGGCGCGCCCAGTTCGCCTCTTGCTATGGCGTGGCCAGAGGGCCACCCCTGGTTCTGATGATATTTTAACTTGTATTTTCTATGTATTTATTATTTATTTTGTTCCAGCCCTTTTGGTTCTTTATATAACTGTTTATTTGGGCTGACATTGTTTTTCTTTTGTATTAGGTTCAAGGTTGTTGCATTTATTAACTGTTTTTTTCTTAGGGCAGTTGCTGAGGTCCGGTGGCGGTGCTGGTGTGGCAACGGTGTCTTCCTCTTCTGTGTGCCGTGATTCCTCAGTTTGGGTTGTCTCTCTGCGTTTGGTGCTTTAAAGGGTTTTTGTTTGCTGTGCTTGGTGGATGCCGTCCCTATAGTGGCCCCTTCTGACGGTGACCTCAGCTACTGTAGTTTCTTCTGTTTTTCTTAGTTTTTTTATTACAAAGAACTGGTTTTAAAAAGAGTATTTTAAAAGAGTTTAATAAATAGGTTTTTGTAAATTTGAAACTGTCTCTGATGTCTCAATCTATGCATAACTGAACCTGTGTGCCTTAAAAAGAAGGTAATATTCCCTGGGTGAAATTCCCTGGGTAGCATTGTTGAGCAACTTATTTGGGTCTAGAAATTTAAACTGCACAATATTCATCTAGTGACGCCACACCTCTATGGTTATCCCTGTCCTGTCACCTTAAGTTGTTTACTATTTTTTAGTCAGTTTGCAGTTGTGCCATACACTTTCAGAGGATGGACTGAATAGCAGATTGGAGCTTCAGATTGTTTTATACCCTTACCCTTCTTTTAAATTTATATAACACTTTATCCTTGACTTCTTGGCTATGTTATTTGGTCTTTGTGTTGTGTGTTTTCTAATGTTCACTAACAGACATCTAAAGAATTGACAGAACGGCTGGATTAACACTGAGATTGAATTGCGTTTCATATGAAAACATATCATTAAATCTACAATTCTCCATATTACTAAATTACTAGAGGAGATACATAATGTGATGTCATCTGTCTTTCTATCAACTTTGCATCAATAAACAGCAACAGTTGCTATGATGAATTGTGTTTCATGTTTACTTAAAGAGATACAAAGTCAAGAGCTGGTTTTAGGGATAGTTTGAATGAATGTAAATAACGACACTGAAGTTATGCACAGATTATCTTGCAAAACTTCTCTTCTGGGTTCTCTACTTCACAACCAGAAGACAGTTCATCTAGTTAGCAACAGAGCTATCCGGCAAATGTTTTCAGTGTGACAACAATCAACAGCTTTAACTCAGTTATTGGTTCTGTGTGCAACACTTGAAGTCTTAGTTCTTTGACGCATGAGCGCTTAATCTAATCACCTGTTAAATATGGCTTTGAAAGTGCTGTTTTTATAGATGGCACCACGGATACATCATGTTGAATTTAGATAATGTTGGACTTCACAATTCAGAAAATGTTGCAAAGGTTTAAGAAATGTGTGATTATTTGCTGACAACCTTAGTAAAAAAATGATTGTCTCCAAACCTCTAATACCTGGTTGTGCCACCCTTTGAAGCATCATGTCTTTGCTTTACTAGCCACTAAATCTTTTACATCACTGTGGAGGAATTTTGTTCCACTCTTGCAGAAATGTTGTAATTTGGACACATGCCACAACATCTCAGTACTAAAGTACAACTGGTGACCACTCAAACATCTTCATTTTGTTGATTTCTTAGCCATTCAGATGTCGACTTTCTGGTGTGCTTTACATCACCCTCCTGCCGCATAACCAAAGTGTGCTTGAGCTTAAGGTTACAATGGCTGGACATTCTCCTGCAAGACATTCTAGAAGAGTGCGGATTTCATGATAAAATTACACCAAGTCTTCCAGGTCCTGCAGGGAAAAACAGCCCCAAACTCTTATCCAACCTCCACCATGTTTGATTAATGGTTTGATGTCTTTTTGTCGAAAATCTATGTTGGTTTTACACCAGATGTAAGAGGAAACATGCCTTCCATAAAGTTAGACTTTTGATTTACCAGTCAACAAAATGTTTTCCAAATATTTTCCAAAATATGTATTTAACACAACAAATTTTTTTTCTAAACAAAAGAATGAATTTAAAATAAATGCAGTCATGAATGCATTGTCATAGTGCTGCAATTTCACTCCCCTGCAGGGTCTCACTCCCCTTTAGTGTACACGTTCATACTTATGATTTCTGGCACCCAATGAAATGAAGCTATATCATTGTAAAAAGACATGTTTAGATATCTAGAGCAACAAAAAAATTTACAACTGATAGGATAACTGCGTTTCCACTGCTTTAATCGCTAAGACACCAATCATCTTTTTATCAAAGTAATGAATCATCTTGGGAGTTTTTATATTTTAGATTCAAAAGTGGTGTTTGATGTAAAGAACGTTACATATAGATCATCACATGCATACAAAAACAACAGAAATCACAACTATGAACGTCAGTATACGTAATGCAAGTTCAGCGAAAGAGTTGCTCTGCTGAAGTTACAGAGGGACTCGGTAATTTGGCCTTTCACTCAAAGCTAATCAAATACTTAATCCAGCACTCCAAAACGTGCACCAGCACAATCAACAAGCTGTCTGCCTTATGATCAGTGTGATAGTATTTGTTTCACTAATGCTTGGCGCTAAAGGTTGCTTGTTTATTTGAAGACAGCATTTGAAGACAGTAAAGACTAACTTTACCTTGAAATTTCAGTACAATGAGATGGGTGGTGCTCCCGTAGGCGCACCATCATTCTGCAATAATCTATTTAATACACTGTGCTATAACCCGTGCTATAACCCGACTTCTGCTGCTATCACAAAGTGAATATATGTCAATACATATGTATATATTAGGGCTGGGCAACGATTAAAATCTTTAATCGCGATTAATCGCATAATTTGCCTGATTAATCATGATTAATCGCATTGTATGCGCAAACTCCAAGAATGAATTCAAAAGTAGTGTAAAGAGCACTTTTATTTTAATGTTCTGCTGCCATATGAACAAAAGTGTTGTAACATTTGTAGCACTTATCAGTAACACATATTTAGTGTAAAGCTCAACTTAAACATGTAAAACAAAAAATAGCAATAATAATAAATTAAAGCTTATTGCCACTGACAGGAAATCCTCTTTATGGGGAAACAATCATAAAGAGATTAAGTAACAGCATGGAGCAGCATTACCATTTTATGTTCAATACCAAAGTGTGAAGCACAAAAAAAGGTCAACAGTAGCTATCCGCTTCGCCATTACATTGGTTAGCTTCTCTGAGTCCTTGAATTGTTTGGTGATGTCTACAGTGTGTTTGGCATTTTAGTGATATGTTAAGTTCAAGGTGCTCCGGTGATAAGAAAGTTTAACTTGGTAGTGGTTACAACTAACTTGTTTCTGTCATATTCGTTGCTGGAAGAACTTTAAACTGAAATGCTTGCTAACTCGATATGCTTGCATGTTTATTTGACGTTAACACGCTGTTTTTTGTTGTTGCTTTCTCGCGTGCCCCCCCCGCTCCGCCAGTCATCCGCGCAAAACTTGTTCCGGCCGCCAACTCACCGCCTCGCCTAAGCAAATTCCTGGGGGAAACACCGCCTTCAGCATGTCAGCTTTGTTTTTTTTCCGCGTTTTCCTTTTTCCAGCCAGCGCCTTTCTTCCTGTTTGAATCCGAGGCTGGGCTGACAGCGAGGTTATTGGCGCATTATCGCCACCTACTGTTCTGATTCAAACCCCTACACCGCAGCAACAGACCTTCACAAAATAAAAGCACGTGAGCGACATGCGTTAATGCGCAATAAAGTAAATATCGCCGTTAATAGTCTAATGAATTAACGCGAAATTAACGCGTTAACTTGCCCAGCCCTAGTATATATATATATATATATATATATATATATATATATATATATATATATATATATATATATATGTATATAACCGTGAATGTACATATGACATCATCTGTCTACTCTGATTTCTTCTGTATTTTTATTCTTTTTTTTTCTCATTTTCTTTTTGATTCACTGTATATATGAAGATACACTGTATATAACTGATGCACCTTTTCCTGCTTTATTTTGGCACCTTTTTCTGACTATTGACTATTGAGCCGATGTGACAAGTGAATTTCTCCAACATGAGATCAATAAAGCCTATCTTATCTTATCTTATCTTATCTTACATAGTTCTTTCTTCCTCCAAGCCGTTGTCATTTGTCTTCTTATGGTAGCTGAAGTATCCTTTTAGATGGGGGAAATGTTTGGGATGCTCACCTCCTTCAGTCATCATAGAACCTGAGCGGCTATACAAAGGTGAACAGCAGGAGGGGTCTTGATACTACGGTTGCACACGACCTGAGGGATTTGATCTGAACTTTCTCTCTGATGACACATAAAAAAACAAAACACAAACCGCCAATACTGCAGGAATGGTATGACAGAGTTTTTTGTGGTTTTGAAAGCATGACTTTTTCATATTGCGGTATAACGTGAAACCGGTAACCGACCCATGCCTAGTCTTAACTAAGGCAAGTTACGCCTGCCAAACTTTAGATGTTGTTCTCTGATATTTTTTCACATCCTTGATAAGTGACCATGCTCTCTTGAAGTCACCTTTAGGAAGTGTAAAGATTACCGCCCCCCTGTTGGCAGTCCTCCCAGTCCTTTACCCTGGAGAAGCGGTCTTCTTTTATTGATGACTTCTTCAGTAACAAAAGCCCCTTGAGGCAGAAACTATACTTTAACACATTTAATCTAAACAAGCCAGAGAACTGGTACAGCTTCAGTACAGGACTCTCATATTGATCACGATGTAGGAAAAGGTAAAATGAAGATGTGAGAGCCCCGAACTGTCGGTGAGATCAGTTTAAATATGGATCAGCAAGGACACACCCCAGCAGGAGTGGTGTGTCCTTACTACAGGCCGCCGAAAAGGCATCGTAACCCTCTCCAGACTGATGGGTTTCTATAAAATTATCTAAATGAAAACCAAAAAAATAAATTTCTTGATCAGCGCATCTCTATATCAAATTGTACAAGTTGCAAGCAACTAAGCAGTAAAAATCTGATCAGCATCTTTCTTTTCACACCCATGTTTGATACAATAGCGCATACAATTGCTATTGATCCTGTGCTAATATACATTGAATTGCTGAACCT
The DNA here is from genome assembly GCA_037039145.1 of Fundulus diaphanus. NCBI lineage: Eukaryota > Metazoa > Chordata > Actinopteri > Cyprinodontiformes > Fundulidae > Fundulus > Fundulus diaphanus. The sequence continues at coordinate 32,685,441 of CM073128.1, forward strand.
CTATTTTGTGGAGTACCTGAAGGGACAGCTCTTGATACCTTGCTTTTACCCCATATAATTACTCCCATTTGCTATTGATCTGTAAAAAAAAAATCAGCTGGTCAGATCCCCCCCCCCCCCCCCCCCAATCAAAAAACAGAAAGATATTAAATAGCTTGATCAACATCTGTAGAGCAAAGACACTACTGGTTGGTTGTGATCACATGGTAGAATCCCTAATCATCAATACCAACCCTTGTGACTACATAAAGATCTTGTTCAATTCAAATGTTCGAGTCTGCAAGACCAGGTTACATTAAATAGTGTTCCCATCCCTGTGAATGGGTCAAGGGGGAGACAAAGTCCTGATATGTTTAAAAGACAAACAGGAGGAGAAAACAGCTATCCTGTCCCAAACAGAGGAGTAAAAAAGTACCAGCAAACCTTTCCCCAGCCAACCTTTTTTCCCCTCCTCATCTTGATGAAACTTCACAAACAAAAAGTGTGCGTTTCCCTTTAAGGAGCCCCCACCGTTCGCAGAACGGAGGGAGGAGGAGTAGGTCAGTGGAACAGCGACTGAGAAGTAGAAAAAAAATCCAATAGCGGACGGTTTCAAGTCCCCCCAGTAGAAACTGTGCCTGATTTGTGGCCAATGTTGGAGATGTAAAAAAAAAAAAAAAGAAAAAAAAAAGAGAGAGGGGAAGGGAGGGAGGGAGAGGAGAGAGAAGGAGGAGGGAGGAGGATGGGGAGGAGGGGGAGGAGGAGAAGAGGGGAGGAGGGGGGGAGGAAAAACACTAAAGGGGTAGCTATGGAGATGGAGCGTTTTCCTGGCTGCTTTCTTTGACAGGTGTTGAGTGGGGCAAAAGTCTTAAAACAGAATTCAGCATGTACGCCAAAGGTAAAGGAGCTGTCGTCCCTTCCGATAGCCAAGCGAGAGAAAAGTAAGTGGATTGTGTTGCTTTATTGTGAGACTTTTTATCTGCTTATCTGTGCGGGCGAGGGGGACAGCGGAGGGGCGCACAACTTTCTAAACTAGGTAGTGTAATTTAAAAGGAGTGAGCTGGAGTAAAGTGCGCTCCTCCTCAACTCATCCGACCACCTTGGAGGTGCGTCTCTGAAACTTTTTCCTTCAAAAACGCGACTCTCGCGTGTAATTATGCGCACGATATTGTCTGACAATGTGAGCGAACACCTCTGTAAGCTGTTGCGGGGCATCGGAGATGCGGACGGGTTGTGTTTTTGTGTTTCTGGTTATGTATAACGCGCACTTGTTCGGCGGCAAAAGTTGAGGAGGCATGGTCGTTGGGGTAAACGCGTGTGTCCGCGGATGCTTGGGCTGCTCGCTTGAAACTTTCAGGGATGAAGACGCCGGATGCTTTGAATGGATCCGGTGCTTTTTAGGGACGTGAAGCGCACAGGCTGTGCGTTTTTGGTGCGTAAAACGCAAGGCGCAGGCACTTCAGGCGGCGAGGGGGGAAGCTCTGTCCCGTTCAGCAACCATACAATGGTGCTTAACTTTTAAACTGAAAAGCGCTGATTTGGTGTCAGAAGGAAACTTTATTCAACGTGTATGTTATCCAAAAACATATTAAAAAAACTGTTAGCAGTTCTAATTTTTAGTCTCACGCGAATTCGCTTGTTGGTGCGCTGCTCCACTTTTTTTGGTTTATTATGAGCAACTTTTAAATGTCACAGTCCCAACAGAGTGATGTCTGCCCTTTTCCTGCCAATCTTCAGTGGAGTTAAAAAAAAAAGTTATTTCTTACGGGAGCCTTCAGAGAGTTCTTTGGATCACCGTGGTGCTGTTTTGATCACCACTAGGACTCCTATTTTTACGCACCAAACGAGTGCGAGTTTGTGGAGCAGCGAGCCGGGCTCCCCATGGAGATGCAGTTGTAATCCCTAAAACAATGTCAAGTCCTGGGGGGCTGTACTGCTACACGACCCCCGTCATACATCTGTGATGGAAACCGAATTTCTTTTGAGACTCTCTTATTTGTTTAGATGCACCGTGGTGTCATATTCAGTTGATTAGGCTTTCTAGTGATGTGAGTCGCTTATGTGCTTAGTAGAGGCTTCCTCGAATACGACTTTGTTCACAAATGCTTGCAGGGAGCATTTGATTTCACCCTGGATACACATGATTTTGTTGGAAAATTGAGTCTCGGTGTATATGCATTCGTGTTTGTGTGTGTGTTGATGTGGGGGAGTGAATCTTAAATGAAAACAGTCCCATGTGGCTTTATGAGCAGCAGCAGGCAGGCTGACCTTTGAACCAGCATATGATGCTTTAATATTGCATATGAAGCACTAGCATCTCCGTTTACACCTGTTTGTGGAGCGTGGGTTATTTACAGTATGGTGAAAAGCGATATATAATTTAACTGATGTGTCTTTAGTTAGTTTTTAGTTGCACCCGCTTGTTCGGGGGACAGTGGATTATGTTGCATGTGTCACTGGGAGTGAAATCAGTGCAGAGGGAGGGTGTATTTCAAATGATAGTGTAGGAGGAGGATTAATAATTTAACTCATAAGAACTACAAGTCTTTTGAGAAAAGCAGCAAATGATGAACGCGTCTGATTCTAGGCTGCTTATAAATTATAAAACCTCCTGTTTATTGTTTGGCCTCCTGTTTACTTCCATTCAAACATCTGTCACTTATTTGTAACAAGTTGCCTTTACTATTAAAGATTTCTGTCTTATCTTTTTTTTTTTTACAGTGCTATGCAAAAACTTCCCACGCCTTTTTCAAAACTTTCCATGTTTTGTCACATTACAAGCACCAGTGCTATTTTTTTTCTAAGACTTATGCAATAAGTAAGTAAGTAATAAGTGCATAAGTGTGAAGTGGAAGGAACACAATACTGATGAGAGTTTGAAAGGCAGGGCATTCATACAGTATATCTTCAGACAGGTTTTTATGTCCTGCTTTAAATTCTCAATTGGTTTCATGTCTGGACTTTGACTGGGCCATTCTAAGAGATGAATATGATTTTATTTAAACCAATAACATTGTAGGAATGTGAACTTCCTGCCCGGTGTCCATTCCAAGTCTGACCAGCTTCCCTGAAACTGCTGAAGAAAAGCATTGCCACAGCATGATGCAGCCACCACCGTTTTTCACCGTGTTAGTTGGTTGTTTGGGATATTTTGCATTATTTTAGTTTTCATGCCACATCTATTATTTTTCATGATCACCAAAACGAATGTTCAGTATTGAACAGCAGCGTTCACACTGAAGGTATAATACACAGAACTGAAAGCTCTTTTACTAATTGATGGCAATTGATTGTAATGGTATCATTTATAAGCATTAGCATAAAGGGGTTTGAATACAACGTCACATTTTTCAGATTTTTACTTGTAAAAAATGTTTTTGGAGCTCACGTATAATTTTCCTTCCACTTCCCTAATATTCACTACTTCAGGTCGCCTATTATGTAAAATCCCAACAAAATACAATCAGGTTTTTGGTTTTAACTCATCAAACTGTTTTGCAAAGCACTGTACTTGGTTTGTCTAAACGTTACAGGCCAGCAGGTAATGTCCACACATCGCAGGAGAGGCTCGGCCTCTCCCCTCACCTGTCTTGTCACCCTAGCTCGCCCCGCAGGGCTAACACATGTTCCCTTGTAACTGTGGAGCTCACAATGGTGGCCTCGAGGAATTATCATATTCATATTTACATATTCATTCAACTCTTTACATATTGGCCTAATGAAAGGTCGGCACTCCAGATGGACATATATGCCAATAAAACAAGAGCTTTGTATCAAAGCTGCAGCTCCTGCTGTGAGGATTCAACATCAGGTCTTTCTAATTTAATAACGCGTACGGAAAATGTTAGGACGTGAAGCCGAGCTGGGACCAGAAAGCAAAAGTAAGCTAGAAACACAATGCAACTGCTGCACTAATATGTTTTTCTTGGTGTTGTTTTAATGAAGAACAGGTGATGCAACGTTTCAGGGAGAAACGCAAAACTTGTTGACGCCACCGTTTTAGAAATACAGCATCAGTGCAGAGAAATGTTTTGCTTGCACAGCTGGAGGGAGTCAGACCACATGGGTGTGGACAGAAGATGTGAGTTACACTAGAGCATTAATGTTTCATAGAAAAACTTGTGGAATGAAATATTAATGGTTATGTCTATAAACATTTTAATAAACTGCCTCCTCGTGTTGCTCTTGCATTGCAGTTTTATAATTTTTCCGTCTTTATATTTTAAAACAACAAGAAGGGCTGTTGACTTAATTTTTCATTTTTTTTTTTTTTTCAGATGTTATGTGCAGGAACTCACCTTTGCCTCTAAAAATCTTCAATCGACTAGTTTGATAGTTTCTTTAATGTTTAAAGTTTCTGTCTTCTTTAACAGACAAAGAACGTGACTAGCATGCAGTATGGTGTCACTCTTTGGGTTGTTGTGCTACTTTTTTTTCTTTTTTTAAATAACCATTGCTACCATATTAATGCTTAATTTTAGGTATGCCTTGTGAGGGCGGGGCAGTTGTTGGTATTTTGCAGGTAGTCTGGTGTGTGCATGTGTGAAGTGGTGGATTTTGAATATGAGGCGCAAGGAAAGAAAGGGCTTACAGTACTGAACAGCTCAGTTACATACTGTGGAGCTCAGGCTTAGTGTACAAAATGTTCCTAGATACAAGCTCAACTGTGTGCTTAAGTGTGTATAGGATGCTGTGCTTGACAGTGTTGGATTTTTACAAAAAAAAATCCTATAAAGCCTTGAAACCGAGTCTTGATTTTGTTCAGAAATGCAACACAACACAGACAGCCACGCAAACAATTAGATGGATTCCTCCACACAACCAAGGCCGCGCCATATAAGTGGAATGCAGCCGGCTGGCCTTGCTTTCCTCAGATCACAGGTAGCAGGAGTGTAGGGGGTAGGGACAGCTTTACACAAGATCCTTGTTTAAGGTTATTATTCCTAAGGCCTTTTGTGTGAGCAGAATAGATTTAGTGTGATAGTAAATTCAGAGAAATATCTGATGCATATAATCGTATAAATTTATTGTTATTCTTCTCTTTTTTCTTAGCCTTTTAACTAGCACTAATCGGTCAACCAGAGATCAGAATCAGACAGTATTCCCTTGATTGGCTCTGATTAATGATTTGCGAGTCAGTTGCTGAAAAATGTGAGTTTTCTTTTACTATTTGCCTCAAAACTAAGAATTCCCACCATTTAAGTCTATAAATGCATCGACCATTAGCATTTATTTTGATTCAGCTTAGTTTGGTGTAGTAAGAATCTAATAAAAGTTAATTTCATTTCATTTGATGCGTAAATGAGCATAACCTTGTAATGATTTCATTTTCTCTAGGATGCAAAACTGCTATATTTAAGAAATAACCTGCACATCATCTTTTTTGTGTGTATTATAATTCATAAAAGCGAAATCAGAATCCGTCTAAACTAGAATCAGCAAGCAAGAACTTAGAGAAAGCCAGTGACTGGTGTTGGCCAGGAAAAGCCTGGTCAGTGCAGTTCTAATTAAAGTGCATTTTGAAAAGAGTAAAAACCAGAATCATGTCAGCAGATGTTAAGGCAGCAACAAGGTCCTGGGTTTGATCTCCAACTGGGACTTTCTGCTTACAGTTTGCATGTTTTCTCCCAGCCTACATTGCTGTTTACCTCAGCCTCCTCACACCATCCAAAAGCATGTAAGTCAGGTTGATTGGCCACTGTAAATTTCCCTGTGGTGGGAGCTCGTGCGTGCTTGGATGTCTGTCCTGTTTGTCTCTTGATGTTTGCTGTTCTTTGATGGACCTTTAAACTTCTTCAGTGTTGATCTTGCTACCCCCCTATAAACTGCTCTGTATAGACCCCAGACTCTGCCAGGACCAGGCACAGAAAGAAGCAGGAAATGTAAATGTAAAATTTAAGAGCAGCTTTACATTTTGTGTGTTTTTTATATAATAAACTTTTTTCAACTAGTAAATCTGGGAACCTAAATTGAAGGTCCTATTTACAAAATAAAAGTTTGTTCAAAAGCTTGATGAAATATGTTCTCTTCAAAAGGACCATATTTAGGGCTTGGTGAGCAAAATAATTTTTAATACTTTCCAGTGTTTTGGTGTTATTTCAAGTGATTCTAGATTTGTTTGGGTGAAGAACTTCAAGTGCAAAGTTAATCAGTTTGTTTTGAATGCCAGTTTCTTTACATCCTCCGCTCCTCCTCTGGCCCCTCCCACCTATTTACATGCCATTTAACAGGGATCTTCAGGTCTGAATGCATGGTTTTGAGTCTACACAGATGGCTCAGTCATCTGCATTTTAGTCTTTTGAAGGAAGCATAAAGAACAGCACAGGAACACGAGCAGAAACAGTATTCGGAAAGTAAAGAAACCCTTGATTTACCCCCAGTGCCCTTTGGGGTGACGGCGCTCCCATTCAGATGTGTCAACAGTCAATTAATGCCGCCTGTTGTCAGCCGCTTTTGGTGCATCCGCACAAATTTGTTGCCCTTCGCACTTGAAATAAAGTAGGCAGTATAAATATTGAAGCTCTGTGCCTGAAGTTGTTAATCAGTTTGGCAACACTGCACACAGAGCAGAACAGTTTGTCTCTTATTAACATACAGAGGAAAGCATCTGTGCGTACAGCAATGAGGTGAGTGTCAGGTGATGATAGGAAACAGATGAGTGTTTTGAATATTTGGACTAATTGCTTCATGGTAGGTTATGTCATTGTTGCCCTCATTAACTACTCGTTGATGAAACTCATTAATGGGAAATTTTTACTAGTAATATGAGAAAATACTTCTCATCTCAAATCTTCAGAAATGCCTCAGATGTGTCTCTGAGGGAGAAGGAGATTATCAGATTTAAAATGGGTACCAATGAGATGATCATGCTGTATTTATGCGTTCATCTGAATGCGGATGCATTTATGCGCATGTGTGAAGAATGTCTGGATTAACCCGTGGCTAAAGCCGTTTGTGTTTACATGCTCATTGACGCTGATTTGTTTTGACAAAGGAACTGCCAGAACAAAGGCTGGTAAACAGAAACGGCGTGCGCGGTGGGAATAAGCTTCAGTGAAACATCTCCACAGCATCACTGGGGTCCATAACAGGCACCAAGCATCTCACTCGTCTCCATCTGACTTAATTTATCTCTTCGTTTCTGTTGCCCGGCTTATTATCTATGGGCACCTTTCTGCATTTTGTCAAGTTACATGTTTCATGTGTTTTTTGGTGTTCTGGGTGACAGATCATTAAAGACAGTTTACAGATTAAGTTGTGTAGAAGTTTTAGACAAGGTCAGATTATAAAACAGATATCTGCACTTTGAGCATCTCACAGAGTACTGTTCAATTCCTTATTTAAAAAAAGAAAAGATGTGGGACACAGACAAGGAGATCAATTATTCAATTTAATTTTATGTAGATAACACCAATTCACAACACGTCAAATCAAAGTTAAATTCAATCCAATCATACTGAAGATGTATCAAAACTATTCCCATCTAAGGAAACCCAGCAGTTTGTATCGAGTCTTGACAAGCAGCGTTCACTCCTCCTGGAAGAACATTGAAGTCTTTGCAGCAATCCCTCATTCCTCATTAAGCGACAGTGGAGAGGAGAACTCCTCTGTAACAGGAAGAAAAACCTCCAGCCGAACCAGTCTTAATATGAACACACTGATTCGGGAATCTGTTCTATGTTAGAAGGCAATTGTGAGATGATCAGCCCACCTGGATGGTAGTGATCAGGGTGGCAGCCAAGAGGCCAGTGGTAACTCTAGAGGAGCTGCAGATATGTACGGCTCAGGTGTGTGTGAGAATCCTGCAGTGTGTCATGCTCTCCCCAAATCTGGCAATTATTTCAGAATAAGAAGAACATCATTAAATACAGGGCAACTCGGGAAGAAAACATGTTGGAGGCTCACCTTGCAGTGTGACAGCAACTCTAAACATACAGCCAGAAACAATGGAATGGTTCAGATCAGAGCACAGTCATGTATTAGGATGGCCAGTCAAAGCCCTGAGCTTAATACTATTGAGAATCTGTGACAAGACTTCACTGATGCATTTCTTCCAAGTTGACTGGGATATAAATATTTTTGCCAAGGAGTCAAAAGCCTCTAGATGTGCAAAACTATTTGACACAACCCCCCCAAAAGACTTGCAGCTGTAATTAGATGAAGTGGTGTGCAAAATATTCACTCAGGGAGTGTCTAATGCAAAGTAACAATTAACTAATTTATTGACTTCTAAACACAGTTGGCTGCCCCTGATTTAATGATGGGGTAATAGCAAAAAAGCGTGTTGAATACATTTATACACTATGTGGCGCTTTATGTCACTGTGTCACATTTAAAATTTGACAAAATGTGAAAAAGGTCAAGGAATTTGATCAGTTTGGGAAGTACTGTGTCTGTATCTCTTTATTTTATCTCTCGCTAAAAGCAAAAACCGCTTCAGTTTATTGCTCCATCACCTTTTTGCACACCTTACCTCACTCCGACACTGTGATCCCTGCTGAATTATTCAAACCAAGACATGAAAGTTAATTTTCGAACTGTCTGTGCTTTAGCTGGCTAAACTCAGCTGGGGTGCCCTCATCTCTGGAGGCGACTGAAGGCAAGGGAAGGTTGGCTGGGACGGCCTGAGGCTAAATGTCAGGTTTGCTCCTCAAGACAAGGCAGGGGGAGAGATCTTCTTGATGAATAGATGTGAAACAAAGAGCTGTCTCGCTTGCATGAAAAGGAAGACCTAAAAAAGGGAGAAGATCACAAAGAGGCTAGTAGATGTTTTTTTTTTTGTCCTCTGGCTACGATCCTGCTCAATGAGTATGGAGTAAAAATAGATGCACGTGATCCTGCAGCTAAAAGAGCATGACAGACAGATGTTCAGTGAACCTGCTATCATGGGCCGTGATGTTGAGTCAGTTACAGGTCAAACAAGCCTCCTCCCACTCAGTCTGATCTCCCACGTTCCAGCATATGATTTGCATCAGCTTTTTCCTCTGTTGCATTTCATCAGTAGATATGAGAGAGTGAAAGCCAATGTAGAACAAACGAGAGACACTGAGAAGGCTGCATGTGGCTTGTCTTGTAAGCATCTCATCTTTTATTCCTGAATGACACGTGTAAGCAGTAGCAGGGTCACTAAAGAGGAATTTAGGTTTATGGTGTCCGCAGAGGAAAAAAGAACCAGGGGCTAACCTTCGGTTTCCGTCTAACACCAATGTGGTACTGTACATGGTTCTTTAAAAAAAAAAAACTGCATTATTGGCTTGCAAAGAAGCTCCTGTTCTGCAAAGTTACACTTACTGCTTCTGACAGAGTAACAAAAGGTGTCCCCTGAAGCCTGGATTGAATGAGTGTTTTTAAATAATGCATTGCAGCCGAGGCAGGTGCCCATCGCTGGTGTGCAGCGCCCCTCAGATCACACCGGCCTCCACCATGAAAATTTCATTGCCCCAGAGCTCATGGGAATCTCTGTGCGATCCTGTACAGTGCAAAAATGGGGTATATAGGAACTGACGCTTGCTGCTGGGTCCTTCACACCGCAAATAAGGGCTCGATTTTTCACATTACTATAGTGGACTCCCCCTGCTTTCACCATAACGTCACTGCCATCTGAACTGTTTAGGCTGACACAATGGAAACAGAGGATAACATGTGAAAATAACAGAGGAAAGAAGGAGGGAAAAAACACAGATCACAAAAACAAAGGCCTATGTTTTCATAAGGCCTTGATTTACGTGGATTCAGATTTTCAGTCTATTTTCAGAAATATTAAGTCAACATATACATGCAGGAACACCTCTTACATACGTTTTTACCTATAATGCTACTTAATAGAACAATGCATCAAGTTGTTTGACTGTTTTGCTCACTGTGCATGTATACAGCAGCAAGAAACCTTTCTGAACATCTTTTTTTATATAAAGACATTAAGGCATTTTAAAGCAAAATCAACAGTAAATGTATAACATAAACTATGTTTAAAAACACTTTAGTGCCAAATGTTTATAAGTTATTATTGGTTGGAGGTGCATAAAAACTGTGTGCCTGCCAATTTCTATTCAGAACCAATTCAAGAAACAAATAAATAAATATCATGCAATAAAAATGTAGTTCTTTTTAATTAGACTCAAAGAAGGCTCCAACAACTTTAAGATTTGTTAATGGGGCCTTCGGCAGACTTGCTACTGTCTCTTTTTCTTCATAGTAGGTACACCTGGTCTGGCGTTCTGTTAACTTTGACATCATCCAGAGAAGACGGCTCACCCGTTACTACCATCTAATGTAGAACAGATTACTAGATCAATGTGTGCTTCTGTGCTTTTTTGTCTCTCTTGTTGTGTCTCTGCTCTGTCTTCTGTAACCCCAGTCGGTCGAGGCAGATGACCGTTCATACTGAGCCCGGTTCTGCCGGAGGTTTTTTTTCCCCGTTAATGGGTGGTTTTTCTTCCCACTGTCGCTTCATGCTTGCTCAGTATGAGGGATTGCAGCAAAGCCATGTACAATGCAGACGACTCTCCCTGTGGCTCTACGGTTCCCCAGGAGTGAATGCTGCTTGTCAAGACTTTGATGCAATCAACTGGTTTCCTTATATAGGACATTTTGACCAATCTGTATAATCTGACCCAATCTGTATAATATGATTGAACTTGATTTTGTAAAGTGCCTTGAGATGACATGTTTCATGATTTGGCGCTATATAAATAAAATTGAATTGAATTGAATTGATACAGAAGTGCATGGCTCTACAATCAGAAAGAGACTGCACATGTTTGACTTTTAAAGAGGTTGTGCAAGGAAGACAAAGAGCTGAACTTCTGGGATAATGTTCTTTGGATATTTTAGTTTAAAATTTAGTTATTTACAACACTAGCATGGAGGAGATTTTTTGCATAAACGAAACACAGCACTCCAGGAAGAAAACATCATACTAACTATGGAGGTGGAGGTGTCATAGTTTGGGGATGCTTTGCTGTAGCAGGCCTGCTCACCTCATCATAATAAAACCCACTGTAAATTCTGCCATGTTTCAGGAAAATATCTGTAAGATAATCGGGGGAGAATTAAGAAATATAAACTCCTGGATGTTGATTTCCTTGAGATGATGTGGGGCGACTTGAAATGGGCTGAACACGCAAGAAACCCCTTAAACATTTCAGACGGATGTCAAAAGGCCCGTTTACACTACACTTTTTTAACCGAGCCGAGACCAGTCTGAGCTCGGTAACCGAGATAACTCTTGTGTGTAAACGGTCAGCAGACTGAACCAGACCGCGCTAAACATAACCGGACCGCGCTAACTGCAGACCAGCTCTTGGGTAGGTCTCGGCCTGGTTCTATTTTATCCTGGTTTCTGATAACGAAGAGCGCATGAGCAGACCGCGTCATGCCCTTACAGTCAGCTGACTGTCAGCGGGTTTTCCGGCGTGTCTGGCTGCACGTCCCGATTCACACTCCATTCAGACAAATTTCAGACATTCATAATAATACTAGCTTCCTTACCGTGCCACACGGTTTCCAGTGATGATTCTGCTTAGCAGCGCAATGAACCTCAGTGTCTGTCGTTGTTTCCGGCGTCTGTAAATCCTTATTAGACGTTCGTTTGTCTCATCCACTTCCCAAAAAGCCAACTTTCTCAAGTAAATTCACCAATGGTTGCCTTCTTCCCCTGACTCTCCGCAAACACCGAAATATCACAATATCAAGCATAACTTCCTGAATGTTACGGGCGCAGCTGTGTGTGTTTTGCTGCTTCCGCCTTCAATCCCAGAGAGAGAGCGGTAGTACCGCAGATCGCCACTAGGGGGCGAGGAGCAACCAAGGAACCGAGATAAGCTTTGTGTGTAAACGGGTCGGCTTGTCTTGGATAACTGAACCAAGCTCGGACTGGTCTCGGCATGGCTCGGTTTTTAGATGTAGTGTAAACGGGCCTATAGACTGATAAATGAGTTCAAGAAGCATCTCAAGCAAGTTATTTCAACACTAGCTATTAAGGGGTAGGGTGTCCTAAATTTTCTCAGCTAAAAAATACATTATTGAAGCCTGAAGGAAAGTAGGAAGCAAAATGTAGTGGTAAAGGGTGGAACATGGCAATTTATACATGAGGTGCAGGACACGTTAAATAAAAAAATGGCCCCTTTTCCCCCAATGCTGCTCCCTCATGTCTTGATGTCTTTTAGGCTTCTTGGGAAGCAGAGGCAGCATATCTCGCTTACCACATGTAGCCAGGGAGCTGTGAGGGCAATCATAAGGGGATAATCACCAGCAAAATTTCGTAATTTAATGTAAATGTTTTTTTTCTTGGTCTTATCCTTTCCTATAAAGATTTAGATAAGTGTAGTAATTGTTTATTCCATATCAGTGTTATCCAACTCTGAGTTCCTCCCAGAACCACTCTCAAACCCTGAGGAAGGGGCTGATCCACGAAGGACTTTCCAGACACCAGGAACGTAAAGCTGCGCCACTATCTTTCCTTTTTTTAAAATATATGTTGTAATGTTAATTTTATTATAAACTGGCCGACTGGGGATGAAATTAAAAAGCGCTATAAGTTCCCCGTGTGGTGAGATACTTGTTAGCCAAGTTAGTCAGCTGCAGTTGCAGTGCTGCAGCACTGATATGGCGAAATTTCTAACATCCAAGGAAGACACAGGAGCCTGGCTTATGTGGTGATGAAACTGTGTATGCTTCTGTGTCAAATAGACAATTTCTAATGTGATTGTGTCTTCCTGCGCCCTATAATGTAATATCATATATAATATAATATAATATCTGTACATAAATAAATGTACCGGAAAAAAAACCCTAAGTACAATAAATATTCACATGTGTTGTACATAATTAGCTTTTTTATAAATACTGAAAAAAATGACAAGTAGAATATCGAATTATCAATGCATTTCAGTATATTTTTTTCCCAGCTCAAATTTAATTCAGAAAATCCTGTGAATCATTTGGATTCCATAACCAGTGGATTTGCACCATGATGAGCAACTCTTTCATGTGATTAGGGTTGTACGGACAGAAGCCACACTGGACCAACCAAAAATAACATGGCGACTGAAGCAAGTCGCAGCAACATAAAGCCAGCACCTTCACCTTTAAAAGGTGACATTTCGAGATTTTTTTTTAATTCCTGTGAAATCTGCAACCTGACCTTTGCTCCTCATTACTAACTTTGCCTGCAAGCTGAATTCTCGCTGTTTTTGTGCGCTCACAAACACACAAGAAACCATCTTGTCCTGCCCCTGCCTCAACCGTTCACGATGCGACCCAGCACGAGTCGGCCAATCATGTTGCAGTATTATGGTTTAAGGCGGGACATACAGCTGTGACGAAAGCAAGAGCTGCCGAGCCCACAGACGAACCAAATTAAACATTGCAGTGCAGGAGGCACACACGTGTAGCTGCTGCTGTCATCACATCTGTTGTCAGAATCCATTTCTTCTTTGAAAGAAGAGCAAAAGTCCTTTGTGCATTTTTACCATATATAATACCGTAATTGACTAAAAGCAACCTTTGGTAGGTGGGCATTAGATGTCGCTTCTACCAATCATTTTTGAAAGTTCTCCTGAATGTCGCTCCTATCCCTGAATGGATTTAATGGCAGAAGCCCCAGATTGATAATGTGTAGAACTAAACCAAGAGTGCTACACATTATCAGCCTGGCTTGCTTTTATAGTACCGTTTAAACTCTTATGTTGCACATTCAAAGCCAACACTCCTACCTGTTACTTAGTTTGATTTTCTATTTTGATTAGCTGTAGTAGTGATTAAATTTACTGAACTGAAACCACCCAGTTATTGCTTACAAACAGGGAGTCATGTCAGAAAATTTGTTCATCTTTAAAGAGCTTATGTTTTTGCAAATGATTAGAAATAGATGCTTTTGCGGTTTCAAAAAGAGAAAGGTTGGTGATAATATTTGCTGTTTGTGAGTTTAAGCAGATGTGGGTCAGCTGTACTAAATTGTTCTCCTTTCAGCCGGTGGATCTCAGTATGACTGAGTTGCATTAAATCCTGAAGGTCCAAAGCAAATACATAAATAAATAAACCTGGTTGTTCAACTTTTGGTCTAGTTCAATATTGATTCATTCAGCATTACCCAGCATCCTCCCAAACAACATATCTGTTGGTGCTGGCTTGAATGCATGTGACCTGCATATAAATAGTCGTTCACTAAACACAAAAGTATTGCAGCGCTGCTGAAATCAGAAAATTTCTATTGCAGATCGTCATTGGGAGATGTGTCTCTACATGCTCTAAAACTATTAAGTTGTTTGTTGTGGTGTAAATGTGTTTTGCCCTTGATTGTTTGAAGAGAATGATGCAGTTTTGTTGGAATCTGAAAAGTTCAGTTAACTGTGGGCGACAGCATTTGAGTTACTTAGGTTGATAGCCTTGAGCTTTCTGAAGTCTGGGCCAGCTATACTTGTCAAGATCCCTTCTAGTGACTCTGTGATGTGCACTAATAAGGAAAAGGCAGTGACAAGTAACATGGATGAGTCAGCTATAGAGAGAAAGTAATAATTTGTTCTTCTGGAAAAGGAGCGTTTGCATTTACAGGTACATCTCAGAAACATAGAATATTGTGTAAAAGTGCAATATTATTTGAGAGTCATCTCAGAACGTGAAAGTTGTATATTATCTAGAATTATTACACATAGAGGGATCAATTCCAAGCCTTTATTTCTTGTAATTTTGTTGATTATGGTTTACATATAATCGGAAAATTAGAGTGCTGTGACAAAGTTCATTGTTGTAAACTCATAGTGTCACACCCTAATCAGCTAATCAACTCAAAACACATGCAAAGGTTTCCTGAGCCTTTAAACAGTCTGTCACTCTAGATCAGCAGGTGGCACAATCCTGGGAAGACTGATTGTTTGTAAAGGGTTATCAACACCCTTTACAAACATGGGAAGCCACAAGAGGTCATTGCTGAAGAAGCTGGTTGTTCACAGAGTTCTGTATCCAAGGATATTAACAGGAAATTGAGTGGAAGGAAGACGTATGGTAGAAAAAAGGTGCACCAGCAACATGGAAAACTGCAGCCTTGAGAGAATTGTTAAGCAAAATCCATTCAAGAATTTGGGGGAGCTTCACAAGGAGTGGACTGAGACTGGAGTCAATGCATCACTATGCACAGAGGAATACTAGACATGGGCTAGAAGCATCTTAGGCTAAGGAAAAAAGGAACTGTACTGAACTGTTGCTCAGATTCATGAAAATGTGGTATTACGTTTGGAAATCAAGGTCCCAGAGTCTGGAGGAAGAGTGGAAAGGCACAGAATCCACATTGCTTGAGGTCCAGTGTGGGGTGCCATGTCATCTGGTGGTGTTGGTCCACTGTTCCAGATCTTGAGCACTTTGTGTTTCCCTCTTTAAGACTTGGCACCTACCCACACTGCCCAATGTACCAAAAGCTGGTTCATTGAACATGGTTTTCCTGTTCTTGATTGGCCAGCAAACTTCCATGACCTGAACCTCCTGGAATAATCTGGTTGGTGTCAAGAGGAAGATGAAACACTGGAGCCAACAAGGCAGATGACCTGAAGGGAGCTATCAAAGCAATCTGGTCTTCCATTGCACCTACACAGGGCCACAGGCTCTTTGCCTCCATGCCACGATGCATTTATTCATACAAGAGGAGGTCCAACCAAGTACTGAGTGCCTAGAAATGGACATTTGTTTGAGAAGCCTGACATTTGGGCTTACAATTTTTTATTTGATTAGTCTAATATGATTTTAGGATTTTCTGAGACACTGAATTTTGGGTTTTCATTATCTGTAAGCTATAATCATTAAAATTACAAGAAACAAAGGCTTGAAAAATATAACTGTGTAATGAATCCATATAACATCAGCTTCACTTTCTTAGATGACTGGGAAAAATTATTGCACTTTTACTCAATATTTTTTTTTTAGATTTACCTGTATTGAGTCAGTTCTTTATAATCTGTCTTGCAAAGTCAGATCAAGAAAGAAAAACTCCAACAAAGAAAAGACGAAATAGGTAATATATGGATATTTAATATAACCGAGTAGAGTAAAGTATAAAAGTTATTTTCAAATATAGACTGAAATAAAAGTTTTAAAAATGATAGTATGATTCGGTCATGGTAGTTGGGCTGAAACAGATTAAAATAGGATGCTGAGATAAGTGTCTGTGCCAGTAAAAATATTCTATTGTTAGTTAGCTATCGGCCCATAGCGAGGTAGCTGCCTGTTATACGAAATGAACTACCAAAACACTTTTATTCAGGAGTCTACATGAACTTAAAACTGGGTATTATCCAGGTAAAATTACCCAGAATCAGCTGTGTGATAATGTTCTTATAAATCAAGTCAATTCAATTTATATAGCGCCAATTCACAACACATGTCATCTCAAGGCACTTTACAAAGTCAAATTCAATCAAATTATCCAGACAGATTGGTCGAAAGGTTTCCTATCTAAGGAAACCCAGCAGATAGCATCAAGTCTTGACAAGCAGCATTCACTCCTGAAAGAGTGTAGAGCTACATTTGTCTGCATTGTTGATGGCTTTGCAGCAATCCCTCATACTGAGCATGCATGATGTGACAGTGGAGAGGAAAACTCCCCTTTAACAGGGAGGAAAACCTCCCAGCAGAACCAGGCTCAGTGTGAACGGTCATCTGCCTTGACTAACTGTGGGTTAATCAGAAGGTGTTTTCAGTTTATATGCATTTAATGAACAGTGAAACACTTGATTTTTCAGTATGGGACCTGTCAATCACTAGTATGAGCTGGTCAAGGGAAATCTTGACCAGTGGCTGAATGTTTAGTGGATCAAACTCAATACAAAATTGCTAAATCAGATTGTGAAATAGATATTTAAGTACCATGGGAAAGATAGTCTTAATTAAATTAACTTCATGGTGTTTTATTTATTTATTGGAGGAAGATAACAGCTTTAAGCTATCCCATTAGTTATTGGATGAACATCACAATCAGTTTTCTGCTGCATGAATGTAAGTTTGTTTGGATTCTTTTGAAAGAAAATAAACTGCACATTAGAAAGATGTTTAATATTGTGGAACAGTGAGGTACGATTGGAACATGAAATGATGTTACAGAAAAAATATCTTGTGTTTTTTTTTTCTTCACAGTTAAACTGTTGAACTTGCAGGTCTAACGAACAGTTACGTTATTTCTCATCTCAGCTGCAATTTTCACCATTACTCTGTGATTACATCTCACAGCAAGACAGATCTGAATTTCATTCAGAGGGCTGAAAGGGGCTTGATGTGGGCAATTTGTTTGTCCTTCCTTACTGTGGGAGTCCCAATGCTTTGATTTGACTCAGTATAATAAAAACATGGTAAGGTCTGGCAAGCCAGCAACATTTTGGCTCCATTCACACTGTTTGTGATCACTTGTGAGAGCACCTGGCTGTCAGGATGTGTCTCCTTTTCGAACTTTTAATTAGAGCTAAAAGGCTTTACTTTGGCATAAAGTATTACTCTTTTCCAACTATGAGAACAATTTCCATAGACTACTGACATGATGCTTCAGCAGGAGGCGGGTCGTTTGACAGACATCACTTTTGCACAAAAACACAAATTTTTACACTAATCTTGATAATTGATTATCTAACTGTAACATTACTTAATGTTGTCTGCATTTCTCATTTCCTATTTTTTGATTTGCTGCCAGGATTGTCATACAATGTATTAAAAGGCTTGTTTCCAGTATGCTTCCCTAACCCTTTATCTTCATTTATCCTTATTATCCTAATAACCCTGAACCCTCTTTTTCCCCTGTGTTGTTTGTTGTCTATTAGAGTTTATCAGCATTTGAACTCAAATACAAACTGCAGAGTTTGCAGGAGTTTGCATTGAAACACAATCCTGACAGTATTCTTACAAGCCAAAAATGTTTAGCTCACTCCTTCCACAATTCTTCTGCCTAAAGATTCTGTCATTTCAAAAGCACCACCCGGTGTTTTCTTTGGTGAATTTCCTCCTTGGTGATCTGTTTTCACCTTGCAAAAAACAGCAGAAACAAATGTGAATGGTTCTAGTTCAGGATCATACATTGCTGATGCATCATACCAATATGTTTCAGGATTGTTTTTGGTTGAAATCTGAAGTATTAATGAGGAGAACTAAAATGTTTTTTTTCTTATGTTAACTAATAAACAGCACGTAAAGTTTGGCCTTTCTTCTTTCAGTGCACTAGTTTAGTTATAAAAGCAGTTTCATGTAGCATTTCAATTAAAGCAGTTTTGGGAATCTACACACCTCACAAGAGTAATAGTCTGTTTTGGTATTTTACAGAATAAACAAAAATTGTTTTTATTTCACAATAAAAAGATAATTGATGCTTGAACAAATACAAAGTTCTGACAACCTCTAGCACTTTATCTTATGAAATATAAAATATTTCATTGGTGCCACTTTAAAAGGATTTTTGTTTCTAGTTAGCTAACATTACATATTATAAACACAGCATCTTTCTCAATTGCTGATAAATAAAGAAAATGTCCTCATGGCAGGAATGTCTTTGCCATGTAAATATAGGCATGATTTTGCTCTTTTATTAAAATTTTGTGTCAGCCCTTCGGCATTTTCACTGTTTTCGCATTGTGTCTCTGTTGACATATGACAAAAAGTTTAAATTTAAGGAGATGCAGAATATTAATTACTCTAAAAGGCTAAAGACATACCTTAGAATGTGCCTTCTCTGATAGCCCCAAACGAAATGCATTTTCTTATTTTCAAGTATTTTGTAAGGGAAAAGGCCTGAAGAATTTGTCTGTGCTTTTTGGGTTCTGAACCAAGTCAGAAATTAAATGGTAATTTTGTACGTTATGGTCAAAATTATTGATAAGGTGATACTAAAAGTTTGCTTTTCGAGACAGAATTGTGACTTTACGTTAAACAATTAGATTAAATTTATTTGGTTTCTCTACCAGTTTTTCAGTGATATGCCTAATTAAATACATGCAGCAAATAAAAGTAAAAAATACTGTGCTAAACTATTAGCAAATGCTGCACTAAAAAGCAAAATCCAATTAAGCTCCCAGTTTATAGCTTATGGTGTGAATACTTATACTGACTAAAGACAGAACTCTGATGTTGCAACTTAAAGCTTCAGATTCGGTGCTAAACTATAGGTAATTGCCTCTGTGTTTTTCAAAGGACTGCATTCTATACTCTGGAATTTAATATTATAAATACGGACTCTGATAAAGACAGATCAAACTTGAGAGGTGCAATTCTACAATAGAAAGACAATGTTTAAAAACACATGTTGTGATCTTACAGATCTTTTCTCTATTTGAGAAAACTAGAGCTGCACAATTTTAGCAAAAATATTTAACTACAATACTATTACTAAAGTTTGAAATGATAACATTGTTGTCTGTTTGGCTGTTGTAAAGGGCTATATACATAAGCAAATGAAGTGAAACACTAATAACGATTAACTTAGATTTTCTTGACACTTTTCTTTCTTTATCATTAAACAGTGTCTAACCATTCTCCATGAGAACCTAGCCTTTAAAAACACATCTGATGTGGGCGTTGAAGGCAAAGAAAGTCTCTCAAACAAATGAAATATATTATTGGCATGCAGAATTTGCATGCATGACTCTCGAATTATGAAATTCTACCAAATATTGTATTTAGGCAATCCTAGACATTTGCAATATTAAACATTGATATGGCTATGACTATTGCAATTTGAGAAATTATGCAGCTTCAGAAGGGTATTTCACAGCAATTTCTAGCTTTCTTACTACGAAGATCCTGCTTAAAAACTAGAGTACACAATTAAACCTTAATTTAATTTCTCTGTGAACTGTAGTCTAAATTTATGAAAATTTGTGAAATTGTATTATTCATTTTTTTTGCCTTTTGTTGTGTTGTGCAGTAAAAGTATTGCTACAGCCCTAGGTTTTGTTGAGCTGAACAGTGTCAAATGATGGTATTGATACATGGTTAGCATCAACCTTTAAATAATGCTACATGCATGTGATCGCAGCAAAAGCTGCATGTGAACACAGACACCAGTAACAAGCACATAGCTATTGGACAATATCTAAAATTTTATTATGTTATGTGATAAAGAGGTAGGTATTTCACTTTCTGACATGATGTAGATGTGGGCCGACAGAACCCCGTTAACAAGCAGTGTGGTGATGTCAGTGTCACGTCCGAGCTCATAGCTCCTCTCCCCTGTCCCGTGTTCCTCAGAGTTTCTACACTGTTTTGTTTTCAGTGTCTCGACCTCAACAGCAGACGGCCCAAAACCACAGGGATATGGCCGAGTGCCACCAAAGCTCTTTAGCTCTTCGCTGCAGAGCCTTATATCATACATTTACAACCTCGCCGCAATGTATACGATCTTCAGTCGGTGAAAGTCTTGTTCAACTAAGCTCCTTGTCACGCGAACGGTGATGATTTTGTGCTGCTTTCATTCAAAAGTCGGACCATCCTGTTTGATTGCTTTCTTAATGAAAGAAGTGTGAATCCTTGAATGAGCTTGTTTTCAACAATTTTGAGATGATCTAAAACAAAACAAAAATCTGAATGAATCTGAGAAGTGACCATCCCGTCTTTCTCTCTGCTTTGTTTTCCAGGTTAGCTTTATACGTCTATGAGTATTTACTCCATGTCGGCGCCCAGAAATCCGCACAGACCTTCCTGTCAGAGGTAAGATGTACTCCTAATGAAACTTCCTGCTTAAAAAGGATGAGTGTGATTCCCCTTCTATTGTATGAACACCAGTGGAATTTACATTGAAGGCTTTTCCGGGCTGAGCAATTATTGTATAACCTACAGCTGACCTTTCTTACAGCCAACTGTGTACTTTAGCCTGAAGAAAATTGCAAACATTGGTCAGTCTACTTAATGTGATTAACTACCCCTCGATATTAGGTTTAACTTGCAATCATAAACTGTGTAATTAGAGCAATCTAATACACTGTGAGGACATCTTGTTTGTGTTCTGTTTTGATATTTGATAAGGGAAGCCCTTGCATGCCAAGTTAAACCTTGATTGTTTGAAGGCAGTGCAATCCTAACAACTTGCCCAAGGTCTACTGGATATATTAGCCTCCTATTAGGCCTCCGCTCTGTCGAAGTTGTATGGCCTCTAATGTGTTGCATCCTTTTCCTAATGGACATCCTTCCTGCTAATGGTTCCATGTTCAGGCTTGCTGCAGCTGGAAATGTCTCCTGCACACTGGATTTTTTCAGTCCTATGAAAGATACTCACTTGCAGTGAAAGCCAAGGCAGGTTGACTTCTGACCACTTTAATCCAGGACAAATTCATTTGCCACATCATTCTGTTAGCTCTGGTCAGAGTGACATGGACAGTGCTATTTGAACCCATGCTCCCTATTTGAATTTAGGCTCTAAAAAAAGCCTTGTACACACAGTTGACAAGAACAGTATTTATTGGACATATAAACTTATGTTATCTCAAGATTAAGATAAAGGATAATATGGAAACTTTTAAACGTCAAAACCTACCAAAGATTTCACGGATTAAAGTTCGCAGAACCTCAGTTGAGGTTAATTTGGAAACTAGTTTGCACCAGTTCCACCAAACACTGATTTCTGTCCAAGCGCGCTTTATCTTGCTCAATAAACTCTCATGCAGGCAAATAATTTCTTACAATTTAAAGAGTAGGACAAAACTCTTTAAATATAGAATTAGTCCGTCTCTGTATATAAAAATCGATACAGAATAAAATAGTTCTGATACCAGGTATCAGAGCAGTGAATCTCTAAAGGTGATTGTACATATTTATCATTTGATGTTATGTTCAGATTGAGTTAAAATCTGCCATATAAAAACAGAACCAAGAAAGTAGTTGTTGGTGTTTTTTATTATAGATCTTATACTAAAATACACCTAAGTATAATCTGGATCAAATTGGCACTTGATATTGTATCCATGAACAATGTTTTTATGGTATGTGAGGAAAAAGAAGGTGAACCAAGGACTAAACCTTGAGGTACCCCACAAACAAGTCTGTGAAACATCAGCAGTAAAACAGTACAACTCATTTTAAGATGTTATTCTAACAAAAGTGGTTGCAAAAATCTTCTAGAGATGTGCTGAGCAGATTTATTTAGGACTGATCTTCTCAGTTGGATTTTCCTTCTAGATACTTTTACATAAAATTATTTGTTTAGATTAAAACAAATAATCGACCATTAAAAGGAAAAGGGCAGTGAGTTCATTACTAGAGGTGGTAGTTTTAAACATTTGTTTTGATGCATAGATGGACCTAAAACAGAATTATGTCCATTTATGCATTGAAGCAAATGCCACTAACCCTTATCTCAGTTGTATGTAACTCAAAACAACATGCATCAGAGAGCATGCTGTGTGCTGATGCATTTACTGATAGAAAGAATATGAAAGACAAAAAACATCTTCGTCCACTGATACAAATCAGTGCAGCAGTTACCAGTGAACGTACTTACACCAAGCTCTGTTAGAGCTTGAAGCAGACAGATGCGAATGTTGATAGCACTCTCTTCAGTAGATAGGAAGTTATGGTGGCAAGCTGGGGTAGAAAAGCACAACATTTGAACTAGAGAAAATAGTTACATTTGTTTTTGTTTCTGCATCACACAGAGAAACCGTCTTACCCAGCTCTTAGGCTACTGGCTTTACATCTCGGTGTTGATCATAAAACCCTCAAAACATTATGTTATTTCTCATCTACCCGTAGCTATAAGAACGTTGCATTAAATGTTCCATTGTTCCTTCAGGATTCTGCATCCCTTGAAAATTAAAAAAAGTTAAAAAAAAAAATCAAATTCAATGAATAGAAATTATCATTTTTACAAACCAGGCAAAAATATCTGCTTTTATGTCAATGAAAATGAAATGACCATTGCTTTTTTGATTAGGGGAAAAAAGATTTTGATTTTATTTCTTTAACATAAATATGAAAAACTCAAATCCATGTTATGATGGGGAGAGGAGCACTGTGAGATAAAACAGTTGGGCTGCAGAAAGCCTTGATAATTTCACACGCCTTACAGGTGAATCCTCTCCCAGAGATTTAAATTTTACCGTTGGGGTGCTGGAAAGGGATTAAATTCATTGTCGTGGGCAACCAGAGGCACACAAATACAGATCAAAATTAAAACCACATATGCACAGATAAACTCACATGCAGTACATTTGCACACAGGGTATTTAGGCTAAGTCTGTTTGATGGAGTTGTCCCAAATGTCATGCCTGCAACACTAAGCTCCTAAATGAGTTTGTTACCATCAACCATGTCTTTATTTTTATTTATGTATCAGTTTGTGCACAGGAGCGCTAGGGTTCATCAGCGTCCATTTGTTCATACTGTAAAGCTTCCTAAAATATTTCCGGAGTTTTATCATTTGTTTGGAAAGGCTTTTGAGGCCGTGTTGCTGCTGCATGTAATTTGGGGTGTTTTAGGGCTTTCTAATAAGGTTTTTAACCTAATACCCCTGTCAAACTATCACATCTATCACATTTGTTTAATTGGATGTTATGCCAGAACACTTTTTGAATATGATTATTATTAGTAATTATAATTTGGTATTATAATTTTAATAATAGGTCATTCAAACTCAAATGGTAGCTATAACAAAATATGGTTCAAATGGTGGTGATCCCAGGGCTATAATCTTGTAATGATTAATACCAATAATGCATTTATTAATTAGCTGTTATGAACTCATTTATGCTGGAACAAGGTGATCTGATCGGTTTCTGACCGATGAGATTTATCCAGCAAGCTATGAGAACCCCAATATAACTGCAATTAGTTTAAATTGTTACTCCCTTATCACCAATCCAATGTTAATGTCTCTGTATTAATGTCAGATGTTAACTCGAAAAGAGATAGCTCTGTATATTCTGATGACCATGCAAACTCTGAATTGAAATGAACACAAACAATTACTATTCCACAGGTTGCTATTTATTGAACCAAAGCAATTCCCTTTTAATTGAATTAGAATAAGAATAATTGAATTAGAATAAGTAATTATTCTAATTCAACAACCTTGGGAACTCTACTCACTACCAAAATAAACATGCGAAAATATATGAAAATAAACAAGTAAAAAATGGAGTAAAATAAGAGGTAGCAAATCTTAGTTCAACTCAGTTGTTCAAACATCACATTCAAGACGTCGGCACTTGACGTAGTAGCACTGTAAGACAAAACAGCTTTGAGAATCCAGATGGACGCTTCAATGTTTTCCAACAAGCTAGCTAACAGCTTAGCTACGCTGCACCCTCCCAAGATGGCGACTATGACGAGACACAACCTACAACATTGCGTGATACGTAAGGGGGAGGTCTTAATGATGTAATCAGCGCTTACGCTAATGTGGGGTGGTACCTTGACTAGAGAGTGGTCCTGGATGAGGTTTTCAAAGACGGAGCGCGGACTAAGAGTCCCAACAAAGAGATTTAACTGATAAGAGGACAGGAAAAGAAAAAGGGGAAAAGATGGAAAAATCGACCCGCGGCGGAGTCACTTATAAAACCACAAACCAAAAACACAGCCAAAATCACTTACAAAATGCATGCACATACATTAGAAAATATCCAGCAGTTAAACAAAACTCCGTCTTGGAGTAATTAAGCATTAAACTAAATCCTAATAGGTTTCTGCCCAGGCACGAAAATATCACCTTATGGGTGAAAAGAGAAATTAAAAAAAAGGGGAAATCTTTCTTTACTCTGACGTTGCCTCGGCGGGTGTCCTGGAGCGCTTCGAGTCCGCGAATCTGCCTCAGCTTCGGCATGTCGGTGCGTCGGACAGCGGGGAACGGGAGGAGAAATCCCTTCGTCTCTCTCTGGGCTTTTCAGACGCTTTGTTCGGCCAAAACGAAAGCGTGGTCCCTTTTACGATCACCGGGAGATAACGGCTGCCAGTCTTTGATCGAAGTGGATTCAAAAGTACTTTTTAAGTCGACCTCCTGCTACGGTAGTGCAGGGATGAAGTTGCTTCGGTAAATCTCGGACCAGCGAGAAAATCGAGCACGTGGCGCGTGGGGGTTGAATCCCACGGAGTGAAACAGCTGTGGTGTCTTCTCGGGATGGCGGGGTGCCAAAAAGAAGGCAGATCGCAGTGTGCGATCGGGTTAAATACTTATCATCATAGCAACGTTATCAGGGTCTGTCCGTTGTTAGGGTCGGCGGCCATTTTGGGCCGTGTTGCATGATGGGAGTTGGTGGCCATTTTGACTACATTGCATCATGGGAAATGCATCTGTCAAGTCCTGAACTGGCGTTACATAGAGTAGAGAGACTTTAGGCCATAGGGAGAAAGCACACTTCACATCACTATGCATTTGACATTGTAGCATAAACAAACTGATCCTCACCTAAACTGGGATGCCACAGATTTTTTCCAACACTTTCTGAAGTTGAAAAGTTGCGCCAAAGCTCTCACTTGTCATGCACAGTTTTGCCAGATTGGACGGGTTTCCGCCCAGTTGCTGCTTTTTTCAACATTTTGCAAGTTTTTAGGAAGTATTCCCAGAAAACTTCTATCAAAATAGTTGTCATTGAGTGGCAGGAAAGTAAAACACTGTGTACATTGTAATAAAATGCCATTTTATTCCAACATTTTATTAGTTCATTTATTTTAAAATAATTAGATATTATAAGAATATAATAATAATATAATAAGAATTTTTCTGTCAATAAAAAAAGTCTGTCAAACCTGACATCATCAATGATTAATTAGTCTTTGGCTAATCAAGTTTCGCTGTGAACTGGTATCGGTCAGTGTCAATTGTAAACGGCCTAAATAAAGTTAAGAGTTCAACTGGTCAACTTGTTTCATGGCTGCCGTTGTGTGTGAAAGAGAAATGTTGATCTAGAGCCGGGGTCACCAACCTTTTTGAAACTGAGAGCTACTTCATTGGTGTTGTCTCATACGAAGGGCTACTAGTACTGACCTTTGAACTAGTCTGAGTTCATCTTAACTTTAGGTAAAATGAACCAATTTTTCATGGTTTGTTATAGATATTGTTATTTTTAAATCTATATAAATGCAAGTGTAAATAAACAGAAAGAGTATCTGAATAAAATAAAGTTTTAGATGCAGCTCACTGGTGGATTGTGATTTTAGAACAGACTTGTGGCCGCCACATGTGATCCACGGGGGCTACTTGTTGGTGACCCTATATGAAAGTTAGATTTACAACTGGTGTTAGGAGGCTATTGATAACTTTAGCCCGTTGCTATGAAAAGTGATTGTGAAAGTGATCTTAGTGTGTAGGTTATTTGGTTCCCTGATAGCACGTTTTGTGGAGATACGTATACATTTGCATAGTTTTTCTTTGCTTTAGTGCTGTTGTTTGCTAATGGTGTGGTCTCTATTAAGTGTGTAATAGGTATGTGAATAATGCAATATTTGAACGCTTTTAACACAGACATGTTTGAAATTTGGGCTATTTTATTTATTTATTTTTTAGTTGGGCAGGGTTTACATTGTGTTTGGGCTGGACACTGCCAGTCAGATCTTGCAACCCTGGTCAGGTACACCAACAACTGCATTTACACAGAGTTGTTACAACTATTACTCAGATATCCCAGCAATGACCCAATAATAAAATGACTTAATTTCATGCTACGTACTCCACTTAGTTCACTGGTTGTGGCAAGGCGGACGCTTAAAACTGGACATGTGACCGAAGAGTATGACCTCCTTTTAAATTAATATAGGTAATATTTACCTGACCACTTGGGGGACCTCATATTACATTGAAATTGTATTCCCAGTCAGTCAGTCAATCCTCTAATATCCATCTATCCATCCATCCATTATCTACACCAGCTTATCTGTGCAGGCTCGAGGGAGGGTGCCTATCTCCAGCAGTCATCAGGCGAGAGGCGGGGTACACCCTGGACAGGTTGCCAGTCAATCACAGGATCCTCTAATATGAAAATAAACACACTACAAGATGGTGATCAGACAGCATAAGTGAACCTTGAACCCCTATAGATATAGACTATTCCGAACATATAAGCAACACACACACACGTGCTAACCTGATTTTTCACAGATACTAGTAAAGAAACCATTACAATAATCTAATTTACTGATAATAAGTGTACACCAGTTTTTCTGTGCCCTGTTTTGACAGGAAACTCTTTATTCTGGCATTTTTTAAAGATGATTGTAACCGATTTTATATTGTAGTTAAAACATAGGTCTAAATTGTCTTGCGTTCTCCGTGGTCTTTAGCCCCATTTAGCATAGTTAAACATTAAACTTTAAACTTTATCTTTGCTTTTTTGTCTTATCTGCATATTATTATTACTGACCCACCTACTTACTGTAGTGGGCTTTGGCATTGTGGTGACACAATGTATATATATATATATATATATATATATATATATATATATATATATATATATATATATTAAGTGTGTAACTTGACAATGTGGAGTAGGGGGATCATCTTGATGTTTAACAAAAGTTGCCTAAGAATGGACCCTTGAGACACCCCACAATTGATTTTTATTTGCTCAGATTTAAAATTACCAACTGCATGGGCAACTGCTGAAGAGGCAGGCAGTGCATCAAGCTCATTCGATAGGGATGCACAGGTGGCAGAATCATTAGCTGTTAACAGGCATTGCTGCGTCTACTGCAATGCCTTTTCCTGTGAGTGTTTATACCTTGGATCTCCATGGCAATGTCTAAATCCAGCTGGACATGCAAGCATGACATTTGCTTTAAAACCTAAATATGTTGATGCTGTGGTACACATCTGAACCCTAAAGAGGTATTGTGCTGGCGATTGCTGCCACCCATCAGCCAGGACAGCAGCTGGGCGGAGACACATTGTTGACCGAGTCCACCTGGTGCTTGTGTGTCAGGAAATGTAAAAGTTGTAACTATGCTCTCTGATGAGTGCCGTTTGTCCTACCGATATCTGAAGGAAGATTTTGATTCACCCAGACAAGAAAAACACACTTTTGTTTCGTCATATAAACTTTAAAGTGACAACTAAAGTATTTTTTGCTTACCTTGAAGCTAGCCATGCCTTACAAGTTGCTATCACCATTATTTGTATAGCATGTTTTATGAAGTCTTTCAACAGAAATGACGTTGTGTAGTGGCCATGTGAACTTGTACAAATATGTTTTTACTAGATTAGGGATTTTTATAGTTGCAGATGAACTTAAGGTCCCACACAGGTTCGCTTGCTCATCTAATGAGAACGCTATCACCAGGGCTCTCCGGCCTTAATTAGCCTCTGTTAGTCCTCTAGCGGGACGCGCACGCACTCGCTCACGTTTATAGTATCCACACAACGTGCTCCCGGTCCCTGAGAGGACTTCACCGCACTCTGCTCTCCTGCACAGTGCAGCACTCAGCTCTTTAGCAGCATTAAATCAACAGGCCCACAACAACACGTCGCACATCACATCATTATAAGTGGCACTGGGGAAATCTGTAGGATAGACACTTTAATAG
The DNA here is from genome assembly GCA_037039145.1 of Fundulus diaphanus. Taxonomy (NCBI): domain Eukaryota; kingdom Metazoa; phylum Chordata; class Actinopteri; order Cyprinodontiformes; family Fundulidae; genus Fundulus; species Fundulus diaphanus. Next base: position 32,713,890 of record CM073128.1, read on the forward strand.
AAACCTGGGGCTTGTATCTGTTTTTTTTTTCTTATTTTTTGATACTGAGCACATATGGAAAAAATAGAGAAATCTCGGCCCTGTCACGCTGTCTTCACACACTCTTAGACTGTATATAAAAGCCCTGAATCTGTGCTGTTTATGTGTGTAGAGTCATGTTAGTGGTAGTGTGTACAGCAGGCAGTTGGTGGGTTATCTCTCATTGGATCTTATCTCAGAGTCCAGATAGAGGCAGGAGCTTGGCTGGTTTTCTCAGGGCAGCAGAGAGGACTGCTGCTTCAAGACAGTCACACTTTCTTACCCACGAACTATTCTGCTCTGCGCTATAGATCATTCCCTGGCCGATTATTTCTCTCCCTGAGTGTCGCTCTGTCAGCCTAAAGTTGGGAGGAACGTTAAGCAAAATGGTTACATTATGAATAAAACATGCTGCGGTATCTAATTTTTCATTCTTCTCCTTTGTCTCTTCCCCTGAATGTTCTTCCTCTTTCCCTATTTTTCACAGATCCGATGGGAGAAGAATATCACACTTGGGGAACCGCCAGGATTTTTACACTCATGGTGGTGGTACGTGTTCATTCATCCTCTGTCTTTTCTTCCTTTACTTGGCCACACACATGATTCCTTTTAAACATCTCATGTTTATACTAAAGAGGTAGTCTACCAGGATAGAAGTAATGTGCAGGGGTGAATGGAGACAGTAATTGCAGGTACTGCTGGCTGCATGGCCTGCCGGTGCCCTGATTGACAACTGAGCTGTTATTTGAAGTTCTTTTCATAGCCTTCTCTCTATGAACTGTTCAATGTTTAGCCACTGTCAAAAATTAGCGACTGGTCTTCCAATCATTTTGGTGTACAAACTGTTGTGACTGAACCCCAATAACTTCCCAGACCCACCTCTGAAAGGGGCAGAGACAACACATGTTACATTACGGCAAACTTGTAATGAAAAAAGTTAATTGAAGTCTTTTTGCTTATAAATGCACATAAGGGCACAGTGGTCTCACAGGGATAGAGCACACGACCCATGTTTGGAGGCCTCAGTCCTTGATGTGTCCCTCCAAGGTATGAGTCCTGGCCTGTGGACGTTGTCCTCCCCCTCTTTCCCAGTCCCATTTCTAAGAAAAATTAAATGCACATAAAAACTACAACTAACACTAACTCTTAATCATATCACTCCTGGAAATGTCTATGTTTCACAGGAATTACAGTTTTACAGTCTAAGCTATAAAAAATACTAGGCTGTAGTAAAATACTTATATTTCCACAAAAACTATTGTGAACACGCTGGTATGGAGCATGATTGCAGTATGTTGCATTAAAGAGGATTGCGTATTTACATCCACATGTTTCAATCCAATGCAGGTCATTTATACATCTTCAGTTCATAACTAATGTCATATCAAGGCCAACTACAAAAAAAAAAAAAACAGGTCCAATCATTTCCAGTCATGTTCAGTCCAAAATCAGTTCAGATCAATTTAGTTTATTTCTATCTAATCCAATCATATAATTGAATTCAGATCTAATTGAAAACAGTCAAATTCTTTCCCAATCATCCGTCAGGCTCAATTGAGCAAAAGGTAAAGTGGTATCTATCTTAAGAAATCCAGGTGATTGTATCGAGTCGGTAGCTTTGCAGCAATCCCTCGCCCTGAGAAACCATGTGGTGACAGTGGGGAGGCTCCCTTTTTACTGGTTCAATACCTCTAGCGGAACCAACATGAGGCTCATCTGCCATCTCCTGTGACTGTCTAAGAGTTGAGGGGACAGAAATGAGACAAATAGAACAAAACACAGAACTACTAAGGCAGGAGTACCTTCAGTGTCGCCCCTCACTCACACATACTACCTGAGAAGGAGAGCTATTCATCTCTGTCGGGAGGACAGAGTAGTTGGACTAACACTGCTCCTGTTTCTAACACAAGGTCAAAATAAACTTAACTTTTATATTGAATTAAACTTACTTGGTTTATTGCTGCTAGCGTATACTCCGGGCGCCTTACATGAATGCACTTCTAGTTTAGAGATTACAATCAGGCAATTTTGCAGACTGCTCTGGGGTCTAATCAGGTAGTGACACAGTGTACCGTAATGCTCCGAATGTCCACTGAGCGGAGTGGCTTTGTTGCTTACCAAAGTCGTACTTACACATTTTAACATATTTATCGGTCAGTAAGCATGAGTACGGTAATCATATATAACTTGCACCAGATTATAAGACGCACCATAAATTGGTAGTGTGTAAAAGTGATTAAGAGGTCCTTCAGCAGCCAAAGCCTACAGCAACCCAATCACAAAGATAACTAGGGAAAACTTGATCAGAAAAGAAAGTTTTAAGCCTCATCTCTTTCATGTCAGCAGCACAGACTAAAACCAGGAGCTGATTCCACAGGAGAGAGCCTGATACCCTAAACATCTGCCTGCTATTTTAATTTTAGACACTCTATGAACCAATATTTGGCTACCGTCAACCGCAGTGTAATATTGCCCGATTCTTCTAATGGCTGCTCCTTTTTCTATCACTCAAAAGCTGATTCTAGTCTTCCTGGAACAACTCATGTCCCAAGAGGCTTCAGTATGACTTCCCATTCACTGAAACCTCAAGTGCCATGATTTTAACAATTAGCGCATGTCATTTGTAAGTGCAAAGACCTCTGACATGTAAGATTGCTATCTGCAGTGCAACAAATGTAAGAAATAAGAATGGAAAAACAGATATGAGAGACCAGAAACGCTTAGTAGTCGGGAGAAAACCAAGACGAAAATTTTAGAAGGATCCCAAATAGGGTAGCAAAGCTAAAAATAGCTGGGAAATCAAAAATGACTTGTTTCTCTTTCACTACTGCCCATCATCTCATGACGTGAAGTGCTCGTGAGTACCAAAGAGTTGGTTTCTGAAAACAGTCAGTACACTAACCCTTTGGGATTTCTTTATGGTTTTGTAGTGGATATTTAATTTTTCAATGTTTTACAAGAAAGTAATGCCTCCAAAAACCCGTGTGTCCAATCCTTAATGATTGCTGTAACTGCTGGCCATGTTATGGAGGTTGCACGAACTGCTTAGTCAACCAAAGTCTGCTCTTGTTTGCAGAGGGTTTACTGCACCTGTCCCTGTCACTGTGTATTCCCCTCATGGCTGGAAAACCGCTGCTCCATCATCAGAGCTTCAGACTTTAACCCACAGCCCTGTCTCATAAAACAAAGCCTTTCTTGTGGATTTATATCTGTTCAGACTCTTCAAATAAATCTGTCAAACTGCTTAATGCTGCACAAACAGGGAAATGTGTTTTTCTGTCAGCTTGGAAGAGCCGGGTCAATGGACTTAGAGACTGACACAAATGTTCATCTTAAGTGGGAGACAAAAAACATGCACTGATTCTAGGTTTTTGTAAAGTTTTGTCTTAAATATTGAATTTTGCAAATTCTAATTACTCTTTAAGAACAACAATATAAGAATATATAAGAATTTTGAAAGAAAACTAAATGTTTGTTGCATATATTTCAAGTTGCAATTAGCATCTTATGTGAGCATTCAGCATAGTTAGTCTCGCTATCACTAACGTTTTAGTTTTTCTTTTATATTGGATAGAGAAGGCAGTTTATTAACTCTGAAATTTCCAAAAGGCTGTCATCATTTTCATATCCAGCCTGTTCTTTGAAGGGTGTACAGCTCACAATGGTACTGGGCTACTTCTGTACGCCCAACATTTTGTGAAAAACATAAAAAACATATTTGCCATATCCATGTTTGATATGTGAATAATGCATACAGGTGAGGTTATGCTTAAAACATATTCTAAACATGGATATGGCAAACATGTTCTGCACAAGGGTTATAAAATGTTGCCTGAGCTGTAGTTGCCCTGTAACATTTTGAGCTTGAATAAATGATTTTATCCGTATCAAAAAAGTGTAGGCTGCATGGTGGTGCAGTCGGTAACCTTGGTGCATTGCAGCAAGCTGGCCCTGGGTGTGAATCCTGACCTGGACTCTTTCTGCATGGAGTTTGTTTGTTTATGTAGGTTCTCTTCCTCCCACAGTCCAGAAACATGACTGTCAGGTTAACCGGCCTCTCTAATTTGCCCTTGGGTGTAAGTGTGTGCGTGCACGGTTAATTGTCTGTGTGTTGCCCTGTGATGGACTTGTGACCTGTCCAGAGTGCACCCTGCCTCCATCTCCATCCATCTCTATATGTATTATTGAATTCTGCCTGACTTACAAGTTTACAGCTGATTCGACTAGTATAGTCAAGGGCATACTTTAGGCAGTTATTTTTCTGGTTTTACATGATCATACAAAAAACCAGGAGAGAATTACAGCCTTAAAAGAAGGAAGTTAAAAGCTTATTTTGTTACATAGCTTTGTTAGCGTTACGTGACCTGATCACGCTAGCACAATTGTAGAGCTCTAAAGGGTAAACGCCTAATTTAATATTGAGCATATTTTACTGTGGGACATCCTTACTCAATAACCCATTGTACATTGAAGTGTGTGTTTTCCCCCAGTGTGACCTGGTAGCACTTCTGTACGGTGTGGAAAAACATTTCTGGTTTGTCTGACTGATCTGAAAGGAGCTGAAAATCGTCCAGTTCTGGTCAACACACGATTTCTCAGAGAAAAAGAGAAAGTAGAAAATGTATCTGTCAGATTGAGAGACAAGTTTTGGGGGGAAACAGAAGAAAACAGGCAGGACAGAAAAAAGGAGCAGGAACTGGTGCAGACAAAGAATCCGGCTGGCAGCAAGGCAGGGAGCTTGAATCCTCCGCCAGGCAGCACGAGAGCCGAGGAGAGGGGATAAGAGCTTTGACAGTGTCCGCTTTGTTTGTCATTCATGCCATCCCGCTCATCCCCAAAGCCCCCCGGCCAACCCTGTGTAATAAACCCGGACATGCGGCTTCATTCATTCATCCTCTCCATCCCCCGTGTGTGTTGTGATTGTGCAGCCTGTTGACACGGCTCATAATGGCCCTTAAAGAGCCTGGCTTCTCTCAATCTGACAGCTACCAGTTATACTGACAGAATGACATTCGCAAACACACAGCGCAGCATTAGTTTGCTCTCGACTCTGCCGCACACTCTGTGTGTGTGTGTGTGTGTGTGTGTGTGTGTGTGTGTGTGTGTGTGTGTGTGTGTGTGTGTGTGTGTGTGTGTGTGTGTGTGTGTGTGTGTGTGTGTGTGTGTGTGTGTGTGTGTGTGTGTGAAAGCAGGAAGCAGAAAGGAAAACCAAGCGCTCTGCGCGTGTGTCCTGACTGTAGTGATGTATTTCATCGGTGTGGGAGATGACATTGGCCTGGGAGTGGATGGAGAATAGGCTGATGATTATCTGGGCTATAGAGGGCAGACTCCAGTGTAGTATGACCTAGCTAAGGGGCATCTGTCTGGACCACAGAGCACGTGGACCAGACTCTGTCTTGGGTGTGCGTGGGGTCTGGGGAGTGGAGGGTTGGTTGCTTGAGGAGCACAGGAGGCGGAGCCCCCTCTCCACCTCTGTGCCACCCAGCTCACCCCCTTTCAACCTCCAGCATCCCTCAAAACAAAAGCTCCAGATGGCAGAAAAGCCACCAACCTCCCTCATCCCTCACCCACCGCTCCTCCTCCCTCAACCTTTGTCTGAAGGCCCGTCCCTTTGTTTGCGGAAGAGAGACCCCCAAACGGATTAACTCTTTGCATTCCAGCCTCTTTTGTGTTAAACAGTCAAACCTAAGAGCCCGACCCCACCATCACCCTGGCCCCACCCCCACTGTCTCCTCCTCAGCTCCTTGGTTTGCGGCTTCTTTTCTCAATCGCTGTTTTCTCCAGGACGGTAAAGGTGGGTGGGAGGGTCCCACAAGAGAGAAAAAGTGGAGACCTTGGGAGAGGGGGTGCTGGTGGGGGTCACTCATCCACATCTGTTGTTATGGGTGGAGGGATAAAGGAAAGGCTCAGTTAGGGCTGCAGGTGTTGATTGTGTCATTAGCTCCCTCTCTATTGGCCGATGCTGGTTGTCTCCTTTTTATCCCAGAATCGATCTCTTTAACCAGTTTCCACTGGATAGCCTTTGAATCTTCAACACCCTCCCCCCTGACCCCTGCCCTCGTAAACACTCACACAACCCTCCACCATAAACCACAGACCAACAACCGTAGGTAGATATCTCTCTTTGATTGCCTCTCGCAGACATTCTTACTTGTGAGGATCAGAGACATCAGTAAGCATTCTCTGCTTCCAGGTGTCTGGAAGAATTCGACTCCATGTCTTTCTCCTTGCCCAATTTATTATCTCATTCTACTTATTTTTGCTTGTTTTTGTTGTTAAATAAGAGCAGTTTCAATAGTTGTGATTCCATCTTAGAGGTGGATCAGCACTGGCTGGTCCGGTCCCACAGCGTTCCTGTATTTTTCTCTTGTTAAACACAATCATCAGAAAATATTTTGGCCTTTTTTCATCTTTACAAACTAAAGGTACAAATATTTTGAACAATTATATGAAAAAAAGTATTTGCCTCTTTATAGATTTCTGGTTTTAACAATTCTTTCACTGGGGGATTTTTCAGAACCTCTTTTAACAGCTCACCTGAAAATTAGAAACATTTGTTTTCAAATAATTGTTTGATTTATTACGAGAGAGAGAGAGAAAAATATCTAGCCAGAAATATTGTGGCCCTATTCAGAAATGTTGGGTTAGGCCCTTCTTGTTAAATGTAATTAACTAGATTTTTGGGCTCTGCTTTGTTAGCCACACCCCATTAGGTCCCATCTGGTTCATAAAACTAACTCAGCATTTCTGAAAAAGAAAATCATAGGGACGCTGAGACATGGTGGTAGTAGTGTGATGGTCTGGCTTAAGGGTCCGTAAATTAGCACAAATGTCTCAACATCATTTTGCAACCATAGGTTCACAGGTTTAAAGCTTTACTCCCACCAAATATGAATTAACCAACATATAAAATAAATTAGGGAAAATACGTATTTTAAAAATGTTTTTTTTAAATCACATTTGTACCAGGCGGTGAAAACGCTCATCCTTGCCAAATCTGGAAAACAAAGATTGATCTTAATTAACTCATGTGACTGCAACTTTTACTTCATAAAGATACTATCAGGTGGAATATTGTCTTCCACAAATGTACAGCGACACTACTGGGTAATGAAATATGAATTTGCATGTCATGTTTTTAAATATTGCAACAAGAGACACAAGAAATGAGCTGATCCATTAGCCATTCCTGAACACTTGAGTTGTTTGAACCAATTAAATAAATAAGAAAAATTGAGAAAAATGCAAATGCCCATATTTGAAAGAACTCCAATCTGTTGCCATGTGCCTGCTGTGATGTCACCACAGGAAGATGTTTGTTTTTGGTAGGCGTACATTTTATCTTTATTAGATAATGATTCACTCCAAATGACCTAAACTGACGTTTTTACCACAAATTATTGGTATTGGCTTTAAAATATTTTCTTATTAGTGCTAATTTAAATAAACTATACAATACAAAGCCCTAAGCACAATCTACAATGTCTCCTTCTTTTGTTATATCACCACCTCACCAACGTTTGCTCGTTTATTTTAAAGTCGGCAGTTCTCCTGTTGTGCCATTTACTGAATATATTGCCTAAAATGTAATGGTAGTTTCCCATATTTTCATGTTACAGTATTGGTATTGCTTCCACCTACTTCCTGAATGCATATGATATGCCAGCAGGAGAGTATTGGCTGTTCCGGCCTTTGAGAAGAATTGGAGGGGTTGTGTTTCTCCACCTCCTGGCTTTGATTCGAACATTTTGTCCCATTAAGAAGAGTCTGTTCTGATAAGATGAGCTCCGTTGGCTCTGTGTAATTTTATTTCACTGGTTCTTCCATTCATGCTCTGCCTGCCTCCTTATCTCCATCTGTCTCCACCTTCCTCTTAATGTCTGCTTCTCTTTCTGCTGACTGACCAGCTGACACAGACAGGATTATCATATGCACTCGCCTGCTTGACTGTCCCTTTCCATCTTTGTTTATTCTCCTTGTTATAATGGAAAAAGTGCACTGTAACCGCTGGCTTTGACAGGCCGCAGTTAATTACCAATAATTATCATGATGGCATTTCATTCTAGTAATTGTCTTCTCCTGGATGCGCGGACGCTAATCCCCTTCTCCCTCTGTCCTTGAAGCAAAGAGCATATGTGTGTGCTCACTGACGTAGCTATCTTATACTTAATTTTCATCTGAATAAAGTAGCCGGATTCCAATCTCTCCTGTAGCACTTCAAAGTAAAGAGCAGTTAAACTTTTCACCCTCAAAGCAGAGTTGTGTGGCTCAAACACCAGTTACGTCCCTTAAGACCAGAAAGAGCTTCCCATGATGAGATGATTAGATTGAGATGATTAGATAATTGGATAGAAATGTTGCCATTACAAGGGTGTGCAGGAGTACCAGATTTCTTGTTGATTGCTGGTGCTAATTAACTGTGAATGTTGACTTCCCTGATAATTTCTGCAGATTAGCGTCTCTTTAAAAGGATGTGACAACAACTTTGACACAGGTTCTCCCTCTGAATGTTGCTGCCATTGTCAGGTTGGTGGTGAAAGGATTCAGGCCCTTTATAGAGTCTGACATGCAGTGGAAAAGTATTAATAATCCTTGAAATTTTTGCTGCATTTTTTTTTTCTCTCCATTTTAATGGGATGTTTTTCAGGTGATAGTGCTGAATTGTGGAGAGGAAGGAAATGGATTGTGGTTTTCAACTGTTTTTTTTTTTAAAGAGTAAAAATCTGAAAAGTGGGGCTTGCATTTGTATTCAGCTGCTCTTGGTCATTGCGTTCTAGACCCGCTACAATTAGGCTACGTTCAGACTGCAGGGAAATATGCAACCCATATCCGTCTTTTTCATGGCAGATATGTATCGGATATTTTTCAAAGCGTCCGCTTCCTGAACGGTCACGTCGCATTTTGTCCATGTTTTATGTCACTGTCCTGTCTCTGACTAGACATCCACACAGAGCAGTAGCAGTTAGCGCTCCATAAAAGACCGCTGTTAATAGCTGTGCTGCTTTCTTCTTACCTTATTTGGTCTTGCTATGATGTGCTCTTAATATTGTTGGTTCCCATTGCTGAACAGCTGTCTAATAATAACAAGGAGAGATGCTGGCCTGTATCCACGTTTTATTTATTTATTTATTCTTTTACAAAACTTTATTGAACACTTCTAGAAACAATTACATTCACCATTACTTCTGCAAACAGTGCTCTGCTGTGTGACGTCTCCTTCTGTTATTTTCACACGGCGGTCGCTTTGCGGTCTTGAACCGTTCAGACAGAAGTCTGATGACGGTCGCATTTAATGGTAGAATTAACTAACCTGACTCAAGCCAGCTGTATGTCGCTCCGCCTAGCTCCACTCACATACATCTGGGACACCGCCATAGGAATTGCCTTTACAGAAGGCTGGGCCTTATCAAAAATTCTTGATTGGATAAGCCACTTGTCTGTCATCTTTATCGACGTGCTATTTCAACCACTCACACCGAAGCTAACCCGTGACGCTGATGAGAGCGACGCAGGAAAAAAATGTGTTTTATGTGTTTGCGGCTCTAGTGGCACGCGTTTTATTGACAGTGAGCTGACAGGAAGAGGGGGAAGACAGGCGGCAAAGCGCCGCGGGTCGGAGTCGATCCCGGGCCGACCGCATTGAGCACTAAAGGCCTCCTAATATGGTTTCGCGCTAACCGCTAACCGCTCCGGGGACCCGCCCCGGAAAACAAAACTTGCCAAATCCGGTCGAGAGAAGGGCGAAAACATGGTTTCCACCAACAAAAGCCTTCAGAGGCGTTCTCTGATGTTCTTTTAATTAAACAATATTAGGTAGATTGGACAACACGGAAGAAATAGCAGCATCAATGCTAACGCTTGCTTCCTCGATGAGCCGCCATTGCTATCAAAACAGTCTCACGTCATGGTCGCGTCTCCACTACGTCACATCTATGAAATTCCAGCCCTGCGTCCTGATTGGCCAGTCTATAAAATTGGTTGGAGAAATCACTTTCTATGGGCGATGTCCCAGATGTATGTGAGTGGAGCTAGGCGGAGCGAAATACATCTGCCGGAAGTCAGGTTAAGAATGAACGGCCACCTAAAAAAATTCTAATTTCAGCAAAAAATCGGAATTGGGCATCAAGACCTGCAGTGTGAATGTAGCCTTAGAGCTACAAGTCTTTAGGGTTTTTCTTCACCAGCCTTACGCCTGTAGAAACAGAAATGTTTCACTGAATCATCTGTTTTCAAATCTTTTCACAGATTCTCCATCAGATCTTTATTTTCTACTACTGGAATATGCTTTAATCTCTGTTTGTATGCTTGATTTCACTGTCCTGCTATGTGAATATTTTGAAGTCTCTAGCAGGTTTACTTTCAGGATTGTCCTGTATTTGTGTCCATCCATATTCCCAATGAATAAAAGCATTGCCAAAGCATGATGGTGCCGCAACCACATTTCACCGCAGGGCTTAATGTGCTCAGAGCAATGTGCTGGTTTTCTTGAGATACTGTTCTGCATATTGGCAGGAAAGCTAAGTTTTGATCTTGCGTAAGCATAGCACCTTTTTTCACATTTTGCTGTGTCCACTACATGGTTTTTGTCAAAATTTTAAACTAAATTTCTCATATATTTCTTTCTACTTTGGCTTTCTTCTTGCCATTCTTCATAAAGTTCAGGTATCATTGAGTCCACAAATAATAGCATTCGTGTCATCGTATTCTCCAACCTGAGCTGCTGGGGATCTCTGCAGCTCTTATGGAGTTACCATGGGGCTTTTTTTTCCTTTTTCTCATTTTGCCCAGTCTTTGGGTTCAGTCAACACGGTTCATGTCTTGCTAGGGTTGTACTTGATGGTTTGAACAGCGACCCAATAGTCGTCACAAGCTTGGGGTCTTGTTTCATGAGCTAACTCTGCTTTAAAGTTCCCCACAACTTTATCCGTGACCTCTTGGCTGTGGTCCTTTTTAGATCGCAATGCTGTTTGTCGACTAATGTTCTCGTAGATGGGTTTTATACTGAGATTAAGTTACACACAGCTTGACTCTATTTTACTAATTAAACGGGTTCTAAAGCCAATTGGTTGTGCTGTACTTTATCTAGGGGTATCAGAGCTCTGCAGCACTGCCAGAGCTGCTCAGGTCAGCTGCAGTTTAGAAATAGCTGAGTCTAAGGCCTAAGGCCGTTTAACCAAAAGCTGAAGATCTCCATTCACTAGTCCATTTATGTTCCAACCTTCCCTTATGGACATTAGATATGGATCATGACCGAAAGAACAAGATCCCAAATACAAACAGCCGAAATGAGCTTGCTCTCTAGGCTGGCCAGACTCTGGCTTAGAGATGGAGGAGGTCCAAGTTCAGCCTCTGCTCCTCATCATCAAAAGCAGTAAGCTGAAGGTGGTTCAGGCTTCTGATCAGGTTGCCTCTCCCTTTGGATCTACGTCTGACAGGGAAGAGTCCCCAGAACTGTTTATCCCCTCATGCCTGTGGGATCCCCCGGAGCTACTTGGAGTTTTTGTTACTTTGTTTTGGTCTCATCCCATTTCAATACACCAAGTGTAGAGAGGTTAAACTTTTGTTAGGCCCTTTGATTTCTCCTCTCTCCTGAAATCTCCTTTCACCTCCCTCACTTCCCATTCTGGCTCTGTAGAAAAATGTCAACCTCTCAAAATAATATCAGAATAATGAAAGTCTCGGTTTGTCCGTTTACTCTCATTCTAACAGTGATTCTTCCTCAGATTAGGCAGAGACGTGCGGCGTGTATGAGATTTCCCTGCAAGGCGTAGAGGCACTCAGGTCAGCTGTTCAAATTGCAATATATTATCGACTTCACAGGCCAGGAGGTGTTAAATCACCTTACACTCCGCTGCACCACCGACCCAGTGGTGTCTTCCCCGTAACAAACTCTAACCCGAGTCGCATTTCATTTCCCAGAGAGCCGATTGGATTTGCGATGGTCGCGCCTCCTCGCCGTGGCTCGTCTCAGACGGAGCAGCAATCTCTTTAACGCCGACCGATAGATATGATAATGTACGCTGGCTTTATTGTGCAGTGACAGGAGAGCAGCGCAGCACACAATGCATGCTCTCGCTCTCTGTTCTTCAGCATCCCTCGTTGTCTGGAAAGGTCTCTGGTGCCCGCTAAGCACCCAAGGGCAATAACTCTCTTTTTAAATCTTTAAATACTTTAATGACACATGTCTATTTTAGTTATTTTTGAGACGTTGGCATGATGTGCTGCAGGGTTAAAACGGGATGTTTATTAATCTTTTATTGACAGTTATTGTTGCTTCTTTGTATTTTTGATGCCCTCAAATAGCATTAAAAAAAATCTAAACAATAAAGCGTAAAGTGTAAATCAGCCATCTTGGTTTTTATTACCAGTACGTCAAAAAAAGATAATAAGAAACAAATGGTAGAGTGTTACTGAGCCACTCTGACAATTATGGGTGATTGATTATCTCTTTTGGCAAATATCATGGCACCATCTTTCCCTCAGCAGAAATAGGACAGCTAGCAGCTTATTTGCACCTTTAAGACACCATGTATTCTCCTAATTCATGGTCCATAAAATCAATATGGTGAGGAAGGAGATCTGCTTTATATGGACTGCCTTACCAAGTACTTAATTTCAGTGCAGTAATTAAGGGCCCATTTGGAGTGGGACCTTGTGGCCCTTGTTGCCCTGGAGGACTGGACCTGCTCTAGTTAAATTATATGTGGACGGCTGATTGGGCAGTAAGTAACGTAATCAGAGCTGATTGGTCAGTAACCTGCAGGTCGGCATACCAGGCTGAGCATCTGGAGGTCCTTCATGATAACGGCTCTTCTGAGCTCACTCGAAGTTTTTGAAGTGAGAAAAATTGGAACTGGAATGAAAAAAAAAAGATTGGAATAAGAATCCAGTGTTTGTTAGTCAAACTTTTCAAAACAGACTTTAATGTACTTTTAGATTGAGGTTTCACACACTTTGAAGATATGGAAGCAGGAGTGGAGAATTTCAGAGATTTCATGATTAAACACATGAACCATGATTAAAATTACTGCTGTTTTTTGCTGTTATTGCCACTGTTGCTACTACTACTACTACGGTACTGTTACTACCGCTAGTACTGCTGCTACTACTATTACTATTATAATGACCACTACTTCTTTGACTATTGCTATTCTTACTACTGTTACTGAAACTTTTCTTCTGCTATAACTAGTATTGTTATACCTATTTTACTGCTACAGCTTTTAGTACTGCTATTATCACCAGTGCTAGCACTAGCGCCGTTATTTCTTATAATATAACTATTATAACTACTGTCCCTTTTATTGCTTCTAAATGGTAAATAGTAAATTTTCCAAGTCATATTGACCACTCAGAGTTCTTGGCACTCGCGCCACATTCACACAGTCATACACTCACAAATTTTCTACTATTACAAAATTATACTTATATTTCTGAAGTCATCACTATTAATACTACTACTATTACTACTGCTATTAGTACTTTTATCACTGCGTCTGCTAATATTGTACCTATTATTACAACCATTACTTTTTTTACTACTTCTATTGCTTCTCTTAAAATGCTACTGTTCATCCCAGTGTTAACACTACTACTAGCAGTGCTGTTATTCTAACTATTATTATTAACTATTAACTATCTAACTATTACTACTGATACAATATTGTTACTCTAATTCTTATTATATAGAAAGCTGAAACTTCGATCAGACACAGATGTAAGCAAATTAAATTGAACAAGTTTGGTTGTTTCCTGATTTCAGTTTCCTGGGAAACAATTCAACTAGTGTGACTGAAACAATTAAGACTGTTTTAGAAGATTATTATAGTCTTAAGTAAAAACAAAAAGGTATGACTGCTGAAAATAAATGCCAGGCACATTTTCCTTTGTGATATCACCAGATATTTTGCACTTTTTTTGCACACATTCTTCGATCGGAACCTATCTTTGTTTTACCAACAAGAGGCTAATGCCAAATGCAGATTATCTCTTCCTCCTGGATAGTAAATCAACAGACAATGTTTAGATACAAACTAAACCTTTGCAATCTAATGAAGTTACTTTTTTCCTTCCTTGTTCAATCTACAATTAATATCATTTAAATTGAGGGAAACCCCAGGTTCTAATAATCTGGATTTACATTTTGGGTTTGTTTTCTATCAGAACCATACAAAGTTAGACAAATGTAGGTAAAAAGTCAAATCACAGCACAATTTGTAAATTCATGAACTTTTTTTGCCCAGTCCTGAGTCTTCTATGCAAATTTCCATGATCATTGAGGTTTGTTGTATCTTTCTATGGTTTATACACAGACTTGTCTGCATCAGACACAGGAAATGTGTCTAGATGTTCAGAGCAGTGTCTGACTGTTGTCCCTGTCTTGTCCCGTGTGCACAGTGTATTCTGGGATCTGTACTGCGCCGCCCCAGACCGGAGGGAGACATGCGAACATTCCAGCGAGGCCAAGGCTTTCCATGACTATGTGAGTGAACGCCACTAATACGGTTGCAGCAGGGCCCCCACGCATACAGACCCATTTTTATAAGCACACATGCAGAGTTTTGCTGTAATTGTTGTCATGATGCTGCTGCCGCTGCTGTTTCATCTTTCCTGACATGTTTATAAGGCGCGGCCTTGACGTTGGATGGGACAGACTGTGAGACAGACGGCTGAAATATTCCACTTTTAAAAATGTATGACCCAAGATCACCCGCTCCATATTTCATGGAAAAACCCTCAGAGTCCCATCTTTGAATGTTTGCCACTTCACATATAGCCTGCCGCTATCAGACCAGATTTTTCCCGCTGCTGCTACATCGGCGTAACTTTGCCGCTCAGCTGTTGGCTGCTCTGGTGCCTGTGGTCCCAGCCACTCTCTGCTTCCTGGGGTGAAAGGTCGGGGCAATGCCCGGCTACTTATTGTTCCACCTAGGGCCTCAGTAAAGGTCGAATCACACAAAGCAGCTGGCTGATCACACAACCACATTAACACCCACTGTCACACACAATGCATGAGACGCTGCCAGACCGCGCCTGTTAAGGCTACAGGGGTTGGACTTGGTGATGAGAAAGGTCAGCGTCCGTATCCCCTCCTTGTCCTCACATCTTTCGTAGAGTTACACCGGCCACTTGACGCACACCTTGAAGACCTTCTCAAATATCGTAAAATGACTTTTTTGATGGAAAACTCGTCTTTTATCCGGAGTGTCTTCTCTGTCAGCCTGTCAGGCCCGTGATAAACATTTGCTGTATGCTACCTGGTGTATGTTTGATAGAGGATTACATAGGTGTGCGGATGTGGACGCAACGATCTGCTTCAGCTGTAAGATTATCATCGTATGAGGGCAGGAGTTAAAGCTGAAATGGATTAAAGGTGCTATTCTTACCACAGGCTCTTCATTCAGGCTGTTTTAGCTCGTAGCCATTCACCCATTCAGCTGAACTCTCTTGTGAGGTTTGACAGAAAAAAGTGCGAGCGCTTGTCGGCTGAACAGATTACATTTGCTGCACATGAACTATTCATATCTATGTGGGCACTAGTTGAGTATGTGTTTGCCTCCGTGCCTGTCTGCGCGTGTACATGTGTTGGACCACCATAAGATTAATTACATGGTTAATTAAACCGAGTAGTTAATTAAATCTGACAACTGTGTCTAATTAATCTAAATGCCATATAATTTCCTACACCTTTCTCCAGAGGTAGGCCAGCTGGATTCCTGCGTGTCAGCTCTTTAATGGCTGCGGTTTGACAGCGCTGGTCAGTATATTGCTTAATGTCTAGGTTTGAGTTCTGCTGTTGTTTCAGGGCCCTTAAATGTGTAGAAGTCCTCCACTGCGTAAAATTAGCCAGCCAAGAGACACGTGAGACATGGAAAGATTTGTCAAATTAAAGTTTAGGGGGCCTCTCTCACGCCAGAGCTGATTGTCGCTCTTTAAACGGTCTGTCGGAGCTCAGATGAGCTCTGCTATGGACCAAACAACCAAGGTCCAACGTGAGATCTTCATTCGATTACGAGGTAACACTGGTGAGGTTTGGTTATGGGAAAGCATATAGACCCTCTAGTGAACCAAAGAAAGGAGCTGACAAATAAAATGTGATCTGAAAACATTGCAATCCTTGCAATATCTGGCTCTGCATCTGACGTCATGCTGTGTCTCGCTTTCTTCTGCCTTTTTCTGTTTTGCTGCATTTGACTGGACTGATGTAGGCAAGAGACTAAGAGGTCCAATTGTATATTATTTATACAGACAAACACGGAGGTGACTGACTAAGTGTAGCTTGACCTTTAACCTGGTTTTAGTTAAGAATGTCAGAGTTGACATATGTTTGACTTGTGAAAAAATTGATCTTTCAAAACTGTAAAAACTCTGTCCGTTCAGGGGTGCAGTTGTTAACGCTTTTGCCTCACAGCATGAAGGTCCAGTGTTTGTATCCTTGCTTGAAGGTTTTTGTGTGGAGTTTGAACGTTCACCCTGTGCAGGTTTTGGTTTAGGTTGCTGCTTCCTCCCACAATGCAAAATCAAGCATCTTAGTTTAACTGACTTGTAATTGGCATGATAATCAGTGTTGGGTAAGTTACTTTAAAAATGTAATCCGTTACAGTTACAAGTTACTTAGTTTAAAATGTAATTGTAGTGTAACTTTTTCGATTACTTTTAAAAAGTAATGTAACTAATTACTTTTGATTACTTTTTGATTACTTTAAGGTTTTAATGAGTATTGGCCCATGTTCAACATTTAATTTTTGAGAACTGAATGTGAACCTTAAAAAAGCACTAAGCTGAAAGGGAACTGCAGACAGGCAATCACAGGATGTCCACAAGTGTGTCGTGTGTGACAATTTTTAAGTTTAAAACAAGGAGGATGGATTTTTCGCCAACTCCTTGCCAAAAATTGCATCCCCTGCTATCTCAGAGGAATTGACACTTGTATGACTCTATTCCTGTATATCCATCAGTAGTTAAAGGACAAGAGTCAGCAAATGCAAATTCTGCCCTGTAAAACAATGACAGCACAATTGTTGCTGTATGATCTGAAGCCCCATTTGGAGCTTTTAAACAGGCTTTGAAAAACTTTGATAATTTGCTGCTGTAATATTATAGATTTTTTAGAATAAAAAGCTAGCAGATGTGCATAATCAAAAATAACAGAAATACAATTATAGAGCATTCAGTATTGTAAGAAAGCCCACACTGTTTCTGGATAAATACATTATTGTATGAGTTAAGTTCTGTTCCGTTTTCTGCCTTTTTCGTTGTAAAACTGAAATGTCCCATGCTCCTGAATGCACCATAGCTTTCCGACGCTCACGAATGCAACACTGTGAACGCTGAGCTGTGTAGACGCGTGTTTTATTTTCCGCTTAATACAAAGTTTTGCAGTTTCACAACACACGTTGGCTCTCACGGTTTATTGTTGTGTGTGAATAACAAGAGACTGCATGATTGCAAAGCGCCTTGTTGCATCTTTCTCTTCCTTAAAATTAAGCCAAATAAAACCGTGAAACGTCCGCTCGCTTGTTGTTCTTTCAGAAGGCTCCACCAGCACAGGATGGATCATCAGAGTGATAGAGAAAAGGAGCCGTAGCGGGAAACGGCGATACAGGGCGCGAAGCAATAAAAATATCATTACATATTTCGCAAAGGTTTTTCTTTATATTTTTTAAAAAATGTAACTAAATTTGTAATTCTTAATATTTTCGGAAGTAACTGTAACTGAATTACATATTTTCTCATTGTAACTGTAACGAATTACAGTTACTCCTTTTTTTTAATTAAATTACGTAACGTTGTTACATGTAATCCGTTACTCCCCAACACTGATGATAATCTACCCTGTGTGTTGCCGGACTGGCGACCCGTCTAGCACGCACCCCAACCCCCAGCCAATGAGCGCTGGAGATGAACACCATCTCAGTGAAACCTTGCGAGGACTGAATGGGTTTCATGAACGAACGGATGTTTGATTTTCATCTACTGAGAAAAAAAGGTGAGGTTAAGATTGCTTGTATGATGTGAATGATACAAGTAATCTTAAAAGAGGGGCTGGAAATGGGATCAGAAAGAGGCTTCAGTTAAGCTTGATTTCCTTTGGTCGTCTGCTGATTTTTGATGTTGAACTTAATCTGAAGTAAGAGCTCAGAGGGTGAGGCAGAGTTCCTGCTGATGGCAAAGAGAGAAGGTGAAGGTTTGAGTGAGCATCCGTGCTTTTGCAATTGTGTGTCTGTGCGACAGCCAGAGATGGAGAGGGAGTCAGGGTCACAGTGTGTGAATCCTCGGGGTAATGAGGGGTCTGTCGGTCTCTGATTAACTTCAGCTCCCCGGTCCCTGCAGACAGGCGGCCTGATCGAGTCCCAATCGCGGCCCCTTGCTGATAACGGATCCCCCGTTCCCCTGAGTCTGCCCGGATTACAGAGTGAAAAACAACACGGCTCCCAGGAGCTGCACATGCTTAGCTCTACATGTCGAAGAACGGTGAAAGGAGAATGTGTGCAGGAAAGATCAGGACTTGTCTTTTAAATGTAATCTGGGTTCTTCTCTGGGAAATCTGCATGAGAGAATAGTGAGAAAATCTCAGCAGCGCGCTGTAAAATGAACATTTAGATCCACAGTTTGTTTATTTGTTCCCCCAAAACTAATTTGGTTGCCAGGGAACATAAAGCCAGCGTACAGTCTTAGTTACAGATCTGGACTCTCACGTCTCGGTTTGGCTGAATTCGCAGCCCTCGTCTTACGTCCCTCACTGACAACAGCGACGTAGACTTGATCCAGACTCTCCAGTTTGGGGAGAGATACTGGAAAATAATTTGCTAATCCTCAAATCTGGGGGACTGGTTGACAACTAATCCAGGCGAGTGTGCTGGAATTGGATCTCTGGCCGCAGTCCCAGAACTAGAGCCCTCTGACTCATTGGGTAGCTGGTGGGCTTCACCTTTAAATCAGGAATTTTGTGTTTACCACTTTACAGGTTGCATGTAAACACTCCCACATGCAGCAAGGCTTATGTGCATATCACACACCCACACTCTTATGCAAATCAATATGCACACTCAACGTGAGTGAGGTAGTGTATCATAAAGAGCCTGAAGTCTTGTAAAGTAATCTGTTCCTCTCCTCTTTAATTGTTGGATTTGTATTTCAGGCTTCCTCTTCACATTGCCTTTTAATCATGTTTATTTCCTAAAAGAGATTGGCACATCTTGTAGTCCCCTTTCTCTTTGGGAATTTGGACGATCCTCAAAAGAGTGCTTTGTGGAGGAAATGTGTTTGATTATAAGAGCTTGTCTTTTGTAATGCAATATGAGTGATTAAAGCGCGCAAGCTTTGTGATGAAGAAAGCAAACATGTTTACGATTGAACAGGAACTCACGTCCACGCACGCACGCTCCTGCAGTCTTGTCCACATTAAAAGAAAGAGCCTCTTGTTTTCCAAGCACTCAGAGTCCAGGACAATCCGAGTCTTTCAGGAAGCGTTGTTGCAGACTTTTTGCTTCGCCCCAGCTGGAGGTCGCGACCCCAAACATCTGCGACTCACGCAAGCCTGGGTTCACCGCCTGCGGAGTGTCACAGATTTAGTGCCACAAGTGCGTCACAAACGTCGCAGCACGTTACTGACTCCACTGAGCTCTTGGTCGACTGATGAAGATGATGGCAGCTGGCAGAAAAGTCAAGAGGAAATCAAAAAAGCGTTTTCTGTCAAGCAGAAATTTGTTTTTCAGTTGGAGTCTTACATGTTTTGTTCTTTTATTCAAGCTTAAAGGAAATACAGATTTACCCATAACTTATATAAATGCATGGACAAGAATGTATTTCCAGTATTTTTGCAGGTATATATATGTATACGAGTATGAAAAAAAGAATGCAGAAAGGCTTTCGTGACAATTTTAGTCTTTGAATGATGAAAATCAGAATTTCTAATTAAGTAAATTGCTCCAAGTGTGTTTCACAATGGTTTTATAGGGGTTTTATTATGATGTCACTTATTGGTTCATCAACCACATTAAACCTGGAGTTTCAGGTTTTTTGCTGAATAGAATTGCCTCGATCAGGTATTTACTAACTAGTAGTTATTATTAGTTATCTTTGAGATCTAATGCACTGATTTTTAGCGCATTGTTGTTTTTTGCTAAATAAATCTTGTTGTGCAATGTTTTTTTGTTCTTCATTTAATTGCAATAATTTGTTATATCTTTACTTTTTTTTTATTAGGAAAGCCCAACTATGGAATGGAAATACACATTAGCTGCTAGCCAGAAGGTCGATGTACAGGTTAATAGTTACTTTGTAACAATAATAAACCTGAAAAATTTAATTCAGATTTTCTTTCTAAGAACTATAACACAAACAAAATTATTTGCATAAGCTTAGCACTGTCATGGTTTTTAAGTGTTGGGCCCACATGCAGTTACAATTTTAAGATGTTTATTAAAGGCTCAAAATAACGGGAAAGCACACAGTGTGTGAGACAGGCGAGGTCTGAACGTCAGAGCTGGATCGACGTTTAGTCGGGGAGACCTATCCGGGGAGAGTAAGTGACGAGGGAACTCTGTGACCGGAACTCGTTGACGGAAACAGGTGGCTGAGTGACTAGAGGCTGACAGATGTAATGCTGGCGAGGGAGCACCACAGAAAACGGCTGACGGGAGGAGCAGATGGAAGAACCGGAGTGTTGTGGGTGAACCAAGTGAATCCAGGAAGAGGGTTCTCACGCCCGGCTTGGTACCACCAAGGGAGTATGAGAGGAGATGCCAGAGCAAAATCTGAGCGGCGGGGATTCTGAAGAGCTGGTTGATTGAGCACGACGCCAAGATAGGTGAGTAAATCCAAACACGACAAAACTGGAGAACAACAGGAGACCTTTCGGTTTGGCCGTTGGTCTTAGGGTGGTATCCGGAGGTGAGGATGTAGTGGGCACCGAGAGCAGAACAAAAGTGCCGCCAAACCTGGGAGACAAACTGGGGACCCCGGTCAGATAGGATGTCAACTGGGATGCCATGGAGTTTTAACACGTGCTTAATGAGTAGTTGGGCAGTTTGCAGGGCGTTAGGCAATTTGCGTATCGGGATGAGATGACATGACTTGGAAAACCGGTCAACGACAGTCAATATAGTGGTCATACCTTGGGATGATGGGAGTCCAGTGACAAAATCCAAAGCGATGTGGGACTAGGGGCATTTAGGAATAGGGAGTGGATTAAGCAAACCGGAGGGAGGCTGATTAGATGGCTTGTTTTGAGCACAGATGGGAGAGGCACAAACATATTCCCGTACATCCTTTGTCCAAGATGGCCACCAGAAGCGACGGGATACCTGGGACTGCATACGATATATTCCAGGGTGAGGTGAGAACTTTGAATCGTGGCTCCAACGTAACACATCGGGACGGACTGATTTGGGGACGTATTTTAACCCAGCCGGCCCGGTACCTGGATCAGGATCTAACAGTAGGGCTTGGTTTATACGATCCTCCAGATCCCAACGTAGAGCCCCAAAGGTGCATGTAGGTGGGAGGATGTGCGCTAGCTCCCTTTCCTGTTCCAGAGGTGCAAAGTGTCGAGAGAGGGCATCAGGCTTGATGTTTCTGGAGCCGGGGCGATAGGTTATGGAGAGGTTCAATCTGGAGAAGAAAAGGGACCAGCGGGCTTGAAGGGGATTAAGACGTCGGGCAGACTGTAGGTAAGCGAGGTTTTTGTGGTCTGTCCAGATTATGCAGACACATGTGTCTCACACACAGACACATGTGTCTGTGTGTGAGAGCGTGACTGCTGCACCGGATCCAACTCGGCTGAGAAGACCGTCTTAAACTCTCTGATAAATTCTGAAAAGGTGCAACCAAAAGATCTACAATCGGGAAAGCGAATTTCTGCCCATCTAAGGGCTCTTCCTGTTAATAGTCGTAAAACGAACGAGATCTTGGTTTGATCAGTGGAAAAGGTACGAGGGGAACGATTAAAGACTAGATTACACTGGAAAAGGAAACCTCCGCAATCCCCACTATCGCCTGAAAACTTCTCTGGACTCGGAGACGAGCTTTCTGAGAAAGGGGTTTGATCGGTGGCTTCAGCTGTCAAGTTAGCAGAGGGCGGAGCGCTAGGAGCACGAGTGACAGGCTGACTCGACGCGGAAGAGAGAGAAGCCGTCAGCTGGCTAAACTGAGCGGCGACTAGCTGTAATTGTTCTTGCATAGAATTGACTGCTAAACCGAGAGCCTGTAACTGTTCCTGATGGGCGGCTAATTGCCGACCGAATGTATCTGCTGGGCTTTGTTGGCCAGAGTGTTCTTCTGTCATGGTTTTTAAGTGTTTGGCCCACATGCAGATACAGACGGAGGCAGAAACAATTTTAAGATGTTTATTAAAGGCTCAAAATAACGGGAAAGCACACAGTGTGTGAGACAGGCGAGGTCTGAACGTCAGAGCTGGATCGACGTTTAGTCGGGGAGACCTATCCGGGGAGAGTAAGTGACGAGGGAACTCTGTGACCGTAACTCGTTGATGGAAAAAGGTGGCTGAGTGACTGGAAGGCTGACAGATGTAATGCTGGCGAGGGATCCGGAGAGCACCACAGAAAACGGCTGACGGGAGGAGCAGATGGAAGAACCGGAGTGTTGTGGGTGAACCAGGTGAATCCAGGAAGGGGGTTCTCACGCCCGGCTTGGTACCACCAAGGGAGTATGAGAGGAGATGCCAGGTATACCAAGGATATTATAGTTTAAAGCCCAGAAAGGTGCTAAAGTAACCAGAGTTTTCTCCATCTTCATGAATCTTAGAGTAAATGGTACTGTCTCTGTGTTTGTCATTCTGTCTAAGTTCTTGTGTCAAACGTTAAATAATCATTGAATGTTGGGATTAAACGTAAAACTAGTTGTGAATGTTTGCCATCGATCTGTTGAAAGTGTTTTTAAGCTTCAGTTTCATATAATAGCAATTAAATTATGTTTTACATTTTCTGAATGTTTCTAATTCCCTCTCATCCATTGTTCAAACACAGTCTGTGCTTTTCTAAGTAACATTAATTAAATTACTTTTAAATGTTTACATTTACTGTACGTGTTTGTAATGAGACATCAAGAATTGTGTAAAGTAGAACATTTTCAAGGAAGACATTTTAAGAAAGCTGAAAAATTTGATTTTACTACGGATTATTTTCTTCAGATATTTACCAGTTCAATGTTTATTTTTCAGAGATAATATACAAGCAAGAGAGTTTTTTGTTTTAGTAGATGTTTTAAATATCAGAAAATGTTTAATATCATAACACAACAGAAATATTAGTCAAGCTTTTTAATTAGAAAAGCCAGTCTGGCACGTTCACCTGTAACTAAGCCGTAAAGATGAAATAGTTGGTGATGTTCAATTAGTCGACCAATTGATCAAGCAGAAGCGGTGCAGCTCTTGATCAATTAGTCCATATAAATAGATAAAGGGAAATAGGTGTGCTGAACGGCCCCGGGCTTAGCTTCTCAGCACTGACAGACTGTGGATGGATGGAGATGCTCTGCTGGCTGTTGCTGGGGGACTCTTTGAGAGGGTTAAACATTTGTTCGGCTCAACCACAGTAACAGGTGGCAGGAGGGGAGGAGCCGCGCTCTGTAAACAACCGCTGATGGCCGAGGCTTTGTCTGGACACCGTGTGCAGTGTTCTGTGTGTTTTCCATCAATGCCGCTCACTGTGTTGCTGCGCCAGGTGCTCAATTTCAACCAGTCTCGGCTTTTTCTATGTCAGCCTTTGCTCTTCTTTCAAAGACACAATTTACTCATCCCACACCATCTTCTCTGCTTCACTTTCTCTCAGGTCTTTTTCCCTATCCGTCCTCAAACCCTCTCCTGCTGCTCTTTCTTTCTTTCTTTTCTTCTCTGTTCCACGCTCTCTTTCTTACTCCTTCCAGCCTCCCTCCTTCTCGTCGGAGATTGATTGGCTAATCTGGCTAGATGCCAGCGGTACCCGCTTCCTCGC
This sequence comes from Fundulus diaphanus, assembly GCA_037039145.1. NCBI lineage: Eukaryota > Metazoa > Chordata > Actinopteri > Cyprinodontiformes > Fundulidae > Fundulus > Fundulus diaphanus. Next base: position 32,737,862 of record CM073128.1, read on the forward strand.
TCGAGGGAAGGAGTGAAGCGGCATGACGACATGCAGGAATAATAATAACACCCATACTGCAGGAGCAGTGGGTATGGACAGAGGATGCAACCTGGAGTCGGCTTGTTTTGATATCTTCTTCATACAGATTCTCCTGGCTATTTTCATCTTAAATATAGCCTTCGACGCATGCATCTCGCCACAATGCTGTGTCCATCCGTCCTTCGACCATCCCCTCTGCCACCTCTCCTCCTCCATTCACGCCTGTTTTGTCTTTTAATATCAAACAGCGCGTGGAGTGCAGGCTGCAAGCAGAGCGAGAGGACGCTGCCTTTGTGCAGCGTTGTTTACCGTTGTTACAGTCTAAATGAAAAAGGCCAGTCGGCTCCTGTGTATGTGTGTATACCTTCCTCCATCTGAGGGAGGCAACAAAGCCTGAAAGTGTTGCCCTCAAGCTGTGTCTGTGTGCGGAGGTCTAGAAGTGACAGAAGCACGAGATCAAATATTGTTTATGGTTGCCTCCCTTGCAGGTTCATTCTGTGCAGGCTTACACTGAGCTGTTGTTTAGCATTTGATCTCAACCCTGTAAGGACAAGCTGCTGGATCTCTTTTTGACAGAGACAGACATGGAGATGGACACATGAAGTTAGCTAAATGACACAGGGTGGTAGGGAGAGCGAGGGAAGCGAACACAAAAAAAGGAGCTGGAGATGTAACGACGTGCAGGTAGAAAATAGTGTCCGAAGATACCGGGGACTCCTTCTGAAGTATACGTTTTTCCTACTTTATCTGACTTTCGGTGTCAGCTAAAGTTATTACGGCGTCCTATTAGCCACAGTGACGTCGTCAACCAGCCTAGGCAAGGTTATTGTGGAGGCGGAGTCCTGCAGAATTTACTTACCCCATTCCCGTTTCATTTCCCCAACCCAATTATCCATAAATACCTCCTCAGATGCAGCTTCATCAATCCATAACATTTAAACTAACTATTTGAATGAACGCCACATTTTGGGAAACAGTACCAACTCATGTGAGGGCTCCCATTTCTACTTCAGTTTATTACTTTCAGGAATTAAAGTGAGCTTAAAAAATGTAAAAAAAAAGAAATGCAACCTTTATCATATCGTTGCTAACTGTAATTATGGAACACTAGCCTTCACAAATGGCAAAAAATGACTCTACTTTTAAAGCTTTATTTCTGTTCTTTGCACTTCAACTTTCATACTTAAATTGCTTAAAATTGCACAGCTTCACCAAGTAAATTTCTTTTCAGTGAATCAACTTTTTTCAGCTATGAAGCTCAATGTCTTTTTCCTCCCTGAGAACAAGAAAAGGGCTTGGTGCTTTCTATTACTGCCATTCTGTATTAGATCTAAAGCTATGATGATAGTTAGAGGGATTGTCAGTCAAATCCTAGGAAGCAGAAACTATCTTTAAACATACACTCCTGTAGGTTAACTCCCTCAGACAGATCAGAGGCCATTTCCTTCGTTTACGTCAGGTTCCTAAATTAAAATAGCTCAGCCTGGAGCTCATATATGTACATAGATATGAGAAATATTTGACTGTTATATTTGAAGCAGATCTATAATTGTTCTCTACTAAGAAATTGAAAGAATGACAAATAAAATAAAGGTGTAATTCTCACACATTTTGTGAATAAAATACGTTCTTTTATTCCTCTGCTCATGGTTTTTCGCTGCTGTATGTTTACCGTCCCTATTTAAACTGGTGTTTTATGGAGGGTCAAAGAGTCTGCAGATACGTAGGACCACTAGCGTCTGAGAAATCACAAATTAAGCCAGCAATATCCTGCGCAGGGATGAGCTTTCAAAAATCAAGCTGGCAGTGCAGAACCAAAGGAGGACCAGAGTCCAAATGAGTGTGGTTGAAAGAGAGCATTTCGTGTAATAGTTTGGACAGACCTTTTCGAACCATTTTGAAAGGGTTAAACACAACCATAATGTGACACCATTTCTAGTTTTGTTTTATTCTCAAGTATCCCCCTTCTGCTTAAGAAACCGCCTCCAGCTGAAGTCCCGTCTTGTTTTCTGTCTTAGTGCACTCCAGTGCAAACTGTCCAATGTGTGTGGCATAAAAATTATGTGCATCAAGGACACACCAAATGCAGCGGAGGGGAGGAGTAACGGCGTTGGGTTGACTTCAACCACCTTCGCCGCCTCAAGCCCTGAGCACATGACAACAATCCATTAAAACTGCAATTGTTTTTTTTTGTTTCTGTCAACACATCTGCATAACAACATTTCATTTGCAATGTGCGCACAACACACTAGTAGAAACCCAAAATAATTCTGTAATTTCCCTGCTGCCATCCGTAGTCAATATGTTCTTTGAAACTTGTGCCATTGTAAGAATAAACGCGTACCGCTTTGACATACATGAGATGTAAAGAGGTCTAAGTCTCCACCTTGAAGTGTTTTGGAAAGGAAGCTATTGTTTAGAAATGATATTTGACGATAAAAAAACCTATAAAAGAAAGAAGAGTTGCTTTTTGTTACAAAATAGTCCACACTAATAAATCGGGTCTGATGCAAATTTGTAGCTTCTTTAGCTGAGTTTTTCTTCATCATGTTTTGTGCTACAATAATCGCATTTCCATTGACCAACAAATTGCGAAAATTGTAATTACGAAAATAAATTAGTTTAATGGAAACACTGCAATTTCGAAAATGCTCCTATTTTTCGATAAAAGGTTTTTGCGCTGGGATGAGGTGGTTTTTCAGCCATATAGAAATTGGTATAGAACTGCAATGGAAACAGTTTTTTCGCATTCACACGAGTCCCATGATCAACAACCGGACATTGGTGAAGTAGGCAAAGAAGACGACAGGATTTGGATTCTAGAGGAGACGGCATATTTTCTACATTTAGTTTAGTTTGTGACAGGGGTATTACCAACATACTAGATTCAAAACAGCAAAGAAATGTGGGCACTTACCAAGATCTTGAAGCGGCCATGAAGGAAGCAGGGCTCCACAAGCCGTGGCAAATCTTACGTTCAAAATGGAAAACTCTGAAACAGAAATACCTGGCGGAGAAGAGAAAGCTAAAAGATAAAATTTGTTTCAAATACTTCCCCCTCGTGGGCGAGATACTCGCGTGAATAAATGTATTAATGTATGATTTTAATTGCATTTCTTATTAAATGGAAACACGGCAATTGCGAAAATGTCTTTTATCGAAATTAGCAGAATATCAACAATGTTTTGCGCACATCTGGAATGGAAACGCGACTTATGAGATGCACAGTGAGAAAGGTAAACTGGCTCATCTGTCTGCGTTGAGCTGTAGAAATGAGGTAGCCAAAGTAATGAAAGTTATCCTTGGAATAAATATAAGAAAAAAAAATAGAACTAAGATGAAAAACTGTCTGGCACCTCATCCTTTTCCTTTTCTTGCTCCGCTCTTACTTTGCTCCTCTCCCTCTGTTAAACTCTGCTTGGCCCTCCTCTTTAGACTGAGTCTGTTTTCGTAACAGTGGGCAGGCTTGTTGTTGGCAGACGCTGCAGCCTGGCGCTGTGTGTCCCTGGCACTCAGCATGTGTCTGTGTGTGAGAGCATCTTCTGTCTGCCACTGCTCTGCCAGTCCACCAGTCTCAAGTACCAGCTGGGCACCCAAACTCACCACCAAAATAAACTGGCTACCCCAAGCTTTTCAGTTCAAGTGCTGTGTAGGAGTGCATCTACCAGTGTCACTGCATATGTATATGTTGACGTGTGTGTCTGTCTGTGTGTGCAGAAAGCTAGCTGGACCCCTTATTCATTAGTGTCATCGAACCAAGATGCTCTTCTCATTACAGTGGGGCCCTCCCTGCTTGGATTAAAGACTAAAACAATTACAAAGCCATATTTGCAATTTAAATTGTGCTAAATGCAGACCTAATCCTCCGATTTTTTAAAGGCAGCTATGCTGAGAGGCAGAAAAAATGTGTGAAAGAGATCCAGTTGAGGCTTTTGTTGGGGTTTCTGTTGCTAAAATAACACTTATAAGTTTTACGGAAGGGGTGGGTGGTAATAGTTGTGCTTTGAGCTATTTGGGTTATATTTGTAGAACAGCATATTATTATTATTATATTATGTTAAAAGGCAGCAAATCAGCAGGTAAGACTTGGATCTTCTCACCATTTGTGCAGAAAAATCCCAGCCGCAGAAATGTTTGCATTAATGTCATTTGCATATGTGCGTATTTAGCTATTCAACCATGTGTGCTTCACGGTGCATGGGCCACCATGAGCGCGTTTTACTGCCGCCCTGGGCATATTTACAGACAGTGACTTTAATGCAGCGTAATGATTATTTTTATTCCAGGTACTTTGGCAGCGCACTCGCCATGAAAGGAATGACTCCCCGTTGGTGTACTCATTACCTCTGCGACATCCACCACACCTGGCTCCTTTAGTTCTCCAAACTACTCCCTATTATAACCTCAGCCCCCAGCTTTCATCACCACGCCTCCTGTTCCTCCCTATTTGGGTACTTATTGACTGAATCCATCTGTAGGTTGAACCTTCATCTTTTTACAGTGGCTTTTTAATTTAAAAACACTGTCATCATCAAAACTGCCATATATTAAAGTAACCATCCACCATTTTCACACCTATAGTAGCAGAAAATTTAACATGCCTTTTGCAAACCACCTGTCCTAATCTGTATGGACTATTTGGGCTCCCAGCTAGATAGGACAAACACCCCCAGATTGTGCATAGACTGATTGACGTATGAAGTGTATTTTTCAGGCTGCAGTTAATTTGCGAAATAAATTTCTCAGGCTGTTAAAAAAAAGGCCCTTGCACTGTAAGTTCATAATGAGGACGCAAACTGGGAACAACAAAAGACAGAAAGAAATGAAGAACAAAAAAAGTTCAAGCAGTAATTTAGGGAGTTCGCAATATAATTTTACAATAGTCTCAGCATAGCTCCTGAAGAACAACTTGGTGTGATCAGCTCACAGTGAAGAATGAAAACAGATTTTTTTGGGGGTCAAACATCAAAACATTTTAGCACAATCAACTGTTTTTGCAAGCATGTGAAACTGCAGTTACTTGAGTCCCCATCCAAAATATCAAGTGCTGGTATAGAGAAAATTAAAAGCTTATACAATGTAAAAGAGCTTGTATAGAAGGGACATTGTGCAACTTTCTCAGCTAGTACCTCAGTTAGGCTTCTGTCAGAGGTCAGAGGGGGAACTGAGTTATAACATCTAACACCTCGGTGCACGATAGCAAAAGGCTTTTATAGAGATTCTGCCTTTTTGAAACTCGGAGCACGTGTTGAAACTTGAAGAATACAAAATAGCAGGCAGCAGGTCTTGAAACATGGCTTTTTTTTCTTAGTTTCAATCAAACCAAATACTGTTTGACACAAAGACTTATGTCAAAACAGACTTTAAATGTTTCATTTCATTCCTGAATAGTAAACTACAGACTGTCGCTTCATTGCAGGGGCCGCGCTGTTTTGTTTACAGCGTATTGGCTATGATGAATGAGGGTATACTAAATATCACTATATCATTGACTTTTAGGAATGGAGGGATATTACAACAGTATACATAATAGTAGGGAAAGAATGGGAAGCAAAAAAAGGCAAATTAGACAACAGAATAAAACAGTAAAGGTCAGTTTCTAATTAGTTTTTGTATCGTCTGTGCTCAGATTACAATGGCAAGTCAACACCTTTTTGTTTGCCATTTTCTGTCTGTGAGTATCTTCCTTTTTGAGGCTCTTGTTCTCCCTCATTTGTCTTGTTCCATCTTCCATCTTTTTTTAACTTTCTCTCCTGTTCGGTTGTAGAGGAACGGGAGTTGTTGAAACAACGTTGCCCTTGAGCTGCTGCTATTTTAAGCTTTCAGTACTTGAGTGAGTCCAGGCTGAAAGTTGGGCTTTTAGATTTACTGACGAGTGAAATATCTAATAATAACCTTGTCATTGTTCCTCAGTTGCTGGTTAAGGAACATTTTAGAAACCCATGTAATAACTCCATATTTGTTTTGACGATGTTCGAAGTCTCATTTCAGACAAGCCTTACAATACAGGATCTTGTATTCCACTCATGGCTGAAATAACACGCAGTAAAAGAAGATTAGTTCTTCTTAACCTCACTTGTTGACAAACCATCTTTAGCAGTGATCAGTTCTTATGAAGTACTGTGGTAACTTTTTCTAACACATAACAAATCAATTTGATGAATTGTTTGCAAAGCCCCCTTTTAGGTTTTATCTTGCCAAACTCTTTATGACTCAACACAGCGGGGGTTAATTCTGTTTTAAAGATTATATTAGCAGATCTCTTTATGTTTCGCAACCTGGTCCATTTTTAAAGCAGCAAAGCCAGTGGCCAGCCAAAACACTGTAAAGCTGAATGCATAAGTCATGCAGCCTTAAATGGCCATCTCGGATTGTTCCCACAGTTTTAAAGCGGCTTGTGAAAAGCTGCTAATGGCTCAGACAGTGGGTAGATGTGGATGAGCTGGGTTTATACTAAAAGTACAATAAGAATAGGTTGTTGCTTCTGCCTGTTGAATGTGCAAACACTAATGTGGAGCTCAAAGACGGTGAAACGTCTTGTTGAACTCACAGCCACATTACAACCAAAAACTTAAATGTGGATTTTAATGTGATGGAGCATCATATATAGAAACACATTGTGCAGCATTTGCTTTTGTAGATATGTCTCCATTAGCTTTGTAAATCTACCATTAGAAATATTTATCTATTCTTCTTTGTAAACGAGCCCAAGCTCAGTCACATTGGATGAAGAGCATCTGTTAGCTTCAGTTTACAAATGTTGCTACGGCTTTTCAATTGTATTTATGTCTGGACTTTGATTTGATTTAAGCCGTTACATTGTAGCTGTGGTTGCGTGTTTCAGTTGTCTCCTGGAGGGACAACTTCTGTTTTAGTCTCAAGGCTTTGACAGCCTCTTGCGGGTTTTCTTCTAGCTTTACCTTCAAGGGTTGTGTACAGCGAGATCCTGCCGCTATGTTACACCGCAAAGTTGGTGTGTTTGATTTTGCATCAGACCAGAGTAAAGTGTAAATTGGATTTCTTCTGCATTTCTCTCAGCAAACGACTTTCCTCTTCCCTCACTTAACCAATGGCCGGATATTTACTGCTTAAGACTTAATAGTTGTCCTTTTCGACAGATTCCACCTGAGCTGTGGATCTCTGCAGCTCCTCCAGAATTACCATTCATTGCTTGGCTGCTTCTAAAATAATTGCTCCCGTTGCCCAGACAGTCAGTTTAGGTGGATGGTTGTGTCTTGGTAAGTTTTCTTACTCTTGATTTGTGGATAATGGAGTTGGACAGTGCACATAGATGTTCAAATTCTGTATAATATTTCATAACTTAACCCCTGCCCTAAACTTCACTGAGCAACAAAGGTGTGTTTCCTGGTTCTTGTTTGACTGCTTGCTCACTAATGTTTTCTCTAAGGTTTTAAGCACAATTTATAATCAGTTTAAATTCCACACATTCAGACTCTATTCATTTATTTAGGGGTGTCATATTAAAGGGAGTAGAATACAAATGCACTAAAGACCATTCAGCACTGATGTTACTGTTTCTGTATTTCCCACAGCTACAATTGTTTAGAGATAATGATTTGCTCCTTAAAATTTGAGATGAGTGTGTGTTTGTGTGCATTTGATGCCTTTCCACTGAATGAGCTGTGAAGCAGCAGTCAGACAGCCCTGAGGTCAGCACATGGGCGTGCAGGCTGCCCTGCTGCTGTTTGGGGTTAATAACTCTAAAAAAAAAGTCACAAAAATCCACCTCATGTTCTTAACAACTGCACTCTGTGAACTTCCAACCTCGACTTGTCTGTCTGGATGTAAGCCCTCAGATCAGTTATTTATATCTGTTATGATTAAGTTCAGCGGATAAATAGGGCACCACATCTGCTTCGGTGTTGAGTGGATGTTTGAAGTTGTTTTAGCTGTGTTTTTTCTCTGTTCATGGATGCATGGTGTGTATGCAAAACCACATTTTCAAAAAAATGAAATAAAATAGACTGTTTGTTAACGCGCCACACGAGTTAGTCCCTTCATGAGTCCGGTCTGCCGTGTCCCACTGAGCCCGATCACATCTTCAGTGTGAAAATTGACATTTGGAATAGAGATGCACTACAGCGAACTGCTCTGCACACTGTTGCCTCCTGAAAAGGTCAGCTTGCTCTGAAGGATCGTGTGCTCCCAGCCGTTGTTCTGTGAGTTTGAGAGAAACAGGAGGCCTTGGCTGCTCGCTTCGAGTTTTTCTTGTTAGGCTGCTTTGTGTTGTTTTGGCCGATCACCCAGGGTGCCCCTCTCCCTGTCAGAGAAGCAGTTGCTGAACCCAACTGAGCCGCGCTCCTGTTTGCCGAACTGTTCTGTTGGATGCTGTAATCTCTTCAGTGCCTGGCCAGATTACTGTCTGCTCCATATTGTCTGGTGGCCGGCCTCAGGATGGACGGGGAAGGGAGGCTCTCTTTGGATCTGCTGCTACAGATTACCTTTTTATTAATGTACCCATCTGGACATGTTGTATATTTGGTTGTTTGCCGCTTCCATTTTCAGGAGAAGCTGTAAAAATGTTGTAAGAATTCAGTCTTAATAAATACAAACTGAGGTAAGGTAGGTGTGTTATATCTTAAGAGCGGTCATATCGGAGGCCATAATCACACAATTACAAGATAATGCTCCTGTTTTAGTGAGGAATTATTTCTAATACGATACATTGTTGTGCAATTTTGTTGGAAATTATTTTTGGGAATGGAATCATTTTCAATAAAGAAATTTCTCTATTCATTGAGGCCTGCCACCCCCCACCCCCCCACATCCACACATCCACGCACACACTTCCACCCCCCCTTCCATGCTTCTTCCTTTCCGTCTCCTTCTGTCTCCTGTGCACGCCATGCAGAAATGATTTCCATTGCTGCTGAATTAATGAGGTTCTGCTGAACTGAGAAAAGGCAAGGGAAATGTGTACACACACACACACACACACGCACGCGCGCACGCACGCACACACGTATATATATGTCCACAGTCTTGTTTCAGTCTGCATTCACACTCACTGAAGCTTGGCCACTTTCTCTCTGTTTCAAAGCGTGAACGGCGCATTGTTTTCTTTTATTTTAATGTAACTTTCTAGAAACGAGGACTGGGATGAAGCTGGGCACCAATCAGATCTGAATGTGTTACATCATCACACTGCTGCATATCTGCCTTTTTATGGCTTGTAAAGATGCACAGATAAAATTATTTAATGCACCAGCATTTCCTTTCTAAGCATGTGATAGTGTAGCATATGTAATGTGATCTGCAGCTAAGCACGGCTACAAGAAATTTTCCGGACATGTCGAAAAAATATGCATCTTACAAATCACGACTCAGAGAGGCAAAATATAGCTGACATGCACATACACCACTGCTCCTTAATTTATCTTATTGTGACAAAAGAGTGGTAGCATTTCCCTGACAACAACCTCATTTCATCTCATGCTACGCCATGCAGACACTCAGTGTACCCCAATAAAGACTGACTTGCGACGGCATCCCGAATGATTGGAGTGGCTAAGACGGCTGGGCCGCTGGACTTATTTCCTGATCAAATCAATCATCTTGGGACACCCATTAACTCGATGCATCCTCAGTTATGAGCCCGGATAATTTATTGATTTAATATATTTTTCATGTTTTTTATTGACGTTGTTGTGCAATGCAATGTTTAAATCTGAATGTTAAAAGTTTTTGAATAATCAGCTGTCGAAATTAACACTTTTAGCTGTTTCTATTGGCCCTGCACAATAGGTTGCACATCTGTCGTCATCGCAATATATCTATGCCATATGGATACCGTGAAGAACTAATTGGACTGCAATAGGTGCTTATTGCCTGCAATATATTTGGTTACACTTGTTGTTCAATGTAGCATAAAAAGGTTTTAGAAGGTAAAGAGTTGGTTAAGTCATTAATAAACCACAACAGCAGACGCTTTTGCAATAAAGCCGAGTTGTTGAGTTGGAATAGTCTATATAGAAACATATAGAACTGGTGCTGTACAAGTAATTGGCCAATCGCTGAAACAAGTTTGGTGGAAAAGTCCCTTCTGAAGCTGAAATAATTCCACATGTGGCTTCTGAGTGTCGCACAACCATAAAGGCACACTCTCTGACATAAATCACCCCCAGGTCTGGCCCCAGCCACCATGGAAACACTCCAATGTGTGTATTAAACATTACAGCACTTTGGGATTGTTGATGTTCTCTCCTTTATACTCTTGAATCAAAGAAACCCATTCATTGGTTGGGTGTCTCCCACTCGTGAATCAATCTCCACTCCCTGAGTCTCATTTTCATTGACTGAAAAGCTCCACGTAAAGAGCCCAACAAACACGCAGCCCGACGAGACTACGGCCAGCTCGAGTCAGCCTTGTTAATTATGAACACAGACAGTGGAAAAAGGCACATGAAGGAGGATGCAGTCAAAGGCATGTAATTGCGGTACGAGCAGCTGTAGTTTTGCGCCAGTCAGCGCGCTTCTTAGACGCTCTGTCGAGAATCCTCCCAACAAAGACGAGCAGAAAGCGCTGGTTGATTTCTGGTCAGATTCTTTCTGTTTCATTGTGAAGTCTTCAGGTGTGCAGCAGAGACATAAACACAAAAACTGACTGTATAGTAGGATATTTTTCTTCTGGTAATATCGCTTTTTCCGCCTTTTTTACTTCCCTTCTTCATTAAATGCACATGATCATACACATTCATCTCAGGACTCTATACGAGCAACTTTTCTTCTCCTCGCTCTCTGCTGTCTCAGTGTTTTTCTTCCCCATTTATCATCACCCAGCTTAAAAAAACAGGTTTAATGTTTTCTTATTTTTATTCCCATTCCTCTATTTGCTTATTTCTTCGTCGCTCTCTCTCTCTCTCTCTCTCTCTCTCTCTCTCTCTCTCTCTCTCTCTCTCTCTCTCTCTCTCTCTCTCTCTCTCTCTCTCTCTCTCTCTCTCTCTCTCTCTCTCTGTTTTGATCCCAGGCAACCAGTCAGCAGTCAATAATCTGTTAAACAGCATTGATCTCCACCATTTAGTTTCCTGGCCAGCTACTTAGGTTGGAAAGCTGATCAATGGCTTTGAATGGGAACCACCAAGATAGACGATTGACTGCTGGGACGCGCTCTGCAATCATATCATTTGTCTTCATTTGCTGTTCAATTATTTGTGGTAATGGCTGCTGTCAAAAACGGCTTCATGCTGGTCCCGCAATGGCATGCCTAGTCTGAAAGTGCCAGCATGCCACGCTCACCTTCCTCCTTTTGTCTCACCCGCGGTAGAAAGACAAGGAGGAAAATGCATTATATAATAAACAGCATGAGAGGAGCCGTATCACATGTCAGAAGTATGGGATCAAGTTCCTGTGTGTGTGTAGGAGGGCTCTCACACACACTGACCTCATAGAGTGTGACCTATGAGTGCATACAGATGGTGCCATGGATGGATGTGTATAAGAAGTCTGACCCAGACTGGATTTCCTCTTCCCCAGAGCGCCTTCCTGAATTCATCAATCAACTTCTTGTAGGATGCAGCAGTGTGTGCCCTCGTATGCATGCAGGGACTTTTTCACAGTTTTTGTAAGTTTTAGCTTTAAATACTAAAAACAAAATAGGGTTGGAAAAAAAACTTCAGCTAACCTTTTAAATCTTGTTACATTGGGAAGTTGTAGTTAGTCAGATTTTTTCTCTTGTTCAATTCTGTCCACTGGGACAGTATGAAGTACTCTGAGATGGAGAAACCCGAAAGGGCATTTTGTTGTTCCAAATTATCGGCCCTTATATGCACAAGATTAAACAAGCCGTTAATGAAACGGTCAGTATCCTAGCACAGATTGAAAGGTTTGCACATTAACTGTATTTTCCTGATGCGGGAAAGCCTTTTAAACAGACATTACAGTATCAGGAGTAGTTAGCTTCAAAGATATTTTTCACTGTTCCGTACTTTAAAAATGTGGAATTTCTCCAATAAATTATTCAAGTAATCAAAAATTTCTTAGCTTTTCATGTTGATTATCCATAAGAAATGTAGCGTGCAGGGTTATCCTTCATCCACCAAGTCAAGCCTTGAGTTAAACATTTTGTTTGCAAAACTTGAGCCACAGATTTCTCCTGAGCCCCTTAAGGGTCATTGAAGAGCCATAAAAAAATAAACTTTCTTGTGCGCACCAGTTACTTTCTGTATTTGGTGCGGCCGAGAAGGTATCTGGTGCGCACCTAATACTTTTAAAAATTTCTCTTCAATGTCTCTTTTGGGGCTCTTTAGATTTCTTTATTTTTTTAGCAGAAAAAGTTAGCCATCTTTTGAGCTCAGCCTGTGCTATTTTTGTATTTAATTTGAGCAAATTTACAACAAATATTTGTATTTGATGCCTAAAAGGCACCCTTTAATATTGATTAAAAATCACCTTTATTTTTTTATTTACATTTAGTCACATTAGCCTATTTAGCAATAATAATAGGTAATTTTTTCCGATTTTGTGATTTATGTGCACCTGATAAAAGTAGTTGGGACACAAATAAAGATTTCTTTGAAGAATTTGAATGATAGTAGAGAGTATGGATTTAGCACATACAAGTCCATAAAATAGTGCCTGTTGCCAGACTTCCGTAGAGTAAAAGATCTTGCTAAAAAAATGATAAGTTACATACATAAAGAAATAAACAGAACTGATTAACAAATTATGTGTTGTTTCAACATCTTTCTGATGTGTTTTTCTCTTACTCTTTAAATTTAGATTGCATTTGAACATTAAAGAAGCCCCCCTGCTGATTTCCGTCTGCAGCACGCAGGTTCACCCTCAACTATTTCAACTTTGGGGGGTTTTATGATGCTCCATCAGAGGAGGAATCCCGCTCTCGTTTACATCCAGCTACTATATGGCTCATCATCTGGCACCATTTCCCTCCAACTCTCCTCCTTGCTACTGTAACTCTTTCTTAAAGTCTTGCTCTTTTCTTCTCCCTCTTCTACCTCCCCTGGTTTTATTAGGGGAAGGGTGTACCCCCACCCTCCCACTTGTTTGAAGTAGCCTGCTCATATATCACAGCCTTTTCCATCCAGGATATCCTCCCTCTTCCTGTCTGTGCTCTCTCCTTCTCCCCCCATCTCTAGGGTGATTAACCGGGGGGTCAGTTTGGGGGTGGGGGAACCTGTTAACTCTATTTTGTTTCTACACTTTAACACTCTTCCCATACACCCTGTAGACCAGCTCCCCCTCACACACAGTCTGCAGGCTCTGCGTGTTTTACCAATGGGATGAGACCTCAGTTTTAGTAATCATAGTTGTTTTAGAGTTTGATGAAATGAAGTGCAAGCGTTTTTCACAACGTTGTTGATTTTGCTAATCATATTTGGAATGAAAAAGTTTGACTTTTTGAAACCGGTTAAAAAAAAACGTTGTGGCTGTGGCAAAAACGTATGAATCGTAGCTTAATGTGTTTGCACTGATTATTTTCATTTCAGCTGGCTGAAGTGATCTGATGTTGCTCCACTTTACACTTTTGTCCTGAAATTCAGCAAATTCACATGAAATTAGGCTTTAACTGGCAGCAGGCAACTCTCTGATTATTGAAACTGTCATATGCACAAATTGACTTGATTATCCTATTTGCATAAAGGTCGTAATTGTAGCTAAACTCGATTAAAAGGATGAGATGCTCATCAGTGAGGCGAATAACTCTTTCTGTCATTGCTTTAATTTTGCACTAGGCCCCCCGTGGCCAGAGCTGATGGCAAGAAATTATTATTACTTTCATGTAAGAGTGTTTATAACAGTCTTCCTTTTTTAAGTTTACTTTTGTGGAAAGTTTCTTTGTTGCCGGTATTTTATTGCACATTCCATGGTTGTTGGTTTTACCAACAACCGAGAAATCAGCACATTGAGTGTAGGAACAGACCTGTATTAAATGTTTTACCTCTGTTCTCCACAAGCAACTTCTCTTTTGCCAACATCTACTCTTTTTTAAATCCGCTTTACTTATGACTGAGTATAATGTTCTATTCTAAGATTTCAAAATAGTTTTTTTTTCCTGAGCAAAAGGAAAAAAAGGGCAGATTGAGCGTGCAACTAAGCATCTGCTAATGGAAAGAAGAATGAAAAGCTCAACACATCTGGCATAGCTCTGTTTCCAAACACAGCAATCTGACAACTTTGTGGTTCCATTTGCATAAACTGTGGTCATTTATATTCAATAAATGGTAAATGGACTGAATTTAAATAGCGCTTTTCTAGTCATACTGACCACTCAAAGCACTTTATACTATAGCCACATTCACCCAATCGCACTCATATTCATACACTAATACGCAGATCGTAGGCAACTTGGGGTTAAGTGCCATACCCAGGAATACATTGACCAGGTGATAGGGGAAAGCTGGAATCAAACCCACAACCTTCCAATTGCAAAATGAGTAGTCTATCCATTGAGCCACAGCTGCCCTAATAAAGGGCTATAATAAAGTTATATCAGTGTATTTACTTCAGTTTATTTAAAATTGTGTTTGAATGTCTTTATCAAGACCAAGATTCAGTTCACACAGATTAAAACTGAATTCATTCATGTGCCGTGTTCACCACCTAAACATTTGAACGGATTTTTAAAGTATAACTCCTGTATGATACATTTGGAGTTAGGTAACGGTCCCACCATGAACAGTTTCTTAGTCTTAGGGTGGCAAGAAAGAGAGAGAAATACATACAAACTGGTCTAGGGTTACTTTCTGTGGGAATTAGTACGCAGAATTAACGGCAGCAACAGCTCTGTCAATGACTCAGTCCAGGAAGGAGGTACGACTAAACAGAATCACTTGGCCGGTAGTACTTTGAGGGAAAGGTAAACAAGAGACTACACAAAGTTAATTGCAGCAATATTTCTGTCAATAACCCTGTCAAGGAAATAGATACAGTAAACACAGAATCACTGGACCAGGAGTACTTTCCCAGGAAGGTAAAACAAAGAGAGGGCCTCGTAAATTCAAGCAATAGCACTATCAAAAACTCCATTCAGGAAAAAAATCAACTCCCAGACACCGAAGCTTTGGGTCAGGTGTACCATCTATGGAAAGAGAAAGAGGGAGAGAAGATGTTAAAATTAACTGCTGCAAGACGTCTAATATTGCTGCAACAAAGAGAGTATTCAATTAAATTTTATTTATATAGCGACAATTCCCAACACATGTCTTCTCAAGGCACTTTATAAAGTCAAATTTAATCAGATCATTCAGACAGATTGGTCAAAAGGTTTCTTCTGTAAGGAACCCCAGTAGGTTGCATCAAGTCTTGACAAGAAGCATTCAATCCGCCTGGATGAGCGTAGAGCAACAGGGACAGTCGTCTGCATTGTCGATGGCTTTGCAGAAATCCCTGAAGTGACAGTTGGAAGGAAAACTCCCCTTTAACAGGGAGGCAAACCTCCAGCAGAAGATCTGTCCTCCTGGATGATGTCACAGCTAATAGAACGACATACCAGGTGTACCTACTATGAAGAAAAAAATGTTTTAAGTTGACATAACAAACAATGCAAACTGGAGAACAGTAGGAGAACTCAGCAGAGTGAGAGAAATAGACCCTGATGTCCGCCTAAGCCTATAGCAGCATAACTATAGAGGTAGCTCAAAGTAACATAAGCCTCTCTAACTGTAAGCTTTGTCAAAAGGGAAAGTTTTAAGCCTAGTCTTAAAAGTAGACGGGGTGTCTACTCTTTGGACCTTAGAACATGTACTCCTTATTAACACCCACGTTGTCTAAGCCACAAATCGATTCTAAAATTTGCTGTGATTGATTATCCATCACGTTGCAAAGCACTACTATGAAACTCACTGGCAGGAGAGCATTTACATTATTACAACTTCGCGATAACGCCCACTGATGTTTCAGCTGTGACCGGACAGTTTAATCTATCCCATCATAGTCCATCGTTCCGACTGCATTGATGAGCTCCAAGCACGACTTCCTTTCATCTCCATGCTTTCTGTTATTAGAGTAAATGGTCAAAAATAGGGGAAGTCAGGGAGCAGCAGTTTCAGGTCAAAACAAAACAAGGTAAATGATTCGAAACTGATGAGCCATGAGGGAAATGAGACTTTTTCCTTGAATTTCATACAGAATAAATTTCATCATTGCAACAATACAAAGGCGTACTTTAGTGTAGCTTCCTGTTTATGTGTAGCCAGCGTTGCCCCGCTGTCCTTCATCATTCCCTCTTGTAACACAGTTTATTTGACTCTCATTCGTCCTTATTATCTGGTCCTTTATGTGATTCATTATTCCCGTCACCTCTTTTCATTCTCCTTTAATGCAGATGCCTCTCTCCACTTTTTCCTAGTTTCCCTCCTTTTTCCATCTCCTTGCTTTTCCTCTCTCCATGCCCTTGTTGTCATTTAGCTACTTCCCCCAGTCTCGCTGCCTTACTTATTTCTCTTCCCTTTTTACTGTCTTTTCTTTGTCTTCATCATTCTTTTTATTCCTCCACCAAGCCCTCCTTCTTTTTCTCCTCTGCATCCCTCCATCCCTCGCGCTCTTTAGCTCAGGACAAGGAGGTGAAAGCCAAGCGGATTACAGTGGCAGTTTAATCTGGTTGACCCACCAAGGGATTGCTCTCTACTTTGCAGGGAGGTTGCAGG
The DNA here is from genome assembly GCA_037039145.1 of Fundulus diaphanus. Taxonomy (NCBI): domain Eukaryota; kingdom Metazoa; phylum Chordata; class Actinopteri; order Cyprinodontiformes; family Fundulidae; genus Fundulus; species Fundulus diaphanus. The sequence continues at coordinate 32,754,508 of CM073128.1, forward strand.
GCTGGAGGGCAACAGGGCTGGGTTTGTGGGTGCACAGAGGGGAGGGGGGCGGGTGGTTGGGGTCGGGGGAGAAAGGAAGGGTATCGGGTAGTGGGGCGAGAGGGTGGTAGAAAAAGAAAAAAGGTGTAGGAGAGGGAGAGGAAGGATGAATTGGAATAACTACCCTTCTAGTGAAATGCTTTCCAGTACAGTAATGGTTTATGTGTGTGTGTGTGTGTGTGTGTGTGTGTGTGTGTGTGTGTGTGTGTGTGTGTGTGTGTGTGTGTGTGTGTGTGTGTGTGTGTGTGTGTGTGTGTGTGTGTGTGTGATGTGTGATGCTGTAGAGGTGGGGGAAGGGCCCTGGTTGTTATTAAGAGATGGAATATTAATGCTACTTTGCCTCTAATTTCTTTCCATCTGTCATCAAGTTGTCCTCTACATGGTTGTGCGTGTGTGTGTGTGTGTGTGTGTGTGTGTGTTTGGGAGCCCAAAGATGCTCTTCAGATATTAGCAGACAATTAGTCTGTTCTGGGTTTCAAAGACAAGCTACAAAAATGTCCTTGGTGTTTTTTTTCTTCTAAAAGCCTCAAAATCTTATTTTACTCCGTCGTGTCAAAGTCATTCAGTCTCTCACGGCTTTGATTCACATTTGGAGCTCAGGCTGAGGTCTCGAGAAATTTATCAGTTATGGGTCATTTGTGTGTTTTAAAACTATTTTTAATCTCATTAAATTAGAACATGAAGCGCAGGGATAAACAGTATGGGTGCATATTAAGCATCTGGTTTTGGTTTTACATCTGCGTAAGGGTCTGGGGATCAGATGTAGTCAGAAAATCTTCACCTTAAAAGATACAAAAAAATCAAGTTTTCTACAGTATAGTGATCTGATAGTACGAGAACGCGCTTTTTTGTTGTTGTGAGACTAAACACGTCCCCCTCCGTTAACTGACTGGCTTAGGCTAGTAAGTCTAATTAAGGTTTTTATTTTCAAAAATGTTTTCATATCTTTATTTTATCAGCCCAAAACACTTATAAATAAACAACAATATACAAAATGAACTCAAATGTTTTTGTTGAGTTTGGATTTTTCAACAAACAACAATTTTTTTAATATATGAAACCAGTACCCAGCCAACAACTGCCAGAAACATATTCTGAAGCCACAGTGCGTGGTAGTGCATAGTGGTGAAAGCTACGTTTAAATAATAACTTCTCTGTAATTCAGTAATTGTTCTGAAGTTTTAACATTTACCATCTCATCTGTCGTATATATATATATATATATATATATATATATATATATATATATATATATATATATATATATATATATATACAACTCTTGCAGGATTCAATCAAGGCATTCTGGAGAGGAATGTGCTGCCTAGTGTCAGAACGCTTGGTCTCAGTTTTAGGTTATGGGTCTTCCAACAGCATAAAGACCCAAAACACACAGCTGGAACCACCCAAGAGTGGCTTCCTATGAGCTCTGATCTAAAGTCATATTGAACATCTATAGAAGGAGCTGAAACATGCCGTCTGGAGAAGGCCCCCTTAAAACCTGAGACAACTGGAGCAGTTTGTAGTCACGGTGGCCGAGAGGTTAAGGCGTTGGACTCGAAATCCAATGGGGTTTCCCTGCACAGGTTCGAATCCTGTTCGTGACGAAGTTTCATTTATTGAGATAGTGGTGGCCTAGTGGCTAGTGCATTATGTTTGTGTTCTGGGTTCAAATCCTATGGACTGCCTCTCTGAGCAAGCCCCTTAACCCCAGGTGCTGCACAGCAAAATATAAAGTTACAGCTGCCATAATATTTGTCCATACCTGTTTCAATGATTCTGTTGGACCACAATTCAAAAGCAATGTCTGATTTTCATGCCATTGATTTATTTTCAGTAAGTCTTTATTTTATATTTTGTCAGTTTGAGTAATTTCAGTGGTCATTGTGGGATTTTCTTTGATTAACAGAAGGGTGCCGACAATTTTGTCCATGACTGTGTCTATAATAATCAATATCCTTCTGCTTGGACTCCTGTAAAAAAACAAAACAAAAAACTAGGGAGTATGTTTAAATGTGACGCCTTTTTTAAGAGCTATATTTTAAGTCATTTTTTTTATAAAACCATTTTTTCTTCAAAACTCAGGGTCATTGAACTAGACTAATGTATCATAATTACTATACTAAAACATGACAAAGATATAAAATCCAAACTCTGTTAAACTGGACTTTTAATTGCGGGAAGTTGTCGTTTACTATCTCCATCAATAACTTTATAACTTTTAAATAGAGATACAATAATAAAGTGGTTTAACACAGTCGGCTGGAGACATTTTAGATATAAGTTTTGCTGCATGTACTATTCACACCAGCTCCAGAGTAGATCTCTGTTGTCGAGTGTATACAAAAAACGTAACCTGCCTGTATGGGGAAGCCCTGGCACACGGGCAGCATGACTGCAATCAGTAGAAATTAATGCGCACAGTTGAACTTCATCGTATGACTAAACATTTGAGTCCCTGCCATTTTGAAGGTTTATTTAGTTAGGATTTCTTTTAAAGCAGGGAGTGTTTGTACACATGCACACATGTTGGAGAGTATTAATGAACATACCATCTACTTGTAGATGTGTTCACAGAAACAGAAAAACAATCCTGTGTTTAATGGATCGTTGTAGTGTCCACAGGGTTTTGAGCGTAGAGCTTGGCTGCATGCTGAGGAGGTAATTCAGCCATTTGATTCAGGTATGTTGGAACAGATAAGCATCAAAAAAGTTGCAGGACCCGGCCGGCCTCAAAGACTGGAGCTAGACTCCCCTGCTGTCAAGGCTTTGTTCTGTCATATAAATGTAAACGGGCATGAAACCCTCACTGATCCAGTCAATGCATCTACCCTAATAAGCCATATGTTTCCTAACAGCTCCACTAATGCACTCCAGGCAGCTATTTTTAATTAATCTATGATGTTTGGACAGCTTGAAACAAAAAGTTTACTCTTTGCTCCAACTGGAGCTAATTTTGTCTCTACACCTCCCTGACCAAGAGAGAGAGAGAGAGAGAGGTGTCCCAGTCAAGGGGATCGGCTTTGATCAAGCAGGATGCTAGTTAAGCAGTTGTTAGAACACAAAGTGATCACAGTTCAGACTTAAAGTGTCTTAACCGGCGCGTCAAGTGGCAGCAGACAAAACGCGGCAGCCTTTGGCATATAGAAGCGGCTCTGACGACCGTGCAGTTTTAATGTCTTAAATGGCTTCTTGTACAGTGCTGAACGCAGCGCGGGGGTCTCAGGCAAGCTGCGTCTGCATCTCTGTGTGCCTCGACAATGCCTTTCATGTCCCTCATATCAGCCTGCCTTTCATCAGTCCACCCCCTGCCGGGCTGTTTCAGAGGAGGGGTCCAGTCGGCGAGCCGGATTAGCTTCTGACTGGTGCTTGTCCAGATTCTGATTCTAAAGGGGGGCTTAAACTGAGCTTGCCTCAGAAAAAAATGAGAAGAGTGAACGGAGGGTAAGAAAATGGCTCTTCTGGAGGGAAAGAGTGGGGGCATTCATCTTGAGTTGTTTACCTTGCAATTAATGTGCTGGATTGTCTTGTGAAAGAGAGAAGAAAGTCAAGTGTGTTGAATATTAGGCCACCACTTATGAAGATCAAGAATTTGTGCGGCTTATTACAAGTCAGTAAGGCTTAAAGAGCTGTTCACCGCCTTAAATATTGATGTAGGCTTGTGCTGAAGTTTCTATCGCAAAGGTCAGGATTAGGCTTGAGTGAAAATTATATAGTGATATTTGAGGAAAACTGGTAATAATGACACCTAAACCAATTCACCTGATTGCAGCTTGCAGGTCGCATCTTATTATGCTTATTGCACATGAATGACTGTTGTCTTTTATTTTCTGTGTATGATGAGGTTATGAATATTTTACTTCATGGTGTTTTGAAAAAAATAAAATCTTTTCCTGCTCGGTCCACTGTAAACACTGAAGTGTTCTTGATGGTGTTTGCCCAGCAGATCTTTGGAAACGCAGAAATCATTTAACCTTCCAGCTGTACAGGAGAATGCAAAGTACTGTCTGCTAGTAAAAGCTGATCTGCAGTTTTCACAAATAGAATACACAAAGAGTAACAATACAAACAACGCTCTCTGAAAAAACAAACACGACTTCATAGGTGTAATAGTCTTGGCCAAACAACATGAGTAATTTCCATAAACTGCTTGGATTTTCTGTTATTCAAATGCTGCTAACAGTCACTGCTGTGATGCTTTGTTCAATCATTAAATTTGTTACCCCACATGTCCTTTTGACTCCTTGTTGGATGTTTTTTCAAACCGTCTGGTTGTTTTCTGTGGGAAGAGGAGTTGAGTTGAGTTGCAGTCAAAAAGTTGTTTGGTTAAAATCCATATGCTCTGTCTCCCCGTGTTCGCTGTCAATTTCTGCTTATGGGTGTATGAATGTTGGTCAGTGTGGCTGGATGAGGGGGTCGTAGAGCAAAAGCGCCTTGAGTGGTCCGCGTAAATCGTATAGACCATGTATGTCTATGTAAGTCTATACCCCATACTAAAAGTCCATCTTTGTGTCATTTAACCTCAGTCTAAATCCAGCTGTTCCATGTGCGGCACAAATCCACATTTCAGGCTCAACAGTGTTGATTGCGCAACTTCTCTTTTTCTCAACTTGTCTTCTCCACAAATTTGGCCTTGATGGAAGAGTGGCTAGAGGTAAGCCTCTTTTATACAAACAAGCCAAAAAAAAACCACATTAAGACATACTGCTTGCAGTTTGCCCCACATAGAAGATGCTCTGGTCTATAGGGTTAAGATTGATCATTTGGGCCTGCGTCATTGAACCCCGTCATGAAACACACCATCATGCAGTGGAGACGCCTTCTTTCAGCAGGGACAGGGAAACTGGTGAGAGTTGACAGGAAGATACCTTCTTTTTGGTAAAAAATTGTCAATTTGAAAACTATTTATTGTTTCTGAACATGTGAGACAGGCCAGTTTTAAATACACTTTTTTAACAATGAACACGTGGGAGTCTTTTCAGTCTAGATATAAAGTGTCCATCTGCTCTCTTAGAGAACGAGCCGTTACAGATAGCACTTTTGAGTTTCATCACTCTCTCGCTTATAGTTCTATATTCTCAGTGCTGTGTGTGTCTGTTTCTTTCTGCAGACTGCCTTCTCTCTGCAGAAACAGCCAGCCGGTGCACCGACTCTGGCCGTAAACGACAACAACTGGTGCAGTGCAAATGTCGTAAAGGCTGGAAAAGCTGCACCGCTCAAACTGTAAAAACAGACATGCAGAAAGAAATATTTAGCAGAAATCAAATAGCTGAAACGAATCCAGATATTATCCACGGTGAGTTATTTGGTGTAAGAGTGGCACAGTGGTTACTGCCGAGGCTCTGTCACTTTTTCCCCACTCCATGGCCGCCCGAGGACCTTATTTTAGGTCACGCCAGGTGCAAGCGTTTTGGGTTGGTTACATGATCTTAAGTCAATGCCCGTGTTTGTTTGTGCATGCATGCATGCTTATGAAGAGCTGTGATTGTGTACGGGGTCAAGCCTGTGTGAGTGTGCCTGCTGGGGTCCAGGAAAGGTCAGAGATTGGGTGGAGGTGCCAGGAATAGGGGTGTGAGATGCCTGGGTGTCTGTAAGGCCATGTGACACACACACACACACACACATGGACACACAGGCACACACCCATAAACACATGACTGAACACACTAAAAACAAAGCTTCTGAACCAAAAGACAAGGCAGAACAAAAGCTGGTTAAAGTGGAAGAATTTATTTTTTTTTAATCGTCTGTTTCTCCATCTCCTCCGTCTGCTGCCTCTGACATACATCTATGCACAGCCCTGTTCTCTCCTCTCCTCCGGTCTCACGTAAACACCACGGCGTTCTCTGGATCTGGGATGCCTGAGGGACAGAGTGCAGACAGGAGCCCCGTCACCATGACAACAGCTTCTCTGAGATACCATTGGCTGAAGGCTGTTGAGGGAGGGGGAGGAGAAATAGAGTGAGAGAAGTGGGAGTAAGTTAAGCAAGGGGTAGAAAGACAGAAGGGGGCATGGCTCTGCGCGTGTGTGTGTGTGGTAGTAGAAAGGAGATAACGGAGGCAAACGACCCCATTTCTCCTCATGGGGCTGTGTGTGTGTGTGTGTGTGTGTGTGTGTGTGTGTGTGTGTGTGTGTGTGTGTGTGTGTGTGTGTGTGTGTGTGTGTGTGTGTGTGTGTGTGTGTGTGTGTGTGTTCATGCTTGCATGTGTGTGTGCGTCCAGGTTCTTGTGCCGAAGCAGAAATGGTAAAAGGGGGTGGGAGAGAGGGCAGAGAGGAGATGCGGGAAGGGGGATGAGGAGAATCAAGGGGCCAGTGGGAGTGTTAAAAGGGCGTGGAAGCATGTGTGTAAATGATCTTTTCTGGGTCGTATAATAAAAGCTGCTGGTCCAGGTTGTGTGTAAATGGGAGCATACATGCGTGCATATATGCACGGCTGCATGCTTCACTCTACTCAACGTCCCACACCGTTAGAATTTCTGCAGGTTTCTTTAGCAGGGCACTGTTTGTCATCGGTGACGTTTCCTGGTAAATTACATACTGGACTTGTGTCGTAATACTTTCCATGATTTAAAAATATACAGCAAGGTGGGAAATACATGTGCTTGCAAAGGAGGAAAATGTTTCCTTATATACCCCGAAAGGCATTTACACAATAAGCATATTTAAGTCCTGAAAGTCCAGACTGAAATGCTTTTAATTATTGTTTTAATCAGCACTTGAATTTAGTTGTCTTTCAGTTTGAAGACTGAAGGTTTGATCTCTACCCCTCCCATGTGGCAAACTGTCTTGGAGCAAGATGCCGATGCACTCGTTGCTTGTGAGATTTTCTTACTTGTTTCTGAATTAGTGAAAAATCTCTCATATTTTTTAAAGAAGATAGTTTTTATTAGAAGTGTTGGAGCCAAACGGCTGTTTCTAAAAGCATACTGTAGCATATCATGTGACTTTTTAAACAATCTCAACTACCGCGCAGCGAGAGCGAGCTTTTGTTTCCGTGTCGAAGGCTCAGCTCGCTGCTTCTGCTTTGTTCAGCTGGTGGCAGAGAGCGACACGTATTCAGAGCTTTTTTCTATCTCATTACTAAGAGAATGGAGGCTGCGTTGGGAAAAACATAACAAAGGTTTCATGTAACATGTAACATTAGGAAATATTTAAATTATTTTAAACAAGAAAGCAAAGTGTGGTTTCTACCCTCATTTGTGAAATATTCAATTTTTGACAGGCTTCGGGAGCACTTGGCAAGTCTTACTGTTATCTACAGTATGTTGTTAACACAAAAAATTTGTGTATATATATATATATATATATATATATATATATATATATATATATATATATATATATATATATATATATATACTCATTGGAAAGCATAGGTTATGCTTAGATCTTTTTTCGTTGGGGTTGATTGCTGTACATCTTACCTGTGGTAGACAGTAGCAGTAGGTGTAGCGTGTAGCGAGTTTATCATAGATGTATAACATTAAGGAGTCACCCACTTACCAGACACGCTGCCTAAAGCTTGCCAGCGGTTGTTTCAAAAGAGCGTCACTTTAGCAAGACCACACTAAAACCCATGATTGTCCATCTTTTTTGCGATCGGAAAAATGTCGTAGCAGGTAAATTAGTCTTTCCTGTAAGTGCAGGAACAGTGTAGGAGCTTTCCTTCAGCCAGCTGATTGTCAGGATGAAGCAACAGGTGGGAGAGGGGCAGTGCTGCTTTGCCTTATGCATCCATTGAAAAAGAAAAAACACACCTGGAAGTCAAAACCCTGACCACTGTGCCCTTTTCCCAGGGACCTTATAATTATGACTTGTTGAAAATGAAACTTTTAAAACTTTCGTTACACCACTCATTATGGGAGAATGCACTGTAGCATAATTGCACGTAGTGATGCAATGTAAAACAGATGAACAGAAAATCATTACAGACCCGACTACAGACCATAGACCCCCTGATCCGCTCTGCCAGCCACTGACTGGTATGAAATGTAAAAATCTGATCATTTTCCAACCAACGAACACACCATAGCAAAGTACTACCAGGTCGAGGTGACAACGCTCCTCGGTGTGGATGCTGTTACTGCAGGAAGAAGGCTTACAATTAGCTATTTTCGGTATCACTTAAGTCCGAGGAAGCAAACAGATGTAAAACGCCTTTTGAAAGGCAACTGTGTTTTCTGCATGATGTATACACAAGGAACTTTTCAGCTACCTCAAACAGCATCATCCCTTCATGTATGTTGGATTTGCAGCTGCACCTATCCACAAATACATTCTTCCTATCTAATATGATCGTTGTGGATAGCTGTAATTGAGAAGGTCAGACATCTATAATTTAAATGGGGGTGGGAGATACAGATACACGCTTGCTGCTCATACTGGGCAGCCACTTGTGATAGCGCCCCAAACGAGCCACTGTTGCATCTCCACGACTTTGTCTAAGGGGTTTGGTTCCCTTTTAACAGTGCGGTGTAAGAGTGAACCACACCATAATCACTTTAACTAAGTCCCTAAGCCTATCCTTTGTACAATTGACTGTTCAGTGGTACCTGCATGTAGTAGAGGTTAGCTTTGCTGTCCTCTCTTAATTAACCTCTCAGGTTGCTTTGACCGCTGTCTACTGCAGATAAGATACAATCTTGTGCACGCCGTATCTCCCTTATTCATAAATGCTCATAGCTCATATCCAAATTTGCCTCTTGGAGCTTCACAGTCTCCGCAGCGAACAACATACCTTTAGACTCTGAGCCTGGATGGAGAAGAAAAACTCCCATTAATGGCCAAAGATGGAAACATGGAAATGAACTGCAGTTTGACTGGTGGGTGGAGGCATGCAACCGTGAGGCGGTAATTTGAGTTTACAGTATGAAACGTCTGCTTCTTCGCCTTGATTGGAGGACACACAGCATCCTTTAATGTTTTCCCTCCTCGACTGTGTGATTTGTTACTAAAAGCGCCGGATCTACCGAATTCAGGGTTTGCATTACTGTACCTGCAGAAGGGCTGCGAAAGGCACTGCACCAAATTTATGTGAAGCTTGGCAACCTGCCATCTTGGGAGACAGACAAATGAAAAATGTGTGATTTCTTTTTCATTTCTTCCGTGTGTGTGTGTGTGTGTGTGTGTGTGTGTGTGTGTGTGTGTGTGTGTGTGTGTGTGTGTGTGTGTGTGTGTGTTGCAGAGGGAGAGGAGAAGGTTTGTGTGTTTGTATCCGTATCTGTAGCTCCGTGTGGAGTGGGTCTTCCTGCTGTTCTGTGATCACTGGCATATTTAGACTAATCATGGAAGAAGGGGGAGCGTGTGTCTCCATGAATGTGATCTTGGGTGCTCCACGCTGCTCGTTCATGTGTTTGTGCCTGCGTACGTGTATTTGTGATTGTGTTACCCCAACTCACACAGGCTCTGGGTGGTGTTGGTGTTGGGGGGGGCTAAACGTCTCAGGCTGTGCTTGCACATGTGTCGGCGTGAGGAATTTACACACACACACACACACACACATGCTCACACAAACATGCTGAGTGAGTGAGAGCGAGGTGTGCTCAGGAGGAGGAGAAGGAGAAAGGAGGTTGCTTCTAAATGAGAACCAGAGGTTGGGACTGGGTGATGGAGCGGAGGCTCAGATGGAAATGGGGGAGTTGGTATGTGTGTGTGTGTGTGTGTGTGTGTGTGTGTGTGTGTGTGTGTGTCACTGTGCTGCTCTGGTCTGTGTGTCGGAGTGTGGAGGTAAGGGGTAGAGGGGAAAGTTTGGTGGGTGGGGAAACCATAATCATGTTTCACCTCAGCACGTTAATTCTGAACCGGCACCATCTTCGTCTTTATTGTAATTTTTACATTTCCTTCTCCCTGTTTCTCAGCCCTTCCTATTTATTTGCTCTGTTTCCCTCCTCCTTGTTTCTATCCTCTCGCTCTCGCTGTCTCCTTCAGCCTTTATCTCCATGCTGTATGCTCTCCCTCCCTCTCTCTGTGCGTGCCACTGCTGGCGGAGTCTATGCTGGGGATATTTCTGTCAGTCCCTGTTTATTTATTGATGGCAGTGCTGGTGAGAGCGCGCCTGCCCACATGCAAGCTTCTGTCTAGAGAAAAGTGAGGTGTTCTCCGGAAGTCTTTACCTCCTTTTCCTCTTCCGTTACTCCACCAGAGTCAATATTTGACAAGCTCTGTCCTAACGACATCCGCCAAAGCCGACCCCGTCAAGTGTTCGCTCTTTGACCTCTCCGGGGTCTCTGGCTTTTGTCATGAGAGGGAGATGAAAGGCCGGTGTCACTGCAGTGGAAGTTTAAATCATCCTTTAAAGTGCTTTTCTCCAACACCGCAGTCTCCGACAAGGAGCCATTTACCAGCTATGAACCGTGCAGCCCTTCTCCAGCGCGCTTCTGGGGAGCAAAAATGCAAATAGAGAACATTAATGTCAAATGTCACTGTATTTTAGACCCCACTGAACTCTGGGAGTCTGTCAGCTGGTGGTCCAGAGGTCAGCACCGAAGCCATTTATTTCCTGCCGTGTCTCCCAGGATCATACAGAGCAAGGAGTGTGTGAAAGTGGGATGACTGGGAAAGGGGAGTGTTTAATGTTGCAGAGTATCCCTGTTGTGAACGACTGACCTTCTGTCAACTATGTTGTTCAAACAGCGCCCTGTCATTATGTCCAATGTAGTAAGAATAGTGTGTCTTGGGTTTTTATACATTTTTCTCTATGGTGAAGAGTTAAAGTTAATTTAACCCTAAAATAAATTAATTTCGATAAAGATATTTCAGAGACCTACCTGTTTTAAAACAATATCTCCCTTAAAACCTGCTGCATTAAGTAACTATGCTGCTAAAAATGCAAATGTGCGGAAAACAGGCCATATTGTTTTAAAAAAATGTAAATGTGTTAAAAACTGTTTCAGTGTCCCATGTGTTTTTTTCATAATGCAAACAAAATACAAATATATATTTTTTTTTTTCCCTCATGAAATGCAAATGCAAAAATCTACAAAAATCTCTTATGATCCAATAAATTAAGAAAAAACAGGCTATGCTTAAAATAGTTTATTAACAGCATGGATCCAAAATATGTTGATTTTAGAAAATGTATCTGGCAATAAAAGTTTAGGTGTAATTGGGGTTATTTGGGTGCCTCATTGGTAGACTGTCTATAACACATGGACATAATAGAAGGTTTGTCAAATTACGCCATATTTGGACCAGAGACAGCCCAGTTGGTCGTACAAACTACAATGGCAACATTGTAGTTTGTACAATATTTTTGAAACATGACGACATCCTAGGAGCTTCATTTCAACATGCTTTAAGCGAGAAACACAGCTTAGAACAGGTTAAACGTTGTTTGAAATGTAGAGGCCTCAAAATGAGCGGAAAGAAAACAGTATTAATATAAAGGGAGGAGAGGTTGTCCTCTCTCTACTGATCAAAGGTGTGAAAGAAATCCGCTGAATCCACATAGAATTACAGCTAATACTAAGAAAGAATATATTTATTATTACAGCCTATGTTTTAAATCGTTATTGGGCTTATTACAAAAAACAGACTTAAAAACAACTTCTTTTCTAAAGTTGCAGTCAATCATCACAATGCAATCAGACACTCTCTGACACACACACACATATATATATAACCAGAAAAAGGGGTTCAGTCGGATAAAAGCCAAGCTGCTCACGAAAGTTGCAAGTGACTTTAGAGAAAAACAAGCTGTGCAACACTAAATCTCACATAAACACCCCTCATAGATTGAATGAGGTTTTCATTCCACTGAGAAAAAGCCAAATAGACGTAGCCTACCTGCACAGACGTTGCAGTCGCTGGTATTAGTTCGGGACATCCAAGTGTTGGCTCCTTACCACCGAGGAAATGTAGACAGCACATAGGTGTCTTTGTTCAGATTCCACAGTAAAGTCCTCTTGCTTACAAGCTTGTATCCAACATGGACATTTCTCCATTTTGGTTTTGGAAAATCAATGTAAAAAAAAAAAAAAAACTCCCTCTTTGCGATCACGATTGTCGTTTCAGCACATACCAACACATGTATCTTGAGGCAATATTCAGAACAGATCTGTACGACCCCAAGATGGCCGCAACACGTGCGCACTGTGCTGTTCTAAATTTAGCAATTTAACATCATGACATTAGCCAGGTGTTGAGCAGTCCCTGTTCTTTTCGAGAAATGGTATTTCAGTGGAGTTCAGGCCAAAAAAAAGCACTCTTTTGGTTTCTGAAGACTACCGGTGGAGATTTTTTCAGTTCTGGTCTCTAAGATCTGTTACTGTAAAATCCAAGCAGACCGTAGTGTCCTCCTGGCCACTACAACAACAAGGTCTTATTTATTCAGTGTGTTAGCGATGGTTGACATCTACTGGGTGACAATTGCTGCATTGTTACAAGTGGCCATTGGAGCTCCATTTAGTGACCATTCAGTTCTTGGTCACCTTTCAGTTACTGAATTTGCAAAGGGAGCCAGATCTACGGAGGTCATGGTGGTTCTAGACCTCTTCCACTTTCAGTTGGTAGAGACCACAGGGTGTTTTGGACGTTCAGTGTTGCCGTAATGTTTTTAATTGATTCCCCCCAAATTTGTGCCTTCACAAAGTCTAGTGAATACATTTAATGTCTCTTCTATGGTGAGAAAAGTTAAATATATAAGCTTGTGTTTAATAGTGGTAATTTGTGTGCATGAAACAATCTCCAAACAAAACACACCTGATGAAGGAGAGGGGAGGAGTACAGCTCAGAGTCTCACAGAGCTTCTTTAGATCAGGACATTTTGTGTTGCTTTCTGGCATCTTTTAGCCCACTTCATGTTGTCATGTTTAAATTATTTAATTATTATTTAGCAGCTGCTAATAAAAGATTGAAAGGCAACTGTTGTTCAGTTCTGATCGTTTTACATCCACTAATCATTGTGATATTCTCTTATTCACACATGGCAAAAATACCTACGCCCTCACTAATATTTAGTTAAGGCTAGGCAAGTTTATTTGTATAGCACCATTCATAAACAGGATAATTTAAAGTGCTTTACAGGAAAAACACAGGAACAGAGATAAAAAAAAAGTACCTCATACCTCCAAAACATGAATGACGCATCACATAAAAATATGAGATATAAACACACAGAGGACAGAAATGTTAAAAATGACTAAATTCAAGCAAATAAAAAGCTAGGTCATAATATAAATGATGGAGACATGTTTAAAATGAGAACAGTTTCTGAATAGATCAGGGCTTCAGGCAGATGTTTCCAGAGCTGAGGAGCATAAAAACGAAATGCTGCCTCCCCTTGTTTACTTCTCATCATAGGAACAAAGAGTGAAGAGGTTACTGATAAGCTAAAGGATCTGCAAGATTCATAAATGACCAGCAACTCTAAAAGGTATCTAGATCCAAGACTATTCGGTAAAAACACACCTTTCCTGAAAGGCCCCAGAGGCTACAGCACCACTAAGCAGGAGGCATCACACCATGAAGACCAAGGAGCTCTCCAGACAAGTCAGGGAACAAAGGAAACCCTGAAGGAGCCGCAGAGCTCCTCAGCAGAGACTGGAGGATCTGTCCATAGCACCACAATAAGCCTTACGCTCCATAGAGCTGGACTTTATGGTAGAGCGTCCAGAAAAAAGGCACTTCGTGCTAAGAATAAGAAGGCACATTTTGACAAAAGACACGTGGGCGACTCCCCATATTTACGGAGGAAGGAGTTCTGGTCAGATGAGACTAAAATTTAACTTTTCAGCCACCAAGGAAAACACTTTGTCTGGCGCAAACCCAACACATCCCATTACCCCAAGAACACCATCCCCACAGTGAAACATGGTGGTGGCAGCAGGACCCTCCAGCAGGACAATGACCTGAAACAACCTGATAATACAACAACTGAGTGGTTTGAGGGGAAACGAACAAAAAAAAAGGCCAGTGGCAAGATGTGGCGAGCTCATAGAGACCGATCCAGAGCAACCTGCTGCTGGTATTGCTGCAAAAGTTGGCTTTACAAAGTACTGATTTTATAGGGGGGTGAACAGTTACTTATGCTGAAGTTTTCTATTAGTTTGTTCTATTTGTTGCTTGCTTCACTGTAAAGAAAAATCTTTGAAGTTGTTGACAGGTTCTGTAAATTAAATGGTGCAAACACGCAATCCATTTTAATTCCAGTTTGTCAGGCAACAAAACATAAACATCCCAAGGGGAGTGAAAACACTTGCAGGCCACTGTACCTTTAAAGTGTACAGACCTTAAATGAGTTGAAGTTACGGCTTTTGGGAAGGCTGTTTAAGCGTTGACGGGTTTTATTTATTTCAAAAGTTTTGTTTTTTGAGGGGAGGTGTCGACAACTGGTGCAGCGTTGCTTGGTTTAATGCCTTACTCCTTCAAACATTGTTGAGCTGACCAATCAAAGTAGCTCATACACGGTTGCTTTGAATCTGCTGGATGAGCAGCGGAGGTCTTTATTTTTGAAACGTGTTCAGCACAAATAGAGCATCCCATCTTCACCTGATCGGTTTTCTATAATATTTCCTCAAATCTCCTTACACTGCCTCCCTATCGTATGTTCTTCCCTCCTTTTACCTTCCTGTTCCTCAATATTCTTTATTTTGCCTTTTATTGCTCCTTATTCTTATTCTTGAAGCCTTCTTTCTACCCTGTGTCCTTCTTTTTTTTCCCCTCTCCCTTCTTGTTTTCAACATGCCTCTGGGTCCTCAGAGTTTCAACGCGCTCCACAGACCATCCATTGTCTTGGGAATGTGGTTTGGCCGTCTCCACTCACCTCCGCCGCCTCCTCCTGTCTGACGTGAGACAATGTAAGGTGGTGTTCGCCTCCTGGGTCCTCAAGGCCACTTGGTTTAAATGTTCTAACCTTTGTGACCTCGGGACCTGGGCCAGGACAGCTGATTGGTCTAAACTTGGCTTTGGCCAGAGGCTAAAAGCTTAAAGACTATTTTAAAAAAAACAGCAGGTGGCACTCGGTGTTCATCTTCTACTAAAGTACACTTTAAATATTGTTCTTAAAACATACTACTGATTGCTTCGTGCTTCTGTGTGAGAATTTCTTAAATACAGAAGCATTAAATAAAGACACATCCTGTACAGATCTGCACAGGGCCATGCGAGGGCCTCATGGGAATTTCTATATTTATCAAAATATTGGAAGCCGATCTCATCGGCTGTGACTCATGAGGTGGAGGTGGTGTACATGGTGGTGCCTGTGGGATGCAAAATGAAAATTGGTAGCGTGTGCCTCATTTGTGTGTCTCAGAGAGAGGCTGTGTGTGTGTGTCTTACATACCTCCCCCCTCAACCCCCCCCCCCCCCCCCCCCTCCCAATGTCTGGCACTCAGGAGGACTGCTCCTTTGGGAATGCCTTTCCTGCTTGGCCCTAAACACATGAACACACACACACACATAGAGGCACACACCCAGAATCATGTATGCTTTAAAATAGAAATGGGGCGAGTGGATCAGACCGGCTTGAGATGGTTTTAAATGTCTGGATGTTTCTACTGGTTGCTAAACATAATCGCGAGATGCACAGATTTAGCGCCGTAGATGGGTGTGAATTTGGGCCGAATGTCAAATGTTGCCTTACAACACTAGCTGTGAGGCTGGGCTTCATCGCCCTCTTTACTCAACTCAATTTCCCCTAAGACCACATTATGCAGAACATTATATGGCAATTCTTTTAACTGTCGGCAACTAAAGACGTCTGGCTTTGAGGTCCGTGGCGTTCCTTTAGGCATTATGGAGTGTGCGTAGCCCGGCTTTACCTCTCTGTCTGCTCCGTATTTTTCGTTTTCATGGTACAAAAGCACCAGCGCTTCCCGCTCCTTTTCATCTGGCACCTCCTCAGCTCGGCAGAAATATATAGTTGTCTGAGCGCAACAAGAAACGAAGAAGTGCGCGGAGGAAAATGAAGAAATGCCAAAGAATAAGGAGGAGATAGATGTTGCTAACAGGGTTACCAGAGAGTCTTTTCATTTTTAATAGTCCCACAGGAGGTCTGGCTGGTAAAAAGGAGTTAGATTTTATTATTAAATCTTGGCAAAGTTTGAAGTGCAATAGACTTTAACAGTAGCTGCTTTGAAGTGACTACTATCTTTGAAAACACAGGTCTGATGAGCTTTACATTCAAGTATAAATGTAATGGAAGTAAATCATTTCTTAATTGGCAAGCACTCTAAATAGCTTCTGTGTTTTCATACGTTTCTGTCGAGCGCAGAGTTCTTGGTTTTTGCTGTAAAAGTTACAGGTGAAATTACAGTTTAAACACTGAAGCTTGAACGTTTACCAAAACCTGCCGGGATAAAGATGTGCTTAGCACACGATCAGTAACTCAGCACTGAGCAGCAAAAATGCTTTTTCTTAGTTATGAACAATGAAACCAAAAATTTGCTTTCAGATCGTTTTTTTTATAATTATTGCTGCTGTGAACTAATCTCAGTACCACTCCTGAAAGTTGACTGCAATGTCAGTGAGGTAGCTCAGCTGTTGAAAGCCCTGGTCTCATTAACACTGTAGGGCTGGGTATCTTTATTTAAGGTGATGGCATGTGTAATTGTCTTTAAATGAGTGGATCCACCCTTATATAAAGTTTCTCACCACTTTTGTAATATTTGGTAGGATATTATGTTTCCTGTGCCATACATGCATATTCTACATGCCAATTATACTGTATATTTATCCTGACTTGATGCACACAGTGGATATTCAGTTGTCTAAAGATAATGTTGATCACATTGTGATGAAGGAAACAGAAAATAGAGGTTAATCATAATCGAATTTGTCTACAATATTCAGCAATGGTATCACAATTACATGTTCTGCTAAGATCCTGCAACCCTACTACAGACACACATAAAATGACAACCATTCGGGCTTTTAACAGTACATGTTTAAACATGTACTGTCCCTTCAACCCGTACCCTCAGTCATTGGAATAAGTGTTGTGTGGTTTTGCACACTTGAGGTTAGCTTGTAGGCTTGTAAAGACCTGATCAGTTTTGTTAAAACTCTAGGATTGACAGTGGTCATGTTTTCTTTCTACCATGACTGCATAATGCCATTTTGAACTCACAAGAGATTGCTATAGTAGAGGTTTGTTTTATAAAAAGCTTCGGCATTAAAGGACTCTTGGCTATTTCACATTTTTGGTAAAAGGAAATGATCATGTTTAGCTTGTCGGGTGAAGACTTACGGTGACTCTAATCTAATTTAATATTCAAGTTTTGCTATAGGTTTATACATGCATACCTTCAGTAACTCCATTATTTTTTCCTCAAACCGATGGATTGGTGTCAGGCGATGGAAATGTGATCCACCAGTAAACCTCACCTTCCATGTTGTGGCTACTTGATGATCCTTTTTCAAATAAAACCAAGCATTCTTCTTTTTTTACCCGATGTTCAGAAACATGATGAGTACATTGAAAGACACCATGCTGGCTGGAAAACTTGCATCATGGCCACCGTTGTTGCTGTTTGATGCATATTGCTGCTCCATGTTGTTGAAAATAAACACTGTTAGAAATTGAAACAACTGTCATGCAAACTATTACAATTTTGAGAATTACGCTGAAATTATTGCATACACCTAAAAAAGGTGAACTTGCAATGCAGTGTCGCTACCTTACACAGTCCCTCTAAATTAATGCTATTAGCGGAAACCACCTTAATCTGTTATCAACAGTACGCAGAAACCAGAACAGAAGGTCTCCCTCCTTACCCACCAGTGCATAGATGGTGAAGCCCCCCCACAGACCTCACCACGTACCCTCCAATCTCCTCAACTTATCTCCTGAAACCTCCCAGGACAAAGCTCCGTACAATGGGAGACCGGGCTTTCTGCTCAGCTGCTCCCAGTCTGTGAAACGCTCTCCCTGACCATGAGAGGACCCCACAGACAGTGGAGGCTTTTAAACGTGGCCTAAACCCACCTTTTCAGGAGAGCTTTTGATTGAACGTTTGCTCCTTTTCCTTATTTTTTCTGTTTGTTTTATCTTTTTATTTTCATGCTCTCCATATGTTTGTTTTTTAGCACTTACCTGTTTTATCATGTAGCACTTTGTAATTTGCATAAATATAAAGTGCATTACAAATTAAATGTATAACTAAGAATCTGGATCATAACATTTATGAAGCTTGGCGTTAACAGCACCTGGAAAGATAAAACAGAAAGTTGGAATAAAGAGCCTATACTTCATAAGTTTAAAAGTGCTTCTTGCATCATTTCCACTGAGCCGTGCCGTCTTTATGTCGCCATTTAAAACTTCTTCCTTGAATTTTGGTAAGTTCAGCAGTTTATCCAAAGTGCATTTGATTTGAATAGGTGAGGATTTACCCATAAGAGGATCACCAGTTGTTTAAGCAAGCAGAAGTAAATCATAATGTATTAAATCCTTAGTATCTGCGGTCGAGTTGTGTCAATGACTGTCAGAATGTGAACATAATTGCGGCGAGTAAATATTTAGAGGTATGTAAATGTCAGCTTTACTCACTAAATGTCAGTGTGCGGTACGTTTTCAGCAAAGCTGTTTCAGATTGTTTTCTGTTGTTTGTTTCTGTGCAATTTACACTTGCTCTAGATCCCTCAGTAGTTTATGTTGATTTTCCATATTTACATACACATGTACGTCTTTGAGTTACTTTTCCTCTCGGCTTCCCTCTGAAAATTCTGCACAGCCCAGACAGAAGCTGTGAACCTGTTGTGAGATTTCTCCGTGTAGGTGGAGGAGTTGAAAGTGTGAGTTGAGGTTTTGTGGCTGAAAACAAGGAGCATCTCGCCCGCTCTGCGTTTCGGCTGCGTTTGTGGAGGCTGAGGCGTCTGAGCCTCTCTTTTTCTCAGATTTCTCTTTATATTACTGTCGAACGTTGGTGTAAAAAGGAGCGGCCGATGAAAGACAGTCTTGCTGGTGGATTCTGAGTTACTGACATAAAACACCTGACAAGGCTGATGTGTTAAACTGCTGAGCATTTATCCAAGCTACAACAAGAAGAAAAATACTTTGCATTATGCCTGAGAATGCCACGTACTTCTCCATTTAAAGCTTTTTTTTTAAGCGTTTGAAGGTGTTTTAGGGTGGCTGCACAGGCTTTTAGGTCATCACCTGTAAATTGGCTTTTTTTCAGGGAGTTATCGACTTCCTCAGTCTCACCTGAATTGAGCGTCTAGACTGAGAGCGCGTGATTAAATTTCCCTTTATTCTAAACAATCATGTCCCTCACATTAAGTTTTGTTTCCAAGCATCGAGCTTTCTAATATCCTCTAATTAGCACCATTTATAATTGTGAATTAGGCATGTAACATTATGCATGTGTAGGTCTGCGTCTTTCTTTCAAAGCGTGTGTGGGTCTGCCTGTGAGCTGCACCATCGAGACCCCTGTCGTCTGGTTCTTGTGTGGTTTTCCACCCCAACATCGACTGTCTAATGAAGAAGTGAAAGGCCACGGGCGGAAGGCGGACAAGGGATACATTTCAGTGTCTGTGTGTGTGTGTGTTTGGGTGTGTGTAATTAAAGAGTATTGCCGGCAGGGGGGACCTGTGTTAGGAAGGGTCACTAAGAGAGCAGCAGGCCATCACCAAGCTTTGGTCATTAACTACCGACACAGCCAATAAAGGCTGCTGGGTGTTGGGGTCTGGGTGTGTGTGTTTGACATGTATGTGTGGATGTCAGGAGGTCAGCTACTAAATTAACTTTGCATCAGTATGAGCCTTACGCAGCTTGTAAATGTTTGCGCCTCCTTCGTTTGGTTTAAGCTGAGTTAGGCTTGAATTAAAGCTTTTCCTGCTAGCGTGGTAAACATTAAAAGAAGGACAGCTTATAAAAGATAAGTTACCCTACCAGACCATGAAACACGGGGGTGGAAGTATCATGCTCTGGGGGTGCTTCTCTTCAGCAGGGACAGGGAAGCTGGTCAGAGTTGATGGGAAGATGGATGGAGCAGAATGAATGGGAGCAAGAAGCTCAAAGAACTTGAGACTGGGGTAGAGGTTCACCTAAGATTGCTTCATGGTATTATTTTTTTTAGACAATTAAAATTATTTTGAAACAAAAACGTTTAATTCAGTTGTGTGTAGTTTGCCCCATCCTACATCAATTACAGTGCATCAAATAGTGCTAAAGAGATGCTAATTGTTTGCTTTAAATCATATTTTTGAAAGAAAATCTCAGCAATTATTGCTGTTCTCATTGGATCAACAGTGAAAGAAGTAGTTCAAGCTTAAAAAGTAACAATTCAAATCATGTTATGAGTTTTGGTTATTGCAAATATCATAAATATGATCTTATTGTTATATCGGCTGGATGACTAATTCTTATCGGAATATTTATTTTTCAACTATAACAACAAATCATGCAATAAATGTCCGCTTCAGTCAAAGACTAAACCTAAATCCAACTGAGAATCTGAACTCCAGTTTATTTGAGCTTTTTTGCAAAGAAGAGTATTTGTGTGAAGCAGATATACCCCAGATAGAGATATAGCACCTTTTGCCACTGTAATTATTGCGAAAGACAGTTCGACAAACTGTTGACTCTGGGGTCTGAATACAAATGCACTCTTGACACTTTTTTCCCCGCTAAATAATTAGAAAACCATGTATCTGTTTTCTTCCCCTGATACACTAGCCTACTTTCTGTTGGGCTATCATACTGAATCACCATGAGTTAAATTGAAGTTTGCGTTTCCAATGTGAAAAGGTTCAAGATGTCGGTATGTATGCAAGCTTATGCCACCGTTCTCATGTGGAATAGCTGCTAATCGAGGCAGCAATTAAAAAAAAACTCCTTTGTATCATTGTATGATACAAAGTATTGAGTCATCCACAGTTTCTTTATGCTTCGTTCCTAAATCTAACTATCTTTTAAGCTTCTGAAGTGAAGTCAGTATTTTTTTCAGGCAGCCTTTGGACTTTAACGGTTTTGTCACCTTTTCCAGTCACCTACCTGAATGTTTTCAGAGTATTGTTTTATTTTGGCTGTTTAAGCCACTTACCTCTGGTCTTGGAGTCGGTGAGGTAATAAAAAAGCCTCCTGAGCGGAATGAACCAGTTTTTTTGTTGACACATAACAGGCAATTTAGCAAAGAACAACTTCAAATTGGATCCTGAGGCACTTTGTAACTAGCTGACTACCTGTCACAAAGACACAAATTGCTCTCATGTCTTTTGCTGAATCTGTGAAAAATACCAAAGATAACACTGCTTGACAGGCATAGAGTTGTATTTTAGTTCCAACAAGGTGATTCCCGGAAAGATACAGTATGAGCTAAAAACTTTCCTCCTCCCACTTTCCAGTGTCCCCCCCCCAAAAAAAACAAAAAAAAAACATGACTTTCAGATGCTTTCCATCAGTTGTACATTGTTTCTTTTTTAAGAGCTGGACTCATTTAGTGCTGTACATTTTCTTTTAATAAAAGACAGCAGTTTTCTGGTGATACATACTGATATTCTTTTGTTTTTAAATGTTTTTTTTTTTTAGATCAGATTGCATTATCCCTTCCTTCTCTCATCTACCTTCCACAGAGTGGGAGCGACTCAGCCGCAGAACTCACTTTACCTGTGTTAAGTTGTTTCATGTCACTCAGAGCGGCCCTCTCAGGTGTGTGTTTTCCCACGTGCGTGCACGCATCCGTGCACGAGCAGGCCATCTGCACGCAGTTATCAGTTTTCTCTCTCTTCAGGAGCTTCGCAGGTTGATTGGTTAGCCTTGGAGGTAGCAGTGGGAGCCAACGTGGGAGCTCTGGAGTAGAGAGGGGAGTTCCGGGCGGTGCGTTACCAGCCGCATCGCCTTCCCTCTGGGCTTCCACCTTAGAGTGCTCCTCAGGTAGCTGGGAGGCAGCTCCAGGCTCCTGGGTGTTGGGAGGAGATGCTTTAGAGACAGAGGCGGAGCGAGGAAGAGGGAGCTGTGTGTATGCGATGTGCGTTTGTTTGTGTGTTTTCTGTTGGGGATGGGGGGGGGGGGATCCCAAGCAGATTTGTTTACTGGTAATTAATTCACCTGATTGACATAACAGCTGCCGGAGCCATGGGAAGGCAGGAGCATATGTGCGAGTTTGCTTGCGTGTGGTATATGCAGCCTGCATACTCAGCATGTGTGCATGGGGAATGTTTTTCTTCAGACCTGTTACAGGTTTCTGTGAGCGAGAGAGAGACAGAAGCTTCTGGCTCTGAGGGCATTTCCATGTCACAGCATCGGGCGCAGGGATCCCGGCAGCGCGGCCCGGTAGCTCCCTGTCTTCCATCGATTAGGCCCGTCTGTCAGCTGGCAGCCCTGCTTACACACGCCTGCCTTTGCGCTAATCTTTATAGAGTTGACTTCACTGACAGACTTATTGGAGCACTTGAAGCTGAGGAAAGAGGAGGAGAAGGAGGGCTTTGACAGAGGGACAAATGAGGGAACTGAGAGCAGGGTTAGACAGCGGTGACAGTAAGGAGCTACTTGAAGACTAATTCATGGTCTGGCTCACGGAAAACGTTGCAAAGTAGCGTTTTGGCTGCAGGTCATAGTACACTTTACATACACACATTATATGGGATATTCATTCAACAACAAGACAATACTGCATCCTGCGTTCTAGCATCTACAGGGCGTCGCAAAATTATTCATACTCTGAACTTTTTCACACATTGTGATGTTGCAGCTACAAACTTTTTGTTGGATTCAACACAAAGCAGTGAATAATTATGAAGTGTGCAAAAGAAGATTGCATGGTTTGCAATTTTTTTAACATTGAAAACATGAAAAACGTTGTGTGCATTTGCATTCAGCCTCCTTTACTCTGATACTCCAAAATAAAATCCAGCCAATAACCTTCAGGACTCATCCATATTTTAGTAAATCCACCTGTGTAATCTAATCTCAGTATTTGTGTGAAGGCCTGAAAGTGTTTTTTTTAGAGAACATTAGTGAAAAAACAGCATCATGAAGACCAACAAACATAGCAGAGAGGTCTGGGATAACGTTGTGGAGTAGTTTGAAGCTGCTTGAGTTTGTAGAACAATATCCAGAGACTAAAGCATTTTTACCGGGGCCCTGTTCAATTCATCATCAGTCTAGAGAATGGCACACAAACCTACCAGGACATGGCTGTCTAACTAAACTGACTGCCCATCCAAGGAGAGCATTAATCTGATCAGTGACCAGTTAACTTTGGAGGCATCACAGAGATCAACAGCTCAGTTTTTATCCCAAATATTCAGCATTTAATTTGTTAAAAAGATGTGAAAACTATGCATCACTTTCCTTCCACTTAACAATTATGTGCTAGATTCTGTTCTGTTGTACAAAATCCCAATAAAATGCATAAAAGTGTTTTTGTTCAAGGTGTATTAATACTTTTGTAAGGCACTGTATCTCCTTTTCTTCAGTTTCATCTTATCTTTGAAACCGTCGCTCATTAAGACCGAATGCCATACATGAGCAATTTGTAATTTTTCCCCCTTGTCAGCAGGTTGGGTTTTTCATGTTTGTGAACATGCCTGTGTGTTTTTATTGTCAGGATTAGGGTGATCCTTCACAATCTGAAAGAAACACAGATATATACACATATTCACAACACCAGCGGGTCGGTATCAGTGTTGTTGTGGCCAGTAGGTAGCCGTGTGTTGGCCTGCTTGTCTGGAGCCAGATAACAGCAGATCCATTACCCCCTGGAAGCCGAGGTCTGATCACCACGCAGATATAGCTGCTCACTCACAGCCTGCGTGCTGCAGCCAGCCTCCTGCATGGAGCAAAAGAGGATCACAACCGGGGGTCAGAGAAAAGCAGAACCCCCTTCTGTATGAGTCAATTATAAAATGCACAGGCCAGGATAACGCAACACCAGTGGGAAAGTACCTAAAGGGAAAGTTTAACATTTTTAACTCGACTTATTTATGACTTACAGCTAGGCGTTGAACCAGTATGAAATTCTAGCGACACGATAACTTTGAGTTAATTGATAATAAATGACCATGGTTTCACGGTATTATAATAAAAGTCAAATATAAAAATGTTTAACATGATACAATTGTTTTCATGTAAAACAGAAATGTCATAATATATCATTGCTATATTTAGTGGAACTTTTTTGAAGCCTGTTTGGCCAGAAGATTATCCTTTTTTACTGTTTCCCCCTCTATAGAGTAACACAATAGGAGCTGAAATGTACTGGTTAATTAGTTGATGCTTAACACATGCTACTCATTGCTTGGCCACTGTAGTTTTAAAACAATGTTACATTAATATAAGAGACGGGTGGTACTCAATTAGTTTAAACACCACAATTGTCAGTGTTGTTCACAATGGTAGAAATTAGAAAACGTCTAAAACTGGCTTTATTGTCAGGAAAAAGTGTAGGAGCCACTGCACAACAAAAGGTGTGCGCGCGAGAGGGGGGGGGGGGTGGGTTCCATACCACGAGGTAACACACCTTTTTAAAGAGACTTTAAAATAGCAATCTTATGATGTCACTTTCTAGCATTTCTGAAACTTCCTTACTTTAGATCAGTGGTTCCCAAACATTTTCAGCTCAAGACCCAAAAGAGAAATTTGGTGTCTCCCCGGGACCCAAATTTACAAAAATACACCATGAATTACTGTAACATCTACATTTTTAAACAGTGGACAAAAGACGGAACAAGCCATGAATTTAAATGTATATGAAATATATTTATTCGCTTATAAAAGTAAACAAAAACGGAAAAGGTTTCTATTGTCCTTTCTGTGTTTTACCCCTTTTTCAGCTCATTTTCGTATCCCCTCCCATCATCCCTGAGTACAGACACCAACATTCTTTTTAAGTAATGCTGACTTGAATTTAATGAGATGTATGTGGCTGGTTAAAGATTTCAACCAGCTGATCTATTCTAGGCTCGGTTTTTGAAAGTGCCATTCTGAGGTCATGCTGAGCATTTAGTCTGTTTCTGTATTTATTTTTCTGGTATGCTAGAGTCGAAAAGCCAGATTCACACAAGTATGTGGTGCCAAATTGAATCAACACCTCTAATGCTTTCTTAGCTAAGCAGGAGAACTCCACCTGCTGGAGATGAGAAATCCAAAACTGTGACAGGGTGGTTGACTCAAATGGCATTTTACTGCCACCGCTTACTTGCAGTGTGACCAGTGCCTCTAACTCTGTCTGACTTAGGCCAAGCTCTAGTGATGGCACAGCTTGGAAAGGATACCTGACCCACTGAAGTACCGCTTAAAGTTCTCCTGTAGAACAGTCATGTGCTCAACAATGTTCTGTTTCACAGAGTCACTCAGGGGAACACCTGTGTTCTCTAGGTAGGCAGAGAGGACAGGAAACATTGCCAGTTCTCCTGCACCCAGCTGAGACCGCCATAGACCCAGGCGTGCAATGAATCCTTGAATTGCATCTTCCAGCTCCAAGATGCTGTTGTCCTTTCCTTGAAGGTTTGTGTTCAGTGTGTTGAGCTTGGTGAAAATGTCCACAAGGTAGGCGAATCTTGCCAGCCACTGCTTGTCCTGAAAATGCTTGGCAAGGTTTGGGTCTTCATTCTTGAGATAGGCCATGACCTCTTCTCTCAGCTCCCACACTCTCTGCAAAACTCTTCCCTTGGAAAGCCACCTCACCTCACAGTGAAATAGCAGGTGCTCTTGCTCTGCCCCCATTTCCCTGCATAACTCTGTGAAGAGCCTTGATTGTAGTGGTCGCTTTTTTATTAGAGTCACTATTCTCACAACCATATCAAAAACTTCTCCAAGGTCACGCTGAAATGCTTTGCTGGCCAAAGCTTCTCTGTGAATGATACAATGGGTCACCTTCACAGTTGGTATCACACTACGAACATGGGCCACAAAACCAGACCTGCGCCCAGTCATGCTTTTGGCACCATCAGTACACATTCCAATACAGTTCATCCATTCCAATTTGAGGTCTTTCAAATTTTTGTCCACCACTCTGAAAATGTCCTGTCCCCTTGTTGTCGTGTGTAGGTGGTCACAGAACAGGAACTCCTCCTTGATATCTTTACCACTGATGTATCTGACAAAGACCCTTAACTGGAGAATCCCAGCCACATCAACAGACTCATCTAGCTGCAGTGAAAACATTTTATGTTCCAATATTTCCTCTGTAACTAACTTTTGAATGTCCTCTGCCATGTCTTTGATTCTGGCTGCAACGGTGTTATTTGACAGTGGGATCGACTTGACTTTGTTTGCTGCTTCCTCACCCAAGACAGAGAGACACACATCTTTCAAACATGGTTTTATCAGCTGCTCTCCAATGGAATGGGGCTTCTTTGCCTTGGCAATGTGGAGGCTGACTTGGTATGATGCCTTCAGTGCTGCTCTGTTCCCTTTGAATGCCTGGTAGATAACAGGGAGAATCGTTAAAAATGACCACTCTCACTAGTTCCCATTACATTAGTCTCACACACTTTCACCGGCATTTCACCGGCATATACACACTTGAGTATTACAAACACAACACCCACGTTACTGACTCTTCCACCATCAAAACAAGGTTGAATACACACTTTGCTGCCTAATCCACATTAGTAACAAGCCCGCCAGACAGACGGACAGTGGCGGCTAACAATGACATGTTAGCTAGCTAGCAACGCCGTCACTATTAAACTGACACACAAAAATAATATTTAAAATGCTAATGTACACCAACAAAAAAATGTAACGACTTACTTTTCCGCTGTTAAAACACTGTTTCTTGAAGGATTCTTCTTTGCATAGGAAAAACTCTTTGGAGTTTCCCCGATACTGTGAATGTTTAGTTTGAAGATGTCTGTCAAATTTATTAAATTTAAAACTTTCATTACTGAGTACTTCCCCACATAAAACACACTGAGGCCTTTCTTCTCCATTCCGAATAGTTTTCGTAAAGCCAACATTAATAAAATCGTCCTTATATTTTCGCTTGGACATCATATCGACGCTGACAGATCACAGACTCGGATAAAACATTTTATGAATGTGGACAGCAGAGGGCAGTATAGCATAGTCAAAGATCAGGTTAGGGCGAAGAGAGAGAGAAAACCTCACACGGCATCTGAGCTGAACAGACCAGCGTAGCAAAAAAAACGCTCATTCACATAAGATTGATATGCATTTTAATCTGCCAATTGGCGACCCAATAAAATGGGTCTGCGACCCATTTTGGGTCCCGACCCTAAGTTCGGGAAACATTGCTTTAGATGATTAGCAGATTAAAATGCATTTATGGAGCAGTACAGCAACAGTCACGTTTCTTGATGCCCAAGCTTCAGGAGGAGTGAGGCGTAACTCGTTGGCCAGCAATGTTGTCCACTAGCCTGCATTCAGGCTCCCTGGTAACCAACTTCTCCACTGGCTCAGGGGCTGCAGTACTCTTCATTACCTATATTGCTGCTTCAGGTTTTAAATAAGTCATTCATCACAAGACCAAAATGTCTCACATCAGTCCTGCCATTTTTGTCTTCTAGATGACAGAATATTACAAAATGACAAAAATGACTGTGTTACTTATGGGAGTGCATGCTTACAGCCTCTGTATGCTCACAACTATAGAAAATGCATATCTTGTCCAAATGATGAACCAGAGAAGAAACTAACATGTCCTCTTAAAGTCCTGCCCAGCCTCTGTCTTTAAACATACCGCAACACATGCAGCTTTGCCTGAGTCAGCTCAATTAGCTGGCTACCCCCTCAGCAGTTGGCGATGCATCTCCTCCATTGCAAGACTTCTGTTGTCTTCCACGCATCAAGAGTCGTTATCCTAAAGTTCCATTAAAAAAAGAAAAGGAAACCTGGATTTCAGTGGGTTCTGCCAAAAATACAAGTTAACTGCTGCAAATGTGCACATTCTCTATCATTCTACTTTTTCTACATTGAATTTAAAAAAAAGATAGGAGGTGCATGGAATTAATAATATTAAGTTGCATTAGAGGACTGTAGTCACCACCATGGCTGAACCTGACAAGCCTTTTTTTAATGGATTCCAGTGATAGTGTTTATCTGTTTATGCTTCATGCTAGCTGCGGCGTCATGTTTATCATATTGCCCTGACAGTGGAATCAATGTCCTGGTCTAACTGCGGTATATTTTAAGTAAAGTTGAAGTTAGGATCTGACTAAATCCCTCAGACATATGCTGGTCCCTTTGTTATCATGGTTCTGATGATGAATAGTGAGTGGTCCTCTAGAGACCTTCTTACCATCAGGCTCTAGTCGTAAAATGTGTCCTGATTTTCCCCCACTAAGGGACAATAAAGGATTTTTCTATTATATTATATTTCTTCATAGGGTTTGCTAGATAATAAAAATATTATGTAAGTTGTCTCACTTATTGCTTTTTGCCACAGAGTGCTTGTGAAAAAAATAGACTTTAGATAGATGATAACATGGGTGTTTATTTCCCATAGATGTCCAGGATACCAAGCTTTTACAGTTTGTCGTGAATGACTGGCTGATGTTAAATGGGGAACAAGACAAATAATTAGTTGAAAGATGGAAGCTGGCAGTGAAAAATCTTGTGTAAGACGATGATCTTGAGAAACCGCGTCCTGAAATGCAGCTATGATTATTAGCAGACATGTTTGTGGAGGTGCTGGCGTGTGAGGAGGAGTTAAGGCTGTGCAGGTATTGTGCTGATGGTTTGTTTGTGTGCAGCGAGAAGGAAAGAGGGAGATAGCTGTGGCAAACAGGGCAGCTATCAAAAGCCACAGGATGCTTTAGACTGTGTCTTTTCTGTTCCTTTCTTCTTCTTTCTCCTTTTTTCTCTTATATTTTTTCCTTTCTCTCTCTCTCTCTCTCTCTCTCTCTCTCCATCCCTCCCTCTCTCGCTGCTCCCTGGCCATGCTGATGATTGACGGCCTGAGGGTTTTAATGGGCGCTGGAGAGCAGGAGCTGAGGTCGGGGTTGTCATGGCAACTAGGAGAAGGGGCCTTTTGCTGCTGCTTCACCTGCAAACTGTGGAGCGACACACACACACACACACACACACACACACACACACATGCTGGCCACACATACCTCCATGCCAGCACCACCTCTTCCATTCACTCTTCCTCCTCTCCCTAATATCTCTCCATCTCTGCTCGTTTTCAGTTCATCCTCCTTTTCTTTGTCTTTTCTCTTTGTTACTGCTAATGCTCTCGGAAGCGGCACAGTTGGTGAACTGTGTACGCTCCATGTGTGTGTGTTTGTATTAATTTCCAGAATTTAGTCCACATTCTCTCATTGGACGAAGGCCACCTATTCTGCCCATGTCATTGCATTGCTGCAACCCCAGCCAACATTTACTTATGGGGGCCCACATAGGTAGGTCTGAAACTGGGCCCCTGGTGGTGGTCCTGCTATTTTGCCTGTATCCTTATGATCTAGCATAACTTGTGGTATAAAGGGGACCCATATGGTTCCTTTATGTGTTGTGGAATTTGAATAGCATTTTCTCAAAAACTATTTCAAAAGATGCAAAGAACTACGGTATGTCCCCCGCTTGTTTTTCCTGATATGGGTTGCAATTATTTCATCCATATGGGTCTAATTCAAGTGGCCCATTGTGAGCCCAGGCTCATTTAGTATGCAACCAGCTTGAGCAAAATCCATGTGGGGCCCACATACACACACTGGCCGCAGGCTTATAAATTCAAATAATATGTGCTGTTTAACTATAGACCTGATTTAACAAATTTAAATGTATTAATTATCTTATTAAAACATGTCTTTCAGCATGCAGAAAACTGTTAGAAACTGCTATAAATTATTTAGAAACCTGATAAGGCATTATACCTACACCATTAGATGTACAGAATCTAGTGCTGTTGACAGTAGAAATGCGCCCATTAATGGGTAATTTGTGAATAAGTCACACAGGAAAGGATTATTATTTTCAAAGAAATGTAAGTGCCCTTGTACTGACATAGTTAACACCTTGAAACCCCTAGGTCAAAATTGTCCTGACTTTTGCTACAATGTACACTATAGGGTAAATTGGAGGCTATAGCTCTTAAGATTATTACGAAAACATGTCTTAAATCTTTATTAAAGGTTTTTAATCTAAATGACTTTTTTACCTGGTTAAATAAAGGAATCTATCTGTATAGTAAAATGTCAAGTCTGAACAGTTAGCATGTTCCAAGGTCCATTAAGGACTAGGCCACACGTAGTTGGATATCTGGGAAAATGAATATGTTTTTATGTGGTTAGGCCTTTCATCCACAAGTAAACTCTGTTTTACATCTCTAAAAACCAACAATTCTGAAAACTCCAGCCAAAGTAGAGATTTATAAAAACTCAGTTTTTGAACATGCATGTTTACATAACAAGAAGGACTTTTAGGGTCTGCGACAAATAATGCGCCACTGACGTCAGGTGTGCTGCGATTGTTAAAAACCTGGCCATACAGTGGAGTAAAAAATGAATGCTATCAGAGAGGTGCTGATTTCTACGTTGGTGTTGTGCTTGACTTTTTACAATATGTGTCTCATCACAGCTAATCTACAGCATCTCCAGTCATTTATTTCCAACTGACGTTACCTTGGTACCACACAGCATTTCCTGTCTTCACCTCGGTATCAAGATTTCAAAATAAAAGCTTACATGGATCGTTATAAACGTTACAGTTGGTTCAGACACTCTTTTCTTGTTTGTTTTTACAAGCCCAGCTGCTACAATATGTTGAGGTGCAAAGGAGAAAAGGCGCTTGGAGGTTAGCTGTTTTACATCAACCCTCCCTCCCAATACGGAGGTAGTTACAAAGCTGTTCAACATCGCCATTATTTTGAAGGATTCTGATTGGCTGACAAAGGTTTAGCTTTGCGGTACACTGGCATGTTTAAAACAACGCTCAGTGGTGAATTTGTACGGGTTGGTGTGGATGAAAACTCTTCTAAAAACAATCCTGTGTGTACGGTATTTTTTTCAAATACGATGTGGGGGAGAAATTTGTTTTTATAAAGACCCAGCTAAGTGTACACAAGTCCTAAAAATAACAAAATAAAGAGAGAGGGAAAAAGTTTTAAGTGAAAACTTCTGAATAAAAAGAAGAGAATTCTTTTATTTTGAAAATCCAGAAGTGTTTTTGTTCCCAATGATGGTAGTCCATCACCATAAACAACATTAAAGCTAACGTAATTAGGCTGATATTAACAAATAATAGATTATAGTCCACATGTGTCCCTGACTAATAGATCAAACATACCTTTTAATAAAATAGTGCTTATGTAAGCGTTCAGTCTGATGCTTTCTTACCCAGTGCTTTTCGATAACATCAAAGATGTTGACTTGAGTCTCGGACCTTGTGTCCGTATCGTAACTGTCACTCATGTCTAAGACTGAAGACTGAGACTCGGGTCACCATCACATATTTGCTGGCATTTAATTCAGACTCACAAATTGTAGCAGTTTAAATATTCCACAGCCAAATGGGAAACCAGTTCAAGAAGCTGTGTGATACATCAGTTATTATCCACTCCTTTTGCATAAACAGACAAAATGTCAAAACTGCCTTTATTTTATGGGAACCCAGTTACTTAGGCTGCAGCATACTTTAGGAGAGTCATTTGTAGGAAGTGGGGATTCCCACTTCTGCCCCACCAACTTGTGGTTGTTGTAAATGATGATTTTGTAGATTTAGACTGATAATAAGAGGATGGAGAATTAAAAAAGAGAGATAAATCAATCAGTTGTTCTCAGTGAGGAGCTGTGTATAATGAGTAACTGTTGAAAAAGACTTTTGTATTGTACAAAAAAATTGTTTAGCATTCAGTAAATACACTCAGAGCTTATAATGGGCCCACACAGATCTACTTAGGTAGCACTGGCAATAAGAGACACCCAAACTGTGCCACAACAAAATACAATAAGTCCTGAGGATAGAGTCCAGCTCAGATTCTGGTTTGGATCGTAGTTACTAGGAACTTAAAAATTATCCATGTGATAGATGTAAAGTGCTTTGAGATGACGTGTTTTAGATTGGCACTATATTAATGAACTGAATTGGATTTTATTGGATTTGGTAATACCAGTTGTTGTCACACTTCTCAGAGGACACAAGAAAATCCAGAAATTGTAGCAACTCCTCACATGGGGTCATCAGCCTACCAGGTTTTTTTTCTTCTAAATCTGCTTTTGAAAAAGCAGAGTTAACTCCTGTTCCCCTTTACTGCTTACTCTAGTAGAAACTCTTGACCTCTCCCTCCTCATGTTTCTCCACTGTTGAGTTCAGAAGGAGCTGAAGGAGTTAACAGCATGACCTGAGAGTAATACAGTGGCACCTTTGTTGGGCTGTTGAACACTTTGCAACCTCTTGTCACCTTTCCAGAGGAATCTCAGTTTATTTCTACATCCTCTTCTTCTTCTCATACATGCCTGCTTTCTTTAACATTTTTCCCACTGACTCTAGTCCCACAGAGTCCCACAGAATTACACCCCCCTCACCAGTGTTGTTTGTGTCTGGCCCAGTGGCCCCGGGGCCCTCTCAGTTAGCCCCTGTGCCGTGCAGGTCAACCCCAAGGCACGCTGGGATTGTTTGCAGTGGAAGTGAGTGGAGATCTCAGTGGGGTTGGGGGGTTAGTATACATTCTGTGGAAACAAGTCCATGATTGATGACGTAGGAATGGTGACACCATTGTAAAAATGATTCATGGGAGACTTATCCTCATGTTAAAGGTTATATTTAGGCAACTGAACCTTTGTGGTCTGTGGTAGAGTACCAGACTCTGACTGACAACCGTCTGAGGGCAACATCAAGGTCTGTCAGAAAACCGTAAAGTTTGCATTGAGAGTAAAGGAAACAATCAACATAGTTTGCCATAAATTTGTCTCTCTGGGTAATCTTTTGTTCTTCTTTGACCCTAACGAAGTTTGAATGTCAAGGTATGACAGGACGGAATGCTGAAGGTCAGTTTTACCATCTCAAAAGACAATCAGAGCAGCGAGTCTGTCCTCTCGTTACTGGTGAAAATCATTATAATTGAGAGACGAGATGAAGGAAGTAGTGCCAGAAAATGGTCGTAACATGTGACTCATTGTGCATATTCGCCACAACCTTTGATGCATTTACTTGAGATTTTATGCAATAGATCAACACAAATGCTCCAATGTTGGGTTGAGCAATACTTTAGACCTGTGGCCTTTATGGTCTGATATTTAAGAGCACCGTCTAACAATATTTCCGATCACTTGTCATTGGGTATTTGTAACTGCATTGTTTGTTTCTGAATGTGCCAATGAAGTTGGACTTTTTCTCACTTTCTAATAATTTAGGCGATTCCAAGAATATTTTAACACCTTCCATTTGACACTTTTTGTTGCTGTATTTAACAAGAATACTGAGAAAAAAAACATGGTGTTATCTTTTGTGTCTTCTCAGAGTGCGGCCGCTGCTCCCAGTCCAGTGATGGGCAACATGCCACCCAATGATGGGATGCCAGGAGGACCAATGCCCCCTGGCTTCTTTCAAGTAAGAATCTTTCCTGAGATTTCATCTCCCGACCCGCCGTCAGTGTTGCTGTTCATCTCTCGCACACCCCAAACAGACCCGGCCCCCTCACTTTGCCTACATTAAGCCCATCCTTCTGTCTCCTCCTCCTTTTTTAGCCTCTTTAGCCATCCTAATCTCTGTCCAGATGTGTTCCCTTCTCTGTCCTGCCTCTGTCCCATATGTCCATGAGTTGTTGCGTTTTTAACCCCTGGTCTTTTTGCTGATCTTTATTTCTCTATAGAGTTTGCTTCAACACAGTTCTTATTGCCAGTATCAATATATGGTGATTGTAGTGGTTTATTTGGGAGGAGGAGAGGAAGCTGTTCCTACTCCTGTTTGTTTCACTAATTCTCCAGTGGGAGATTTTTCTTAAGCTGGTGAGATCATTCATCCACTTTCTTGTCCTTTTCTCCTTTGTTTCTAGTATGTGCACTCATCTACAAGCTTTCTCATACACTAATTAAACTTGTAATTGAAAAAAGGTTGGTCAGTCACAGCAAAACACACATAGATGTCATCTGAAGGAATGCTTTTAAGTAAATAGTACACAATTTTAGTGACACACTTCTTCTACTGCTTCTATAAGTAGACTAATACAAACCTTTGTCAAGGCAAAGTCAACCAGCTGTTTGATGGTTTGTACTTCAAAAACATGGAAAGGAGCAAACTTGTATCTAGCTGGAAATCAGAAAATATCTACCATCTCCACAATGGCTTTATTTTGTTTTGAAGACGGTAAAGTACAAACATTAGAGAGGCAGGATTCTCTTAACTTTATGTGGAAAGCATAATTAATGTGGTGTTTGCAAGCTTCTTCCTTTAGAAACAAATATTCCAAATGCATAAAGCTGTTGTCATGACATAATTAAATTAATCATAATATGGGCGCTGGGTGGCTCAGCTGGTAGAGCAGGGAGAAGCTAGAGTTCTCGATGCCGTCGTCCTGGGTTTGGTTCCTAGTCTTGGACCATTTGCTGCATGACTTTCCCTTCTCTCTGCACCCTCCTTCCTGTCAGGAAGCTGTGTATATAAACACAATGCAATCGTAGATTCTTCACATGAATGTCAGCAAATTGTGGATTTAATTTTGCTTTAACGTTTAGAAAATTTGATCATTACGGTCTGTTCAGCTGAATTTATTTGCGCTGATTAAAATTCTGTGGTTGTTTTTGGATCTCAGATTTTTGTAAGCTTTGGCACACTGATGCTGATTTCTGTTTAAGAGCTATAATGAAAAGCAGACATAAGTATAGCATTCAAACCTGTTTCATAACAGACAGAAGGTGAAAGCTTAAAAGGATACAACAGGAAAACTTGGCAGTACTTTGTTCAGCCTTCCTGTTATCAGCTGAAAGTCATGCTCTTTCTCCCAGCCCAAATTAAATAACAAGTGTTGACAGGTTGTCGAAGACATTTTCCTTTTATGTGGGCTCTAACTTCCTTTTAAAGAGCTGAGACTGCAACTAGCTAGCTATGAGTCTTCTTCCCTCTGTAACAGTGTCCACACAGAACAGTATTGTTGTCAGCGGGAGCTGGTAGCACTTATGTTGCATTCGCTGCTCAGAAAGAGAGTGGATATTTGTGTTTTCGGCTTGCCGGTCACCAGTCAGGCCAAATCAAATGGAAAACCGTCTGATTCTGGTCACCAGTCGATTTCACGGTTTACCTTTATATATATATATGTATACTTCATTATTTTCATGCATATTTATCCTAAACATGTTGCACAAATTTCCCCTTACTTAATGTCTACTGTATGCACAATATTTAATGTGACACTTCAAGAGCTTTCGTCCTTTGTCTTTTTTGTAGCTGCTGATTGGCAGCACATCATGCACTGTGCAGCCTCGTGTGTGCATGTGTGCGTGTGAATGTTAATGATGTATGAGTTGTGAGCAGGCCGGGGAGAAAAGCTATCTGATGGTGTTGCGTGAGTGACATTGCTTTCCATAAATAGATGCCGCGCGCATGGCAGACAGTCAGATAGACGGGCAGGAGAGTGGGCAGATGGGTACAAGGAAAAGGGAGAGGGAATGAAAGGATGAATGGATAGATTTACTTGCGTGTTCTTGGCAGCCTTTTCCTCTGTCTGCTTAACTCGGTTATCATAAGCTAAGGCGGCAAAAAAAAGAAACTGAAGTGGAAATGAAAAAGATAAAATGTTCTTTCAAAACATCCATAAACTATGCAGTATGTCTGCGTCTTGTTCACATTACATCATTTCACTCAAGCGTTACACCGTGCTCTCTGCTCCGACAGCCATTCCCTAGTGAACTAATGGCTGCGGACCAATCTGAAAGTGCAGACTCCTGAGTTTTCTGCAACACATCCATTCATTCAAATGAAGGGGGAAGCAGAGTCTTGCCTCCCACATATTGTGGAGGTTTTCCTCACACTCCCATCGCTCCTCCTCAGCTACTCCACGGATACAGCCGCTTGACTGTCGATGTAGAATTGTGAATGGATTATATGTCGTGAACTGAATTTTCCTGCTGCTTTAGTCATTTCTCAGCTGAACCCTGGGTCAGCTTTCCTCTCCCTCTTCCCCGCATCTCTCTTTCTGTGTGTCTGCCATCCTTCTCCATGACATTTCCACGCTTCCTCCGTTCCTTCTTGTCTTTGAAATTATTATTTTTTTCTCAGACTGCCTCAGGGACGTGTGCAAACTCACCAGCATCTGTGGGTGTGCTGCTCATGTATGATCTGTCCGTGTGCGCGTACTCCAGATATGGGTAGGAATGGTGTGACAATTAACATAGATGACACAAACTCTGTTACCGGCTTTGATCCCGGGTGAAATTAGGGGCCAAAGAAGGGGGAAAATGAGTTGGGTAAATGATGAAGGATGTTCATGTAAAAAAAACTTTAGAAATTTCTTGAACCTTGATTTATGGTTAATCTTTTATGGATGCTGTCCCTTTGACAATAACCTAAAACCTTTCCTACTGAGGTAGGTGGTGTGCACCTGAACACCTGTAGTTGTCCACATGATAAAACTAACAATTAAAGGATTCATAATCATTGAGAAAAGTTGTGGGATTATTGTGGGAGTTGTAAAATGAAATATAATATTTGTATTTCAAGACTTCTTTTCCATCCTGCTGTTTAATCCATCCATCCATACACTATTGATGGTATAAACATTCACAAAAAAAATACATTAAGAACTCTGGATGTTATAATCAGGAAAATTACTAAATTTCCTCAATCAAAACCCTGCATTTAATTTGCTGTTTGACTTACCTTGAGTGGAACAGGCAATATTAATCTCATCGGTGGAACTTAAATGTACTTGAAAAACAACTTGAACCACCCAGCAGCCTGTTGGTGGTTATCAAAGAAAAATACAATTATTCACCACTGCCTATGCTATACTTGTAGGGCTGAGGATAAAGCTAAAAGGGAGCCTTTGTTTAGAAAGGAAAACAGGGGAATTATTAGCAAAGTATACATTTGGACTGACATCCTCCTCTCAGTCAAGGACCATTCCTGCTGCATCATGGCCCTCTGGGGAGGACAAGAAAAAAGTGCAGAGGCCAGGAGATGATAGGGGGTTTGAGGGGTGGTAAAGTTAATAAAAGGCAAGAGGAAAAAAGTGGCAGAGGACACTCAGGTCTCAAGACTTAAAAGAAAAGAAAGAAACAAAACAAAATATAAGCTGTGCTTTCTAGATACAGACTATTGTACAAAAGTCCTGAATTATCTCTTATTTCATTCTACTTTCCAACCAAGGAACAACCTAATTTTTGTTTGGATTCCTCATTGTCGCTGCCAAATGAATTAAATGTATCTTAAAGGAGAAGTCCGGTCAAAATCAGAATTCAAACTGCTGAAAGTACTTTAAATATAAAACTACTACATACTGTGCAAAAAATTATACGTTTTTTTAATTAATAATAATTCTCATTTAATCATGTTTATGTGGAGGAATCCATCTTGGTCAAGAATAGTACTGTCACCTCCCATTTTTTGACGTCACTCGGCGGACCAGCTGTTGAGCAAGTTTCAACGCTCTGTTTGTCACGGCGCACTATTTTCCAAGATGGCGACGACTGTTGCTCTGGACGAAGCAGAGAGTGATGAAGTATTTAGTGACAGTGATGAGAGTTCCGTGGAGTCATCATCATCTGATAGCGATATGGATGTTTTAGAAGAGTTTCTTGACAGAAACCGGACTTTTGACGGAATCCAGCCGTACCTATTTCCATTGCAAACTCAGTCGGGTCCTACAGTATATATATATACACGCGTGTGTGTGTGTGTGTGCGCGCGCGATCCGCGCAGAACGGCTTTGCCGGCGCTGCAGCGGAGCGTGCGCACACACACACACACAGACACACACACACAGCGGAGGAGAGATCGCGCTGAAGTGACTTAAGTTATATATTTGCCCCCTAGCAAATAGGGCAGGTGGTCATTATTGTATAAGTATTAAAATATAAAAGCATTCCAGCACATGCTGGGGCGGAGGGATACCATGTGGTATCCCTCCGCCCCTCTGGTCGGTAACCATCCCCGTAACTTCTAAATTAAAAATTTAAAAATAACTTACTGAAAATCCTCGCCCTCATGTCATGTTCAAAACATTCTTCTTCGAGATGGTCACTGCATATGACGTGTTTTCTCTCTGGCCAGAAGTTAGATGGCAAATCCGCTCTTCAAGTTGGCAATCCAGCGCCGAGCCCGGTGGCTAATGAATCGGGAAGTTTAAATAAGCAATGTTTTTTCCACTTTTACCAGTTGTGTTGGAACATCCGATGGCCATGCACGTGGGCATTGTTGCTTCAGCAATAGCTCTTGGGAATGTCAGCGGTGAAGTCCTCTGGAAATCCGAAATAATTATTGATGATCGCAGCTGTGTAGAACGGCTCCTATTGACTTTGCATGGAAAGCGGAGAGAAATGCTGTCGCCGCTTCCGCTTTTCTACGTCGCAGGATGTGATGTCAAACGCCCCTTACTGCCCAAATATGGGCAGTAATGTCAGCCCCCATACACAGTGATTCAGACGGCAATTTATGTTTTTATTTTCTTATTGATTAAAGATAAGTTCATTAAATAACCACGAACGTATTAGTTTTAGTTATAGCTAATGATACCCTGATTTTTCCTTGTTGACCGGACTTCCCCTTTAAAAGAGGCTAGTATTCAACTGCCCTAGATATCAAATATATATACACTGTATAAAGAAACAAGAAACTTTTTTTCTGTCTGTCTGACATTAGACTAAATGTTTGCTGTGTTTGGGCCACCAAAACCTTTCCTATTCCCCAATTGCCAGAGTGATGGGGGAAGACTATTTTTATTACTTTCCTCAAATTTAGAACAAATGTTGGGTATTTTAAAACAGTGTATGCAAAAATTTGCTTTCAATTATAGATGTTTAGAACAGACAAGTCTTTGGGTACTTGTGCTGTCAGGCACAGAAAATATGTAACCCCTGAAGTCCAAACCCTTAAGCTTGAAGAATTGTTGCTCGAAACCATTTTAAGGATATTGAAAGAAGGTTTTGCTGCTTGGAAGCAAATTATAAAGAAATGAGGGTCATTTAAAATGTTTGCACATAAATTTATTTTCCCTTTAAAGCTGCAGATATTTTTTCCCTGACCTGGTTCCACAGTCTTCATGTGAGACGTCCTGATCAGTTAACAAAACAATATTTTCCACGAAACTTGTACATCTGTTAATAAAAGGTACTTTTTTTTCTACTTAACTACAGTAAAATCAGTTACTGATATTAACTTGAAAACATTCAGCTATAAAAACCACAACAACAGGATGAACTTTGATTTTTTTTATGTGAGAATAAGGACCCAAGCTGTTAAAAACAAGTTCAGGAACTTGTTCAAAGCAAGATATTTGAGGAGCACACCTGAGATTCATGTTCTCTGAAAGAGCGTCATTAAATGTAAAGGTCGTAGGCTAAATCTCAGTATTTGTTTAAAGCCATTGTTGCTTCTCTACTGGAGGACTCTTTGTTTAGATCCTGGATGTTTCTTGAACTTTAAACTTACCTTAAAGTAAAATATAACAATGTTTAAACTCTTTCATCCATTGACAAAGGATTTAACCAGCACTCACAAACTGAATTTAAATACTCCTTATTTTACCTCAACTGAAAGAGCACTTGGAGTCAAAATCTTAAAAAGGACAAATGCTTGAGGATCAACGATAAGAGCTCGCTGCCATGTCTTCTCACTTCTGCCTGAAATAAAGCCGTCAAGAAGAAGGACCATCCTTTAGTCTTATCACCTGTGCTTATCCTTGAGAAGACAGCAACAAAAATGACACCTAATGATTCTCTGAATGACAAAGTCCTAGAAATAAAAGTACCACTCGTCTAGCCGAATTTGTCTCTTTCAGTGTTTGCTGTTGCTTCTCTCGATAGCTCAGAACCGCTGATAACAGCCTTTGCAGTTAAACTGTGTTTTGACTGTAGTTTCTG
Source organism: Fundulus diaphanus (assembly GCA_037039145.1). Taxonomy (NCBI): domain Eukaryota; kingdom Metazoa; phylum Chordata; class Actinopteri; order Cyprinodontiformes; family Fundulidae; genus Fundulus; species Fundulus diaphanus. The sequence goes on from CM073128.1 coordinate 32,794,403, forward strand.
TCTCCCACTGTGCATGTGTCATCCCTATCAGTGCAGTGTGTCCGACGCGCTGCGGTTTATCAGCTTGGAGACAGGTGTAGGAAATCTCTCCAAACGCGCACAGATGCACTCCCCCACATGAGTTGGTGAAACTTTAGGTGCTCAGAGCGCTCCAAAAGGTATCGCCGCTGGAAAATTGGAAATTTTGTTACAATCTTTAATTTCTGGTAGCCATAGCAAATTACTTGTTTTATATAAAGACAGGAGGGTGTGGTACCCAGCAAATGTCCTGGCCTGAATCTGATGGTGAAACTATGGAAACTATGCAATTATATGCAGGATCTGACTTCTGCCAAGCCAGTAATGATTGATAGGTGCCTGTGTTGTCTAATATCAGAAGCAATCTTCTTGGTTTGTTGAAAATGCTTTTAAATTTGAATCTGCCAGGCATAGAAATAGTTTTGGGCTTAACTGTATATATTTTTGCTTAAGTTGTCAACAATTCCCTAAGTTAGATTTCCAAAAATGAATCAACTGTTTAGCATGGCTGCATTCACACGAGTGCATTCAGGAGTAGTATTAACACAGGCACGCCTCTTACTGTGTCTTAAATTCAGATATAAACATATGGTTCAAAACTTGAAGAAAAAAAGTCCATTTTGTGAAACCTCAACTCCAGCCAAGTATATAAGTTAGGAGTGTTATTTATGATACAACTTCTTTTCCTTTAGTCCAATTGTGTTGGAATAATGGATGTAAAATTAATATTGTGCTAAAGAGTTGCTAAGAGCAAGTGTTGTTTTTTTTCCCAGCGATGTCAAGGCTTGTTTTCTTTTGTAATGTACTGATTGCCTGACAAACAAGCAGCAAATTAAATTTACTATACACAGTCTATGAGTGTCCTCTAGTCATCAAAAATTTGCTGTATTGATCAGAAACTGATGTCAGACTGCCACCAGTTTGAGCTGCTTCAGCCATTCTGTATTATGCAATTATAAATCTTCTTCAGTGCAGACAAAGCATCTGCATACAATAGCACAAGATTAAATAATGTGGTTGAATCATCGGCTCACCATTTTTGCAGCACTGATTAATTCAGCAGCAGTGGGATAAACGTGTCCTTCCTTCAGTCGTGACACTCATGTCAGAGAATTTCTGAATGTCCAAAATAATTTAGTTGGAACCTAAATTATTATCATGAAGCTAACTGTAGAAATATGAAACAACCTTGACCTTAACTTTGGACAAATTTCAGCTACTGACCAAAGATCTGTCAGTTCTAGTTGTCTGCAGGTCCTAGTTATCTGCTCCCTGTTCAAGCAGGCTCTTCTGGAAAGGCACTATGGAAACAAGAACAAGAGAAAAACTATGAGACTTTGCTGCTTTCTGTCCATCATTAATAAATGTTTAGCTGAAATAATGGCGTAGACATTTTTCCTAATTTAAGATAGTAAAGGTTATGTCAACAGACGTTGTGCCTTATAAAGATTTTAATTGAATTAAAACTTGGGATGTTCAATGGGTAAGTATTAAGTGCATCTTGTTTATGCAACCACAGAAAATGAATGGGAAATATATTAGATTGCACAGACTAGATTTCTAACCCTATATTATGATGCTAACAAGCAAAATGACAAATGTCTCCTACAAACACTGAACTTTTTGGAAACTACATCTGACAAAAAAAAAGGATCAACAGCTAAAAAATTTAGCCTGTGTAAACGACGAACTAGTTAATGCGAATAGTGAGTAAGAACTACATTAGACTATTTTTCTTCTTATATTCCTTAAAGTGCACAAACGGGGTCCTGTTTTTATTAACACAAAACCTGCTTGCACTGGCTGGATGCAGTTTTTGTATGCCACCATTGCCACATTTATTTGATAATCAGAGCAAACATAGCCTTCAAGAGTCCAAAGACCCATCTGCATTAAACCTCTTGTTATGTAAAGTAGTTTGAAAAATAAACTTTATAAAGGAGAGTAAACATAAATTATTAGGTTCATCAGTGTATTTGATGTCCAGCTGCAGAATCGATGAATTAGACAACTCCAGCGTGAATACTGCTTAACACCTCTGCAGAGTAGTGCTTATATAAATCATTTTGGTGCCATCCTGACGCGTTTAAATGTCTGTCACCATTGCACGTCTCTCCTTGGGGATAAAACTCCCTCCTCCTGCACCGGCGGGGTGGCGTATTCCTGTCTGTGGTATATACCATGAGCAAGCAGGAGACCTAAAGCTACCACCGCTGCTCTCTCTGGAATGTTAGCAAGGAATGACAATGAGAGTGCATTCAGTGTGTGTGTGTGTGTGTGTGTGTGTGTGTGTGTGTGGTGCTGTTCCTCCTGGCTTTGTTTGTTGTGTTCAATGATGCAGGCTGCTTTGTGTTCTCTGTCCTCATGTATTTGTGTGCGTGTGTGTGTGTGTGTGTGTGTGTGTGAGAGAGAGAGAGAGAGAGAGAGAGAGAGAGAGAGAGAGAGAGAGAGAGAGAGAGAGAGAGAGAGAGAGAGAGAGAGAGAGAGAGAGAGAGAGAGAGAGAGAGAGAGAGAGAGAGAGAGCAGTGGTTTGAAGGCAGCTACACACTGCCCTCTAGTGTTCACTGCTTTACACAGAAAGGGAAAGAAGCTGGTGTTCTTCCACCTCTTCCTCCCACTCCTCTCTCTGTTAGTGGTCCATCAGGGGCAGTGGTGTGGGTCTTCCTTAAGCCGAAATGGGTGGTGGGGAGGCGAGGGTGGCTTGTGTTGATGGGTTTGTGGTGCTGTGCCAAGCTGTTATCTCCTTAGCCGGGTAGAAAATGATTTTATTAATTGCTTCATTTAACGCTCCCCGTGTCCCCCTCCCTCTTCCCCTCTGTTACTCAAACACACAAATAACATCACACAAGGGCTCACGTGCTTACACACACGCGCGCGCAGGAGAAAAGACACTTTTAAAAGTCGCCCCGCGTCCACCTCTGCAACGACTGAAATGTTCTCTCTCGGCGCGTCTCAGTGGGGACCTGTGGAGGGAACAGTACGGCTGTAAAGGCCATATGCTGGCCCATTCAGATGTAATAGCAGGAAAATGTGGGGAGGCTCAGCCAAAGGAGCTGCACTCCATTATGGCACATTATACAGCAGAACAAGAGAGGAGATCTGTGCATGTTCGGGTCTGTTCGTATCTGGGAAAGCGTGTGGGATTGAAGTGAAAGGGCCAAAGAATGTAAATAAAACATGAAAAGATAATATTCAGTGCACTTGTTTATCTGTCATTAAAAAATATGTGTTCAAAAAGCACACCAAAGGAAAAATGTTGCCTACTCTAATTTGTGTGTCTTTGGGTCGATAACATCAAGAGGTGCAAGAATCAAGCTGGTCAGCTGAGATTTGTTAAGGTTGCTTGTCCAGATTAGGGTGGACAAGCAACTTTTGGCTAATTCTGCCCATAAGGTTTTGAAGCGTTTGAGCTGGAGGTCCTTCAACCTTTATGAGTTGGATGTTTCAATAGATTCTGAAGCCCAAGTTGACAGTGACAATGACAAACATTGTCTTATAGGCTTCTAGTCTAGTTGAGGCTGTTTATATCACTGTTTAAACTTCTGGTTTTTGGTTTCTGTGCATAAAATGAGTAAATAACAATCACCTTAAATAGACCAAAGTTTTTCGAGCACAGCGGAACCGCAAGCAGGCAAAAACCATAGTAGTTTAACTTATTGAACTACTATGGTTTTTATTAAGTTCTCTCTTTCTAACACTAGAGTGTGTTTTCCCCTCTTATAGTCCCCACTGGTCCTCTTCATAAGCTTAGGTTATTGTTGCTAAAATTCAATGACATCTAACATGTGCAGCAGTCGTATACTATCTAAATGAACACTACTGTGGGTAGAATTTGAAGAATAAAATGCTAATAAGGAGGGAAAAAAATCAAGAAAAACGTCAAGAAAAACCTTCAAAAGAGCTCTGATTTTATCTTGATTGAACACTAATTCACATAGCAAAATGGCAAAACATGTTCCGCAAGTGATGAACTATATCTAAAAGGAGTTTTATTGCTTTAACAGTAAAGTCTGGCCTGTAGCTTTAAAGCTAGTGAGATTCGGATTAGGTCAAGTTTGTCGCCAGCGTAGGGGGCACGGCGTGCTGTGCTTGTGTTTACTGTCAAGGATGAGTAAAGCCACCGCGACGTCCTACTAAGTGACTAAAACTCAGCTGTGCGTGCGTGCCTGTGTGCAGAGGAGAACCAGACTGCTGCAGCTGGGTCAGTGCAGTCGGCGGACCCCCGCGGGGCTCCTTGTTAGACACACACACACATGTAGGCTGGCTTGGCAACAACAATAACCTCTGAGGTCAGTCGGAGCCAGCGCTGCATTAGCCTCAGTGTGAACCTGCTGAGAGACATAGCGAGCCAGTACAGCTGGTGTTAACCATCCAAAACACACACACACACATATGGTCACAGGGAGCAGCAGAAAAAAACACTGGCTCTGATACAAATGTCAGACTTGTGCCAACACATCCAGAATACGCTATATGTACGACTAAGTAAACATTTCCAGAGCGTCGGATAAATAATTGACAAGCAGCACATTGTGTGGCTTGTTAAGAAGTGGCTTTAGTGACGACTTGACTGCTTCTCAGATAAGCCTCTCCACGGCGAGGAGATAAACAGAATTAATGCATAAAGAAAAGTGTTTTCCGAAGGATAGGAAGCATGTCTCTCAGCGGCCGTGCATCCGATCTTAACGCTGGCGTCGCCTCAGGAGGAGCACGGTGAGATGTCACCTGTTTAAGGCTGTCAGTCAGTCAGGCGTGTTTGTTTTCCCGCTGTAGCGTCACTCACAGGTTCCCCGTGCTCGGCTCTCCCAGCCACGCCAGCGGGGCACAAACTCTGGATGGGAGGATCCACGGGTAGTCTGGGAAGGTGAGAGGAGAGGATTGCAGCAAGCCGAAGGAGTGCGTCTGCAGTGGGCTCATTTTATATAGGAAAAAAGTAAGGAGGTAAGCTTTTCTGGAAAGTTCTGCGTGAAATTACCAAAGGTCCCTCGAAAACAGAGCCGCTAAGTGTAGCTATTGTGTTCAAGACACCTTCAGCAACTCTGAAGTTACGCCCAAAAAAAGGCAACATCCAGACTAATAAGTATTAACCTGTTAAAAATCACTATCTTCCTCCAATAAGGTATTTTTCTAAACACAACATGCGGCGTCATAGGGCTGTACAACGTACCGCTATAAACGTTTCATCCATACATCTGCTTGTTTGTTCATCCATCCATAAGTGTGTGCATTGATGGTATAAAAACGACCTCCTTTACATCCATGCGTATCTGTTCGCCGTCCTTCCTTTATCTGGCATTTGCAGGCTTGGCATTCAAAGCCTGGCCACTGTAGAAATGTCTCCTGTAAGTTAACTGTGAGTGTTTTTATTTATATTACATACAAAAAGGAGTGACAAGCGAACTTTATGCAGGGAATCGTCTAATCCTTCACCTTCTCTTTTCGCTTTTAGATAAACTCATTGTATTTAGCACGCTCAGCATGGAGGAGAACAAGATCCTGATGTTCCTTTAAGAAAAATCTTGTAACCCCCCCCCCCCCCCTGGTGTTGCACTTATAGTTAAACACACACCTGTAATGCTACCTTATAGCAGAGGAGAAAGTTTACACTGATGTACCGTACTGCATCTCTTTTTGTAGCTGCCTTTTTTCTTAGACTTACTATAAAAAAGTCCGTTCAGTCTCTAAATACAAAGTGGAAGTGGTTTTTTTTCTCAGCGGTTGTGTCTTCGGTGCAGTTTTGCAGAATGATTTGGACATTTGGGACTTCTTCCTAAAATGAAACGAACCCGCAAAAATAAGCTTAGGCTGGCACATGATTCTGTATTTGAACGATTATTAAGTAAATCTCAGTTTGAAATTGGCTAAATTAATAGCAAGTTAGAATATGGACTGAATCATCCTTTAGCCACAATACTGTAGCTGAACACTGATTACAGCATTCCCCATGAATTGATCTGACCTCATCCCGCTCATTAATAATTCCTGTTCATCAGAATTACTCTGGTCTTTTGTAAATGTCAGTGACAAATCTTGTTATGCACACTCCCTGTTGGGCTAATAGGTTAGATATAATAGTTGTCTGGTAATTATAGGCTGCATATGTAAATTGGACATGCAGTGGCTATGGGGGCTGAAACTAATTCACAACTATTGAGCTAATTTTGCTGAGGAATCATTCAAATCTTTTCTGTACGCTACTTTTTGCCTTATTTCATTAAAGCTGTATGTAGATCCCAACAACAAATGGTTAATTTGCCTTTAATTTTACCTCTTCCTTTGTGCTTAATGGCTTTTTATTTGTCAGTTGTTATAATATGATATGTAGTCAATCTTAAGCTTGTTTTGGTTCACTTTTGTTCGGTTCGTCTATCTTTTTTAATTATTTCCAAGTGATAAATCAACAAACAAATCATGAAAACTAGCATAACTATTTCTATTAATTTGACTAATAGTTTTATATATTTTTAGTGTTACAAAACATCTTTGAATGGGGAGACGTTTGTGCTCATAAATGTTCAAATAAGGAATTTATTTAGTAGCATGGTAGGTTGATACCAACTTCTCAGGGCTCAGTTTATGATCTGTGGGTTTTGTGATCATTTGGTGTGTTTTCTCAGATTTTGATGTTATGTTCTGTTTTATAAGGGATAGTCAGCCTTGTGGTTAGGGTGGGGAACGTGCGTCTTAGGAAGGCTGCAAGTTCCCTGGTTTGATTCTACAGTCTGCCTCTTTGGGTCCATGAGCAGGACCCCTAGCCCCAGAATGCTCCCCAGGCGCCACACAGTGGCAGCTCACTGCTCCCCAAGGGTTAAATGCAGAGGACAAATTTCAATGGACTATACAAAGCTGCAATGACAAATGAGGATGATTATTATTCAATTCAATTCAATTAAATTTTATTTATATAGCGCCAATTCATGAAACATGTCATCTCGAGGCACTTTACAAAGTCAAGTTCAATCATATTATACAGATTGGTCAAAAATGTTCCTATATAAGAAAACCAGTTGATTGCATCAAAGTCCCGACAAGCAGCATTCACTCCTGGAGAAGCGTAGAGCCACAGGGAGAGTCGTCTGCATTGTCCAGGGCTTTGCTGCAATCCCTCATACTGAGCAAGTGTGAAGTGACAGTGGGAAGAAAAACTCCCCATTAACGGGAAGGAAAACCTCCGGCAGAACCGGGCTCAGTATGAACGGTCATCTGCCTCGACCGACTGGGGGTTACAGAAGACAGAGCAGAGACACAACAAGAGAGACAAACAAGCACAAAAGCACACATTGATCCAGTAATCTGTTCTACATTAGATGGTAATAGTCGGTGATCTGTCCTCCCTGGATGATGTCACAGTTAACAGAATGCCAGACCAAGTGTACCTACTATGAAGATAAAAGAGAGAGAACAGAAAGTTAAAGCAGAAATTACAACACGTAATGCATAATTGAAGAACAGTAGAACTCTAAAGAGTGAGAAAATTAGATCCTGATGTCCTCCAGTAGCCTAAGCCTATAGCAGCATAACTATAAAGGTAGCTCAGAGTAACATGAGCCACTCTAGTTATAAGCTTTGTCAAAAAGGAAGGTTTTAAGATTAGTCTTAAAAGTAGACAGGGTGTCTGCCTCACAGACCAAAACTGGGAGTTGGTTCCACAGGAGAGGAGCCTGATAGCTAAAGGATCTGCCTCCCATGCTACTTTTAGAGACTCTAGGAACCACCAGCAGACCTGCAGTCTGAGAGCGAAGTGCTCTGTTAGGAACATACGGGGTAATCAGAGCTCTGATATATGATGGAGCTTGATTATTAAGGGCTTTATACGTTAGAAGAAGAATTTTAAATTCTATTCTTGATTTAACAGGAAGCCAATGAAGGGAAGCTAAAATTGGAGAAATATGATCCCTCTTGTTGATTTTCATCAGAACTCTTGCTGCAGCAATTTGGATCAGCTGAAGACTTTGAACTGTATTTTGTGGACTTCCTGATAGTAAAGAATTACAATAGTCCAGCCTTGAAGTAACAAATGCATGGACTAGTTTTTCAGCATCACTCCTGGACAGAATGTTTCTAATTTTGGCGATATTCCGGAGGTGAAAAAAGGAAACTCTGGAAACCTATTTAATATGGGATTTAAATGACATGTCTTGGTCAAAAATAACACCAAGATTTTTTACTTTATTACCAGAGGCCAAGTTAATGCCATCCAGATTAAGTGATTGGTTAAGAAGTTTATTTTTTGAGGACTCTGGCCCAAAGATTACAACTTCGGTCTTGTCAGAATTTAGATGCAGGAAATTTAAAGTCATCCAGCTTTTGATGTCATCAAGACATGACTGCAGTCGAAGTAATTGATTGGATTCATCAGGATTTATGGATAGATATAGCTGAGTGTCATCAGCATAACAGTGGAAATTAATCCCATGCTGTCTGATAATTTTGCCGATCGGAAGCATATATATAGTAAAGAGAATTGGTCCAAGGACTGAACCCTGTGGTACTCCACAAGTGACCCTAGAGTTTGAGGAAGATTTATTATTAACATGAACAAACTGGAATCTGTCCGACAGATAAGATTTAAACCAGCCTAATGCTTTCCCCTTAATCCCTACAGTATGTTCAAGTCTTTGTAGGAGAATATTGTGACTATGCATTTAGTTTTGTTTTCTTGGTTTGGTTTCAGTCAATCTTAAGTTGTGCTCTCCTTCCACACCTCTGTTTAGTTTCTAACCGTCACACATGTTCTGTGTTCAGGCGATTATGTGCCGTTTCATTTCGGACTGATGACACCTTAGTGTCTACCATGTTCAGTTGAACATGGTAGACACTAAGGTGTCTACCATGAAATAAAGTGCAAATAAGCAGTTTATTTCTGCACCTACCTCTACAATATGTAGAGGTAGGTGCAGGTAGGTGCTCTACCATCCAATACGGCCACCATATTGGATAGTAAAGTTGAGGTTGGAAAGAAACGGATTGGGGAAGTCTGGATGGGGATTGTATGAGGCACGATTCCTGGTTTTACCGTAGAAGCTTGGCTCTGCAATAATTGTAATCTGCATTGGAGCTGATTGGCGTGTTGCTTTGCAGTTTACTCACAATGATAAATAACTTACTGTTTTAAACGTGGAAACTATGGATGTCAGCAGAATGAGGGTGACTGGGTTTTCTTAATCCCTTCATTCAGGACCAAAGCCCATCTTGTGTCTATGTTAGTGGGGATGTGAACACAGATATTTTGGACAGGGGCTCATTGTTTGAAATAGTTTTGTCAAGATACTGGTTTGATACTTGTCAAGCAAAGTGCTTCTGCCTGCAGACAGCTCTGCCTACAACAGTGAAGCCTGGCTAACCACCTCAGAGCTGGATCTTTGCTTTGGTACAGCGGATGCTCTTGCGTCCCTGAAATGTATGAGTGTTTTGTACGGGGCTGCGATGGCTGATCATACACCTCTTGCACTAACACTAAACATGAACCACTTGCCAGCAGTGATTAGAAATAGAAATAACAAAACTTCAGAAAATCTAGATTGGGCCTCCCCTTACAAAGGATGACCTCATAGCTTATTCTAACTATACAGAGATAACATTGTGCAATATTCAAATACCGAAGGATATGGTTTTGTGTAGGGATGTTGAGTGTACAATGGTAGGGCACCAATCAGCTCTCTGCTTTATGTTTAATGACACAGTGAATGCCGTGAATGCAGCAAGTAAGGCTTTTTACAAGTATAAAGAAAAGAGACATGTGTTTAGGCCTGTAAGGCTGCAAGGACTGTTGCAGGTAGGCCTAGGTAGGGACCCTTGATAGCATTAGAAGGTCACTAATGTACAATATAAATATGCTATTCAGTTTATTGAGAAGAATGAGAAAATGCTGAGGGGTGATTCTATGGCTCAGAAGCTGCTTTATGACAATTTTAACGATTTCTGGAAGGAAGTAAAAATGTTTTCAATATGTACAAGTTGACCCAATCCTGCACTACAGAAGGAGTTTTAGGCTCAGACAGTATTTCTGAGCCATGGCATTACAGTACTTTATTTTAACTGTGTCCAAAGTGTTGTGTATAATGTGGACAGATGGTTGAGTATGACCGCTCAATGATGAATGATGATGTCACATGAGGTGTATCAGGCAATACACATGCTGGCTGACAACAAAGAGTGTGGGCGAGAAGAGCAGAAAACCCTAAACTTGTTTGTGCAAAGCTTGCTCCTCTTCTTGCCATCTGCTTCGCAGGTTATATGTACCATGGTTTGTTACCAGTCGATGTTGTATGTCCTGCTAGTTCCGGCTATCAAGGACAAAACTGGTAAAGTGGGCAGCTTGAAGAACTACGGCCCTGAGCAATATGTCAAAAGTACTAAAAATAATTTTGCAATTTAGGATAAACAATTTGATCAACTCTCTGAAATTAAGCCTAATTCCAGCACTGACCTTTGTATGTTGCATGTTTTTGTTTAAACAGTGAAAAGTATGCAAAGAACAGCTCTTGATCATGTGAATCACAGTAAGCTGGTCATAGACACATAGACCTCTGTAAATTGTGAGACTACTGGCTTGGTGGTATGCCCACCAGACTATACAGGTAAAATGGGTTCTTAGTGTTTCATCTAGTGATGTGTCAAGAAATCTAGGCAGATTTTTTGCAAAGCGTGCATTGTGGCTTGTGTTGATGACATAGGAGGTGACGTTTGAAGCCTCGAGTGCCAGCCGTACCACATGACTGCTTCAAGATCTGAGTCGCCAGGTAGTGCATGATTTAAAGGGCCAGCTAAACGCTGCTGATCCCCCCGTCACATCTCGTTGTCTTAGGATCATTTGTGATATATTTAAGTGTTATTTCTAGCTTTGAAATCAGTAAAAAAAAACAGGAGAATGTTGGAAGAGGCAGAAAAAAGTTCATCCCAGCAACCTGCTGTCGCTCTTCTGACTCACGTCATCTGTGCCCTGTTAAAGGACACATTGACACTCAGTTGTGACTGGCATGGTTGGGTGTTTTCAAGTGGTCTAGTGGTTAAGCTCTGCCACTTTCATTGCTGGGTCATGGGTTCGGCTCCTGCTCGAGTATACAATTTTTTTTTTTTGGATTTTAGCTTGAACTAGAGATTCTTCAACTCGATGAGGCTTTACTTCATCCCTTATTTGTTTCCACTTCCCTTTTCAATTCAGCTATTGTATCATAAAGACCGATTAAGATCATATCAAGATCATAGTCAGAATTTGTTCATTCAGTTTAAAACTTCTCACATTGAATTCATGTCAAATCACCACGCTGCCTCTTATGCATTTATTGTCCATTTAATGGCACAGCAGAGCAAATTGAACCATTGTCCTTATGCCTGTTTTGTTGGAGATCTTTTAGTGAGTCTATGTTATGTACGCAGATGATCTTGTGGTTTTAAGTCCATCAAGTGTGTGCTCTAGAGCATGATATCAAATGTCTGTAAGAGTGCTGTTATAATCTTTTGAACTAAAAAGGATAAATACGTTAAATTTCTAGAATTCAAACTGTCCGATGATATAGTTGGTGTCACCAAATAAATTACATATCTTGGTCACTTTAATACAGAACACCAGTCCCCGGTATGAGCGGGTATATGTGATGGATGGATAAAGATGATATTAGTGGGCAGTAGGCAGTGTGTTGTAGGGCAAACATTATCTCACTTGAATTCAGTTTGTGCTTGAATGAGGTAAAATCTGACTATAAAAGCAAATCTGAAAAGATGTCAGGTTGCAACGATGTATTAAAAGTACTTCTGAAAAGACTGAGATGGTGCGGTGCAAGTGAACTGTTTGTGACAACGGGAGTCAGCACTCTGCAGGCTGTGCTTAGAAACCTCATGTCTTGAGAACAACATGCAAC